>JANRMT010062834.1:56357494-56397710 GCA_026402145.1 Polypterus bichir lapradei
AGAAAGAAAGAAAGAAAGAAAGAAAGAAAGAAAGAAAGAAAGAAAGATAGATAGATAGATAGATAGATAGATAGATAGATAGATAGATAGATAGATAGATAGATAGATAGATAGATAGATACTTTATTAATCCCAAGGGGAAATTCCCATACTCCAGCAGCAGCATACTGATAAAAAACAATATTAAATTAAAGAGTGATAAGAATGTAGGTAAAACAGACAATGACTTTGAATAATGTTAACGTTTACCCCCCCAGGGTGGAACTGAAGAGTCGCATAGTGTGGGGTCTCCTCAGTCTGTCAGTGGACCAGGACGGTGACAGCAGTCTGTCGTTGAAGCTGCTCCTGTCTGGAGATGATCCTGTTCAGTGGATGCAGTGGATTCTCCATGATTGACAGGAGCCTGCTCAGTGCCCGTCGCTCTGCCACGGATGTCAAACTGTCCAGCTCCGTGCCTACAATAGAGTCTGCCTTCCTCACCAGTTTGTCCAGGTGTGAGGCGTCTCTCTTCTTTATGCTGCCTCCTCAGCACACCTCTGTGTAGAAGAGGGCGCTCGCCACAACCGCCCAATAGAACATCTGCAGCATCTTATTGCAGATGTTGAAGGACAGCAGCCTTCTAAGGAAGTATATATATATTATTATATGGAGCCCTGGATGGCAGCACTTCTGCCACACTCATATGTGCTGCCAGAAGAAGATCCGGGAGTATTTCCAGGTGCCCATGCAGCACTTCCGCCACACTCAAGAGTGCTGCCGGAAGCTAATGGGAGCGCAACTGGAGCACTTCCAGGTTTAATATAAAAAAAGGCCGCCTCATTCCATTCCAAGAGGACAGAGCTTGCGAGGAGAGAGTGGAGGTGGCAAAAGAAAAGTAAAAAAAGGACTGAGCATTACGTGTTGGAGAATTGTGGGCATTGTGTGCTGTGAAAAGAAAAGAAAAAGAAATAAAAAAGCGTGTGCTTTTGGACTTGTGTCACGGTGCCTGTCTGTGTCGGGGCTGGTTTACCACAGTTGTTAAACCTGTCATTTCTAGGGGTTTAGTACGCTGAAAGGGATCTGAATGTTGCAGCTGTGCTCCTGAATCTAATAATATTACTAACATGATTGATCACAATGGGTGGAAGTAATCTCAAGTCCTTACAGTGGTATGCAAAAGTTTGGGCATATTTGTTTGGTCAGTACTTAGTAAGACCCTGGCAAGCATCACTGCTTGCAAACACTTTTTGTAGCCAGCTAAGAATCTTTCAGTTCTTACTTGGGGTATTTTCCAACATTCATCTCTACAAAAGGCTTCTAATTCTGCAAGATTCTTGGGTCATCTTGCATGCACTGCTCTTTTGAGATCTAGCCACAGATTTTAAATGATGTTTAGGTCGGGGGACTGAGCGGGCCATGGCAAAACGATTAGCTTGCGCCTCTTGAGCCATTCCATTGTAGATTTTGAGGTGTGTTTCAGATTGTTATCTTGTTGTTGGACCCATCCTCATTTTAACTTCAACTTTTTTAAAGATGCTGTGATATTTGCTTTCAGAATTTGCTGGTATTTATTTGAATCCATTCTTCCCTCTACCATTGCCACTGGCTGCAACATAAGCCCAAAGCCTGATCGATCCACTCACAGGTTAATAGTTGGAGACGTGTTCTTTTCCTGGAATTTGGCACCATTTTTTCTCAAAAACATACCTTTGCACACTGTGAACAAAAAGTTCTATTTTGAATTCATCAGTCCACAGGACTCATTTCCAAAATGCATCAGGCATTTTTTAGATGTTCATCTGCAAACTTCAGGTACTGAATTTCGTAGCTAGGATATAGGAAAGCTTTTCTTCTGCTCACTCTACCAGGTCATAATTGTTGAGGCACCACTGAACAGTAGAACAGTGCGCCACCACTCCAGAGTCTGCTAAATCTTCCTGAATGTCTTTAGCAGTCAAATGGGGGTTTTATTTGCATTTCTAGCAATCCAATGTGCAATCCGAGGTCTTCCAAACCTCAACTTGACCTTCACCATCTCTCTTAACTGCCATTTTTTAATAACATTACAAACTTGGGAAACAACTACCTGAAAACGCTTTGCTATCTTCTTGTAGCCTTCTCATGCTTTGTGGGCATCAATTCGAGTTCTGCTGCTTAGAGGAGCACATGCCTGCTGATTGTTGGGACAAGGTTTCAGAATTTATACAGCTTTGTAATGTGCATCACATGGGGTTTCCTAAAGATAACTGTGAATAAACCATGGCCCTAACAAGCTAATGAGGGTCTGAGACCACATTGGGAAAAATTATCTGGGAACTCAAATATCTTGGGGTGCCCAAACTTTTGCACAGTGCTCCTTTCCTTTTCTCCACTGTACAATGTGTCACACACGTGCGAGTAAGAGGCAGCGGGGGGGTGTACTGACTGTCTTTCTCAGTTCCCTGCAGACCTTCCCCGAGAAATCCTGCCAGGTTCCAGCGCCTCAGAAGACGTCACTTCTGGCTCCAGGGCCTTCAATGACGTCACATCCGGTGCAGAAGATGTCACTTCCGGGTCCGGGCCCTTCGATAACGTCATTTCCGGGTCCGTGGCCTTCGATGACGTCAACTTTGGTTCTGGGGCCTTCGATGACATCACATCCGGTGCAGAAGATGTCACTTCCAGGTCCGGGCCCATCGATAACATAATTTCCGGGTCCGTGGCCTTCGACGACGTCAACTTTGGTTCTGGGGCCTTCGATGACGTCACATCCGGTGCAGAAGATGTCACTTCTGGGTCTGGAGGTGATGAGGGGGAGGTGGCCCTTTTGATGATGCCACTTCGGGGTCTGAGGTCCTTTTGATGATGTCACTTCCGGCTCCAGGGCCTTTTGATGACGTTACTTCCCATACGGGCCTTTAAAGTCGCCAGCTTAACATCAATGAGTCAGTTCTATCTTGGACTCAGTTGAAGGAACAACTCTGTTCTACTCTAAAAGCCTTTTGCAGCCAGGGAAATTATACTGGTGGCTGCCCCAAACCTTTTTCACGATGTCTGGTCTCAGTTATGATCACAAATGGTACAAAACAAAAACAATTCACTAATCTAGTATAAAATGTTGAAAAGAAATGTGTCACCTTTATCGTTATGCCTCTTGCTGATCAGTTCATCTTGTGCTCAATTAACTATTCAAAGTAACAGACATTTTGGGAATGGGTGCCCAAACGTTTGCACGCCACTTTATGTATCCATCTGCATGGACTTTGAGCTTGTGGCTCTCCTGCCATTTAAATCCATTTGATTCTCCTAATTACTGCATCATATTTTTGGCAGATGACTTTGTTCATTTCAATAAATTGTCCACTTCAATTTGAAAATATCCAAATACAAATCACCACAGAGAAATTCAAAAACTTGACCTTTACACAAAACTATAAGCTCAGTTCCACTGTGGTTAAAACAATTCAGTTTTTATTGCCCAAGGTGAGGTTTTGTCAGCCTTTGTCATCAAGCCTTTCCGTGAGAACCCTAAATCCAAAGAGGACTGTTTCATTTATGTTAGATAGAATGCCCAGTGGGGACTGGGCGGTCTCATGGTCTGGAATCCCTACAGATTTTATTTTTTTTTCTCCAGCCGTCTGGAGTTTTTATTTTGTTTTTTCTGTCCCCCCTGGCCATTGGACCTTACTCTTATTCGATGTTAATTAATGCTGATTTATTTTGTTTTCATATCGTGTTTATTTTTCTATTCTTTATTATGTAAAGCACTTTGAGCTACTGTTTGTATGAATATGTGCTATATAAATAAATGTTGTTGTTGTTGTAAGGAAGCAATTACTGTACACATCTGCTTTGGACTTCCCCATGTATAAAGTACAATAAACTTGTCAATAAATTATTGACATTGAAAATCTTTTATGATATCAGTCTGATTGTGTTGACATCACTAAGACGGACGTTAGGGCAGGAGCACATTGTTAGAAAGGAGGAAAAACCATCTGCAGAACTCCATCTTCTACCAAGATGCTCTCAGCTTCATGACCAGCAATCTCAAATGTGCTCTACTATGACAATGACGTGCTTCTTACCTTCATTTTGACTTTCTTTTCCGTGTGCTGTGTTAAGAGGCTCTTGGTTGCTTCCACGTCATTTGGCAATTCAGTCTCTGCAAGTTCAGTTCCAAATGACTGCAGGATCTGAGCTGTCTTCTTCACTTTTAGCGCAAAATCTTCGATAGCCTATTAAATTATGGGGCAGAATTTTTCTTTTTTTAGGAAACCAAGAAGACATTAAGAATGCAACAGGGATGCCAAGCTAGAAACCTCTTTAAGCTCTGATGAATAATGACAAACTGTCCAATGACAAGGAAGGGCTGGAAGGGTGATGTTGAGGTGCCTTAGAACAGCAACATGACAGAATGCAGCCAAGTGCAAGAATCACACTGAGGGATTTGTCTCATGCAGTTATTAAAAAACGATACTGCCTTTTCTGTAGTATAACATAAAAAACCTAACACACAGACAAATGCAAATATTGTGACAAATGAATCAAAATAGCAAGAAATATTACTAGCAGTGGCAACACTGATTCAGGACTGTTCTCACTTTAACAGAACACTTACAATCCTGCGGGAAATCCACCCATTGTGGCAATATTTCAGCGTACCACCAAGTTCTTGGGTGAGCTGGGTTCTCTCTATGTAACTGTGCAATTCTGTCACTGAACTCAGCATGATGATCTGCAATACAAAGTGATGACAATGAGGCAAATCTCCTTCACAATAAGACAGGCTTACTTCCACCCTTAATGAGAAGCTCTAAAACAGTTATAAATGTAATCTCTGCTGATAAGTGTGACCACTTCACCTGATTAGATAATGATGTCCATTGTATCCACAGATATTGACCCTTACTGCTTATCTTTGAGGTGCCTCACAGAATGAGGACATGAGAGTAATTGCTCTCCTAAGAGTCGCAAACAGCAAGCAGTATTCTACAAATGCCCAAAAGCATTAGGAAAAGGCAATAGCAGCTTGTAGGAGTATACATACCGGCACCTTCATTTTAAATTCATCCTTGTTGAATTTAAAAACAAAGTCAGATAAGGCGCGTTGCAGAAAGCCAGTGGGGCGGAGAACCAAGACAAGCTGCAGATTCCCAGGGAAGGAGCCCTGCCAAGACAACATGAAGGAGGTGATCAGTAGGTACTACACAAAAAAGTCCATCACAGTCATGGGGCAATGTCCTGAGGGGGACACCCAGGCAGCTGGTGGATTAGAGTTCACCAACTGTTGACTTCTTGACAATCATTTTGATATAAGCAGCAAATCTGATTACCGAATATACTCACATATAAGTCGGGACTTGAAACCCAAAAAATTGATCATAAAATCAGACCCTGACTTATACGCCTGTTCAAAAATGCAACACTTAAGTTTTTTTTTTTTTTTACATCTTCTTGCCTCCTCCAATCTCACGTAAGTTTCTCAGACGCATCGAATTTTGTTACAGCAGCGCAGTTACCAATTACTTTCGCTACTTCAGCGATGTTTAATTCAAAACCAGCTTCACATTTTCTTCTGATCGAACGCTCCATCGTAGATAAGGGATGCTCTTACGGTAAAGGTGTATGAGGGTGTGAGATACAAAAAACACAAAACAGTGCAAACGTCGCTTCAGAACAGTTCGGGTATTACCGTGTGGTCATGAAGGCACAATAGAGAGAGAGAGGGGTCAGGCGCACACGCTGATACAGCGTACTGCCGCACCCACATAGAAAAAAAAAGGCAGTGTGCCCTGTGGTTACTCTCTCATAATCTCCTGAACCAATAGCGTGAGTTTTCTGCATTCGACTTATAAGACTGACATTATGAAATACCAGAAATGATATGATAAAATCAAGTCCCAACTTATCTGCGAGTATATACGGTAAGTGTTTTTGATATATTTAGTGGCAGAATGTGTGGTCTTTTGCCCTTGGAACCCCTGCAGATTTTTTTTTTTTTTTTATTCTCTAGCTTAACTGAAGTTTTAAAAAAAAAATTTCTGTCTATTCTGGCCATGTATCCTTATCATCAGACTGTCATTTAGAAACTTAAAAAAAACAATTCTATATTTAAGCACTCTACTTCTCTTGTTACAGTATATACCTTTCTTATGTAACTGTGCATTATTTATTTATATTTTGTATACTATTTATTCATTTTTATTCTTTATTTTATCTTTTTCTGTTCTTACGGCTATCTTAACCTTAACACTGGACTCATCTTTATAAAGACTTTCATCATGATATTGTATATAAGGATGCTACCCTTCTGCTAATTACTGTATATTATACCAGTTAACAGCGGACTGCACGATAACGTACAGTGAATACTCTTGACTTGAGCGTTCCTAGTTTTCATCCTCTTTCTCTGTACGTTTGCCATTCATTTGCTCAGAGGTTGATGTGCTTGCTGCTTCCTGAGCAGCGCTTCTCTTCTCCACTCTAGCGGCCCGCTTCTTCTATTCTTTCGTCTGCATCTTTTCGCGTTAAAACTGATTAAGTCAGTGATTGAATTGCAATTACTTAGTACGTTTTCCTTAATTTTTCACTTAAGCTGGCACTTAAGTCTTCAATCTGCCTCAAGAATGACTTAAGATATGAAGAGGTAGAGGAAGTGATGGCAAAGGTGGTAGGGATGAGAATGTCGCCCATACGCATATGCCGCACAGCCGCTGCCAAGAGTTGATTCTACAATCAAATAAAATACAAATAAAAAGAGGAATAACCTTAGAGGTCCATTATCATCCCGAAAGCGGGGATTAGACGTCACGCAGTATATGTGTACCAAATTTCAGCTCAATAGGTCAAACAGTTTGCAAGCTACAGGTGATTTAAAATCCTGAACAGACAAATGAACAGCCACGGTAGCGTATTCTATATAAAGAATTTTTATAAGATTGCATGAATTTATTCTTTTTCTTTTTTACTTGTGTGACAGATAGGGGGTGCTATCGCTCCCTTGAACCCCTGTCCACGACTCCAGACACCAGGTAAAACTCCAAATGTTGACTTTATTTAATTGCCACAGTGAACAAAACACCCTCTCCTCCACTATACTCATATAAATCACAATAACTAACAATAAACCAATCCTCCAGCTCCCAGACGCGTTGCCACCCTTCCACCCAGCTCAGCTCGCCGTCTGGGAGCTCTCACAGTCTTTTTATATTCCCTGACCTGGAAGTGTTCCCAATCCCCAGTCCATGTGACTCTCAATCACTTCCGGGTCAGGTACAAGTCCTTTTCTTCACCCCGGAAGCACGTCATTCCTCTTGTCCACGTGTGCTTCCAGGGTGTAGGGAAAATACCCGTTATTCCTCCCTGCAGCATCCCCTAGTGGCCCCAATGGCATCCAGCAGGGCTGTGTATAAAAACTACAATGTCCATGATGCCCTGCTGGTCTTCTGGGGACCTCCATACTGCAAGGAGGGCTCCACCTGGCGGCTTGGGGGTATTGGCCGGGATAAACGGCCGGCCATCCACCACACTTGTTTATTACTATTCTTACGTAATCTTATTTGTCTTTTCTTTTGTTGTAACTTTCTCTTTGGTATGTTGTAAAGCACTTTGAGCTAAATTCTTTGTATAAAAATGTGCTCTAGAAATAAATGTTGTTGTTGTACAGTTTTGGTGGAAGTGAGAATACAACCTGAAGGGAAGCATCTCCATGAATTGAGTTTTGTTGCTCACTTCTAACGTCTGTAGATTTTGTTTTTTATTTAGGAAACATTGATGACAGAGTTAATCTGAAAGCCTCACGTATAAAACAATTCCTTAGATTCCATACTAAAATTCTGCTTATGCTAGAAAGACAAAAAAAAGCCTAAAAAATGATTTAGAAAACAGCACACATGCCAAGTCCCACATTAAGTTCCATTTTAAATCTCAAATCAACTTAAAACTGACTTAAAGCTTTTGGAAACTCCCCATCACCTCCCACTAGTAGCCAAGCATGACGTTATTAAATAAAAAAAGCCCTATTTGAATGTTCACGACCTAACCTAATCACCATATACATGTGCCCATATTCCTGAGTGATGTCTTAACTTTCAAACCACGGGAGAAAAAAGATGAGGAAACTGCCGTGAATGTGAACTTGAGATATTACTGATATCTGGCGGATTTTAAGGAGTAGCCAGAACACCACAGATGCACAATTTAACAAAAATAAGTCTTAAACAATGGGTGTTATTTCCTCACTTTTTAAGGACACAGTAATGTAACTATGTTAACAATCAACTAATTGCAAGCATGGTGATGAAGCGGTGGCACTGCTGTCTCACAGTATGAAGGCTGGGGTCGGGGTATTCTCTCTGCATGGAGTCTGCACAGGGGGCCATCTTGGTTTGCTCTAGTTTCCTGTGAGTTAGGGGAACAGGCAATGCTAAATAAATCCCTGATGTGTGTGTGTGTGTGTGTGTGTGTGTGCTCACTCTGTGATGGGCTGGCACTTTGCCAAGTGTTTGTTCTGTCTGTGCCCATTACTTGTTAGGAGAGGCACTAGTTACCCCCGCCCGGGATAAGCGGGTTTAGAGGATGAATGGATCAATGAATCCTATAATCTGTCCTGCCCAAAGCAACAGTCACTTGCATGCCACCAATCCTATAAAAAGAAAGGGACGTTCTCTGTATGACTTAAATTATAGGTTTGGTCACTGTTTCAGACTTAGTTAGGGAGAAGTTATTTCAATTGACATATTTTGTTTACAGAGTTTTTCCTCTTTTATAGGCCCAAAAGACGCTCCTGTCAACAATCAGATACGTGGTGGTCCACACTATAGCAACTGACACAGTAAGTGTGCGCATGCCAGGTGCTTATGTCTGCCTGTACAAACAGTCATGTGGTGGTCTTAACAAATCTCAAACACACGTCACACATACCAAAGTCGCAAAATATTTAAAAAAATAAATATGTGATATCTGTCTTGTGCAAGCAAGTTTTACACATGAGGCCCCAGACGTTGATATTAGAAAAAACAATTCTACTGAAAAGACAATCTGTAGCCAACAAAAAACTTCCAGACTTACTCTTCTGTAATAAAGTATTTGCTCCCTGCCACTCACACCTTATTTCCTGCATTATTACACATTCTTCATATTGAATTTAGTCAGATCTTTCCATGGGTTGTAATTCTTAAATATAAATGCAACCTCTAGATGTGAAAAATGCACGTACAATGTCAACTCATCTCAATTAAAGGCATCATTGTGACGATGCAGGTTCTGGCTCCACACTCCCATCGCTGTTTAGGAAGCTCTTGAACCCAACACCGTCGGTAATGTTACTGATGAGCTAGTCAGTGAAGGCAAATAATTCGAGCAAGGGGATGGTAAAGAAAAAGTGCAACAGTGCTTTTATTTAAAATGGTCAACAACAAAAAAAAGAGTGTTCAAAATATAAAGTGCAGTGATGCCCAAAAAGTTCAATAAATAATCCAGTAAAAGAACGTGGAGGTTAAAACACACAAATAGAAAAAAACAATCCTGAAAAGCAGAGGTTAAAATGTTCCTACGGGAAGCAGTCTTTAAAACAACAACAAGCCCGGTGCTTCTTCTGTTAGCGTTAGCGTCTCACCTGCTTCTCCCATATGGGCCCTGCAACAGGCGAGACGCTCTCAATGCAGCTGACCTTCTGCCTACTCCTGCTGCTACTACCACTGCCAGTCGCCTTCCCGATCCTTGGCTCCGGTCGGCTCCCCCCTGACAGTGACTTGGGAATTCCACTGTGACCAAGGCTCTCACACAGGGAACACTACGTCCCAAGTCCCGACTCCCGCTACCGTCTGCGGAGAGTCCCGCACCTTCCCGGTCACTCCCGCCCTGCAAAAACAAACTTCTGCGGGCGTGACCACAACCACTTCTCCCAGGTGTTGGCCAAACACCCAGGCGGCCTTCAGCTGCCTGCGAGCGTTTGCTCGCCTCCTTCCTGCTGCACCGATTTACTCGCGCTCTCTCTTCTCTCCTTCCTGCTTCCAATCTCCGTTTCCTTCCCTTTCTTTTTCCTCTCTCCCCCAAAACCGACTCGCGCTTCTTTTAAATGAAGAGGGGCCATCACAGCTGTACCATTAGCCATGGGAGCAATCACGGATGTGGGCAGTTCCTCACCTGTGCACTCGGTGAGAAACGCCCACAACCCCGAGCGTCCCGCGGCTCGCTACAACAACGCCCCCCTCACGAAGCCGCTTCGGGTGCGGTGATTATTTATTTAAAATGGCCTTTGCTCAACGAGCTGTGGACCCACTTTACCACAATCATCAGTATTATTTGTTTGAATACTCTGATTAGCAAATAGGATCTGATTCAGATTTTATAGTTTTGGGGGTCACTTAAGCTACATTCAAAATCATGCTGCCCATATATAGAAAGTTTAGGGCAGAAGTAGATGTGCCTCAGGCCATTAACATTTTTTTTACTTACTCAAAAGATATCTAGAATAGCATTTAAGTACCTAAGGACCTATCTTGCCTTGGCAATTGTAAGTGTTTATGACTTCATCATCAGAAAGACATGACAAAATGTGATGTATGAATAAATATTAAGGGATAAATCACTTCTTATTAACAATGAAATTATTACTTAGATATCTCCTCAGAAGAGTTGACCATAATAAAATACTAATAAAGACACACGCGTGCACACACACTACCAGTACGGTGTTTGGACCCACCCAGAAATGTTTGTGTTTTTGATAGAAATGTATTCTTTTCTTAACAAGATACCATCTTCTTCTTTCGTCTGCTCCCATTAGGGGTTGCCACAGTGGATCATCTTGCTCCATATCTTCCTGTCTTCATCATCTTGCTCAGTCACACCCATCACCTGCATTTATTTATTGTTTGTTCGGTATCCTCGAGTTCTTAGAAAGGTGCCTTGTATAAATAAAATGTATTATTGTTATTAATTTTTAAATATAAGAAACACAAACTATGTTAGAGCATTAGAACACTCTAGATGAGAACAGGCCATTCAGCCCAACAAAGCTCTCCAGTCCTATCCACTTACAGTCGAGTTTTGAAAGTCCCTAAAGTCTTACTGTCTACCACACTACTTGGTCGCTTATTCCAAATCTCTATCGTTCTTTGTGCAAAGAAAAACTTCCTAATGTTTCTGCGAAATTTACCCTTAAAAAGTTTCCAACTGTGTCCACGTGTTCTTGATGAACTCATTTTAAAGTCACCGTCTCGATCCACTGGGCTAATTCTCTTCATCATTTTAAACATTTCAGTCATGTCACCTCTTAATCCTCTTTTTCTTAAACTGTAAAGGCTCAGCTCGCTTAATCTTTCCTCATAACTCATCCCCTGTAGCCCTGGAATCAGCCTAGTCGCTCTTCTCTGGACCGTCTCTAGTGCTGCTATGTCCTTTTTGTAGCCTGAAAACCAAAACTGCACACAGGACTCCAGATGAGCTTGAGCAGAACCACCTGTGACTTGTACTGCACACATCAAGGCGCTATATAACCTGACATTCTGTTAGCCTTCTTAATGGCTTCTGAACACTGTCTGGAAGTTGATAGCTTAGAGTCCACTAGACATTACTCTAATGATCCCAAGTATTTAAACTCATCCACCTTCGCCAACTCTACTCCCTGCATCTCACCATTCCACTGACCTCCCTCTCATTCACACATATGTATTCTGTCTTGTTCCTACTGACCTTCCTCTCCTCTCTAGAGCATATCTCCATTTCTCCAGGGTCTCCTCAACCTGCTCCCTACTATCGCTACAGATCACAACGTCATCAGCAAACATCATAGTCCACGGGGACTCCTGTCTAATCCCATCTGTCAACTTGTCCATCGCCATTGCAAATAAGAAAGGGTTCAGAGCCAATCCTTAATGTAATCCCACCTCCACCTTGAATGCATCCGTCGCTCCTACCGCAGACCTCACCACTGTCACATTCCCTCATACATATCCTGTACTACTCTTACATACTTCTCTGCCACTCCCGACGTCCTCATACAATCCCACAACTCCTCTTGAGGCATACCATAAATTGATTTAAAAATATAGCCAAGACATTACTAGTGCTGCTAATGGCTATTACTGACTGATTTTTCATTTATTATTCTTATATGGCTGCCAAGCCTCATTTTCAGCTGCTATTTTGTTCATGTCCTAATGGTCAAGTCTGTTTGCTTGTCCTTAATTAATCATGTTTACATACAAATTGATTATTAGACAAACATTTGTAGTTGCAATAGCACCCATGAAACCCGTTAATCTATCCATTTTTATTACGAGGTACTACCATTCCTAAAGTTCAGTTCTGGGTCTAAAAATGGTCAAAATAAAACAGCTTTCTCAAGTAACATGTCAACCTGCTGTTTGTTTGCAGAATGAAGATTATTTCATGTGATGGAATGCCAAGAAACTGAAAATTTCATGAAAAAGTGTCTATTCCTGTCTTGAGAGGAGAGGGTGAACTGAATCTAACCAAGACAGGAAAAGAAAGGGAAAGGCCAGATGCACAAATGCATAAAAGAATAAGGACACAAACGTCTTGCAGGTCTTCAGTTGACTTCTTCCTTAAATACGTGCCAAATACCAGTGTCATCTGTGACAGAGAAGACACGACTGCAGATTGCTGACTATAAAACACTTTTCAGTCATCTTACGTCCAATGTATGCGTCGTTTTACCCACTTTACCATATTTATTTTTTTATATGCCAGTTTCAGATATGGCATTTGACTTAAAACTCTACCTCTTAGGCCAGCATCCCAGAGTTGTCTTTTCACTGATGTAGTGACACTAATATTTGGTGTGTATTTGGCAATCTGTTACATAGTGTTACCTTGAGAAAGCGGTTTCATTTTGGAAATTTTTGAACCCGGAACTGATCTTTAGGAATGCCAGCACCTTGCAACCCAATTGAACAGAATAACAACAACAACAACAACATTTATTTGTATAGCACATTTTCATACAAAAAAATGTAGCTCAAAGTGCTTTACATAATGAAGAATAGAAAAATAAGAGACACAGTAAGAAAATAAAAAGAGTCAACATTAATTAACATAGAATAAGAGTAAGGTCCAATAGCCAGGGGGGACAGAAAAAACAAAAAAAAAACTCCAGACGGCCGGAGAAAAAAAATAAAAATAACGGGTTTAACTCTTTCAGGGCGGATGTCGACTTTTGTCAAAATTCACGGACAGAGGACAGTAATTAGGTGTAAACGGTGACAAAACTAACCTTTCCGTTTTAGTCTGACTCTCTTTGCTAGAAGGAAAGTTAGCTTTGATGATTTGACCTCAACTCCCTGCACGTGCATGAGTAGCGAACAGAAAACAACCTCTAAAATGGCATCAATGTCCAGTAAGAGATCAAGGCGAATGCACAAAACAAAATACCACGTGGACGATGTTTTGTGTATTACTGCTGACTCTGACTTGTCAGACTCTGATTTTGACGCAAGTGATGAAGATCGAAAATGAGATACTGGTATCAGCTTAACGGTCCCCGGCTGATCGTGGTGTTGAACACTGTGATAGATGGCCGGCAGCTCAATCTGGCTGGGACGTCCCAGAATGGGAAGAGTGGAGAAATGCAGCCTTTTCAGGACACTGCTTCCCCCAGGATGCTAGGTGGCAGCTCCCCTGGTCGGTAACTGTACCCCGGATTCCCTCAAGGCATCATGGGACATGGAGTCCATTTTCTCAGCCCTGTTGGGTGCTGCCAGGGGGAGCTCATAAAGGACCTGGGGACTACTACTTTTCCTACAACCCGGAAGTACTTCGGAGTCATGAAGACAGAAGCCCACAGTACTTCTGGGATGACTGAGGACTGATGAGATGGCATTTCACCCGGAAGAAGAGGAGGAGCACTTCCGAATTGAGGAATATAAAAAGGACTGTTTGAGACCCAGCAAGCTGAGCCGGAGTTGGGAGGTTGGGTGACGAAGATGCTGGCAGTGGAGGATTATTGTCATTGAATTATTATTAATTATTGTTATTAGAGAATTGTGGTGCTTTGTGCACTTTATTGAAGAAAATAATTAAAAATTCTTCTTGGTGCTTTTATACGTGTGTCCTGGATGTCTGTCTGTTGGGTTTCACGGGGCAACAGCGCCCCCTGGCGTCCACAACATGTTTGTGTAGCTGATGCACTTATGACAATGTTTGCCTGGGAGGACCTCCACTTACAATGACAAGAGGTGTAAACCAGATTGCATTGCAGTGCAACTGTTACCCACCGCATTAAGACAGCCAGGTATCCAGCTCGCTGCGCATTCCTGCTGGCTACTGAGCTGCCCCTGTGCAGCTGGCAAAAACTGCAAATAGGCGGCAAGAGCAGCCACAGCACACAGCGACAGACATTTTATGTTTGTTTATGTGTGAAACCTTTGCTTTATGCTCTTTTCAGAGTTTTTTGGAAAAAATATTCAGCCCTCAAAGAGTTAAGTGGTGATACTGCAATTACACAGGTATCTCTAATAACCGATTAGCTTTTTAAGGATGAGCTATGTGAAGTGACCATTAGCACACCGAAGAAATGGCTGCTAAAATTGCAGCTTTGCCAGTCATATGTGAAGAATAAGTTATAAATCAGTTATTTGAAGCAGTAACAGTCATTAACAACTCTAGTAATGTATTGGCTGTATTTTTAAATTAATTTAATGGTGTATTGATAAAAAAGTATTAATTTACCCAAAAACACAAACATTTCTAGGTGTATCCAAACACTTGACTGGTATCGCAGATACACACAGAGCATGTTGTGTGTGCACGTGTCTTTATTGGTATTTTACTTTTGTGAACTCTTCTGTGGAAACCTAAAAGTAAGAATTTCATTGTTAGTAAGGAATGATTTATCCCTTAATATTCATTCATACATCACACATTTGTCTTTCTGAGGATGAAGTCATCAGCACCTACAGGTTAGGTTGTTAGATACCAAAATGTTAATCTACATCAGTTTTTGACTTCCAGTTTTGAGGAGATCTCGTGAGGTACATGGCTCGGAATGTGGCTTGAGTGGCTCCCTAAAATTACAATATCTGAATCAGATCTATCAGCTAATCAGAGTATATACAGAGCGTGCAATCTGGACAAAATGGGCAATGTTGTGTCTGGGGGCTGGGTGGTCTTTTAGCCTGGAACTCCTAAAGATTTGGTTTTTCGTTTTCTCTAACCTAATCATTGCGTGATCAATAATCAATAGCGTGAGTTTTCTGCATTCGACTTATAAGACTGACATTATGAAATACCAGAAATTATATGATAAAATCAAGTCCCAACTAATCTGCGAGTATATACGGTAAGTGTTTTTGATATATTTAGTGGCAGAATGCCCAATGTGTGGTCTTTTGCCCTTGGAACCCCTGCAGATTTTTTTTTTTTTTTTTTATTCTCCAGCTTAACTGAAGTTTTAAAAAAAAAATTTCTGTCTATTCTGGCCATGTATCCTTATCATCAGAGTGTCATTTAGAACCTTAAAAAACAATTCTACATTTACGGACTCCGTTTCTCATATTACACTACCAGTTAAAAGTTTTAGAACATGTGAGTATTTTTTGTTTTTATGTAGTACTAGGGTGTTGTACCGTGTTAGCCATTGTGAATGTAGTGAGAAGTCAAGCCAAATAACACCTTTTATTGGCTAACTAAAAAGATTACAATCGGGGCCTGAGCTGCCTTGAAAGCTTACATATTGTAATCTTTTCAGTTAGCCAATAAAAGGTGCCATTTTGCTTGACTTCTCACTACATTCAGTTTTTATGTAAATGCACGTAATTTATTGTCTTAATGTTTCACGTAATCAAGGCATAGAACAAATAAGCAATGCCAAATAAAAAAAAAAAAAAGTTAAGGAATCATTAAGTATACAAAATTTTATTCATATTTTTGATTCATCAAAGTAGCCCCCTTTTGCTGATATAACAGCTAAACTGTGTGGTAAACCTTTTGATTCAGAATGCAAGTCACCAACTCTGCCTCCAGCAAAACAACCCCACACCTTCACACTTCCTCCTCCATGTCTGACAGTTGGTGTCACACACTGAGGAACCATCACATCATCACTTTGACAGCATACACACACCCTGGGCGATGAACTGAAGATTGCAAATTTGGCTTCCTCGGTACATAAGACTTTCTTCCAGTCTGCAGTCGTCCACAGCTGGTATTTCAATGGCCCTGTTTTGTCCTTTAAGGAATGGCCTGCTTCCTGTCACTCGCCCTGTCAAACCTGCAGCACACAAAGTCTCCTCTTCACAGTTCAAACTGACACTCGCTTTTGTCGCCCTGCACTGTTAAGTTGTTGTGCTGTGAGGCGCCTGTGACCACCCAAGCTGGTGACCCTCAGAAACTTGTCTTCTGTTTAGCTGGTGACTTTGGCTCTGCCAGATCTCTTCCTATCAGAGTTTCTTCCAGTTTCCAATTGCCTTTGGACTGTGGAGGACACCACTGGACTCACTGACACTTCTGATTTTTATTTGCAATCTCTCTAAATTAAAGGCCTATATTTCTAAGGGTAATAATGCTCTGTCTCACTTCATTTATTAATTGCCATTATCACTTGAATTTACAACTTTCTACAGCGTAATACTGTCCAAGTAGCACTTCACAGGGTGCAGTAACACAGTCTGTTACAACTCTGCTTTAAGACACACAGATTGTGTTTAAGGCTTCATTTACTTTAATTGCTGCAGAACATCTGTAGGTTGTCACCTATTACTTGTTGTACAGCTAACACAAGTCCAGATTTAGCACACAGGGGCTCATCAATTAGAACTGCTAGGCAAGCATTAGAAGACAAGAAAGGGACAACTACAAAAATAGGCATTGTACTATTTCTGTGTGACAGAGTCAGCATGATAGTGGATCTTCTTTTCCTTGCTTGGAATGGCATGATTTACCTACAGTAAGTGGGGGCCTGCACATGAAGAAAGGGTATAAAGCCTTGGAACACTGCCTGGCACACTTCTGAAACCGATGGACAGATGGGAGATACCGTCATCCGATCCTGATCCAGCACAGCGACGAAAATGGCAGACTGTATACATCGAGATCCCACTTTGGTGACAAGTCTTGTCATTGGCTTCCTTCGTCTGTAATGTCGCGTAAATCGTCATTAAAGAAAGCCAAGTTATTTCTCCTATGTGATTTCTTAATGCCGTATCACTAAGGGAGGGGTATCGCCTTTTAGATAGATAGATAGATAGATAGATAGATAGATAGATAGATAGATAGATAGATAGATAGATAGATAGATAGATAGATAGATAGATAGATAGATAGATAGATAGATAGATAGATAGATACTTTATTAATCCTAACAGTATTAAATTAAATAGTAATAAAAATGAAAAAAGTTAGCATTTACTCCCCCGGGTGGAATTGAAGAGTCGCATAGTGTGGGGGAGGAACGATCTCCTCAGTCTGTCAGTGGAGCAGGATGGTGACAGCAGTCTGTCGCTGAAGCTTCTCCTCTGCCTGGAGATGATACTGTTCAGTGGATGCAGTGGATTATTCATGATTGACAGGAGTTTGCTTAATGCCCGTCGCTCTGCCATAGATGTTAAACTGTCCAACTTTACTCCTACAATAGAGCCTGCCTTCTTAACAAGTTTGTCCAGGCGTGTTTTAATATCATATCTATATAGTTTCGGGTTACTTAAGACACAGCAATTAAAAAAGAACTTATTCCAAACCAGGGAGCTAGAGCCCCCTAAAGGAAAACACTTGTTCCCTGAAGAAGACCCATTTGTAATATTCTGAAATCTCCTTTTTTTTCAGTTTTTGCTAACCTAAACTCTGACAGTTTACTGCTTACCTTTTCACCATTTCAGGTCATTCACTGCATTTCAACTGATCACACTTGAGGAAAAACTGAAGTCTTCTAAAACTTTTGACCAGAAGTGTATACTCAAGTCAAGTTGGGAAGCATGCACTGGTACAGCACATTGCCGCACCCACTACACACCGAAAACAACTCGGAGTCCCGGTTTGCAACCCCCCAGGTAGACACGCGGTCCAGTCCCACCCTCCAGAAATGACCCACCATCTGCCACAGCCAGGTGTTAGGCAGGCAACCCCTTGGCCTGGTCCAGCCACTCAGGTCCCCAACAATGAGGATCTTACGAGCTGGATCACCCTCAGAGAAACGCGCCACATGGCCAGTAGTGCCATAAGTGACGCTCCCTCAATATACAGGTCATGTGCCTCATTCAGGACTCCATGAGCAACACAAAGTCAAACCAACGGTACCCAAGGATTTTCCAAAGAGACACAGTACCAAAGGAGTCCAGTCTTCGTCTCAGGTCACTGGATAATGTCCATGTCTCGCAACCATATAGCAAGACAGGAAGCACCAGGACTCTAAAGACTTGGACCTTTGTCCTTCTGCAGAGATATGGGGAGCACCATACACCCCTTTCCAGTGACCTCATGACCCACCATGCTCTCCAGATCCGTCTACTGACTTCATAGGAAGAGTCACCAGAGGTATTAATGTCACTGCCGAGGTAAGTAAACCTCTCGATGAGGTCGACACTCTCTCCGCAGACAGACACACTGCTGATGGCCGTGCCCAAGAGGTCATTAGTTTTTATCAGGACACTCACAAGCCCAGACACTCAGACTCCTCACTCAGTCTCTCGAGTGCCCCGATCAGAGCCTCCATTGACTCCACGAAGATCAGAGCATCATCAGCAAAGTCAAGATCCGTGAATATTTCTTCCCCAACAAATGCCCCACAGCCGCTGGACCCCACGACCTTGCCCATCACTAAGTCCATACAAGCATTGAACAGAGTAGGAGCAGAACGCACCGCTGACGAACCCCAAAATCAACTGAGAAAAACACAGAGGTTCTGCCTCCACTCTGTACGGCACCCACAGTGTATACTATATACAGTATCATTCTTATTTAAGTGTGTATTATTTATTTATCTTTTGTACATTATGTAGTCATTATTATTCTAGCCTATATGTATTTATTTTTTTATGTAACTGTTTCTTTGTAAAGCACTTCTTTCTTGTAAAGCACTTTGAGCTACAACTACTCTAAGAAAATGTGCTATAGAAATAAATGCTGTTGTTGAAGAAATACAATCCTCCACTAAGAACATCACTTCAGTAGTCAAGCAAGATGGTGGTAGTGGAATGGATTTCAGACCTGGACGCATGTCATCTTTGACAGAATTGTTTCCTCCACATGGGGGCATTTTACAAGAGAATGTCGGGCCATCTGTCTGTGAGGTGATGCTGAAATGTAGCTGGGACAAGCAGACAGACAATAATTCAAAATACACAAGACAGTCCACATCATAAGGTCTGGGGACTTTCGATCAGCCTAGTCAAAGTTTACAACCGAACACAACTGAGATGTGGGGGCGGAATCTGAAATGAAATATTTTTGCTTAAAATCCCATAAATGTCATTAAGTGGGACAAAATGTGTTGCTAAAGGAGACATAAGTGGTTATTTCCATTACATTTTTCCTTGAAGCTTCCGAAAACTTATTATAAGATGTTTATGCTCGGCTGGGTCCTGCAATGTTACGTGAAACCTGTGCTGACTTAGTAACATCACAGCCAGACGAGAAATCCTAGTCTTTAATTGTTTATATCCTGTGTCATCATGCAGACGATACAGTACATCTGAATCTAAAGCTTTATTTCTTTGTGTACGATTTAACTCATTTTTTTTTAAAATACTCAATTAACCCATTAATGCCTCGTGTTCCATTATTGGAACAACAGTCAGGTAATTTTATACGTTATGTATAATGTAAGAAGTGGATTTGCCTAGTGTTTCAATTTTGGAACGCCACATAACTCAACAATGGAATGTAATACATTGTTTTTCTCTTCAAATTCTTGTTCCTTATATTTTTCTACGCAACCTATGTGAATTTCATGCACAAACTCCTTAGGCATAAATGGGTTAATTTGTTTGGGTTGTTTTGTGCAATACTTGCACTTTACAGTAAATGCAGTAACGCAACCTTAGAAACTTCCATCTCTAACAGTGTTGTGTATAAGCAAATATCAAAGAAGCTTGCAAAGACAGCCTCATCTATACATTCGGTTGAAAAAGAACTCAAGTAAGTTTTCTAAAAAGGCAGCCAGAGAAACAATTAGCATTACCGAAATGCACTCTTTATCTACCATGTGTGTAAGTCAGCAGACACGGGTGGCTACTTCTTTGTGTTCTCAAGCCGAAAATAAGAAATGATACCCTACACTTTATATCTCACAGACCCTAGAACTCGTCCATAATTAACTAACGCTTCAAGCTGAGGAGCAGCCACACGTGTATGTCAAAATTCCTTGTAATGAACTTCACTTTGACATGCCTGACGCTGTGTCATCCCAGGTGGGTGAATATGAGCCAAGTGATTTAAAAATAGCAAACAGGAGAAACTGTCAAGTGTGTAGCAAACTGTTTGAAAATGTACTAGGATTTGCAACATGTGTATGAAGTTAAGGACAGAATGATTTTAAGACAGTTTTAAAATTTAGCACCATTTGCTTTCCTGCAATACTACTTAAAAAATGGAAAGACAAACTCAATGATATTTTAAATATTTATATGTATACTAGCTGCACCCCACATAGTAATAAAACAGGACAAACTTTAAAAATCAATAGACGTTGGCACTGTATCTGATTGTGCTCAGATCTGATGAGAGAGAGAATTCCCCGTGTGGGGAGAAAAGCACATGGCCGTGATATCTCTGGCAATCAGCAGCTACCCTCTAAAATACATGGAGCTCTGATCTCTCTCTGAAAAACGTCAAACGTTACTTCTTAACAATCTGTAGATGACAATGTCTGTTGAACAAACAGGTATCACTAGCTAAGCGGAGGCAAGGTGCGCTCCAACACGTGGCGAGGCGTAGACTAACTCGAACAGAGGCTGGCGAGTGAATGAGGAAGGCCCTACCGCCCTGCTCTCGGCCCACAGCCACTCTGTTGGATTTGCATAAATACATCGGTACCGCAAGCGAACTATTGTACTTAGCACGATGACAGAAGTCACAAAATCAACCAGAAAGTTCAAGCAAATTATAGAAAACAACCAGATCTAAATCTGTTAAGTAATTCTCTCGTGAAAATCAATCAATCAATCAATCAACATTTATTTATATAGCACATTTTCATACAAAAAAATGTAGCTCAAAGTGCTTTACAAAATGAATAGAAAAATAAAAGACACAATAAAAAATAAACATAAGTCAACATTAATTAATATAGAATAAGTAAGAATAAGAAAAATAAAATAAAATAAAAATAAGAAAAGCGGACAGACAGAACGCGCTTGGACCACAACATTTTTAAAACCATTTCTTAGCGAGCACCTATGGGCTAAGGGTAACCTACATTCCAAATTTCAAGTCCCAAGTCCTCATGGTTTGGGAGATTTCATGATGAGTGAGTCAGTGGTATTTGGCTTTTATAGATATAGATTGTATATTCAAACTTTTTTCAACCAGGACTACTGCTAATTAATAACAGAACCATTGAGGGCAGCACACTGATGCAGTGAGAATTCCACAGAAGGTTACTGGTTTTGTGGATTTTCCGCCTTCATCCCTAAAAATGTGAATCCTCGATTAACAGGAAATTCTAAATTGGCCTTGCATCAGTGTGTGTGACAGTGTGTGTGTGAAATGGGCCCTAAAAGTGACAATACTGTTACCAGTTTTGTACTCTGTGCTACCAGGACAACTTTGGTTCCCTGTGGCTGACACTTGGACTAAGCAGCTTTGAGAATGTTTTGAATCCATTGATGTTGTTCAAGAGGATATTATCACCTTTTTATGTGTATTAATCAGTGATTTGTGGACAAACAGAAGATAGTGTTAAGGACATAAGAGTTGTGCATTACTACATTACTGCATAGTGTATAAAACTGGCTACTTCGAGCAAAAAGGCACTCCACCAGTCTCTCTTTATATTGTAACCTTTCAGAGAGATCATCCAAAGAGATCACATAGCACAATAGCCAATTATGGCAAAGAGCCCTTCAAGGGGAAGGAAGAGTAGGTGGACCTTGCCATGTGCCAGGCTCTTTTTTTCTGCGCTTTCCAACAGCACAATATAGCAGCCTCGTCCCCCGGATCACTGCCTCTCTCTTCTTGACAACGTAATATTCGTTTTTGAAACAACTGAGAGAATAAAACCTCAAAATGAAATTGCATGAAAAGGTATTTGCTATTCAAGAGGAAGTGTAAAAAAAATAAATAGCTCCATTCAATATAACATACACTGTCTTATTGAAAGGCAAATTTAACCCACGGCTGTGTCGGGACTTACCGCTATGCGCAGAAGGGTGCCTTTCACGGAGCTCCATCGGTCCTGCCTCCGGTCTATGATGACGACAAACCCGACTCCGGCTGCCTGCAAGCTAAACAAACAGAAAAGGTCGCACGTCAATCGTTTCCTGTAGACAAGGGGCACAGTGCCGATCACCTAGGTGAGCCTTGGCTCCCCTCTATATGCCAAAGGACAGTCTAAGCAGCCATTGAAAAAAGAGCAAGGTGCACGAGAGTACATCGCGTAGATAACGAGTGGTGCACATCCTCGGGGGCGTGGCAAAGACACAGCTGCCGATCGTTCTCTGACTCGCGCATCTCCAGTAGCAACTTGGAAGCCCAAAAGAAAATGTGACGCATCGGCAGTACTGTCAGCAGCAGCAGCAACAGTGGCAGCGGCAGCTCATGCCCTTCAGGCTTCACGGCCATCGCGGTGCATGTAGGCACGGGGCTTCGGACAGCAAGACAGTTCGCCACCTCTGCAGCATGGCAGCAAAGGTCCGCCTCCTTACTACCACGTTAACCAATCACCGTCGAGAATGGTATGTAGCTCGGCTGTACATTGGTGGAAGTTCGCGTCCTTCTGCTTTACTGAAGCCGCACAGACACACTGGAACGTCGCGTAGCCGAAGGGAAAGCAGGCAGGCAGACAATAATATGCGTGACAAGAAAAGAAAATCTACTGTGAATCTGTACTGGCTCCATTATTTTCTAAAATAACGGCACATTCTTCAATAACGCACTGAAAGAATCTCTATAATGTCACTACTTCTACCAAACCATATCAATAATTGAAATTGTTCCAGAAACAGTGTTAGTAAACAAGAACCTATTTATCCTGATGCATGATACACGTGTGTGACGTGCGTCTTAACCCAAAGGAAAGCACAGTTAATTAGCCACTACAGGCCACTTCGATTCTGAACCAGTAGAGTGAAAAACACCAGCAGCACACGAATGGAAAAACCAGTCACACCTGCCGCCTCGGCAAACACGAGCCAAGGAGTTTTGTCACCTACTGCGTGCAGGAGCCTTAGATATCGCTAGTCAACAACAATTCTGTATCCCAGGATTGTGCTGGGTGCGCTAAGAATAATTTATAATGTTGAATCCAAATGTGAATAGAATCAGTCATATTTAGTACTTCGTGGCATATCCCTTGCACAATTTTTGTTCTATCAGGCTTATTTCTTGTAACATTATCTTTGTATTTTCATTATTTGGTGTTATCACTGTATAAAAATATTAATGATGGGTGCTTCGGTTTCCTCCCACAGTCCAAAGACATGCAGGTTAGGTGCATTGGCGATCCAAAATTGTCCCTAGTGTGTGCTTGGTGTGTGTGCCCTGTGGTGAACTGGTGGCCTAACCGGGGTTTGTTCCTGCCTGCCCCCATGTGTTGGCTGGGATTGGCTTCAGCAGACCCCCGTGACCTTGTGTTAGTATATAGCAGGTTGGAGAATGACTGATAACTGAATTACCTCTGCTACCCTGCTAAACTCAGAATATTCCACAAGACAACGGGTGTCCGTTACAGTGCCCTCCATAACAGAGCAGGTTCTAGGATTTTTGCTGCCCTAGGTGAAGTTGAAAATGGCGCCCCGACATCCCATTTGTTTAGAGCAGGGCCATCTTGACAGCATTATAGGTCCCCTGGCAAAGCAGTGCACTCACTGGAGCCCCTACCTACACAGCCACTCAGCAAGTCACAATATACATAGATTAGCATGGGACCTTTGGGCAACTGCCCAGCGTGCCCAATGCATTAAGTCAGCCCTGTCTTTGAGGAGGAATCATCACTGCCAGACCTGTACATTGAGACCTGGAGACAGCAAAGTATTTAGGACCTCGAATTTTACTATTTGAGAATGTCGAGTTATGTCTCAGAAAAATACGCTGTTGAGGGGTGCCATTTCAGAAAATAAGTAGGAATCGGGCAGTATTAGTAGTCTTTATTTATTGTTTTTAACGACTCTCTAAAGAAAATTAAGAAACAAACACTAAAGTTACTGCTAAAATTACAATTTAATTTCTACAGTTATCTAGTACACTATACGTGTCTTTTGATGATGTGTAACATTCTACATATACTTAGACATAGTCATTACCGCTAACAAATACATGATGTTTAAATTAATAAAATAAATGGAAAACTAAAGCATTATAACAACATTTAATGAAATTGAGAATATAATGATTATCTTTAAATAGGGCTGAGTGGTGGCTCTGAGGTAGGGATCTGCACTGGTAATCGGAAGGGTGACTCTACTCGGTTGGGCCCTTAAGCAAGGCCCTTAACCTGCAATTGCTCCGTCCTGGGTATGACGTTAATCTGCATCCAGTCATGTGGGGAGTGTGGCAATGTGCTGTATCAGCGCCTGCTCCTAACCTCCCTCCTCCTCTTTAAATAGGACGCTTTACCCACAATTCCTATTTACCGTATGCTCATGTATGAAAATAATGCAAAAAAAAAAAAAAAAAACGGCTTTAGCGAGCCCATATTGAATATCACAAATGGTAGTGAGCAACAGAGGATGATATTTGTTAAGCTTTAATATAAGTTTTAAAGTTGGGAGATGATCATAATTTGGGTTAAATCAGCTCTTTAGCAATTCAAGAGCTTTTGATTGTTTAATTTTATTTCGCCATGTCTGTCTCTTCTCTGCTACAGTTTAAGGATTATTATTATTGGCATCATCATCATCATTGTTGTTGTTCGTGTTACTGTTGGACTGTGTAGGTCAGCAGATGTTAAGACCGAACATCGCTAGTTTGTGAAAATAATATAAAACAAAATAATTGGACATTTGCTCTGAGTCCAAGTGTTCGGTGGTCTGTATTGTTTAAAAAAAATGTTGCTCCGTCCAGGGCCGTTTCTGGGCAGCAGATTGTGCTATGCAGGGTGCAGACAGTACAGGTGCTGCTGAGGCACACAACATAAACATTTCTTTGTGTTTCAGTCCGGTCCGGACAAATGTCAGTCAGTCATTGTCCAACCTGCTATATCCTAACATAGGGTCACGGGGGTCTGCTGGAGCCAATCCCAGCCAACACAGGGCGCAAGGCAGAAACAAATCCTGGGCAGGGCACCAGCCCACCGCAGGGCGCGCGCACACACACACACACACCAAGCACACACTAGGGACAATTTAGGATCGCCAATGCACCTAACGTGCATGTCTTTGGACTGTGGGAGGAAACCTACACAGACACGGGGAGAACATGCAAACTCCACCTAGGGAGGACCCGGGAAGTGAACCCGGGTCTCCTAACTGCGAGGCAGCAGTGCTACCGTGCCGTCCACGGACAAATGTTTTTAAACAAAAAGCCTAGACCGCCTTTGCCCAGAAACGGCCCTGCTCCATGATGTGTGAGACCAAGACACATTTTTCCTTGATTTGCAACCCCTGCTCCACAGTTTAAAATTACAAATCAAATGGAATTAAAGACCACGTTTCAGACTTTCATTTAAGGGGATCTGCATACATTTCGGTCACAGCATGTAGATACAGTAGGTAACTGGATAGCAATGTGACACAACTCAAATGGTACTGTATATCCACCTGAGGAGGGTATTACCAGTTCTCGTCTTGCTTGACGCTTATTTGTGTTTTATAATTATGTTTAATGTTTACATTGCAGGACTAACTGTTTAGTGTACTGGGCTCTTAAATGGTTCACTTAATAAAAATAAACTGAATATTTTGGAGTTGATAGACTGTCCTGAAAAGACTGCTTACAACAAAAGTGGGAGAGATATCTAAGAAAGTACAGAAAAGCAGGTCTAGACAGTGTGAGGGACCAATGGGTGTTCTTGCCGGCATGGGTCCAGCTCCCTTACCTGGCCTGGATGCCACGGGATACAAAGCACATCTGGAGAGCAGTAATATTCTTCTACCATGCCAGGACAAGGCTGCAGCAACAGCTACTCCGGGGTTGGCATTCTAGTAATAATTCTTTGCATTTATATAGCGCTTTTCTCACTACTCAAAGCGCTCAGCAATTGCAGGTTAAGGGCCTTGCTGAAGGGCCCAACAGAGCAGGGTCCCTTTTGGCATTTACGGGATTCGAACCGGGAACCCTCCGATTGCCAGTGACTACAAAGCAACACCTAGGATGGACTGAAGAACGGGGAAGGTCAGCACAGTGGGCAACAGACTACTATGCGCAGTACGTCCATCTTTACACGGGGTGGCAGAGACGCTCTTCTGCATACCTCGGTTGTAAGGAGTGTGTGATGGACCCCAATATGAACACCCGTAGGGCAGCATGGGAGTGATCCCAGGTGTCTGTCCTGCCAGGTTTTGTGGGTGCCGCCAGGGGGACCTGTGGAATATTGATGGCGCAAGGAACATTGGGTTCCTGCCAAATCCCAGAAGTGCTTCCCGGGATATTTGATTGAGCACCAGAATTACTCCCAAGCCTGAAGTTAAAACTGAGCACTCCACTCAACCTGTGGTCAGAATCGGGAGGAAGTGATGACACTTCATGGGAGATGAAGGAGGAGAAACTTAATACCTATCGTATATATTGAAGTAAGTAAATTTCAAATCTCGTGAAGGTGCTGTTGAATAAACGCATTTTGTTCAATCCAGGCCAGATGATGTGATGAGGAGAAACAATAAATATGTGGGCAGAAGAGTTATTGGAATAGAAGTGCAGGGGAAGAGCAAGCAAGGGAGGCAAAAGAGGAGGTGGATGGATAAAGTAAAAGAAGATCTGAAGGAAAAGGACTTGACTGGTGAGGCGGTGCAGGACCAAGCTGTAAGGAGAAGGTTGATCAAGCACACAGAAGTGGGAAAAGATGAAGATGAAGAAGCAGAAGAAGAGCACTAATGTTGAGGAGCTTGTGGCCTGCCATTCCTGAACATGGTCAATGGTAGGATCCTATCAGGCACTTTTTTGACAGTATGCCAGGTCAGAGTTCTTTTTATACTTTGTCTTTTCATTCTTTGACCTAAAAAGTTTCATACAGTGAAGTATGAAAATGTCAGGTCGAGTGGAGGACACACTTACAGCCATTCCTCTCTGTGTTTCGTGAACAACTTTACAGAATTAACAACTCCCAGTCATATGAGGGTCTATTAAATGTGCCTTTATAGCAGCAGAATTCAGTTCTATGGCAGTGGATCGTCTTTCAACAAATGACCTCCAGGTTCCTCCTGGCCACTGCTGCAAGCCTACATCTCAATGTGTACACTGCAGACTACGGCTTCTTCTACAGGGCTCATTGTGATGCTATTTCCTTAATTGTCAAGATATGCAGGGACATTTTTCAATACAATTTTCCAGCTTATGAATACACACTGAAAAAAATGGCTTGTCAGATTAAAATAAAAAAGAAATGTACATCGGCTGCACATAATAAAATTGTTTTTATCAAAAACAATTTAATTATGCGGGTGGCATGGTGGCGCAGTGGGTAGCGCCGCTGTCTCACAGTTAGGAGACCTGGGTTTGCTTCTTGCGTGGAGTTTTCATGTTCTCCCCGTGTCTGCGTGGGTTTCCTCCCACAGTCCAAAGACATGCAGTTTAGGTGCATTGGCGATTCTAAATTGTCCCTAGTGTGTGCTTGGTGTGTGTGCCCTGCGGTGGGCTGGCGCCCTGCCCGGGGTTTGTTTCCTGCCTTCCACCCTGTGTTGGCTGGGATTGGCTCCAGCAGATCCCCGTGACCCCGCAGTTAGGATATAGCGTGTTGGATAATGGATGGATGGATGAATTTAATTATGCTTAATGCACTAAATTAATATATCCTGAAATCAATCAATCAATCAACATTTATTTATATAGCACATTTTCATACAAAAAAATGTAGCTCAAAGTGCTTTACAAAATGAATAGAAAAATAAAAGACACAATAAAAAAATAAACATAAGTCAACATTAATTAACATAGAATAAGTAAGGTCCGATGGCCAGGGTGGACAGAAAAAACAAAAAAAAAAAAAACTCCAAAAGCTGGAGAAAAAAAAAAATAAAATCTGTAGGGGTTCCAGACCAAGAGACCGCCCAGTCCCCTCTGAAACAACGTGGTATTTTTTTAAATTAATTATATTATGTTAAATGAACATGTTAATAAAGCCTAATATTTTAACAATTGTTTTATAGACTTTTTAAAAAGTGCACCTCGCTGAGTTACTTAGCTATAACCTTTTTAGATTGTCAATTACACTTGTTCCAGTATCATTTTATAGTTCATGTTCAAAGTTATTAATAAGAAATAAACAGGTTTGCTTATACCAAAACTAGTTTAATTTGGTAAAAACAATGCAAAGCAACAAAAGTACAAAAGACTATGGGGCTTTGCCCCCTGCTCGCTTCACTCGCCAACCCCCGTACCTGCACTACGCACTAGCCACTTTGCGGTTCTGCCGCTTGCCTATGGGGAAGTGGATGTACAATTTAAACAGATTTTTATTTTAATAGAATCATTACATATGCATAATAGAACTACAGGGTGCGGCAGAAATAACTCCCACATTTCAAAGGGGGATTGAAAAAAAATGGTACGAGATATCACCAAAAACTTTTTATTTCCCAAATGTAGATTTACTTTTAGTTTTAAAAATTATATTGTCCAAATGGTGGCCTTGATGGCTGATACACATTTGGAGCCGTTCTTGGAAGTTTTCCATCACTCTCACTAGCATGTCGGGCGAAATTCCTTCAATTTCTTCTTGAATGGCCTCCTTTAGTTGGTCCAAGGACCGAGGACAATGTTTGAAAACCTCAGCCTTGAGGTACCTCCACAAAAAAAAATTGAAAATTAAATCAGGCAAGCGTGGTGGCCACGGAACTGCTTCGCGCAAGAAGACCACTCGACGCGGGAACATCTCCTGCAAAAGATCCCATTACAGCAATCCATACGTCTTCCCCAGTCTACTGGAGACAATTCCTGACCAATCATAATCTTGTATGGGTGTAAATGAAGGTCAGTATGCAAAATTCGCCTCACAGTTCTTTCCGAAATCCAAAGAGCATGTTTCTGTTCTGAACACGTTGGAGACAGCTCAATCGAAGCCCTCACTGCAGCGATGTTTTCGGGTGTTCTCACATTTTTGGGACGTCCGGGTGGTTTTCTCTTCAGTGCAGATCCTGTTGCCTTTACTCTTTGAACTCACAGCAAAATCGTTTTCGGGTCTGGAACACTTTCATTAGCACATAAACCGAACCACGTGTGAAACGCCCTCTGCGTCGCAGTTACAGATTCACCATTTTTGAAAAAAGCCTCCACTACTTTATTATGTACCGTACCTAACGGAACGGACCGCACCCCTCTACCCGCTTTGGGAACCCCACGGTGATTTTTCGAAATGTAGGAGTTATTTCTGCTGCACCCTTTATTTTACATTACAATGAGTAATTAACCATATTAAAAAAATAGTAAAACTTAATGATTTGAAAGTAAATTATGTTTCATGTCACATTAGAGTTATTCATTTAATAATACGATTTTGTTCTGTTTGGCTTTGAAATTAACATGCAAATACTTTTTAAACGTACACTTTTACTGTAAAACTTCAGTAAAAACAATTTTTTTAATTAAATTTTCGTCGATATCACATTGAATTTTGATTCTGTGTTTGGACAATGCAATGTACGCCTGTCAAATGTTTATCTCTGAGATTTGATTACATTTAGATTATTTTATTTATAAAAGCACGTTTAAAACAACAGAGGTTGCGCCAAAGTGCTGTAAAAAAAAGCATTAAAATAAACACAATACAAAGAATCATGCTAAAGTAGATTAATAAAACAACCAATTATAACATCCACCACAATCCCATCATACACAGTGAAATTAGGCCTTAAGCCGACTTTTAAAAACCTCGATCGAGGATGAAGACCTGCTGTGCAGAGGCAAGTGATTCCAAAGCCTAGGAGCAACAACTGAAAAAGCTCGGTCTCCCCTCGACTTCAGCCGAGATCTTGGCATTACAAGCAGCAGTCGTCCAGATGACCTCAGTGCTCTTGGTGGCACATAGGGGTGAAGGAAGTCACAGATATATTTTAGACTGAGACCATGCAAGGCTTTAAAAACAAACAACAAGATTTTAAAATCAATACAACACCTCACCGGTAGCCAGTGGAGAGGGAGAGGCTAAAATGGGGGAGATGTGATCCCGTTTTCTCAACCCAATCAAAAATCTCGCTGCAGCGTTCTGAACCAGCTGAAGGCGCAACAGAGCAGATTTTGGCAGACCCACATATAAGGAATTACAAAAATCAAGGTGAGATGTAATAAAGGCAGGAACGACTGTTTCCAAGTCCTTCTGTGACAGAAAGGATTTTAGTTTAGAAATTTGCCTCAGTTGGTAAAAAACTGGACTTAACTACCATGGAGATTTGTTTTTCAAAACTTAGTGATGATTTAAAGATGATACCTAGGTTTCTGACATCATTATTAAATCATTGCTGCCAAAGGTCCTAACTGCATGCCAATTTCAACTGCAGATGTGGTAGGACCAAACATAATGACTTCTGTTTTATTTTCGTTTAATTGCAAGAAATTTTGTGCTATCCAATATTTAATATCCTCAAAGCATTTCAACTGCTTTTTTACAGATGAAGTGATGTCAGAACTAACTTTGAGGTACAGCTGCATATCATCAGCATAACAATGATACACGACATCATGTTTGTAAAAGATGGCCCTCAAGGAGAGCAGAAAAAGGGAAAATAGAAGGGGAGCCAGGATAGAACCATTGAGGGACGCCTTGTGTGAGAGGAGCTGACTGAGAGAATTTCCCATCTAACTTAACAGACATAGATCTGCCTTTCAGGTAGGACACAAACCATTTCAAATTTGTTAATTATCTTTGCCAAAGCTATTCTAACAGGAAACTGTTAACATTTTAAAGCGAATGGCATATCAAGATCTCCTTTGTTGTCTAATGTTATCTGCGGAAGATGTCCTACATTACCTTTCTTGAATACATCCTTCTTTCTACAGTAATTCGTGTGGTGGAAGACCGGACAGTGTTAACAGTTGTAGATATTCTTGATATTGTAAGTTGATGTTTTCATCTTCCGCACAATCACCACCAACTGTTTCAGCATAGTCTATTGGTACGCATTTCACCAATTCGCCGTTTAACCGATCAACATTTTGTGTGTAATTTCGTTTGACTTCCTCATTTCTCGGTGCTAGGATTGCCCGTATACTCATTTCTTCTGTTTATAACCCTTCTTGATGAAATTCTTCAATAAGATTTGGACATAATACATCTTCTTTTATTGGGAACTTAAAAGTGAGGAAAATGTAAAAACTAATAAGAGATGAGATAGCAGGAACTGTGTCCGTCAAAAGCATTCACACAAATGAGAGGACCGTGTTGCGTGGTTGAATATGGTTGAGAGGAGGGCGGGACTTGAAGAAAATCTCACGGCCAATGTCTCGTCTCATGGGACTTGAACAAATCTCTTGAAAAAAGTCTTGTCTCAGGATTTTTTTTTATATAATAGAGAGATTAGTATTCAGAAGCTGAAGTGTACAACAGTTGTACAAGAACACTGTTTCTTTGGCTATGCCAGAATGCCATGACCAATGTATAGTGATCCCCCGCTATATTGGGGTTCAGCTGTCGTGCCCCTGGTACAGCGCGGATTTATTATTATTATTATTATTATTACTACTAGAGGGCTCCGCCCCCTGCTCACTTCGCTCGCCCACCCCTGGGTTTGGTTTACCGGATAAACAATTTAAAGAGATTGTTATTTTCATGGGAATTGTTACATATGCATTATTTTCATTTTTACTTTAAAACTTTTGTAAAAACAATGTTTGTACTTTATTTCCTGCCCCAGGTGTGGATAAATCTCTTTCTCGCGGGGCTTATAACGCTGCTCACATTGTGAAGGGGTGGGGGGGTCTGAACGCACGCTAAAGAGATGCGATCGGTTCAGCTGGTGTCTTGCTGCTGCTGCTGGCCAGCTATGTGTTGTGCTTGTCGCGCTTTGTGTCAATCACTTAAAAGCCTGTACAGCAGCTGTCCTTTTGCCACTTCGCGTTCTGAAGGAGGAGGAGGTGTGAGGGCTGAACGCACGCAAAGGAGAAGTGCTCAGATCATCTGCTGGCTTGCTGCAGCTGCTGCTGGCAAGCTACGTGTTCTGCTTGTCGTTGTTTTAACAGCTGGGAGCACCTGAAGTTTGTCTGCAAAAAGCATTCCAACAACTGCTAGGTTAGATGTCCGTGAACTTGTTTTAAATTGTTTGTAAGTAGGGCGTGACGTGCAAAAGTCACCATCTCACAGGTTTTGCTTCCTTAGGTTGTAATGTCTAGTCTTGTGTGTCGTCAAAGTGTCTCTCTGAGATGATCAGGTCTCGATTTCTTCGCTCAACCCCCCCGGAGGCGCGCTATGCTCCTGCCACTTCACGTCTCTCCCGCTCACGTTGTGAAGTGGGGGAGCTGAACGCACGCTAAGCAGAAGTGGACAGATCAGCTACTGGCTTTGTGCTGCTTCTGCTGAGCTGCGTGTTCTGCTTGTCGTGGTGTGCGTCGATCATTTAAAAGCCTGTACAGCATCTGTTCTTCTTTCTCACTGCCTTGTCTTGCGTGATGTTAACATGTTTTATAATAGAGAGATGTTACTCATATTTTTAGCCCGACATCCACATATCATATGCGTTTACAAAGTGTGTTTTAATAAGTTTACATGTGTTTAAAGCGTGTGGGTGGGGTATTTTAAGACTTAAACTATAAAAAAAATGTTTATTTATATGGTCTTTCTATATCGCGGATTTTCACCTGTCACTGATGGGTCTGGAACGCAACTTCAGCGATAGGCGGGGGATCACTGTATAACTAAATATGAACACAAAATACACCTTGGATAGAGCTGTGTAAGTAAGCCCTTGCTGTAAAAAGCCCAGGCTCCTAGAAACTATTGAAATCATCAGAAAAAAATTGAACTGCAGAGTCGACGGTTTTGTTTTACGGACGTGCTCGCCCCCCTCGTCTATCAGCGGCTAAGCGGGTTTGTCTCTGACTTCTTAACTTGGAGCCGCCTTGCCGGCACTGAGCTTCATTGCTGTAGCCTCGCACTTCCGGACCGGACAGACAGACAAACACACTTCCACACGTAGATGTCTCTCTACTGTATATATAAAAGAAAATCCTGGAATGTAAAAGCCAGGTGACGAGACATGATCTTCTCAGAAGTTCTTGAAAAACATTTTGAAGACCCGCGAGCCAAAAAAAAAAAAACTGACAACGAAGTGTCTAGCGGGGCCATGGAACATAAGATTCTTGCAAGACGCGCCCTTCTTATCAAATATGACCACGGACAGCCAGCAAAACATTCAGTCATGTGCCTTTAGCAAAGAAGAAAGAGCATCGCGGAGAAAAGACACCCAAGGCGCGATACATATGCAGAGAAAACGTACAGAATGTGAAAGCAGTAACAGGCGAAAGTATTGCAGCGTCCCAGCCAAGCTGAAGCCTTTTTTGTTTTACGTGACTGTTAGGTCCGCTCAAGGGAGGGCAGAGTACAGCATGGCAGACTGATAGCTGGGTTCTGATTGATGCGGTAAGGGGGAGGCGAGACCCGTGGGAGGAGGGGTTGGAGAGGGTGCTAGAAAGTTGTGTTTGGGGTTACGCAGTCGGCGATTGTTAAAGTAGAACTTTTGTGACACTTTATTACGTCAGTCGCTACAGTATCAAAAAAAAGATAGCACAGATCGCACTGACAAAAAAACAAAAGGAAATTAGTTTAAATCAGAGAATTTCAAAAACGGGGTTTAACTCACATGCATTTATTGGTTACTTTGCAAAAAAAAATATTAACTGCTGATGATGTTGATCGTTTTGTCTGGGCTGAAATTCCAAACAGAGAAACCTATCCTAAATTATGGTACAAAGTCATTAAACACAAGTCTCACAGACCTCATTTAAAAGATTCAGCATATTGGGACAGGAAAGATTCCAAATATTGGATTTACAGAAGTTCTGAAATAAACGTGAAACTAATGAAATGGCAACAATTCAAAGAAAAAAAAAATCTTACAAGTGTGTATCTGGACAACCAAACACGGGGACAAGCGAAGCGAGCAGGGGGCGAAGTCCCGTAGTTTATATATAAGAAGATACATTTATTTATATTTATGTAACTGTATATATTATAGAATAAATGTTAAATATTAGTAAAACATAAAATGCAAAAATTGCTGCTTGGCACATTCTTTCACAAAATATTTTTTTTATTTTTTATTTTTCAAACAAACAAATTTGGCAACTGCATTGTATTGTATTTGGTGTATTATTTATTTGTCTTATTATAGTATTTATCTGGTTGAGCAATGTTATGATAATAACAAGGAAAAACTCAAAACGGAGTAACGTTAGTCTGTGTGATTAAGTGTTGTCACACACGTGCAATTAGGAGGAAGATAAATGGAACAAGCGGGGGTAATTATCCGCCAGGCCAGGGGGTGGTGGGGTGCGCTAAACCTTCTTCTGTTGTCTCTGCAGGCCAAATACGGGAAAACCTGCCTGATTTAACTTCTGGTTCCGCCGCCAAGAACATCATCACTACCAGTTCCGGAGGCAAGAATGACAACGCTTCCGATTCTGGCACCAAGAACGATGTCACTTCTGGTTCCAGCGCCAAGAACGATGTCACTTCTGGTTCCGGCACCAAGAAAGACGTCACTTCTGGTATCACCCTTTAAAGCTGCCATCTTTTCCACCACTAATTCAGTTTAGTCTGGAACTCAACCCATGCACATCAGTGTTTATTTCCTAAACCCTTTTTACATTTTATTATGTAAAGCACTTTGAGCTACTGTTTGTATGAATATGTGCTATATAAATAAATGTTGTTGTTGTTGTTGTTGTTGCAGCCAGGGACAATATACGTGTGGCCGCCCCAAACCTTTCCAGTGTGTTGAGACTCATTCTTTTACAGTGTTTTAAATGAATATCTGAATATTTCTCGTGTGTGTGCGTTTTTCTTTTTTTAACTGTTATTTCACTAACCTTTCGCTCTTAACTGGCGACAATAACTCAAACCCACAACCTGTTGCTTCTTTGAAAGTCACATGACATCTCCACCACGGTATCCAACCTCTGCTGACGATGAGTCCGCCTGGTGTTTATTCATTTCCGGTGAGGACTAAATAGGACTATTTTGACTTGTACGTAAATGACTGAAATTAGTATATTATACATCCCACAATAAATTAAACATGATCGAGTTAGGTTCAAAAGTGGAACATAAACACTACATGCAATATAAAGTAAAGACATTTTTATAAATGTAGCAGCCTGCCATTTCCCTTTTTTTCAGTGCACAGGGCTGAATTTGAAATGGCTTTTTATGCAAAGAGGGTGGATTTTACGGTAAAATTAGTGCAGATTTCATTTGTGTTCTCTTTTCTACTTTTATATGATTTTCGTAAAAAGTGTGATAACCAAAAAACAAAAAAGTTGCCTAACTCACATAAATTGCCATCTAGTTATAAACTCGGGAGCATTGACCTTTTGTTAGTGCGGTGTGAGGGGATTTCTTACTGTTTGGATCACAAAGAATTTACTGAGACTACATGCCATTGTAACTCGTTCTCCTCTTCTTTAATCCAAAGCACAGCAGCAAGGGTCAAAAGAAGGACTGGACGTAAGACTCACAAGAGTCTTGGCAGTAATTCTCTTTATTAGCAGCCACCTAAATTTAGAAGTGATTTCTAAAACCTCCTTGGGACTTGCAAATCTGTAAACAGCTTCTCTGTTTAGCTTGCTGAGCTCATTAACATTTATACTGCCAAATGCATTCTGTTGTCAAAAGATGCTTACACGATAATTGGAAGTCCGTCAGCACCGCGGCGTCCGCTACTACTGCCAAACACATTCTTCAACTCCCCTACCGCATCCCAGATTTTTAATTTTGAGGTGATCAGCCATTGCTGTATGTTAGCAGCAGAGGTCACTTCAGCGGCTATTACAGATCTCAAACTCCGCTACATTCCCAATCTCTAGAAAGATGTTACAAGGAGGGGGTGAAACTGCCAGAAAGTAAAATTATGACGTCATGTTTTAATTAATAACACACATATTTCCCAGACGTAAAAGCTTTGAGCATGGCAAAGATACCATTTAAATAAAATGTATCATGTATCATGATAGACTGTATTGCCAAAAGTATTGTGATGCCTGCCTTCACACACACATGGACTTTAATGACATCCCATTCTTAATGCATAGGCTTTAATATGGAGTTGGAGCTCTAACAGCTTCAATTCCTCTGGGAAGGCTTTCCACAAGGTGTAGGAGTGTGTTTATGGGAAGTTATGACCAGGAGAGCATTTGTGAGGTCAGTCACTGATGCTGGATGAGAAGGCCTGGCTCGCTCACAGTCTCCGCTCGAATTCATCCCAAAGGTGTTCTGTCAGGTTGAGGTCAGGGCTCTGTGCAGGTCAGTCAAGTTCCTCCACACCAAACTCGATCCTCCATTTCTTCATAGACCATACTTTGTGCACTGGCGTGTGTGCAGTCATGTTGGAACAGGAAGGGGCCATCCGCAAAGTTGGGAGCATGAAATTGTCCAAAATGGCTTTGTATGCTGAAGCATTAAGATTTCCTTTCACTGGAACTAAGGGGTCAAGCCCAACCCCTGAAAAACAACCCCACACCATAATCCCCCCTCCACCAAACTTTACACTTGGCACAGTGCAGTCAGGCGAGTCCTGTTCTCCTGGAAATTGCCAGACTCAGACTTGTCCATCGGATTGCATGATTCGTCACTCCAGAGGGCACGTCTGCACTGCTCTCGAGTCCAATGGCGGTGGGCTTTACACCACTGCATCCGACGCTTTGCATTGTACTTGGTGATGTCAGGCTTGGCTGCAGCTGTTTGGCCATGTAAATCCACTCCATGAAGCTCCTCTCTACTCACTATTCTTGAGCTTCTGGAGGTCTGTAGCTATTGACTCTGCAGAAAGTTGGCGACTTCTGCACACCTCAGCTTACGCTGTCCCCGCTCTTGAGATTTTACATTCCTACCACTTCGTGGCTGAGTTGCTGATGTTCCCAATTGCTTCCACTTTGTTAATAATACCACTAACAGTTGACCGTGGAATATTTAGTAGCGAGGAAATTTCACAAATGGACTTATGGCACAGGTGGCATCCTATCACGGTACCAGGCTTGAATTCACTGAGCTCCCAAGAGCGACCCATTCTTTCACCAATGTTTGTAGAGGCCGTCTGCATGCCGAGGTGCTTGAGTTTACAGTATATACCCGTGGCCATAGAAGTGATTGGAACGCCTGAATTCAATGATTTTTGGTCTCAAAACTTTTGGCAATACAGTGTAATACACTCACTGGCCACTTTATTAGGCACACCTGTTCAACTGCTTGTTAATACAAATATCTAATTGGCAAATCATGTGGCAGCAACTTAAGGCATTTTGACATGTATAGGGTGGTCCAGATCTAATTATGCAATTTTCATTACGCTATAACTTATTAAGTTTATTACATAGAAAATCATCCAAAAAATCCCGGACCATAGAGAACTGTGCAAACTGACGACATGAAGAATAGTCTTCACGCCGAACTGGAATCGTCCCCACATAAATCAAAGTCATCCAGACGATCTGGATCCACAAAATTAGATCTGGACCACCCTGTAGACATTGTCAAGATGAACTGCTGAAGTTCAAACTGAACATGAGAATGGGGAAGAAAGATATTTAGGTGACTTTGAACTTGGCATGGTTGTTGGTGCCAGACGGGCTGGTCTGAGTATTTCAGAAACTGCTGATCTACTGGGATTTACACACACAACCACCTCTAGGGTTTACTGAGAATGGTACGAAAAAGGAAAAAATATCCAGTGAGTGGCAGTTGTCTGGGCGAAAATGCCTTGTTGATGCCAAAGGTCAGAGTCGAATGGCCAGACTGGTTTGAGCTGATAGAAAGGCAACAGCAACTCAAATTACCATTTGTAAATAGCACAGGAGTTGGACGGGCATCCTGACCAGAGAAGGGGATGATTTCTTACCAGGACGGGAGGCTCTGAGCAGACAGATTGGCATCCTGACCAGGAGAAAGGAAGGAGCCAGACCTGGAAGTGATGGCTGGAGTGGATGGATGGACAGCCCACCAGAAGATGTTGTTGTGGACTCTTTATTTCCCCAACATGCTAGATAGCAGAGTCCCTAGATATCAGTGTCCAGTATGGAACCAGTAGGGCATACTGAAAAGTGTAGTCCAGCAACACAGCCCTACTAGGATTTTTGGGTGCCGCAAGGGGGCTCTGCAGGGAGGTGAGCTCCATAATTAGTGGGAATTCCGGTAGTATTTCCATTGGGCAGTGGCCCTGGCACTGGAATGACTCCCACGTCTTTAATAAAAGGGACCGCACTCTCTTATTCAGGCGAGTCGGAACTGGGAGAACGTGAAGCAACACTCAACTGGTGGACGGCAGTGCGGTGGTGAGAGAATTGTGGTTTGTGGAAAGAAATAACAGGTGGCTTGTGCTACTGTGAAGATATTGTGGAATAAACCTTTCTTTACTTGAACCCAGTACTCTCTGTGTGGTTGTGTTTGGGGGTAGCTGATACCCCTGGTTCCATCTCACACTCCTTACACCCGAGGTATGCAGAAGAGCATCTCTGAACATACAACACGTCAAAATGAAGCAGGTAGGCTACAGTAGCAGGAGACCAGCGGGAGCTACACTGGGTACTACCCTTGTCAACTAAGAACAGACAACTGAGGAAACAATTCACATTATTTGTGATAATGATAATGACTGACTGACATATATGTTTTTTTCCAAACATTATCTAAAAAAATCAGGAGTGGTCTCCCCTAGACTTTCTCGTATACTCAGATATGGGGATGGATATTTGAGGAGTAAACCGCAAGACAATGATTATATTTTTATATGTACATTAAGGAATCAAATCAAATTAATAATATATTGAGCAATTATTATAAAAGTAAAATTGAATAAATCAGACTCTGCAGCTGCACGAATAAAAAAGTAACATTTCTGGTTAGTGGAAATAGTTGATAGAAATCTAAGTTTTGTACCTAAACTTGTATGTAAAATTTGGTTGACCTAAGTGAAAGTGCACTCAAGGTATTGTGTTTACATACACACTGCCACACATAGACACACAGACATAATTCCAAAAATGGTATTTTCGGACTCAGGAAGGTCTAAAACAGGGGTCCTAAATTACAGTCCTGGAGGGCTGCTGTGGCTGCAGGTTATTGTTGTAACCCAGTTGTTTACTTAGAAAGCAATTCTTGTTAATAATTTAATTTCATGGCTTGTTAGTGTTTTAACTCTGCTATGTCAGGCCATACTCATATCCTAGATTTGATCCAAATGATTTGAAGTCTAAAACAGACGAGAAATTCTCAGTCCTTCACTTTTTTCTCTTCACTTTCCTTCCATGTATTTAATTAAACCCAATAGTGCATGATAAATAGACACAGAGGTGTAAATGGTAACAAGCTAAATGGAGAAATGCTGGTCTCTTTTGTCATTTGCATGTTACTGCTAAATAGGAGCAATTAAAAACCAAGAATACAGCTGTTTAAGCCTAAAATAAGCAATTAGGGTTCAAAATCTTAAAGAGCGAGATGACTAAAATGAAGCAGAAGTGTTACTTGAGCAATAAGAGCAATAAGTTCTTATTAAACAACTGGGTTGGTGCAAAAACCTGCAGCCACTGTGGCCCTCCAGGACCGTGATTGAGGAGACCCCTGGTCTAAAATGCCGAGATTCATCAAAATTTCGAAGTCAAATTTTTGGACAATTCCAATACTTTCCCTACGAGAAAGGAAATCAGACTCAGGGAGGTTTAAAACGTCGAGATTCATCAAAAACTCGAGGTTGAATTTTTGGACGATTTCAATACGTTCACTACGAGAAAATAAATCAGACTCGGGGAGGTTTAAAATGTCAAGATTCATCAAAATCTCGAGGTTGAATTT
>JANRMT010062834.1:56397720-56420365 GCA_026402145.1 Polypterus bichir lapradei
AAATGTCAAGATTCATCAAAATCTCGAGGTTGAATTTTTGGACAATTACAATACTTTCCCTATACTTTGTATACGAGAAAGTAAAAAATACTTTTACACCACTTTCGTAACAATGTTAATTTAGTACAGTATTAAAATTATCTCTGTATCTTTACTGATCACAAACGTCAGGAGTTCTACCCTCTCAGCAGTACTCTTCTTACCACATGCCATTTGCTAGACTGTCTCTTCAGGGCATTTCCACTTCCTTCTTGAAAATGTTTAACCACATCATGTTAGAATGCCCATGGAGGTGCTGGAGGCAGGGGAGGGGAGGTTGGTTTATTGGCCCGCATTCTACTAAAGGTTGTATTTTTCTGGAATTTCCGACACACAGCAGTTGCTTTCCTCCTGCTCATTAGTAAATTATAGACACTGAGTATACAGTATGATAATTACTGTGTTAATTGATACTTTGTGTTATTCAGCAACTCCACTGTCTATGCAGTGCTTTGAACCAGGCGAACATGAAGACCATTACATAAAAATAAAATGACTTAATAGGAAATAGGCGCCGGAGAAAAGATGCTCTATATAATTAAAAGAATTAATTTCTGTGTCCTAATGCATCTCTCCACTGGGAAGGCCTGTTCTTTATTCAGCATTTTTAAAAGAGAGGCAAGAATTATGCTAATTTAAGAAAGGGCCAGGTCTGCTTCTCGTTCTATGAAACTTTGCGCATGGTTTGGATTGTCTGAGTGGGCCACCTTCTCCATTCAGGACAATGGACACACTTTTGAGGAGGATTTAACAATATAATTGCAACCACTGTATGGAATTTATTTACAACCATGTGAATGAGTAAGCTCATCCTATGAAATGTTTTTTTCTTTTTTTAATATATGTTGGTCTATCAAGATTTTACCTTCATGCACTTATGGGGTGTATTGATAAGGGGGATGTGACAGAGGAGAGGAGGCAGGTTTGTTGGGGCAAAGAGAATCCTTCTGCCACTTAACATCAGCAAAACCAAGCAACTGCTTATTGACTTGTAACGCACCAATCAGCCTCAGTGCCCAGTCACTGTTCAGGGAGTAGATGTAGAGGTGGTCCACTCCTACAGATACTTGGGGGTCCACGTCAATGACAGGTTCGACCAGTCTCAGAATACAGGAGAACTACAGAAGAAATGGCAGAGCTGGCTCTTCTTCCTTAGGAGACTGTGTTCCTTTAATGTGGGAAGCGACATCCTTCACATCTTCTACAAACTGTGTGATGATGAGTGTCATTTTCTATGCTGTGCCAGTATCATCACTTGAAGAGAGGCCCACTGAATCAACAAGCTACCGAATATACTCGCAGATAAGTCAGGGTTTGATTTGACCATATAATTTCCAGTATTTTATAATGTTGTTCATATAAGTCGAATGTGGAAATCTCACGCTATTGGTCCAAGAGATTATGATACACTAACCCCCACCTGAGAGAGTAACCACAGAGCACACAGCCTTTTTTTCTATGTCTTGTGCCTACGTGACCACACGGTAATACCTGAACTATTCCGAAGCGACGTTTGCACTGTTTTGCGTTTTTTGTCTCTCACACCCTCATACACCTTTATCATAAGATCATCTCTTATCTATGATGGAGCGTTCAATCAGAAGAAAATATGAAGCTGGTTTTAAATTAAAAGTTGTTGAAGTGGCGAAAGAAACTGGTAACTACATCAGACCCCGACTTATATACCTGTTCAAAAATACGACACTTGCATTTTTTTTTTACATCTTCTTGACTCCTCCAATCACACTCTAGTTTCTCAGACACATTGAATTTTGTTGCAGCAGCACAGTTACCAATTTCTGTCGCCACTTCAATGACGTTTAATTTAAAACCAGCTTCATATTTTCTTCTGACCGAACGCTCCATCATAGATAAGAGATGCTCTTACGATAAAGGTTTATGAGGGTGTGAGATACAAAAAACACGAATCACTGCAAATGTTGCTTCGGAATAGTTTGGGTATTACCGTGTGGTCACGTGGGCACAAGAAATAGAAAAAAAGGCAGTGCGATCCATGGTTACTCTCTCAGGTGGGCGTTAGTGTATCATAATCTCTTGGACCAATAGCGTGAGTTTTCCACATTCGACTTATATTATAAAATACCAGAAATTATATGGTAAAATCAAGTCCCGACTTATCCGCAAGAGGACTTATATACAGTAATGGTATTTTTAGGGTCATTGTCATGACGCAAGGTCCAGTTTTGGTTGAGCTTTAATGTTCTGACAGATGGGTGAATATTTTCCTCAGGCACCCTCTGGTACAATGAAGAATTCATAGCGGATTCTGTGAGGGTGAGCAGCCCCAGACCATAACTTTGTTACCACCGTGCTTTCCAGCTGCTATTAGGTTCTTCTGTTCAAATGCTGTCTTTCGTGCAGCCTCTTTCTTTTGGTAGACTCCTGCACTTTGACATGAACTGTTCTAGGAGACACCTGTAGGTCCATCCATCCATCCATTTTCCAACCCGCTGAATCCAAACACAGGGTCACGGGGGTCTGCTGGAGCCAATCCCAGCCAACACTGGGCACAAGGCAGGAACCAATCCTGGGCAGGGTGCCAACCCACCGCAGGACCACCTGTAGGTCCTGTGATGCAATTCTGGGTTTCTCAGAGGTTTATTTCAGCATCTTGCGTTCTGCTCTCAGGCTAAACTTGCTGGGGTGGCCTTGTCTGGACCAGATGGCAGTTGCCTTTGAATTCTTCTCCACTTGTAGATGATCCTCTGTACAGTGGAATTGTTAATTTCCAGTTGTTTGGAGATTTTGTTTCACGTTCATTTCCAGATTCATATGTATTGTGAACGTGGTAAACATGGACACAAGGGGGCGAGGCCGCTCCCCACCAAAACCCCCTCTTAAACTGTGATTCAATGGGAAACAAACACAGCTTTTCATCTCCTCATCTTTGTGGGATCAGCTGTTTGCTGCCGTACCGCCCAAGATTTGAACATTTAAAAGACCGCGCCGGAGCTGTCCTCGTGCCTCACTGCCTGGTCTCTCTTCACCCAGACACCCTCTGCTCCGGTCGGGGCTACGGAGCCACTGCGCTCCTTTGGGGATGAAGATTTTGTGTTCCTTTGACTAACAGGTGGCGCTGAGGCAGCCTGTTTGACAGTTGTCCATTATGCGGCCGCATCGCTCCTGAAAGAGATTCACGTTTGTTCTGCCTGTACTGGAATAAAGTTTCTGTCTCTTGGATTACCCAGAGTGCTCCTGTGCAACTTTGTGACCCAAGTGTGACAGTATGTATAACCTTCTTCCTGAACATCTCAGAGAGCTCTTTCGACGTAGGCATGGTGATAACACACACTTTAACAAGAAGGAGCAAAGCAAACACTCTGTCTGAGGTTTAAGACAGGCATGCTCCTCCACGATTCCCTCTCTTGATTCTAATTTTAGGTGTTTAAGGCAGTGATAAATGTAGGGGTGAACTTACTATTTATTCATTCATTATCCAAACCTGCTTTATCCTGGGCAGTGTCTACAAAATGTAAATGTGTCATGATGCTATCTTCACCTGTAGATACTGTTTAAAAGAAGATCATCCATCCATCCATTTTCCAACCCGCTGAATCACAGGAGTCTGCTGGAGCCAATCCCAGCCAACACAGGGCACAAGGCAGGAAACAATCCCAGGCAGGGTGCCAACCCACCGCAGGACACACACAAACACACCCACACACCAAGCACACACTAGGGCCAATTTAGAATCGCCAATCCACCTAACCTGCATGTCTTTGGACTGTGGGAGGAAACCGGAGTACCCGGAGGAAACCCACGCAGACACGGGGAGAACATGCAAACTCCATGCAGGGGAGTTAGACCCGGGTCTCCTAACTGCGAGGCAGCAGCGCTACCACTACGCCACCGTGCCGCCCTAAATGAAGATCAACTCTTCATATATCCAAATATGCTAAAAAAATTAAAAAACATTCCATGGGGCGAACTTATTTTTTCATGTGACTGTAATTTGATTTTGAAGCTGTAGACCAACATCCAGCTTTGCCACTGTGCCTCTCTGTAAAAGATGACGCCCTAACATCTGGCCACATTCAGTGTGTATGGTATTCTTACATTATTTGTAAATTAAAGACTGACAAACTATATTTGGTCCTGGCACATTCTTGCTTTGGCAGCTGATGCCCTGCATCTATTGGCTTTCATCATGAAGCAGAGTGTTTCACTATTTTTAATGTGCAGTGTCTAACATACTTTATGAGTGAAAACAGATTGATAACTTTCTCTTGCTCTCTTTTCCTTTGATGTAAATTTATGGCTCCAGTGATCGTGTACACCTATTGCTTTAGGCAGGAATGTGACTATAATGCATTGGAACTTTGTGACATCGGAGAGCTTGCAGAATGGTAGGAGGAAAAGAAACCAGAGAATATCAGGAAAAATGAGTTAAAGGAGAATGGAGAGATAATGTGCTACCCGCAGCATGCCTTTCTTCTTTAGAATCTCATATTACAAAAGGTTGGTGGAAGTCTCATGGCCCTAGGGAACAGACACTTAGCTACTATGGTCTTCTTCCTCTTCATCATTTCCCAATTCTATGTGGAGTCAATGTGCTTGAGCAACCTTTTCCATTCAGCCTGGTCCCGAACCTCTTCGCTAGTCAAGCCCTTTTCCTTCAGATCTTCTTTTATCCAGGGTGGCACAGGGTAATGGGATATTTTCAATTGGCATTCAGTGCACGAATAAACACATTACAGAATACATTTAATGATGAAATGTACTGTACAGGATATGCAATTAATGATGGTAATCAATATTCATTTTTATGTTGGGAAAAAAGCATCATGAAGGTGTTGTCCGTTTTTCCGTACATATTCTGACAGCCTGTTGTGCAAATTCTGCATTGCTTGACGTAACATGTCAAGAGGAATGCCAGCGATTTCCTCTTCAATCCTGCTTCTTAGTTCAGCAATGGCTGCAGGACATGTGCGGTACACTTGGCTTTTAAGATGTCCCCACAGAAAAAAATCACACACAGTGAGATTTGGGGATCTCGGAGGCCATGGAATGTCACCATTGTGTGAAATGACGCGCCTTCCAAACAATCATCGAATAGCTGCCATCAATTGTCGGGCAGTATGCCAAATTGGCTCCACCTGGGGACTTCTTTTTTTAAGACTGAACCCGTTTCTTTGAAATTACGTGCCCATGTTGTAATCGCATGAGCAGACGGGACATGGATATGACTTCTTAACTGGTAATGACGCCCAAATTCCCGTTTCGTAGCAAGTCTATCACCATCCTTATGAAAGGCTTTCACAGCGAACGCTTGTTGCACACCACTCCACTGCTCCATTATACAGTGGCTTGCAAAAGTATTCGGCCCCCTTGAACTTTTCCACATTTTGTCACATTACAGCCACAAACATGAATCAATTTCATTTGAATTCCACGTGAAAGACCAATACAAAGTGGTGTACACGTGAGAAGTGGAATGAAAATCATACATGATTCCAAACATTTTTTTACAAATAAATAACTGCAAAGTGGGGTGTGCGTAATTATTCAGCCCCCTTTGGTCTGAGTGCAGTCAGTTGCCCATAGACATTGCCTGATGAGTGCTAATGACTAAATAGAGTGCACCTGTGTGTAATCTAATGTCAGTACAAATACAGCTGCTCTGTGACGGCCTCAGAGGTTGTCTAAGAGAATATTGGGAGCAACAACACCATGAAGTCCAAAGAACACACCAGACAGGTCAGGGATAAAGTTATTGAGAAATTTAAAGCAGGCTTAGGCTACAAAAAGATTTCCAAAGCCTTGAACATCCCACGGAGCACTGTTCAAGCGATCATTCAGAAATGGAAGGAGTATGGCACAACTGTAAACCTACCAAGACAAGGCCGTCCACCTAAACTCACAGGCCGAACAAGGAGAGCGCTGACCAGAAATGCAGCCGAGAGGCCCATGGTGACTCTGGATGAGCTGCAGAGATCTACATCTCAGGTGGGGGAATCTGTCCATAGGACAACTATTAGTCGTGCACTGCACAAAGTTGGCCTTTATGGAAGAGTGGCAAGAAGAAAGCCATTGTTAACAGAAAACCATAAAAAGTCCCGTTTGCAGTTTGCCACAAGCCATGTGGGGGACACAGCAAACATGTGGAAGAAGGTGCTCTGGTCAGACGAGACCAAAATGGAACTTTTTGGCCAAAATGCAAAACGCTATGTGTGGCGGAAAACTAACACTGCACATCACTCTGAACACACCATCCCCACTGTCAAATATGGTGGTGGCAGCATCATGCTCTGGGGGTGCTTCTCTTCAGCAGGGACAGGGAAGCTGGTCAGAGTTGATGGGAAGATGGATGGAGCCAAATACAGGGCAATCTTGGAAGAAAACCTCTTGGAGTCTGCAAAAGACTTGAGACTGGGGCGGAGGTTCACCTTCCAGCAGGACAACGACCCTAAACATAAAGCCAGGGCAACAATGGAATGGTTTAAAACAAAACATATCCATGTGTTAGAATGGCCCAGTCAAAGTCCAGATCTAAATCCAATCGAGAATCTGTGGCAAGATCTGAAAACGGCTGTTCACAAACGCTGTCCATCTAATCTGACTGAGCTGGAGCTGTTTTGCAAAGAAGAATGGGCAAGGATTTCAGTCTCTAGATGTGCAAAGCTGGTAGAGACATACCCTAAAAGACTGGCAGCTGTAATTGCAGCAAAAGGTGGTTCTACAAAGTATTGACTCAGGGGGCTGAATAATTACGCACACCCCACTTTTCAGTTATTTATTTGTAAAAAATGTTTGGAATCATGTATGATTTTCGTTCCACTTCTCACATGTACACCACTTTGTATTGGTCTTTCACGTGGAATTCCAATAAAATTGATTCATGTTTGTGGCTGTAATGTGACAAAATGTGGAAAAGTTCAAGGGGGCCGAATACTTTTGCAAGCCACTGTAACTAACTAGCCATCCCCTGTGACTCCGCCCACATAGTAGTAAAACAGGACAGTGAGGAGGGCCCCGCGTGGCTCCCCACTCATGACGTCACACTTCCTCCTCCCCTCGACCCGCAACCTCAGTCTAAGATTAGCGTGAATATATCGCTCCTGCAAGCGAACTATGATTCTTAACGCTATGAGAGGAGTCGTAAAATGAACCAGAATGTTCAAGCAAATAATAGAAAAAAACCCATTCAGTAGTTCTCTCATGCAAAGCAGACAGACATACAGACAGACGCTGGATTTTCTATAGAGAGAGATGGCAAGGGGTTCTAAATGAGGTTGCGTTGGTCCCGACGCTGTTCCAAAATTTCCCGTTTCCCTGTGCCACCCTGTATTATCCAGTCACCTCCACTTAGGTCTCACTCGCTTTCTCCTCCCCTGTACTTCCATTCCCTTTAGTTTTTTTCCCACATTTTCATTGTCTCTCTTCACCACACGTTCAAACCATGTCAGCTTACCTTCCTGTACTTTCGTAGCTATCTCTCCCACTCTTGTTGTACTTCAGATTGTCTCATTTCTTATTCTGTCCTTTTCTGTAACTCCACATATCCATCTCAACATTCTCATTTCTGTAACATCTAACTTCTTTTCTTGCACTGCTCCCTTTGCTTACCTTTAACCTTTGCATTAATTCTTTTGATCACACAATACTCCGCGTGGAGTTTGCATGTTCTTCCCGTGTCTGCGTGGGTTTCCTCCCACAGTCCAAAGACATGCAGGTTAGGTGCATTGGCGATACTAAATTGTTTCTAGTGTGTGCTTGTTTTGTGGGTGTGTGTGCCCTGTGGTGGGCTGGCACACTGCCCGGGGTTTGTTCCTGCCTTACGCCCTGTGCTGGCTGGGATTGGCTCCAGCAGACCCCCGTGACCCTGTAGTTAGGATATAGTGGGTTGGACAATGACCGACTGACAGACACAATACTCCTGATACCTTCTTCTAATTGTTCCATTTGCACTTCACACTGTAGGTTATCTCAACATTTAATTCTCCACCTTGGACTACCAATGATCCTAGATATTTAAATGTATCCACTCTTTCCAATGACTCTCCCTGCAGGCTAACTTAAGAATTTTGATCATCATTTAACCTCATATACAGTTGTGCTTGAAAGTTTGTGAACCCTTTAGAATTTTCTATATTTCTGCATAAATATGACCTAAAACATCATCAGATTTTCACTCAAGTCCTAAAAGTAGATAAAGAGAAACCAGTTAAACAAATGAGACAAAAATATTATACTTGGTCATTTATTTATTGAGGAAAATGATCGAATATTACATATTTGTGAGTGGCAAAAGTATGTGAACCTCTAGGATGATCAGTTAGTTTAAAGGTGAAATCAGAGTCAGGTGTTTCAATCAATGGGATGACAATCAGGTGTGAGTGGGCACCCTGTGTTATTTAAAGAACAGGGATCTATCAAAGTCTGCTCTTCACAACACATGTTTGTGGAAGTGTATCATGGCACGAACAAAGTAGATTTCTGAGGACCTCACAAAAAGAGTTGTTGATGCTCATCAGGCTGGAAAAGGTTACAAAACCATCTCTAAAGAGTTTGGACTCCACCAATCCACAGTCAGACAGATTGTGTACAAATGGAGGAAATTCAAGACCATTGTTACCCTCCCCAGGAGTGGTCGACCAACAAAGATCACTCCAAGAGCCAGGTGTGTAATAGTCGGCGAGGTCACAAAGGACCCCAGGGTAACTTCTAAGCAAATGAAGGCCTGTCTCACATTGGATAATGTTCATGTTCATGAGTCCACCATCAGGAGAACACTGAACGACAATGGTGTGCATGGTGCAGGGTTGCAAGGAGAAAGCCACTGCTCTCCAAAAAAACATTGCTGCGCATCTGCAGTTTGCTAAAGATCACGTGGACAAACCAGAAGGCTATTGGAAGAATGTTTTGTGGACGGATGAGACCAAAATAGAACTACTGCATTCCAGCATAAGAACCTTATCCCATCTGTGAAACATGGTGGTGGTAGTATCATGGTTTGGGCCTGTTTTGCTGCATCTGGGCCAGGACGGCTTGCCTTCATTGATGGAACAATGGATTCTGAATTATATCAGAGAATCCTAAAGGAAAATGTCAGGACATCTGTGCTTGAACTGAATTTAAGAGAAGGTGGGTCATGCAGCAAGACAACGGCCCTAAGCACACAAAACATTCTACCAAAGAATGGTTAAAGAAGAATAAAGTTAATGTTTTGGAATGGCCAAGTCAAAGTCCTGAACTTAATCCAATCGAAATGTTGTGGAAAGACCTGAAGCGAGCAGTTCATGTGAGGAAACCCACCAACATCCCAGAGTTGAAGCTGTTCTGCACAGAGGAATGGGCTAAAATTCCTCCAAGGAATGATCAAAAGTTACCGGAAACGTTTAGTTGCAGTTATTGCTGCAAAGGGGGGGTCACACCAGATACTGAAAGCAAAGGTTCACATACTTTTGCCACTCACAAATATGTAATATTTGATCATTTTCCTTAATAAATAAATGACCAAGTATAATATTTTTGTCTCATTTGTTTAACTAGTTTTTCTTTATCTACTTTTAGGACTTGAGTGAAAATCTGATGATGTTTTAGGTTGTATTTATGCAGAAATATAGAAAATTCTAAAGGGTTCACAAACTTTCAAGCACAACTGTACAAGGTGAGACACAAAAATAACTGGACTGGGCTTGGGGCTTTCCTGGAAAACCGTCTGGAGGTTGGACGCACGTGAATCATAGAACTATATCCCCTGCTACACGCCCTCTCAACCGCCGACCGGCTAGGTATATCCTATGAAGAGCCCAGTCAGTATTTGCACAACAATCATTACACGAGTTGCCACGACAATGTCGGGGAAAAAAGTGAACAGCAAGACAAGACAAGGCAATGCTCCTGTGCCTAATGCTTTTTCCTTAAAGCAGTTTTTGACTGACAAAAACATTCCTGTCCTTGATCATCCTCCCTATTCGCCCAATTTAGCTCCCTGTGATTTTTACTTCCCGAAAATGAAACGTGACTTGATAGGAACACATTTTTCTTCAATGGATAAAAATGGCAAGCCTATTGAAAAGCCTCAAGCAAGAAGACTTCCAGCACTGTTTCAATCAATGGAAGATACGTATGGAGCGGTGTAGAGAACAGCAGTGGGAGTATACAGAAGGTGACAATGTTTAGAATGCTATAATTCATCAATACATTTTTGTTTGTGTCTCACCTCGTATTCTGACTTCTTCCTATTTGTCTTCAATCCTCTGTCTCCCAAAGCCCTTCTCCATTCTTCCAACTTCCTCGCTGTTGATGCTGCACAACACATCAGCAAAAAGCCTGCACCAGGGAGATTGATCTTTCATCCCCTCACTCAACACATCCATAACCAGATCAAAGAGGTAAGGACTTCAAGAAGACCCCTGGTGCAGACCTCCTCTAACTGGGATTTTGTCTGTTACCCCAACACTGCTTTTAATCCCAAGTCCTCACTCCCTCATACGTATCCTGGACAATCCTCACACACTTCTCTGTTCCTTCTTTCTCTCTCTTGCACCTCCAGACCTCTTGACATGGCACTCTATCATAAGCCTTCTCCAAATCAAAACACCATATGCGATCCTTTGCGTTTTTCTCGATGCTTCTCTATGAGATGTCTCAATGCAAACACTACATCAGTTGTTCCACACTAAGCAAAGCAAATGACCAGCAGCAACATAAATGAGTCACTTGCCTTGGAATGCTGGTGAGATATGTTAGCACATCATGGAACTCCTTGTCTTGGATATCCGCGAAGGTTGGGCACTCTGGAAAGGTGATGATTGGACAGCTGTTTTCTCCTCGGCCACCTAAAGAACACAACAGACATGGCACATGTGTGAAGAGAACAGAAGTTAAAAACATACATTTGATTTGAGTCTGTACCAGCCGGTGTAAATTTATGGTACTTGTAAAAGTTAAGTGTTTTTTTAATTCAGTTTTATTCTTTCAGTCACGTTCACACTCCCCCCGATCTGACACTACTAGTTTTCAAATAAAGACGTGCTATAACAGAGGTGAACTCAGATGAGGAAGACGGATGCCCTCCCTGCAAGAAACGTCCACTCACACATAAGAACGACGCAACTGCATTAGGCGTAAAGGCGAAAGATGGCGCCGTTTCAATGCAGCAACAGGTCCAATCTGCTCTGGCCTTTCTATAAAGTTCCACTGTGTTCTGAGACCACTCCAACCTGTAATTAATGTGGAACCCCAAGTATTTGTAGGAGTGGACCACCTCTACATCTACTTCTTGAATAGTAAACCAGACCCAGAGGCTCTTTGGTGCAGTTGAAAGTCAATAAGCAGTTCATTGGTTTTACTGATGTTAAGTTGCAGACAATTCTCATTGCACCAAGAAACAAGGTCATCCACCTGACTCTTCTCCTCTGCCTCATCCCTCTTATCAATACCCCCCATAAGTGCAGAATCATCCGAGAATTTCTGCAAGTGACATGACGTGCGGTTATATTTATATTTGGAGCAGTACAGAATGAAATGTAAAGCAGATAGGCCTGTTAAACTGGAATTCCTCAAACTGGTCCTCCCAGGAGGCAGTGTTGCACATGTCCCATGGGAGGCCGTCCAATCAGTGTTGGATTCAGTGTTGGTATGGCAGCTGTGGTGGAGGAAATCTGACTGGAGATGTTAAAAACTGCAGGGCATTGTTGGGTTAGCTTGATTAACGCGTCTAATCAGTTTTGCATGGAAGGTGAGTCAGTGTTACAGATTCACTCTGTACAATATTCGCAAAGTCAGACCATATCTGACAGAACATGCAGCAAAACGCCTGGTTTAGACTCTGGTTTTGTCACTGGACCACTACAGTTCTCTGCTGGCAGGAGCAACGGCATTTGTCACCAAGCTGCTGTAGATGACTCAAAATGCAGCAGCATGTCTGTTGTTCAAACAGCTAAGGCAGGTACAAGTTACTCCTGTCTTCAGATCACTACACTGGTGTCCTGTAGCGGCACACATGAAGTTCAGATCCTTGATGCTTAGCTACAGAGTGGTCAGTGGATCTGCACCTACACATATGGAGATACTTGTGAGGTCTTAGGGCTCGTTTATACTTCACGCTCAGAGTGCGAACGCATCACGGCTGCCATGTGTTCCCAGCATTCATTTGACGCGTCCTCTGAGCAGGTTCTCAAAAATTAACGCGACGCGTGCGCGAGTTGCAGTACCAGCAAAAAGTCGTGGGGGCACAGTGTGATAAAAGTCAGAATGTGTTGTCAGAGTCTCTGTTTACTATCTACATGTGACATAAAGTCGCTATGCGGATCCTAGTTGGATCGATGTGCGCACTTCGATGTTTAATGAATGGTTCAACGTAGTGAAGCAAAATGCCGACATACAGATGCATTCGCGGTGCTTTTATATTCAAGCGTCACATATTCCCCAATGTAATGACACGATACATTTTAAAAGTCTCACATACCATGTTTTGTGCTGTCTTTTTTTTTCTGGGGCGTCCTCCTGACTTGACAGGTGCGGCAAACAGCAATAGACCACCACACTGAGCACATTAAATGTTTGATATTCCAACTCTCTGCACATTTAGAATCCTTAGATTTATACTTGATATCACTTTCATGATGAAATGCATTAAAGTATGTATGTTACATTTTCCAGTGTGTCGAGTCACTGGGGCTGCGACCCGGCCGGGACTCCTGGAAGGACTGGGAGGTGGCATGTACGTCCTCCGGGCCACAAGGGGGCAACCGCCCTGGATCAGAGGAGGACCACGGGAGAGGAACAAGGAAGCTTACGCCTATTGGGACCCGTGGCCACCGCCAGGGGGCGCCCTGAGTCTCAGAGGGCCCGGGATAGATTTACTTCCGCCACACCCGGGAAGATGGAGGAGAATCCCTCCAGGGACGCCCAGAGTGCTTCCGAGTGCTCTTCCGCCACACCAGGAAGTGACGTCGGAGGGAGCACCTGGAGCACATCCGGGTAAGAATAAAAGGGCCTGCCTTCCTACAGTCTGGGAGCTAGAGTCGGGAGTGGGAGCAGGACGAGGCTCCCGTGGAGAGAGGAAAGGCAGTCCAAGGGACAGTGAGAGAAAGGCCCGGTATAAAGGTGATGGGGCAAGAGGCCCAGTGGACTGTGCGGGACTGAGTTGTGTGTATGATGGAGGAGAAAATAAAAGAACTTTCTATAAAGATGCGGTGTCTGGCTGAAGGTGTTCGGGCATGTCTCACACCAGATAAATTTCGTTTAAATACTGTTAATAATTACACACATGGGGGTGACACGGTGGCGGAGCGGTAGCGCTGCTGTCTTGCAGGGAGTCACGTCGCTGGTATTCCCTGCCTGGAGTCTGCGTGTTTTCCTGCTGGGTTTCCACAGTGTGCTCCGGTTTCCTTCCAAAAATATGCAGATTTGGTGACAGTAAAATGACGCCAGTGTGTTTGTGTGTGTGTGCTTGTATTCACCTTGCGATGAGCTGATGTATTGTCTAGGGATTATTTCTGCCTCGTGCCCAATGCTAGCTGGAATGGGCACATCCCTGGATTAATGGAATTAATCACTAAACATCCTTTTCACAGATATTTTGGCAAGGTGTCCTTAAAATGTAATGGGTGTTCAAGGCAATTCACAACACAGCGAAGTCGAACCTGTTCTCATTGTGATGATATCTCGCACTGCCACCTGGTGGATTCCTCCAGATTTACGTAAAGTATGCGCGCAAGTATAAACAGTAAAACGCTTGCGTAGCAGGAGCGTCCACTGGAGCATGCGTCGCATGAAGTATAAATCTGGCCTTTTGCTCCTTCTTGACCACTCAGACCAGCTGATGAATGGCATCTGGTGATGCCACCTCTGCATGATATCAAATCTCAGTCCAGACTCTCATCATATGTAGGTCCTGACTGGTGGAATGAAGTGCCCACCTCCACTCAAAAGTCTGAAGACCCTCTCGTTTGATAAATTTCTGTGTAACTAATATTGGCTACTAGGTTTTTGTAAATCTGGGACTTGTATTTTCCTTTGTACCCTTGTCCCCAAACAGTCCCCAGACTGATGTTACTTTTGTTGACCTCTTTTGTAAGCTGCTTTTGATAAAAGTGTTTGCTAAGCAAATAAATGTAAATGTAACGTAAATGCTTCAGTGTGCTATTCATTCCCTATATGAATTGAGTGAGGGTTGTGTCCAAATACTTGCTGTTAAGTCGAACTCATTCTCTGTGGATGTTGGACTCCATCAAGGTTGGGTCTCGTCACCATTTTTGTTTGTGGTTTTCATGGACAGGATATTAAGGTGCAACTGAGGACGTGAGGGAGTCCAGTTGAGGAGGCTAGGGAGGGCATCACTTCTTTATGTAGATGGTGTCATCCTCTTTCACGTTCCTGATTATTACCTTCATACACACTCGAGTGATTTGTTGCTGAGTGTGAAGGAGCTGAGGAGAGGATCAGCTCCTACAAGGCTGAGGTCATGGTTCTTCTTTGGAAGAGAGTGGAATCCTCTCTCCAGGTAATTCAGGGGAAAACTGCCTTAGTGGACATGTTCAAGTATCTTGGGATCTTGTTCATGAGTGATGGATAAAAGGGAGAGTGAGACTGACAAGTGGATTGGAGCTGAGGCAGCTGTTCCACAGGTGCTGTACTGGTCCATGGTGATGAAACGGGAACTGAGGCTGAAGACAAAACTGTCGGTTTACTGTCCTCACCTATGGTCACACGCTGTGGGTAACAACTAAAAGAATGAGATCACAGGTACAGGGTAGCGCACGAAAAACCGAACCGTCTCCAACCGGCTGGCTCGAGCTATTATACAGGCAGGTGCCGTCACGATCGCGGAGAGTCGTTGTTGCAACGGGGTCAGCGGCCCCAGCTGTGCATTAGTAAGGAAGCTGTTAGCCAGTGGATACAGACGTGCGTGAAAGAGATCTGGAAGATGTATTCTCTGCAACAAAGAATTGGAATAGTGGAGGCGTATGTGTCTACCAGTTCTTTTAGGGAAACGCGGGGCATTTTCACACAAAAGTTTCCTGGCATAAACCTACCAGCAAAGAGCAGTATTCACGAGTTGGTGAAGAAGTGGCGTAAGACTGGGTCAGTTGCAAACTGCAAAGGAATCGGGCCCCGTCCGTTCGTACACTAGTGCTTCCTAACACCATACAGCTCTTGACATTAGCTCACCACCTGACCAAATGTTCTCAGTAAATGACAAGTGAAAGGCAATGACAGAGCCCCAGAGCTCTCAGTGAAAAACCTGCAATTAATGAAACCCGGAGAGCTCTTTGCTAACCAACAGCACATCCCAAACCCCTGCCATATCTGTAAATTAGTATCTAACACCTTCTAGAGGTCAAACATCTCTCAGTAGCTAACCAGGGCCTCATGTACCTCACAAGTACCTCTCAGAGCCCAGACGGAGTAACACCACTCAGAACCGACTGGAACCCATGTGGCTGAAATTCACTTCTCTGCATCTTATGTGGACTGATCCTCTTCTTCCTTCTTCGTTAAACGGGTTTTCCATTTTTTATGACCTGACAACATTGGGTTTCTAACCCTAACTCACTGTTTAGCACACACCAGTGCTGCCTTTGAAGTCTGAGGAGCTGAGAATTTCTTTTCAGTTACAAAGCAACACACGCTCTGCTGCTTTCCAGCCCTCAAGCCATTTACTGTATTCAAAGGCGAGGCTGGAAATAAATACAGCCAAGGCATTCACAAGTCACACTGCTCCTCTTTTTCTCAGCTAACATCACTCTCAAGATAGTGAGAAATGACAGGTTAGCAGTTTCATTGTGTATGCTTAAACAATGGATCAAAATGGATAAAAGCTGAAGAGAAAAAAAAAACAGGCTTAACAATTTTAAAATTCAAAGAGCAATAGAAAAGAGCAGCACTCTGCGATAAAACAAGTCTTCGGCCTTAATTTAAATGCTAAGACTAGTGGGGTTTCCAGTAATACTGGTAGATGGATATTCCAGAGTTTGGATGTCCTGTAGCTAAAGGCTCTACAAGCCAATTAAAAGGGCAGGCTCAGTTATGGGACTCACACTGGAAAGCCTGAAGGTCGTAGCAACGGAGAGAATTAAAACAAAACGGAATTGAGGGCCATTATGAGTAACGCTGCACATCTTCTCTGTGACAGAACAACACTGAGGACTTTCAGACAACGAATCATTCAACAGATGTGTGTCAAGAAACGTGACTGGGGGTCCATTATACCAACAGTAATACGCCTGTATTGCTCCTCACCGTGTCAGATATTTCCTTTTTTTTTTTCTTTACAGTTATTCTGGTGTGTGTTCATCCCAAAGTGTCTCTGCATATTAATTTATTTACATGCTTATCTACCTATTTATGCATTTATTTATTTAAAGAGCTTCTGTAAAAAGACATACTTCCCCCAGGGGACAAATAGAGTTCATTTGTTTGTTCTTTTTTCTTTCTTTCTATCTATCTGTTATATAGTGCCTTTCATATCTATCTATCTATCTATTATATAGTTCCTTTCATATCTATATATCTATTATATAGTGCCTTTCATATCTATCTATCTATCTATTATATAGTGCCTTTCATATCTATCTATCTATCTATCTATTATATAGTGCCTTTCCTATCTATCTATCTATTATATAGTTCCTTTCATATCTATCTATCTATTATATAGTGCCTTTCATATCTATCTATCTATCTATCTATCTATCTATCTATCACATAGTACCTTTTATATCTATCTATCTATTATATAGTGCCTTTCCTATCTATCTATCTATCTATTTTATAGTGCCTTTCATATCTATCTATCTATCTGCCTTTCATATCTATCTATTGTAAAAGATAGCCCAGCCACAAACAGACACAACACCCGATGTCCACAGCACACACGGTTTATTTACAATATTTACAGTCCAGTTCCACCAATTCACACACAACTACTCAGTCCTTTTCCTCTCTTCGGCCGCCTCCACTCCTCTCTCGCAAGCTACGTCTTCCTCCTCCCGACTCTGGCTTCCCGAAAGGAGTGAGGTGGCCCCTTTTATAACACCTCGGATGTGCTCCAGGTGCTCTGAGATTGTCTTCCGGCAGCACTTCCTGGTGTGGCGGAAGTGCTGTCCTCCAGGGCTCGGGAACCATTCAGGCACCCCTTGGGGTTGGCCATGGACCCCCACAGGGTTGAGCTTCCCAGCTCTGTATCCGTGGTCCTTGATGGAAATCACGGGGGCTGCCCTCTTGTGCCCAGGGTAGATATTGCCCCTCTCCCGGTCCTTCCCTGCTCGAGGCATCCCGGTGGGGTAAGGTCCCTGGTCGCCTGCCACACTATCTATCTATCTATCTATTATATAGTGCCTTTCACTCTATCTATCATATAGTGCCTTTCTATCTATCTATCTATCTATAATATAGTGCCTTCCACTCTGTCTATCTATCTATCTATCTATCATATAGTGCCTTTCTATCTATCTATCATATAGTGCCTTTCTATCTATCTATCTATCTATCTATCTATAATATAGTGCCTTCCACTCTGTCTATCTATCTATCTATCTATCTATCATATAGTGCCTTTCACTCTATCTATCTATCTAATAGTGCCTTTTCTATCTATCTATCTATCTATCTGCTTCCTTGAATTTTAAGGAGGCCTGCTTCTTCAGATAAGATGATTTGTGTTTTCTAATAAAAAATATATACTGTATACACTTTATTTTAATTTAATACAGATTTGGCTAATACAGTGGAATATTGTAAAAAAACTGCTAAAAACCCATTTTTTTTAATATGGCTTTTATGTATCTATGTTTTAGTTGTGCTCTTAATACACTATAGAGGCCTACAAATAATTATACTGTTCTGACATTTGCAGTCTTTACTAATCTCTACTAATCTTTGTTTTTCTGTTCCAGTTCTTCTTTGGTGGCGTTTTATGCCCACCACCACCACCAGCAGACTGAGACACTGTGCAGCACCTGTGATACTGGACTGAAAGCGGGCGCCCCAGCTGTCCACTGCATACAGTAGAATCCTCTGGGATGAAGCCTGGAAATAATGAGGAATAACTAAAGCACATTTAAGTTAAACAGAATGCCCAGTGGAGGCTGGGTGGTCCTTTGGTCTTGGAACCTCTGCAGATTTGTTTTTTTATTCAGCTTAACTGGAGTTTTTCTTTTTTTTTGACCTCATCACGAGACTCATCTTTTGAGACTTACATCATGATACTGTAAATAAAGAAAATACCCTTCTACCAATTATAAATCTATGTGTTATAAGACTGTTTGAATTTTTTCCTTTGTTACTTATTCATTATGATCCTTACCTAATCTTGTTTTTTCTTCTCTTGTAACTTTCTTTATGACATCCTGTAAAGAAAGCACTTTGAGCCACATTCTTTGTATGAAAATGTTATGTAGAAATAAATGTTGTTGTTACTACATTCTTGTTTAACAAGGTGCCGGAGAGTGGCGATACTGTGTGTATTCTGCACACGTGACGATTCCATTACTGCTAGCACAAGTGCTGTATGATCAGAGGAGCAGTCACATCACTCCTGGGCACATCTGAAATTGTACAAGTACTAACAGACACGGCTCAATGGGAATCTTGCTTCTTCACATGTGACATCATCAGTGGTGGGCATTATCTCATTCAGGGCAGATGTCGACTTTTGTCGAAATTCAGGGGTAGGGAACAGTAATCAGGTGTAAACTGTCACAAAACTTGCCACTATGTTTTAGTTCACCTCTCTTTAAAGTTAGCTTCGTTGATTTGACCGAGATTTCCTGCGCGTGCATGAGTAGCGAAGAGCAAACAACCTCTAAAAAGGCATCGACATCTGGCGAAAGACCAAATCGAACGTGCAAAGTAAAATACTCTGTGGGCAACGTTTTGCGTATTGTGTCGCTGAATCAGACTCTGAGTTGTCCGATTTTAATGTGAGTGATCTGGGGATCGGAAACGAAAAGGAGGGACGAGCATCAGCTGATCGAGGTGCTGAACGTGTTCGTGTAGCTGATACACCTATGTCAGCATTCACCTTTGAGGACCGCCACTTACGATGACAAGAGGTACAAACCAGATTACGTCACACTGCGACTGCTACTGCTGTGCGAGGGTAGCTGGCCCATCATGGATTGCTGCTGGTCACTGAGCTGCCCCTGCGCCTGCTAGAGACCCTGAACAGACAGTGACAGCAGCCACGACACACAGCAAAAGATGTTTTATGTTGATTTATGTGTGAAACCACTGTTTTGTGTGCTTTTCAAAAAACTGAGTTTTTTGGAAAAAAATCTTCAGCCGTCAAAGAGTGAAGGGAGCACAGTTGCCAGCTGCAGCAGCAACATGTCCTCACTTTTCCTTTTTTACTCAAAACTTTGCCAGCTCTATTACAAAGACAAAAATCCATATATAGAATTTTTTACTAGTGTAACATAAACAAAAATGTATTCCCTTTGTAGGGAAAAAAAATGGACGAGATCTTGAGAAATATATATAATTTTTTTACTAGCGCAACATAAACAATCTCATTGATTTTGATGGATTTTGATGCACATAGCAATAATATTGAGTGAAAAACCTGCTGAATTCTCTTTGCCTCACATTTGGTAAAAACATCAAATGCCAAAAAAGTCAATTGGGAAGGAGAAACTGAACTGGTTTTGACTGCATTATAATGGTGTGATGGTCTTTTAAGCATCCCTGAGGGCTAAGGAAGCATCTGCAAACTATACTGGACGGATAATGTCTAACAACGAGGTGACTCAAATCCGATATTTTGTCTTAATGTGACACAAATCTGATGTTTTTAGGGCTGTGTGGACACAGAAATCCATCCATCCATCATCCAACCCGCTATATCCTAACACAGGGTCACGGGGGTCTGCTGGAGCCAATCGCAGGGTGCAAGGCAGGAACAAACTGCAGGGCACACACACCAAGTACCCACTAGGGACAATTTAGGATCACCAATCCACCTAACCTGCATGTCTTTGGACTGTGGGAGGAAACCCACGCAGGGAGGACCCGGGAAGCGAACCCAGGCCTCCTTACTGCAAGGCAGCAGCGCTACCACTGCGCCACCGTGTCGCACAGCAGAAATCCAATCTTTTTAAATCAGATTTGAGTCACTTTCTTAAGTGGTCCCAGATCGGATACGTATCCGATTCGTGCCCATGTGACATGAAAGAGAGTGGCCAGATCGGAATTCAGGTGATTTTTTTTTTGCCTACATGCATGGATTAATGTTGAACTCTGGGCCTGGAGAGCTGCAGTGGCTGCAGGTTTTTATTCTAACTCTTTTCCTAATCAGTGATCAGTTTTCACTGCTAATTAAATTCTTCTTCCCTTCATTTGAATAGCCCTGTTTTTAAGGATTCTCAATTGATTCTTTTCTTCATTAAATGACAGCCGCACAGAAATGAGATATCAAACAAGCCAACAGATGACCAGCTAAATTGGGGCCTCAACTCTAACCAATTTCACTTTAATCACTTTCTTAATGAGAAGCCGATTCTTGCTGTTCATTAAACTCATTATTTAATGGCATGACTTGTTGCTGCTCTCACTCTGCCACAACAGACATTTCTAAAACAGTTGATTTTTCTGTTTTTTCTAAGAACACCATCAAAGTGTTTTGGTGAGCTGAGAGATCAACCTTACTTTATTTTCAGATATTGTGTGATGGGCACAAATGAGCTGGTCAAGTGGCGGCTTATTTTGTGTCTCATTATTGTTTGGCTAAGAGGCCTGAGTCAAGTTAATTAAAATTAAGGCAAAAGAAGTTAATTAGCAGCAAAAACAGGTCACTAATTAAAAAGATGGTTAGAATGAAAACCTGCAGCCACTGTGGCCCTCCAGGACCGGGGTTTGACACCCGTGGGTTAAGTGCTGCCATCATCAGCCAGCATTGGCAGTGAAGCAGAACAGCAATAGAGGAAAGCTACAGCTGTGACAACGGTCATGGACTCCAAAGTGTAGAAGCAAGCCGAGGTGATGAAGCAAGGAGACCCATCTGAGGAATCACAAATGTCTGTGACAGCAATTGTCCCAAACAGTATGGTGTCCTGAAATGGGGGGACCGTGTAGAAAAAGTGATGTGTTGACCGAAATGTCTGCAAATCCCCTTAAATGAAAGTCTGCAATGTACACTTTAAATACGTATGAATTGTTTGATTTGTGATTTTAAACTGTGGAGCGGAGGAGTACAGCAATGAAAAATGTGTCTTTGTCCCAAACATTATGCAGGGTATTTGTCTACCCTGGGCATGTGGTACATCGGCAGGTACCGGAAGAAGAAGACGTATCCTCCACACATGACATTCACTTGCAGCTTGCGTTTAGTCACAGAGAACTGAAATGGCCAATACAAAACACAAAAAAAAAAATTGGATTTTGGCCTGACAACAAGTTGTTATTGAGAGCGTTTTTAAAAGTCTGTTTTCTGGCATTAAAAACGCTCAGGGTAAGGTGGACACAAGGTGAAAATGGAGGCTAATGGGTGTGCTTTTAAATAAAAATGTAGCATGGTGGACACAGCTTCAGTCATTCTCATAGCTGATGGCCTCATGGCAGAATTCTGAATGTGGTGGAACTGAGCCTGGAGGCGGCAACACTCCTGCGCTGAAGCTCACTAAACCCGTCATGTGTGTTGCTTGCTTGTCTTCTCATATTATCCTCAGCATCAGGGCTCCAAAAAAATATTCAAAACCTAAGAAAGGTCGGAAGGCCACTCCTTTGAATGTGACACTTGAAGTGGTAAAGCACAGGTAAGCAGCTTAATTAAAAAGCATTTAGTGAAGGGGGTTGGTGTTGGTGACTAGTACAATACAATTTATTTTTGTATAGCCCAGAATCACACAAGGAGTCCTGCAATGGGCTTTAACAGGCCCAGCCTTAACTCTCTAAGACAAGGAAGAACTCCCAAAAAAAAAAACCTTTTTAGGGAAAAAAACGGAAGAAACCTTGGGAAAGGCATTTCAAAGAGTGGTTGGGCGTGCAGTGGGTGTCATAAAAACGGGGTCAATACAGTACACAGAACAGAACACAAGTAATCCTCAATACAGTTTAATAATGCAATAGAAATATTGTTAATAGACTAATGTTATTATTAAACTCATTCTGTCTATTTTTATATTTTATGGTGCAATTTGAACAAAAAATGGGGTAGTTTTTGGAACCAGGGAGTGCTTAAAAATATTTTCTATTTAAATTAATGGTAATTGGGTTTTCAGGTTATGAAAATTCATGTTATGATGGTTTCAAGCTGAAAAGCAGGGGATGAGTGCATGTATAAGCAAACCTATTTCCCGTGGACATTTGCATGTAGGCTGGGAGCACATTCAAACTACTGACAAGAAGAAGCAAAACTACACACACAACTGACTCTGAAATACACACTATAATAAGAGAAATAATCAGCACAGTCCAAGGTAGGGCTGCGGAGTCAGCACACAAGATCTTCGACTTCAACTTGGACTCCTCAATATATAGTACCACTTCGATATATGGTACCACCACCTCGGACTTCTTAATTTATGTTACCAATGACTCGGACTCCTCAATTTATGGTACGACTTCTCGATGTATGGTCCCACCGACTCGGACTCCTCTGGGATTAATAAAGTATCTATCTATCTATCTACTGACT
>JANRMT010062834.1:56420375-56430987 GCA_026402145.1 Polypterus bichir lapradei
GGACTCCTCTGGGATTAATAAAGTATCTATCTATCTATCTACTGACTTGGACTCCTCAATTTATGTTACCACCGACTCAGACTCCTCAATTTATACTTCCACTGACTCTGACTCCTCAATTTATGGTACCATCGACTCGGACTCCTCAATTTATGTTACCAATGAGTCAGACTCCTCAATTTACGCTTCCACTGACTCCAACTCCTCAATTTATGGTACCACTTCTCGATGAATGGTACCACCAACTCGGACTCCTCAATTTATGTTACCACTGACTCAGACTCCTCAATTTATGTTACCACTGAGTCAGACTCCTCAATTTATTTTACCACTGACTCAGACTCCTAAATTTATGGTGCCACTTCTCGATGTATGGCGCCACCGACTCGGACTCCTCAATTTATGGTACCACTGAGTCAGACTCCTCAATTTATGGTACCACTGAGTCAGACTCCTCAATTTATGTTTCCACTGACTCTGACTCCTCTTTTTATGGTACCACTGACTCTGACTCCTCAATTTATGTTATCACTGAGTCAGAGTCCTCAATTTATTTTACCATTGACTCAGACTCCTCAATTTATGGTGCCACTTCTCGATGTATGGTGCCACCGACTCGGACTCCTCAATTTATGTTACCACTGACCCTGACCCTCAATTTCTGGTATCACCAACTCCAACTCCTCCATTTTCAATCAGACTATTTTTACTATGCTGTTTGATAGCATACAACATGCAGGATATATGGCATTCATCACTGCCAGTGTGAAGCATCAGGCTAATTTTTAGCACTATAATCTATTTAAGTTCAGGTTTAAAGGCTACAGCAATGTGGTTGTGGCTTACAAACATGGAGTAACACTAAACATAAGACTAAACTTGCAGAATTAAAAAAGCTTTATTTTTACCAAAAATCTAGAAGAAAAACAGTTTAATCGAATCAGTATATACTACCGGTCAAAAGCTTTTGAACACCTTAGTTTTTACAGTTTTTCTACAAATGTAATCAGTTGAAATGCAACGAATGACCAAAAATGGTCAAAAGGAAAGCAACAAACTATAAGAGGTTTAAATTAAAAATTTATAGAGGAAAAAAATGAAAAAAAGGACATTTCAGAATATTACAAATGGGCTGTCTTGAGGGAATAACTTATTACTTGCAACCTACAATTAAAGTAAATGAAGCCTTGCATAAAATTTGCACAGGTGTCCCAACTTCTGTGGATTACTTAAAAACCCTCTGTGTATCTTAAAGCAGAGTTGAAACTGACTGTGTTACTAGACCCTCTGAAGTCCTACTTGGACAATATGAAAGTGATAACGGCAAGAAAATGTCAATTAATAAATAAAATGAGACACAATATTACTAGCCATAGAAGCGTAGGCCTTTCAATTAGAGAAATTGCAAAAACTAATCAAAGTTTCAGTGAGTCCAGTGGTGTCCTACAAAATCCAAAGGCACTGGAAGAAACTCTGATAGGAAAAGTTGCTGCAGAGCCAAAGTCACAAGCCAATCTGAAGGCAAGTTTCTGAGGGTCACCTGCTTGTTTGATCACATGCACCTCACAGCACAACAACTTAACAGTGCAGGTCAATAAAAGTAGGTGTGAGTTTCTACTGTGAAGGGGTGATTGGCAATAAGAAAGCCATTCCTTAAAGCACAAAGTAGGGGGCATTGAAATTCCAGCCATGGACTACTGCAGACTGGAAGAAAATCTTATGGGCTGATGAATTCAAATTTGAAATCTTCGGCTCATCACGCAGGGTGTTTGTATACCATCGAGTTGGTGAAGTGATGGTTCATCAGTGTGTGACAACAACTGTCAAACATGGAGGAGGAGGTGTGATGGTCTGAGGTTCTTTTGCTGGAGGCAGAAGTTGGTGACTGGCACAGAATGACTGGCATTCTGAATCAAAAGAGTTACCACAGCATTTTGAAGCATCACACAATACCTTCTGGTCTGTGTCTAGTAGGTCAGCCATTCATCCTACAGTAAGATGATGACCCAAAGCATAATGGCAGGCTATTTCAGAACTAGACATTAAACTGTATGCATTTCCATAAAAACTGAAAAAACTGAGGTGTTTCAAAATTTTTAACTGGTAGTGTATGTGAAATTGGAAATTTTAACATATAATATTATAATTTATGTTTAGTCAGAGTCAGTAACAACAACTTTGACTCCAGTAATCCAATAACTGCTTCTGACACCGACTCCGACTACACAGCCTTGGTTGAAGATGAGGTTTAAATTAAGTAGGGACAGACCTTCCCTGTAGTACACTTCTAGGTAATGCCCAAGTGCTCTCATGTTTCAGTCACACTTGTTGATTCCTCAAGCTTTAACTCTTCAGGACACATAGCTCAGTGTCCACTTCAAGGTTGGAATCAGCCAGGGATGGTCCTGTTGTATGCTTATAGCTTTACTGCTCTGCCTAGTTTTCATGATGTGTACTTCTGCTGAATGTTGGCTCCTTTCTAAATGTATCCTTATTAGATTCACTGCCTCAAGACTTCCTCGTCCAGCTCAAGACTGTTACATTCAATAAAGCCAAAGAGCAGTGATTCTTGGAATGATTACTTTTAGATATTATTCTATGTGTTTTTATTCTACTCTGCAGTATGACTGACGGATGCATTCAACGTGGAGGTGGGATTACATCAGGGATCGGCTCTGAGCCCTTTGTTATTTGCAGGTTGACAGACGAGATTAGACAGGAGTCCCCGTGGACTGTGATGTTTGCTGATGACATTGTGATGTGCAGCGATAATAGGGAGCAGGTTGAGGAGACCCTGGAGAGGAGGAGATATGCTCTAGAGAGGAGAGGAATGAAGGTCAGCAGGAACAAGACAGAATACATATGTGTGAATGAGAGGGAGGTCAGTGGAATGGTGAGGATGAAAGGAGTAGAATTGGAGAAGGTGGATGAGTTTAAATACTTGGGATCAACAGTACAGAGTAATGGGGATTGTGGAAGAGAGGTGAAAAAGAGAGTGCAGGCAGGGTGGAGTGGGTGGAGAAGAATGTCAGGAGTGATTGGTGACAGACGGATATCAGCAAGAGTGAAAGGGAAAGTCTACAGGATGGTAGTGAGACCAGCTCTGTCATATGAGTTGGAGACGGTGGCACTGACCAAAAAACAGGAGCCAGAGCTGGAGGTGGCAGAGTTAAAGATGCTAAGATTTGCTTTGGATGTGACGAGGATGGACAGGATTAGAAATGAGGACATTAGAGGGTCAGCTCAGGTTGAAAGGTTGGGAGACAAAGTCAGAGAGGCGAGATTGCGTTGGTTTGGACATGTGCAGAGAAGAGATGCTGGGTATATTGGGAGAAGGATGCCAAGGATAGAGCTGCCAGGGAAAAGGAAAAGAGGAAGGCCTAAGAGAAGGTTTATGGATGTGGTGAGAGAGGACATGCAGGTGATGGGTGTGACAGAACAAGATGACGAGGACAGGAAAATATAGGACAAGATGATCTGCTGTGGCGACCCCTCATGGGAGCAGCCGAAAGAAGATTCTATGTGTAATACAAGACTATAAAAACAGACCTACTTCACAGCTTCAGCTATATAATTAGTTTAATAAATGACAATTAGCAAGTGTAACATACTGAAAACTAACTGAAAATCTTAATAAACAGGAATCACATTAGGCATTCACGAGGAAATACACAATACAAGGCCAACTTGACTAACGAAATGGGATGGTGAGGGCAAACACCACATAGCTGAGCAGCAAGCAGAGGGCAGACGTTGCACACGCCAACTGACAGCAGGATGGATGCTAAGTAAACTGAGATAAAATATGTCAGCATTCCACAGTCAGCACAGCCATAGTTGCACTCGTAAATTGTACCTTTGCTTTCAAGAGAACAGCACAGGGCATGACATACGGGTGAAGGACATGCGGCATTGTGTATGGGTGGGTGCAGTGTATCAGTGTATGAGGTGGCCAACAGATCTTTATAACTCACTAGCTTTGTAAGCCTGTGCTGTAAAAAGCCCTACAAACTATTGAAATCATTAAGAAAGTGAAGTGCTTGCATCGCTTGTGTATTAGTGGCGGAAGGAAAAGTAAAAGGGATATCGTTTTGTCGATGTTAGCGGCTAAGCGACTTTATCTTTCTTTGGATGTTTCGTTTTGCTGATGTGCTCACCTCGCTTGTGTTATTAGCGGCTAAGCGAGTGTCTCTTTTTTCTGAGGTTTCATTTTCCCGATGTGCTCGCTTCATTTGTGTAATAGTGGCTAAGTGACTTTGTCTTTCTTCTGAGGTTTCGTTTTGCTGATGTGCTCGCCTCGCTTGTGTTATTAGCAGCTAAGCGAGTGTCTCTTTTTTCAGAGGTTTCATTTTGCCGATGTGCTCGTCTCATTTGTGTTATTAGTGCCGGAAGGAAAAATAAAAGGGATAACATTTTGTCAATGTTAGCGGCTAAGTGACTTTGTCTTTCTTCTGAGGTTTCGTTTTGCTAATGTACTCGCCTCACTTGTGTATTAGCGGCTAAGCAAGTTTGTGTTTCGTTTTGCTGATGTGCTTGCCTTGCTTGTGTATTAGCGGCTAAGCGACTTTGTATTTCTTCTGAGGTTTTGTTTTGCTGATGTGCTCACCTCGCTTGTGTATTAGCGGGTAAGTGAGTGTCTCTTTTTTCAGAGGTTTCATTTTGCTGATGTGCTCGCCCCGCTTGTGTATTAGCGGCTAAGCGAATTTGTCTTTCCTTGGAGGTTTCGTTTTGCTGATGTGCTTGTGTTTTACCTTGGTAGAGTAATACTGTATATTGCTCTACTTTCCCTTTTTGTATTATTAATATGTAGCCTTTGTCAGAATGCCTAATCTCACAGACTTACCACTGTTTAAAAGGTATTATAGTATACCTTATCCACACCTTCCCTTCTATATTTATAACCTCAGGCAATTAGGTGTAGTAAAAAGACAAGCAGGAGTTAAGTTACACATAAAATAATGTATTATTGATAATATTCACAAATAATAACAAAATGCAAAGTACATTTGAATATTGGCAACCATACAACCTGATTAAATGCTGATGTGTAATTTCAGGCGGCACACAGACTTGTTTGTTACTTTAATGTCTCTAATTAAAGAATCATTGGTGCTCAGCTTTCCTCAGAGCAGGCTGCATTGCCTGCCTCAATATGGCTGCCAAGCTGTGCTCTTCATTGTGTTGTCTTCTCAGTTCATGGTGTGATGGTCTTCTTCATCAGATCAGTAAGAGAGAGATACTTCTTCATCATCACAGATTAGCAAGAGAGAGAGATTGTGAGGTTAGGCAAGTACATTTACAGATGTTCTGTCCAACCCCTACAGCCAATAGGACATCATGGTACTTAAAAGCTTCTGATCTAAGCCAATTCGAAACAGCCATACTTCAGACCAATGGGGGAAATAGAACATCTTAACACCTGCCCCCAAACCATATGTTAATGTAACCTGGCTTTCTTGCGGGGGATAGAAAGAGTTTAGCAGAGAAATATTCATCCTCCCCCAACTCTGTCATAAAATTCAAAGAGACCCATTCCTAAAGGGGGGGGGGAGAGACACTAAATTACATTGCTTTGCCTAAATTACAAATAAAGACATACAAAATATTTATCAAGTGATATGCAACATCTCACATCACAACAGCTTGCCTTGCTTGTGTATTAGCGGCTAAGTGAGTTTCTCTCTCCTCATAGGTTTCGATTTGCTAATGTCCTCGCCTCACTTCTGTATTAGCGGCTAAGCGAGTTTATCTTTCTTTGGAGGTTTCGTTTTGCTGATGTGCTCGCCTCACTTCTGTATTAGCGGCTAAACGACTTTGTCTTTCTTCTGAGGTTTCGTTTTGCCGATGTGCTCGCCTCACTTCTGTATTAGGTGCTAAGCGACTTTGTCTTTCTTTGGAGGTTTCATTTTGTCGATGTACTTGCCTCGCTTGTGTATTAGCAGCTAAGCGAGTGTCTCTTTCTTTGGAGATTTCGTTTTGCCGATGTGCTCGCTTCGCTTATGTTATTAGTGGTTAAGCGAGTTTTCTGTTTCCTCAGAGGTGGAGCACTGACCCCGACTCCACCTCTCACTTCCGGACCGGACAGACAGACAGACACACTTCCACGCGTAGACGTTTATATATAAGATTGATGCCTGTCACTGTGGATCCTAGTTCCAGTGCACCCACGTGATAAAAGGAACATCGAAAACAAACAGATTATGAAGGTTTTTCTTTTTGAATACCAACAGCTCAAACAGAGTTGCAGCACATCCATTAAACATTAACGGAGAATCTTTGCCTTAAAAGCCTGCAGGCTTAATGATTTGCATTGTGCATGCAAAATAGAAGAACAGGTCAAAATGTCCACATCTCCAGGGGCAGTGAGAAGGACGAGCACCAACATAAGCTTTTATTGTACAAAGTTACTCACCCGACAGAAAGGCAAACTGCTTCGTCAGCTGGTTTTCAATTTCCACAGCATGTAGCGGACTTGTGTCTTGCTGCATGATCTCATCTAAAAGAGAGTTAAGAACAGCCATGATGAATTTATAATAAACAGCTAACTGTGCTGTGGTGACAATCAACAGCCTTCTGTGAAGTGACAGAGAGTCCCCAGACGAAGGGTTTAGAGTTAAGAATCCAAGCTAAGACAATGTCCTTTACGTTGCACCGGTCAGCTGCACTCGACACACCATATCCTGGAGCATGTAATGCTCCTCATTGCTCATTGCTATTAAAACTTCATTATCAGGAGGCAGCAACACCCTGCTACACCCAAAAAACAGAACACCTTCCTGGCCAGGTGAAAGCATTCCTACTGTAGGATCCAAAAGTACTCTCCAGAAATGCAACCCTTGGCTGTTGGGATAAGAAACTCGAAGAAGATGAAGGAAATGAGCTGACGATTTAACCTGAAGAGCTGTCTCATGGGATCTCCCCAGGTTTCCGGGAATAGACATAGAGTATGCAGCAGCACCTGTATAGTGAGTTCCTCCAGTTGAAACGGGTTCGCCTAAACAAGCCTGGCAGAGAAATTCATTGAACGTCAGCTCTCGCTCTCGACAAAGAGGACAGGGGGTCGACACACACACACACACACAGAAGTTCGACTTCCTGAAGACAGCCTTTTTGACCACCCCTGACCTGCTTGGCTACTTTCCTAACTTCTCAATATTTGCTCAGCAGAAAGGCAAAAAAGTGCTGTCAGCTGTTTTCTTCTAGTAACATAAAATCATTTCCAAGGTCTTTAGCTCAGTTTTAGTTACACAGAAACCCAGCAAATAGATAGCCCTATACATTTACAAAAATGAAATGAACAAACAGTGGCTGCACAGGAAGAATTTTATTACATTTCAGAACTGTCTGCAGTCTTACTAAACTACAAGCGATTATAAACTGCTCAAATAAATGAAAGGAACACTTTGAAAACACATCAGATCTCAAAGGGAAAAAAATCCTGCTGGTTATCTCTACTGATCTGGACTGATATGGTGATGTCACATCGTTTGATGGAAATGAAAATGATCAACCTACAGAGGGCTGAATTCAAAGACACCCTGAAAAAGTCAGTGTCACGACTGGTAGCATGAGGCAATACCTGGACCCTACAGAGGTGGCACAGGTAGTCCAACTTCTCCAGGATGGCAGGCACATCAATACGTGCCATTGCCAGAAGGTTTTCTGTGTCTCCCAGCACAGTCTCAAAGGGCATGGAGGAGATTCCAGGAGACAGGCAGTTACTCCAGGAGAGCTGGACAGGGCCCCTCGTAGAAGGTCCTTAAGGCATCAGCAGGACTGACTGCTATCTGCTCCTTTGGGCAAGGAGGAACAGGATGAGCATTGAAAGAGCCTACAAAATGATCTCCAGCAGGCAGGCCGGCCACTGGTGTGAATGTCTCTGACCAAACAATCAGAAACAGACTTCATGAGGGTGGCCTGAGGGCCCAATGTCCTCTAGTGAGCCCTGTGCTCACTGCCCACCACCGTGGAGCTCGATTGGCATTTGCCATAGAATACCAGAATTAGCAGGTCCACCACTGGCACCCTGTGCTTTTCACAGATGAGAGCAGGTTCACCCTGACCACATGTGACAGACATGAAAGGGTCTGGAGAAGCCGTGGCGAACGTTACGCTGCCTGTAACATCGTTCAGCATGACCGGTTTGGTGGTGGGTCAGTGATGGTATATCTGGGGAGGCATATCAATGGAGGGACGCACAGACCTCTACTGGTTAGACAACAGCACCTTCACTGGTTAGGTATTGGGATGAAATCCTTGAACCCATTGTTAGACCCTATGCTGGTTCCTCCTGGTGCACGACAATGCCCGGCCTCATGTGGCGAGAGTATGTAGGCAATTCCTGGAGGATGAAGGAATTGATACCATTTACTGGCCCCCATGCTCACTCGCTTGACCTCAAACCAACAGAACACCTCTGGGTGGGACATTATGTTTCGGTCCATCCAACGCCGCCAGGTTGCACCTCAGATTGTCCCAGAGCTCAGTGATGCCTTGGTCTAGATCTGGGAGGAGATCCCCCAGGACACCATCCATGGTCTCATTAGGAGCATGCGCCCCCCCCCGACGTTATCAAACATGTGGGGGCCAAACAAACTACTGAGTACGATTTGGAGTTACTGCATTGAAATTTCGGCAAAATGGACTTGCCCGCCTGCCACCTCATTTTTTCCCTTTGATTTTCAGGGTGTCTTTGAATTTAGCCCTCTGTAGGTTGATCATTTCCATCAAACGATGTGACATCCTTTCATTCCTAACACATTACTCAGTCCATATTGGTAGAGATAGCCAGCAGGATTTTTTTCCCATTGAGATCTGATGTGTTTGCAAAGTGTTCCTTTCATTTATTTGAGCAGTTTATATATTCATGAAGAAATCTATTGTACCTCAGTTAACCAGGTTTCTCAGAGGTCCATAACCGACTTCTTTAATCAGAATAAGGGTTTACAAATCTTACAAATACATTTACAAATCAGGTTTCTGTGAACAAATGGGTTACTGAAGTGCAAGTAAATCCATTAATTAATATGTGGAGAAATATGAGATACGAGACTGAGAATGAAAGCTAAGTAAGTGCAATCTTTAAAAAAAAAATTAGGGAAACTAAAAGAGTAAAACCAAGACCAAGACAAATTAAACAAATTAAAATTAAAAAGATCAAAAGGTACATAAAATGTGAAAAGATAGGAACTGAAAAAATCCCTGCAACGGAAAAGAAGACAAACACCAAAACATACTTCTGGCATTTTAAGAAGGCATATTTCCCGAATTTATGAAACCTCTGAGATGCACAAAAATGTGCTGGAAATAACAAATGAACGAAATAAATATTTCACACAAATTTTTTCAACAAAGATCTAATTTCTCTGATAGAAGTAAAGAAAGTTTAAAGTTTTGGTAACTGAACAGTTTTTTTCAAAAGATCACTAGGTATGATAGGTATATGAATGTTTAAGATTAATAATAGTCCTGGATTTGCTGGATTTTATCTGTAGTAATGAAAAAAATTAGATGTGCCATTTATAAACTTCTACCAAACATGTCTCAGCAACCGGTTTAGATGAAAGGGATACAGAATGACTAGAAAACTGAAAATCTGTCTTTAATTCATGAAAAGGGAAAAATGATCACTATAAACCAATACGTCATACCCCCATGATATAATTGGAAGCAAATTACAAAACTATTTGGATGTAAATAATATTCTAAGTAAAATGCAACTGTGGTTCATGGTTCCTTTATGCTTGGGTCCTGATTGCAAACTTCAACACTGAGTATGTTCAGGTAGACTCTTACCATGATAAATATACATTTTAAACCTCTCATTGATAGTCACTGGCAGTGTATGTGCAGCTCATGTGAATGGGTAAATCAGCAAAGTTATAAAGTGTTATTATGTGTTACGAGAGTCTCCCGTTGCCTGTGAGTCCCAACGTCTACACAACAGCAGTCAGATAATCGGCAAGGCAGCCAGCTATAGTACACACCTCCACAGAGCACTTTGTGTCTGCAGTACCACTAGTCTTCATCTGATAGAGGCAGGTCACATTGACAGTTGGGAGTGCAAACTGGGGTTTTAGCTCTGGCAGCTCTTAAATCTTTTTTTTTTTTTTTTTTATTTGGCCAGTGACCGCGTCTTAAGATGGAGTGGGATATATTGGACAACGTTTGACTGCTAATGAGCCACGTTCTGTGCGCATTTCCTAAAGCTGCTGGTCAACACAGTTTTTCTTGCTAGTGCTGCCAATATGGCAGGTAGCTGCAAATCTGACCTTTTAAGCAATAAAGTTGTTATGCATATATGCGGCATCTCTAATTCAGCACAATATGACATCATCTTCTGCAAAGTTGCCCTGCTGTTCAAAAAAGATCCCAATCTGACCTACGTTCGGTATGCTTCATTTTCAGCCATCCCAAGATAAAAATGCACAAGTTATGAAAAGATAATTGGAGAAAATGTTACAAAAATAATGAATTACAATATACTCAATAATTTAAATATACGGCCTTACATTTTATTAATCTTCCTTTGCCTGCAACTTTAAGATCTCAAAAACTATAAAAGAAAGATAGATAGATAGATAGATAGATAGATAGATAGATAGATAGATAG
>JANRMT010062834.1:56445901-56457719 GCA_026402145.1 Polypterus bichir lapradei
GGTAAATCTGTTCAAATTTAATTGTTCACTCAACATTCTTAATGTTAAATGACGGTCTGATCTCACAAGAGTGTTCACACGTTCAATGTTTTCATTGGTTTTCGAAGTTGAAGGCCTCCCTGAAAAACTTGAGCTCAGGATAAAGAATGTTCCCCATAGGCCTGTTTTAACTTTTCAAACGTCACACTTGCCGATTCTCCAAGCTTAACACAAAATTTAATGGCACAACGTTGCTCCAAATTCCGCTGTTCCATTTTGCGTGATGCACAACCAAAAACACAACTTCGCTAATAGCAGTCACAAAAATCACGTAGTTAACGGAAGGAGTTGAAACTCGCACTGAGCTATGGGAGGGTACTGATACACGTGCTCTATCAAGGACAACAGCGCAGCATTGCCAGATCGCTTGCAGTGTTGCCAGTCTCATTACTTTTCTGCCACACCTCGTATCATCACGATAAGAACAGTTTCGGCTTCAGTGTTGTCTGAATTGCTTGAAACATCCATTAAATTCTGAGGACACCTTGCCACATAATCTCTGAAAAGGATGTTTAATGATTACATCCATCAATCTGGGGATTAGCCCATTCCAGTAAGCATTGGGTGCGAGACAGAAACAATCCCAGGACGGGGCATCAGCTCATCGCAAGGTGAATACAAGCACTCGCATACACACACTGGCATCATTTTAGCTTCACCAAATCTGCAAAACTTCATGTCTTTGGAAGGAAATGGGAGCACACTATGGAAACCCACCAAGAAAACATGCAAACTCTAAGCAGGGAATAGAAGGTACGTGACTCCGTACTGCGAGGCAGCAGTGTTACCGCTCCACCACCATGCCGCTCCCATACTGTATGTGTAATTATTGTATTCATTATTTAAACGAAGTTAATGATTTGTCTGTAAAATGTAACATACATACTTTAATGCATTTCATCACGAAAGGGACATCAAGTATAAATTTAAGGATTCTAAATGTGTAGAGAGTTGGAATATCATACATGTAATGTGTTCTGTGTGGTGATCTATTGCTGCTTCTCGCTGCTGTCAGGTCTGGAGGAAGCCCCAGAAGCACATGGCGATTAACAACTGGGTTGGTTTGAAGATGACGTTTATGACGGTCTACTTTAATGATAAAGTAAACTACGAGGTTAAAGTGGATATTTTGAGATTAAAGCGGAAATTTCCACTTTAATCACATAACAGACCTTTTCACTTTCTATGTCGGCATTTTGCTTCACCACATGAACCATTTATCAAACATCAAAGCGCGCACATCAATCTCGGAGGATACTCAAAGCGGCTTTATGTCACATGTGGATAGTAAGCAGAGACTCTGACTTCACATTCCGACTTTTATCACACTGCCCCCCCACGACTTTTTGCTGGTACTGCAACTCGTACATGCGTCGCGTTAATTTCTGAGGACCTGCTCAGAGGACACGTCAAATGAACGCTGGGAATGCGGGCAGCCATGATGCATGTGCATACGTGTTCTGAGCATGAAGTATAAACGAGCCCTAAGAGTGGTTGCCCTCAGGGGCCAGTGCTGAGTCTACTGCTATTTTATTTATATATAGATATATATGTGTATATATATATATACACACACACAGTATAAATGATTTTGACAGGACTATAAGTAACGAGCTGGTTAAGTTTGCAGATGATATCAAGCAGGGCGATTAGCAGATAATCTGAAAACCACTGAATCATCATAGGGGGACTTGGACAACATACCAGCTTGGGCATATTTGTGGCAGATGAAATTTAATGTAAGTAAATGAAAAGTATTACAAATAGGAAGTAAAAATGTGAGGTTTGAATACACAATGGGAAGTCAGAAAATCGAGAGTCCACCTTATGAGAAGGATTTAGGAGTTGTAGTGGACTCTAAACTATCAACTTCCAGACAGTGTTCAGAAGCCATTAAGAAGGCTAACAGAATGTCAGGTTATATAGCGCCTTGATATGTGGAGTACAAGTCACAGGAGGTTCTGCTCAAGCTTTATAACACACTGGTGAGGCCTCATCTGGAGTCCTGTGTGCAGTTTTGGTCTCCAGGCTACAAAAATAACATACAGTATCTCACAAAAGTGAGTACACCCCTCATATTTTTGTAAATATTTTATATCTTTTCATGAGACAACACTGAAGATATGACACTTTGATACAATGTAAAGTAGTCCGTGTACAGCTTGTATAACAGTGTAATTTTGCTGTCCCCTCAAAATAACTCAACACAAAGCCATTAATGTCTAAACCACTGGCAACAAAAGTGAGTACACCCCTAAGTGAAAAATGTCCAAATTGTGCCCAAAGTGTCAATATTTTGTGTGGCCACCATTATTTTCCAGCACTGCCTTAACTCTCTTGGGCACGGAGTTCACTAGAGCTTCACAGGTTGCCACTGGAATCCTCTTCCACTCCTTCATGACGACATCACGGAGCTGGTGGATGTTAGAGACCTTGCGCTCCTCCACATTCCGTTTAAGGATGCCCCACAGGGTTTAGGTCTGGAGATATGTTTGGCCAGTCCAGGACCTTTACCCTTAGTTTCTTTAGCAAGGCAGAGGTCGTCTTGGAGGTGTGTTTGGGGTCGTTATCATGTTGGAATATTGCCCTGCGGCCCAGTTTCCGAAGGGAGGGGATCATGCTCTGCTTCAGTATGTCACAGTACATGTTGGCATTCATGGTTCCCTCAATGAACTGTAGCTCCCCAGTGCTGCCCCAAACCATGACACTCCCACCACCATGCTTGACTGTAGGCAAGACACACTTGTCTTTGTACTCCTCACCTGGTTGCCGCCACATACTCTTGACACCATCTGAACCAAATAAGTTTATCTTGGTCTCATCAGACCACAGGACATGGTTCCAGTAATCCATGTCCTTAGTCTGCTTGTCTTCAGCAAACTGTTTGCGGGCTTTCTTGTGCATCATCTTTAGAAGAGGCTTCCTTCTGGGACGACAGCCATGCAGACCAACTTGATGTAGTGTGCGGCGGGCGTATGGTCTGAGCACTGACAGGCTGACCCCCCACCCCTTCAACCTCTGCAGCAATGCTGGCAGCACTCATAAGTCTATTTTCAAAAGACAACCTCTGGATATGACGCTGAGCACGGGCACCATGGCAAAGCCTATTCTGAGTGGAACCTGTCCTGTTAAACCACTGTATGGTCTTGGCCACCGTGCTGCACCTCAGTTTCAGGGTGTTGCCAATCTTCTTATACAATTCTTTTTTTCAGATCCTCAGAGAGTTCTTTGCCATGAGGTGCCATGTTGAACTTCCAGTGACCAGTATGAGAGAGTGTGAGAGCGATAACACCAAATTTAACACACCTGAGACCTTGTAACACTAACAAGTCACATGACACCGGGGAGAGAAAATGGCTAATTGGGCACAATTTGGGCATTTTTCACTTAGGGGTGTACTCACTTTTGTTGCCAGCGGTTTTAGACATTAATGGCTGTGTGTTGAGTTATTTTGAGGGGCGAGCAAACTTACACTGTTATACAAGCTGTACACGGACTACTTTACATTGGATCAAAGTGTCATATCTTCAGTGTTGTCCCATGAAAAGATATAATAAAATATTTACAAAAATGTCAGGAGTGTACTCACTTTTGTGAGGTACTGTAGCAGCAGTAGAAAAGGTCCAGAGAAGAGCGACTAGGCTGATTCCAGGACTACAGGGGATCAGTTATGAGGAAAGATTAAAAGAGCTGAACCTTTACAGGCGATTAAGAGGAGACCTGACTTGAAGTGTTCAAAATGATGAAGGGAATTAGTCCAGACTGAGGAGATCGTTTCTCCCCCACACTAAGCGACTCTTAAATTCCAGCCGGGGGGGGTGTAAACGTTAACATTATACAAAGTTATTGTCTGTTTTTACCTGCATTTTTATTACTCTTTAATTTAATATTGTTTTTTGTATCAGTATGCAGCTGCTGGATTATGTGAATTCCCCCTTGGGGATTAATAAAGTATCTATCAGTGGATTGAGACGGTGACTTTAAAATGAGCTCATCAAGAACACGGGGACACAGTTGGAAACTTGTTAAGGGGAAATTTCACACAAACATTAGAAAGTTTTTCTTTACACAAAGAACAACAGACACCTGGAATAAGTGACCAAGTAGTGTGGTCACTAAAGTAAGAATTTAGGGACTTTCAAAACTCAACCTGATGTTATTTTGGAAGAATTAAGTGGACAGGACTGGCGAGCTTTGTTGGGCTGAATGGACTGTTCTCGTCTAGATCGTTCTAATAACTTTCCGGTGTATAGTTAAAAATCCTAACAAATATAGAGCCGTGCTGCCTATATTTCAAATGTAGCAGTTGTGAGGAGGGCATTTCATTCTCTCACACTCTCCGTCAACTAAGAATGGTGGGCTCACTGTCTGTGTTGATAGATGTACCATGGAGTGTGGCTGAGTTTAGAGATTCCCTAAAAGTCAAAAAAAAAGTGCAAACATTGAAAGTAACCCTAAACAGAAAGGCACCCAGATCAAGGCTGCGTATCCCAACAAAAATCGGACTTAAAATTTTTATTTCAACCTCTGCATGGCACAAAGACAGCAAAACACACGTCAACTCCAGAATGAGCAATTATCTACTGTATTTTCTAAAATAGAATAAACATGAGCAAGGCAGACACCAGACGTCACAACGACAATATTACTCCTCTATGAAACATATCCACATGCCAATCCTCCTAACAAAGGGCTCTAAATCACAATGCCGCAGTGAAATGACATTCTGCTAGGTAGAAAATGAAACGGCTATCAAGATGTTGTATCTGTCAAGGCAGCACTCAAGAGAAACTAAACCCACTGCCTACATAAACCCAGACACACATATCAAAGGTAAAATGGGCATGCGTGACAAAGGGCAGATTGACTTTTACATCGATGCACACTTCGTACAGATGCATGCCAGCACTCTCACTTACAGATATAGAAACCTGAAACTGCACACATGCCCACAAAGAAATGTGGCCAAATTCAGACAAATCGACAACTCTGACTGCAGATACTTGAAATGAAAGGATGGATAACAGTCATTTTCTAACCCACTTATTCCTGGACCAGGGTCACAAGGTGTGCTGGAGACCCAGTGTTGTGCATGAACGAGTTCATAAGAGTGCGTTCATCACCCAGGCTCATTTTACTAAGAACGGTGAACTTAACGTAACGTATTTGCAAGTGAAAAACTTAAACGTGAGCTCATTCAGTTTGATGTGACATTTTGGATCTGGTTTAGGTCCACATTAAACATTTTTGCCTTACGCTGTAATGTCGAGGTGGAGCCAAATCCAAATACACTATTCGGATAAGCACAAATAGTGGATTTTTACAAATATTTATTTCGTACGAATGTTTTGCCATTTATTTGTATTTGCAAAAAATAACATAAAATCAAATAGGCCCTGTCTGTGTCTGCCTGCTTGTGCTTAAGCTACACTCCCGCTGACACAAGCACACAGTGAAGCTCCGCTTTCACTTTTAGGAAAACGTTGTACTTCACGAGGGCGGCACAGTGGGTAGCACTGCTACCTCGCAGTTAGGAGACCCTTAAGGGTTCGCTTCCCGGGTCCTCCCTGCATGGAGTTTGCATGTTCTCCCCGTGTCTGCGTGGGTTTCCTCCCACAGTCCAAAGACATGCAGGTCAGGTGCATTGGCGATCCTAAATTGTCCCTAGTGTGTGCTTGGTGTGTGGGTGGGTGTGCCCTGCCTGGAATTTGGTTCCTGCCTTGCACCCTGTGTTGGCTGGGATTGGCTGCAGCAGACCCCCCGTGACCTTGTGTTAGGATATAGCGGGCTGGACAGTGGATGTACTTCATAAGGCCACTTCATATTTTTCCCCGTTGGACATGAAATATGTGGTGTGAATAATAATAACACTATATAATAATAATAGTGTAATAAGTTAGTTCACCTACATGCTGGGTCCACAGTCATCATTTGTGTCACACGGTTGGAAACAGAGTGGTAATTTATATGTATACTTGCATCTATTTAATTTCTTTTTTAACTGGGAAGATATTAGCATATATGGTTATATGTGTTTGTTGCTGGATATAACTCAATAGTGTATTTAAATAAAAAATGTCTTCATAATTATTGTATTTTATTCAAGAACAGTGTAATAGCCTAATGTAAGGCATGTAAAATTGAAAAAAGTCATTTATTCTCATTCTTTCAAAAATACAAAAAATGAACTGAACATGAACGAGTTCAGAATTGAAATGGTGAACTATGAACGTGAATTTATTTATTTTAATCTGCGTGAACTGAACTTTGAGCGAGTTATTGTGAGGTGTGAACTTGCACAATACTGTGGAGATCATCCCAGCTAGCACAATGCACTAGGCTGGAACAGTTCCCTGGACAGGATGCCAATCTATTGCAGGGTAAAAACACACACACATACCAGGGCCAATTTAGTGTTGCCAATTCACCTAACCTGCATGTCTGTGGAATGCTGGAGGAAACCCATGCAGACACGGGGAGAACATGCAAAGTCCATGCAGGGAGGGACCTGGGACGCGAATCCTGTTCGTCTTACTGCGTGGCAGCAGCTATCATTGAACCACCGTGCCGCCCGTTGTCAAATATACTGTCTCTAAATTAATTTGTTTGGTTATTCTTTGAGTCTTTGGCAGGTTGACCCACTAGTTATTGCTGCTGCTGTTTGACAGCTCCTGAGACCCTACAATGAATTCCAGCTTTGTCACTCCGTGGGGTTTGCCCATCCTAGTTGTAATCAAGTGTTTTATTATAGACATTTTGGTATCAGCTTTGTTTTCTAAAGCCATGTATGTTAGGTTACTTGTTTTCTAAGGATTGGTGATTGAGGGTGTAAAAGTGAATGTGCCCTGTAACAGACCAGCATTCTACCATATGTCCAATACTCCAGGATGGTCTTTAATTCTTCATGGTATTTACATAGCAGGTTGTGAAAACTGATGTACATTGTGAATGGTAATTTAATTCTTCCTTGCAGGTCTCTCACAGACTAGTGACAGCAGTATCACATAAACAACAGAGAAAAATAGAAAATTAATACACTGTCCTACACTGAATGCCAAGCATGGTGAAGGTGGCACAGAACAATTCTGCTGTGTTTCAGTTAGGGTCCCCCCTCAGTCCCGGCTGGGGTTCAAATGCTGTTTCTTTTTTAGGTAAACAGTGTCGATTATTTTATTTCTTTGTGTATCAGTATCTTCTGTTATATTTCTTGTGCTTTGTGGGTGGGTCCCTCAAGAGGCGGGCCCCCTGCCAATCACCATAAGGGACTGCCCAATGCCCTAAAATGGCTGAGGAAAACCCCCAGTCCCCTGTGGTTCATTGAATGCACCCTTGGTGGTGGTTGTGATGAGTTCTCCTGTGTATATTGCTTGTTTATTATTTTTTTGTGATTCCTGGACTTTTGACCTCTTTTGCTCAATTTTTTCAAACATTCTCTGTATGGCGTATTAGGACTTTGCCTCTGCCTTGCCTATTTTGAAGGCCTTGCCTTCTGTGGCTTTCTGCTCCTCTGAGCTTATTTTTGTTAAACAGGGCTTTCTGTTAAAATAAATCCTTTTATACAGTATATATAGATTCTTTGTTGCTCTCTTTGTTACTAGCCAGAGTTTGATGGTTTTCTCCATTCAGTGGGCATTTCTGTGGATTGTTTTGGGTACTCTGTGTGCTTGGGACCTTGTTAGTTCATAACAAATACCCAGCTGCCCTCTGTTTAGGACATAAAGGGTAATACATGCTGTCTTAGAAAGGCAAACAGTACTATTAATGACCTCAGCCATCCTGCACAGTCAATTTTCTCACTTCTTTCTTTTGGTAAACAGCAGAGGGCCATTGTGGCTTGCAGCAGTGGATTCTGGGGCAGTGTCTATGCAAAAGTCATAGGGACCAGTCATATAAATAAATATAAAACACTGTGTTGTGTGTGTATATATAAAAATTTTTTATAAAAAAATTTTGGGTCGAGACGTGATCATCTCAGGGAGACACTTTGAAGTCCCGCAAGACTACTTGCACATCACGCCCTACTTACAAACAATTTCTCGGAGACAAGGAAGTGAGACAATAAGGACAATGCAACATACAAAACATGCAGCGTGGTAGCAGCAGCTGCAAACTAGCAGCTGATTCGTCTGTATCTCCTTAGCATGCATTCAGCCTGCCCCTTCACGACGCGAGCGTCAGAGACGCGAAGTGGCAAGCGTGAAGCGTGCCCCAGGAGAGAGGGGCTGGGGGGCAGGCGAGCAAAGCGAAGTCTGTTATAATAAAACAATCCTGCAATGAGAAAAGACTTTTTGGAAGATTTTTTTCCCAAGTCCCGCGAGATGAGACTTTGGCCATGAGATGTTTTCAAGTCACGCCCTCCTCTCAAACATAGAAAACAACGCACATGGTCCTCTCACCTCTCATTTGTGTGAATGCTTTTGACAGACGCAGTTCCTGCTCTCTCAGCTCTTATAAATTTTAACGTTTTCCTCACTTTAATTTCTCAATTAAAGAAGATGTATTATGTCCAAATCTTACTGGAAAATTTCATCACGAAGGGTTATCAACAGAAAAAATGTGTACATGGGCAATCCTAGCACCGAGAAACGATGAAGTCTAACGAATTAACAACAAAAATCACGATCTGCAACACAGCAAATTGGTTAAATGCATATCAATAGACTACATTGAAACAGTTGGTGCTGATGGTGTGGAAGATGAAAACATCAACTTACAATATCCTATGGAATATCTACAACTGTTAACACCGTCCGGTCTTCCACCAGCTGAATTACTGTAGAAATAAGGATGTATCCAAGAAAGGTAATGTAGTAGATCTCCCGCGGATAACATTAGACAACAAAGGAGATCTTTATATGCCATTCGTATTAAAACATTTAACAGTTTCCCGTTAAATTGCTTTTACAAAGACAATTTACAAATCTCAGAGCCAAACATTCAAAAAAGTCGTTTTATTTAACAGAGAGAAAGAAACGAAATTCAATCACGGACAGTTATACGTGGCATTGTCACGATGAAAGTCCAAACACAGAATCACAATTTAATGCGATATTGATGAAAATATAATTCAAAAAATTGTTTTTACTTAAGTTTTACAGTAAAAGTAAAAATTTAAAAGGTTTTTGCATATTAATTTCAAAGCCAAACAGAACGAAATCGTATTATGCAACAAATAACTCATGAAGCATAATTTACATTCAAATTATTATGTTTTAATATTTTTTAATATGGTTAATTACTCGCTGTAATGTAAAATAGGTAGTAAATTATACATCCGCATCCCCATACGCGATCGGCAGAACCTCAGAATCTAGCGTGTAGCACAAGCACGGGGGGTTGGCGAGCGAAGCGAGAGTTGTAGTGCTGCTACTTTACAATAAGGAGACCTGGGCTCATGTCCTGGATGTTCCCACTGTGTCCCTCTGAGTGCTTTCATTTCCTTCCACAGTGCAAAGACATACAGGTAAAGTGAACTGGCATTGATAAATTGTCCTGTGTGTGTCTGTGCTCACCCTACAATGAGGTGGTGTTCTGTACAGGTGTTGTTCATGCCTTGTGCCTGATGATTTCTTGGATCCTGCCCTGGATAGTAGGGTTATAAAAACGGATGGATGAGTATATATGCTACCAGGGTGTCATATCAGCATCATAGGCCCCTGGGCAAAACAGAAGCATAAACAGGCATCACAAACATTGTGGACCCCTGTACTCACACGTTAAGACAGTCTTGTACATTACCAGTTAAAAGTCTGGACACACCCAGATATGTTCATGTTTTTGACAAAAATTCATAACCTTTTTAATTAAGATTCTGTTACACTGATTTGAAAATATAGCCACGACATTACTAGTGTGTGTATAATGGCTGTTACTGATAGAAATGATTGATTGTTAATTTATTATTCACATAGGACTGCAAAGCCTCATTTTCAGCAGCCATTTTTTCAGTGTCCTAATGGTCAACTCCTTTAGCTCATCCTTAATTATTCACATTTACATTCTAATTGGGTATTAGAGAATCCTTTTTAACCAATTAGAACCACTGAAACCTGTCATTTTGCTTTCTTGGTTTGCGAGGTACTGGCATTCCTAAAGTGCAGTTCTGAGTTCAAATTTACAAAAATGAAAAGCTTTTTTGAGAAACATTTCAGTCTTTCTTTTTTTTTTTTTTTTTGCAGAATGAAGACAGATTACCAAGAATCTAAAGATTTCATACAAATGTGTTTATTACTGTCTGAGAAAAGAGGACAAGAAAAAGAAGGGAAGGCCCAGATGCACAACTTTGTAAGACAATAAATTCCTCAGTTGGCTTCCACCTTAAATACACATCAAGTACCAGTGCTGTTCGCAACAGAGAAAAGATGACTGTAGGACGCTGACCATCATATGCTTTCTTTTGCCCATTTTAATCTTTTCTCTTTGTTCGCCAGTTCCAGATATGGCTTATTTTTTGAAAGTCTGCCTCTGAGGCCGGCATCCTGAGGTTGTGTTTTCTCTGTCATACGTAAATAACGCATTTCAAAAATTACCCATTTCAAGAAGTAATAGCCTTTAGCAAGACTTTTAATGTCTTGGCTGTATTTATAAAACAATGTAAATGGTATCTTGAAGGAACAAAGGTGTCAATTTTAAACAAACACATGAAAACATCTGGGTGTGTCCAGACTTTTGACTGGTACAGTGTATATACTAACACACAAATACATACACATATACACTTATGGTTAATATTGTCACATGTACAGAATATAGTGAAATTCTTACTTAAACGTGCAAATCAACATTCCCACACTCTGGCGTCGTGACTAGTTTACATATATACATAGTGTAGACAGGCCAGCATGGTGGTGTAGCATCCTGGGTCTTCCCTGCGTGTACTTTGCATGTGTTCTCTGTTTCTATGTATGTTTCCTCCTACATTTCAAAAACATGCGGGTTAGGTGGTTTGGTGACGCTAAATTCGCCCTAGTGTGTGGATTTGTGTGTTTTTATGTGTTCACCCTGTGATGAAGTGGCAGCCTGTGCAGGACTTGTTCCTGCCCTGTACCCTATGCTAGCTGGGGTAGGCTCCAGCACCCATTGAGACCCTGTTCAGGACTACACAGGTTTGAAAATGATTGACAAATGACACAGTATGTACTGTAAAGTACATATAAGCATATGCCCATATATATGAGATTACAGTAATCCCTCGCTATATCGCGCTTCGACTTTCACGGCTTCACTCTATCGCGGATTTTATATGAAAGCATAACTAAATATATAACGCGGATTTTTCGCTGCTTCGCGGGTTCTGCGCACAATGTGTCTTTTTACTTTCTGTATATGCTTCCTCAGTTGGTTTGCCCAGTTGATTTCATACAAGGGGCGCTATTGGCGGATGGCTGAGAAGCTAACCAATCAGAGCACGCAGTTAAGTTCTCTTGACTGAGAAGCTAACCAATCAGAGCACACAGTTGAATTCCTACGTGCTGAATGCAGTGTTAACCAGGAAGTCTCGTCTCGCTCATTCAGCATCAACGTGTTTCGCTGTGTAAAGAGTTGTGCTCTTTTGTGTTTATCTTTGTGCATAGTCAAGCCCTTCATTATGGCTCCAAAACAATCTGCTACTGCTTCAGGTGCCGTGCCCAAGCGCAAGAAGAAGATGTTAACGATTGCCGAAAAGGTAAACGTTTTGGATTTGTTGAAGGCTACGATTCTTTTTATTTAAAAAGTAGGAAAGGAATATAAGATCTACGGCTGCAGTGTCCTTTTAACCAGGGTGCAAAACGAGTTGTAA
>JANRMT010062834.1:56458119-56480676 GCA_026402145.1 Polypterus bichir lapradei
CATATATATATATATATATATATATATATATATATATATATATATATATAAAATATATGTGGGGGTTGCTACAGCCTACCCAGCTAGCATAGGGCACAAGACTGGTACAAACCCTGGACAGTGCGCCAGTCCATCACAGGGTGAACACATGTACTCGCATCCACTAGAGCCAAATTTAGCACCTGTAATACATCTAACCTACATGTCTTTATATATATATATATACACACACACACATATATATAAATAAATAAAATGTGTGGGCACAGTATATGCATTCTATGTATACTCTACTTTCTTGTGTGGGCATGCATGTGTGTCTGTAACCACACTGTATTATTGTGAGCATTCTGAGGGGCCATGCCATGCAAGTAGGAATTTCACAATCCTATGTCACACTAAGTACCAAGTACACAAGACAATAAACCGTAAATTGGATCCAAACCTGAGGAGTGGCTGTTAAGTAACCTCACAACCTGTGGATAAAAACTGTCACTCTGTCTACAGCACTTACTGTGATCATGTCCCTGTGATTTATCATACATCTGTTCATTTTGTCACTTGTTCATCCAGTTCAGATGCAGGGGTAACCAGTGTCTATCCAAGCACCAATGGGTGCAAAGAATGAACAAACCCTATATAGTCAGTCTTAGGGAGTATGTACAAACACACATCAGCATTTTCTCATACTGTGCCAATTTAGAGTTACCAGTCAAGCTAACACACCTTAAAAGCTGCAGCTTTTGGGGAAAAAAGAAACACAAACACACAAGGAGAACTCACAGACAACAACCAGGCAGGATATGAACCCAAAACTTTGGAGTTATGGGTGTTTAGGAAATATTATTTTTAACATAACGCATATGCATTTATTTATTAAATGGAAATTAAGAATGATGCATTCTGTGCCCCTAAAAGAGTACTTAGGACGTTCCTCAATTACTTCCTTATGTCCTAACATCACATGAACATGGTGTCTATACAGTACATGGGCAGCACTGTACTTCATACTGTAAAGCTAAATGGATCCCGATTATTTCTGATCAATTTAAACGAGCTATATTGGCAGGGAAAGTTTAAATCGGTAAAATAAAAAGAAGCGCTACACGCGCAACTAAGTAACATATCATTATATTTTTAAAGAGGTAAAACAGGTCTTTAGAGTGAAGGCAGTGAAGCGAGTTGAAAGGACAGCGCCTCCGATACACAGCACCCGAGACAAAAACACAGAACAGAGCGTCCGCACACCCACGACACATACACACAGAGAGCCCACCTGTCGCCTTCTTCAGGTGAAGCCACGAGCGACTGATGTCGTTGCAGAGCGCAGCCACCCGATTGAGGGTCATGCCGGTGCGGGCCTGCAGCTGCATCCGCTCCGCCGCTTGTCGCTCTTTTCGGCCGCACTCCCTTTTGTTTGAAGTCGCTCGCTCTCGCGCTCTCTCTCTTTCTGGCTATCAGGTGACCGCCCCCCTCCGCGCCTCCCTCCCTCTCTCCTCCTCCACATCATCCCCTCCACCCCACGCGCCGAAGTTAGCTCGGAGATACGGCTGCTGTCAGTCAATCCGCGGAGACACGGGGGCCTCCGCAGGCTTAGGCCATTCCCTTGCAGCGTGTCCGGTAGCCAAGGAGACCAAGAGCTAGTAACTAGGCAACTCGAGGTGGGGGTGGCTTGGGGGGATTCTCCTATTATTAATGTTTCACTGTAAAGGACACGGCGGCAGAGTTCACTTTCCTCACCTCCTTAAAATAATCACTCAAAAACGGAATTCAAAACACACAGGACACAATGACTGGGGCTCTCTGTGATGTCATCCACCACATGCGACATCTTGTTGTGACGCTTGACCAGTCAGTCTGTGGTTTCATCTGCTTCACTCTATCTATGAATGAAAACAACTGCTAAACATGTGGGACATTTCTGAAGACTGACTCTGGGGGTCTTAGTGTTTTTTTTTTCTTGATGTAGTGGTGTTCAGGGATTACAGAATGCAGGTAAAGGATCTTGTGAACTAGGGGGTCTGGCTGACCTCAATGCTGGCTCAGTCAAGTCCTTTTAATTTATGGAGCACATTTAAAACACAAAAGTTAACCAAAGTACTGCACAGTTTTCATAAAATCTCCTCTCTATGTATAAAATCCTAAGCCTAAAAGTGCAATAATATTATGTGACGTTTTTATGTGACATTTTTATGTCATGCTTTAAATCGGGCTTATTTTAAAACCTACATATATATGTTTAGTATCATTCTTTTCAGGATTTATCGAACTTTAATGTGATATTGTTAGATTTTCAGATTCTTATTCCGTTTTTAAATTCTAAACTAAAATATCAAGAAAGTCGTGGTTTATAAGAATGTCAGTTAAAACGAATGGATACTTTATTTCTGAGCAGGCGAACTCCAGGCCTCGAGTGCGGCAGTGGCTGCAGGTTTTCATTCCTACCATCTTCTTAATTAGTGACCAGTTTTTGCTGCTGATTACTTCTTTTAATTAACGGGACTCAGAACACATAGTTCTTTCTTTTTCTTTAATTAGCAAAAATTAGGAGTGATCATTTACGTTAGGTAGAATGCCTAGAGGGGGCTTGGTGGTCTCATGGCCTGGAACCCCTGTAGATTTTATTTTTTCTCCAGCCGTCTGGAGTTTTTGTTTTTTGTTTTTTCTGTCCTCCCTGGCCATTGGACCTTACTTTTATTCTATGTTAATTAGTGTTGTCTGATTTTAATTCTTATTTTATCCTTTTTCTCTTTCTTCATCATGTAAAGCACTTTGACCTACATTATTTGTATGAAAATGTGCTATATGAATAAATGTTGTTGTTGTTGTTGTAGCAGCCAAACAATAATGAGACACAAAACAAGCCACCACATGACCAGCTCCCCTTTGCCCATGACACAGTATCTGAAATTAAAGACAGGTGATGGTCTTGGTAAGGTTGATCTCTCAAGTCACCAAAACATTTAAGAACAGAAAAACAACAGTTTTCAAAATGAGTGCTGTGGCAGAATGAGAGCAGCAACAAGCCATGGAATTAAATAACGGGTTTAATTAACAGCAAGAATTGGGTTCTCAATAAGAAAGTGATTGGAGTGAAATTGGTTGGAGTTTGAAGCCTCAGTTTAGCTGGTCATCTGTTAGCTTGTTTCACATCTCATTTCTGCTTAGTTGTCATTTAATGGGCAGCAAGGTGACGCAGTGGGTAGCGCAGCTGCCGTGCAGTTAGGTGGCCCAGATTCGCGTCCCGGGTCCTCCTTGCATGGAGTTTGCATGTTCTCCCCGTGTCTGCGTGGGTTTCCTCTTACAGTCCAAAGACATGCAGGTTAGGTGCATTGGCGATCCTAAATTGTCCCTAGTGTGTGTTTGGTGGGTGGGTGTGTGTGCCCTGTGGTGGACTGGTGCCCTGCCCTGGGTTTGTTTCCTGCCTTGCGCCCTGTGTTGGTTGGGATTGGCTCCAGCAGTCCCCCGTGACCCTGTAGTTAGGATATAGTGGGTTGGATAATGGATGTCATTTAATGAAGAAAGGAATCAATTCAGAGGGCTGAACTCTTCTAACAGGGCTATTAAAGTGATGGGGAACAAGTTAATTAGCAGTGAAAACTGGCCACTGATTAACAAAAGGGTGAGAATGAAAACCTGCAGCCACTGCGGCCCACCAGGCCTGGGGTTCGCCACCCGTGCTTTATTTAGTCGCTTATAAATACTCATCGAGCATAGTGGACCTCAGTTTAATGGGAATACTCCAATCGGTAAGAAAGTAAATATTTTATTCTCATTTCATGGTTTTTACTCCTTTAAATAATAATTCATTTTTCTTTTACATATTTATAGAATTTCGTGATTTTTGCCTCCAATAAATAATAATTTTTATTTTGTACATTTACAGATTTTACTAATATTCTGGCCGCAACTAGGGATTGGGCACCGAAGGCGCCAGAGGGGCATGCCCCCCTAGTACACCAATAAATATATAGATACAGTAAAGAGAAGCCAAGCAAAATGACACCTTTTATTGGCGAACTAAAAAGATTACAATATGCAGGCTTTCCAGGCAACTCAGGCTCCCTTCTTCAGGTGAGATGTAATACAGAAACTGGAGTTCCCTGTGCTTATATACACACTAGGACAAGAAACAACATTGGTAAATCTTTAAGTGAGACATCTTAAATGTAAGAAATTAATAGACCTCTTCAGGCTAAGATTCATTTAACAAGAGAGAAGAACAATGTATGGTCAAGATCTTTGGATAATAAATACACCAAAATATACACTCACCGGCCACTTTAATAGGTACACCTTGCCTTCAGGACTGCCATACTTCTTGGTGCCATTGATTCAACAAGGTGCTGGAAACATTCCTCAGGGACTGTGCTCCATATTGACATGACAGCATCACACGGTTGCTGCAAATCCATGATGCGAATTTTCCATTCCACCACATCCCAAAAGTGCTCTCTTGGACTGAGATCTGGTGACTGTGGAGGCCATTTGAGTCCAGTGAACTCATTGTCATGTTCAAGAAACCAGTTTGAGATGATTTGAGGTTTGTGACATGGCGTGGTATCCTGCTGGAAGGAGCCATCAGAAGATGAGTACACTATGGTCATAAAGGGATGTACATGGTCAGCAACAGTACTCTGGTAGGCTGTGGCATTTAAATGATGCTCAGTTGGTACTAAGGGGCCCAAAGTGTGCCAGGAAGATATCCCCTACACCATTACATCACCACCACCAGCAGCCTGAACCATTGATACAAGGCAGGATGGATCCATGCTTTCATGTTGTTGACACCAAATTCTGACCCTACCATCAGAACGTCACAGCAGAAATCGAGACTCATCTGACCAGGCCAAGTTTCTCCAGTCTTCTGTTGTCCAGTTTTACTGAGCCCTTGTAAATTGTAACCTCAGTTGCCTGTTTTTAGCTGACAGGAGTGGCACCTGGTGTGGTCTCCTGCTGCTGTAGCCCATCTGCATCAAGGTTTGACGTGTTGTGTGTTCAGAGATGCTCTTCTGCATACCCGATTATTTAAGATCCTGTTGCCTTTCTATCAGCACAGACCAGTCTGGCCATTCTCTACTAACCTCTGGCATCAACAAGGTATTTTCACCCAGAGATATGCTGCCCGCTGGATATTTTCCCTTTTTCAGACCATTCTCTGTAAACCCTAGAGATGGTTGTGCACGAAAATCCCAGTAGATCAGCAGTTTCTGAAATACTCAGACCAGCCCATCTGGCACTAACAATCATGCCACGTTCAAAGTCACTTCAGTCATCTTTCTTCTCCATTCTGATGCTCAGTTTGAACATCAGCAGATCGTCTTGACAAGGTCTACAGGCCGAAATGCATTGCGGTGCTGCCATGTGATTGGCTGATTAGATATTTGTGTTAACAACAAGCAGTTGAACAGGTGTACTTAATAAAGTGGCCGGAAAGTGTATAAATACATTAAAAAAACAGTTCTCTAAAGGAAGTTTAAAAAGCTAAGGTTTTCAGACTGGCTTTAAAAGTGACCAAAGCTGGCGCTGACCTCATATAGAAGGGTAGGCTATTCCAAAGCTTAGGGGCAGCTACTGTAGGCACGGCTCCCTCTGAGCTTAAGTTGAGACCTCAGCACAACCAGTAACTTCTGGGCGCGAGGGAGAGTAGGGGTGTTTAAGCGGTCAGTAAAGGCGCTTTTCCACTGCATAGTACGGCACGACACGGTTCAGTTCTGCTCACTTTTGGGGGGTTTTCCACTGGGAACAGTACCTGGTACCTGGTCCTTTTTTTAGTACCACCTCAGCCGAGGTTCCAAGCGCACCGAACCGTTACCAAAACGTGACGTGTAAACTCTGCTGGTCACTGATTGGCCGGAGAAAATCGTCATTACTGCGTCACTGAACTTGCGACACGAGACACAACAGACCCGCTAGATTTTTAGCATAGCCAGCGAAGGTTCGGACGCACCATTTTTGTTTTAACCAAAAATGGCTGTTTCGTGGTCTATTGAGGAAGTACAGACGTTCCTCTCGTTGGTAGCCGAGGAGCGGATCCAGCGAGAGCTGGATGGGGCGACGCGGAATGAAAAAGTTTTTCAGGAGGTCGCTAAGCTCTTGGGCGCACACGGCTACCATCGGACTTACAAACAGTGTAGAGACAAGTTAAAAAAAATGTCATGGCAGTAGAGGCGGCGCAACTATAACGACACGTGAATAATCCCGCCCACTCTAAAGCGGTACTAAACTGCAGTCGAAACGCAAACCGAGCCGAACTGAGCCGAACCAAGGTGAGCTGTACTGAACCGTGCTGTGCCGTTCTATGCAGTGGAAAAGCGCCATAAGATAAGAGGGCTACACCATTCAAAGGCTTAAAAACAAACAATAACATTTTAAACTCAGTCCTGTGGCGAACAGAAAGCCATTGGAGAGAAGCTACAATTGGTGTGACGAGGTTCTGTTTACGTGGGCCTGTTAGACGCCTGGCAGCGGCGTTCTGCACCAGTTGAGGATGAGAAAGAAATGACAGATTAACTCCAGTGTATAATGAGTTGCAAAAGCATGAATTAGTTTTTTCTTTCTGCAGAAAGAAAAGACTTTAGGTAGCAGTCTGAGCCGACAGGAACAGGCTTTAAGAATGGAGTTCACTTGTTTATCACGTTGGAGGGCATTATCAAAAATCACACCGAGAGTTTTTGTAAAAGGTTTACAGTCGATTGTCAAAGGGCCAAGATTACCTGCAGGAGCATAAGTAAGATCAGAAGGTCCAAAACACACAATCTTTGTCATTTAAGCTAAGACAATTTAGTGACATCCATATTTTAATGTCTTTCAGACGTTCCAATAAAGGTTTAGGAGAAATTGTTTTGCTCTGTGTATCGTCTGCGTAGCAGTGAAAAGAAATATTGTGTTTTTTTAGAAATGGATTCTAAGGGGTACATGTAGAATGAATAAAAAACTAGGCCTAAGAATAGATCCTTTAGGGAGCCCACAGGTGAGAGGGGCCGAGGAAGAGGAAAATTTACCCAAGCTGACTGAAAACCGTCGGAGCCATTCCAAAGTGATTCCTTGGATCACCACACTGCTCAAGATGGATGATAAGGATGTCATAATCAACTGTATCAAATTCTGCAGTTCAGTGTCTGCCATGGGATGTCTCACTGTCCTTTACATCAGCAATTAGAACTCTGAGAAGCTGTGCCAAAGTTCGAGTTTGTGCTGCAACATGTTTTTATACATACAACAACAATTTATTTTTCGTGTGGCCCAAAATCACACACGAAATGTCTCAATGGGCTTTAACAGACCCTGCTTTTTGACAGCCCCTCAGCCTCATCTTGTCTAAAAACTCCCATATAGAGAGAGGAAAAAAATAATGGAATGGAAAGGCCATTCAGACGTATACACACGCATAACGGCGTGTGTAGAATTTGCACTATAACATGACGTAAGCACAAAAGCAGAAATGTTCATACGCACAAAAAAATCCAGATGCATAAATCTGTGCAAACGCCAGCTTCCACGTTCTTCCGCTACATAAATCCCGGTCAGTGTGAAAATTAACGCATGTGCACGCACCTGCTGTCCCGCCCCAACTCCTCCCAGAATTACGCCTCTTTGAATATGCAACTCAATATAAATAGCCCTTAAGCTCAGCGTTCTGTGAAAAGGAAATGGCAAAAGCACGGGGGAAATACAACAACAACAACAACAACATTTATTTATATAGCACATATTCATACAAACAGTAGCTCAAAGTGCTTTACATAATAAAGTATAGAAAAATAAAAAACACAATATGAAAACAAAATAAATCAGCATTAATTAACATCGAATAAGAGTAAGGTCCAATGGCCAGGGGGGACAGAAAAAACAAAATAAAAACTCCAGACGGCTGGAGAAAAAAAAATAAAATCTGTAGGGATTCCAGACCATGAGACCGCCCAGTCCCCTCTGGGCAAATAGAAAGAATAGAAGAATAGAAGAATTTCAGCGAATACCAAGTGAAGAAAAGGAAAAATGTACTATTTGTTGGATTGAGTGACATAGCGTGTCGGAGAAATGCGAAAGCTCAAGTTCACAAAGTTGCACAGTGCCAGAAATAAAAAAGAAGTTGCCACATATTAAAGTCACCGTGAAAAGGCGAGTCGTAACCCACCGTCTGAGTTTCATATGAAAGTTTATTAGGGTACAAAGAAAAAAAAAGGCACACATTGGGGAAAAAAAGCATGAAATGTCAACTTTAATCACGTACTTTATTTTGTTATTAAAGTAGAACATCATAAACTTCATCTTAAAATTGTTTAATTTACTAGTTTCTCAAATCCCATCGTAACTAAAGTAGCACGCTAAATGCTTTGTTTTGTATTTGATCTTCTATGTGCTCTGTGTGTGTGAATCACTACGTGCTTCCGGACTTTCTCTTCTTCCGACAGGACACAGAATCCATTACATTTGTGATATTACAGCTCTCTGAATAATTAAAATACTGAGATGTATACATGATATCATTTTCATGATGATAGGAGTTAAAGCATGTTATTAAACATGGGAACATGGTGGCGGCGCAGTGATTGTTTATGTCTCACACAAGATGCTTCTGCGCCATGCACGACCTTCAATGAAATAATTTATTGCAGCAGTACTGTCTCTTTCAAACGTAATAACATCCAATTCCTGTCCTTCCTTTTCTTTCTCCAAATACCCAATCGCCACACAATCAGCTCTGTAATGGACGTTATGCCATCTGTAAGCTTAGAACGCCGAATCTTCAAAACATTTAAGGAATATTGAAATATCTTCATAGTATATGTTTAATTATTCTATTCATCTATCCTTCCAGTGTCGCGTCAGCACCAGCAAGAATACAGCGCGAGGCAGGAACAATCCGTGAACGGAGCACCAGCTCCTCACTAGTGCTGCGGCACCGTGTCCTCACATGTTTAATTATTAATATAGATTATTTAAATGAAGTTAAAGTTTTACCTGTATAATATAATAAACATATTTTGCTGCATTTCACCTTAAAAATGATGTCGTCATCATATGTAAATACACGCTTTATAAAGTGGCTCAGGTTGTGCAATATTATAACTGTAGTGCAAGTTTACAGTGAGGTAATTGTACTAATAAGTACAAACAGTTCTACAAGGAACACCTGATGGACTGATTGAGTGCATTTAGAGTTTTTGGGATGAAACTGTTTCTGAAACGCGAGGTCCGTACAAGAAACAAGAACACTCGCACTGGTTTGACGCTGGGTGCCGCCAATTTGCAAAACCGAGCACAGAACTTGCGTACGACAGGGTATGAGCTACTGTGGAAAAGTGCGTGGCTTTACGCCAAGTTTAGGTTTTATACATATACATGAAGCCCCTGGTCCGCACAGCCCTCAGGTGCACCTATATGTTATGCCATACGTAGTCAATTTTAAAATAGTTTATTTTTAATAAATTAAAAAAAAATTTCTGAAATCCCATTTTCACATTCTGGACTGTTATGTTTTGCTTGATATGGGGAAAAAATGAAATTCAATGATTTTAGCATAAAGGGGTCTCTATACTTTCTGAAGGCACTGTATAAACAAACACATGTGGACAGAACTATGATAGATAGATAGATAGATGGATAGATAGATAGATATGTAAGGCACTATATAACAGATAGATAGATAGATAGATAGATAGATAGATAGATAGATAGATAGATAGATAGATAGATAGAGTCAAGGCTGGGGGGCTGCCAAGAGGCAGGGCCTGTTAAAGCCCATTGCGGCACTTCCTGTGTGATTTTGGGCTATACAAAAATAAATTGTATTGTATTGTATTGTATAGATAGATAGATAGATAGATAGATAAATAACATCCGGAAAGTATTCACAGCGCATCACTTTTTCCACATTTTGTTATGTTACAGCCTTATTCCAAAATGGATTAAATTTATTTTTTCCTCAGAATTCTACACACAACACCCCATAATGACAACGTGAAAAAAGTTTACTTGAGGTTTTTGCAAATTTATTAAAAATAAAAAAATTGAGAAAGCACGTGTACATAAGTATTCACAGCCTTTGCCATGAAGCTCAAAATTGAGTTCAGGTGCATCCTGTTTCCCCTGATCATCCTTGAGATGTTTCTGCAGCTTAATTGGAGTCCACCTGTGGTAAATTCAGTTGATTGGACATGATTTGGAAAGGCACACACCTGTCTATAGAAGGTCCCACAGTTGACAGTTCATGTCAGAGCACAAACCAAGCATGAAGTGAAAGGAATTGTCTGTAGACCTCCGAACAGGATTGTCTCGAGGCACAAATCTGGGGAAGGTTACAGTAAAATATCTGCTGCTTTGAAGGTCCCAATGAGCACAGTGGTCTCCATCATCCGTAAGTGGAAGAAGTTCGAAACCACCAGGACTCTTCCTAGAGCTGGCTGGCCATCTAAACTGAGCGATCAGGGAAGAAGGGCCTTAGTCAGGGAGGTGACCAAGAACCCGATGGTCACTCTGTCAGAGCTCCAGAGGTCCTCTGTGGAGAGAGGAGAACTTTCCAGAAGGACAACCATCTCTGCAGCAATCCACCAATCAGGCCTGTATGGTAGAGTGGCCAGACGGAAGCCACTCCTTAGTAAAAGGCACATGGCAGCCCAAATGGAGTTTGCCAAAAGGCACCTGAAGGACTCTCAGACCATGAGAAACAAAATTCTCTGGTCTGATTAGACAAAGATTGAACTCTTTGGTGTGAATGCCAGGCGTCACATTTGGAGAAACCAGGCACCGCTCATCACCAGGACAATACCATCCCTACAGTGAAGCATGGTGGTGGCAGCATCATGCTGTGGGGATGTTTTTCAGCGTCAGGAACTGGGAGACTAGTCAGGATAAAAGGAAAGATGACTGCAGCAATGTGCAGAGACATCCTGGATGAAAACCTGCTCCAGAGCCCTCTTGACCTCAGACTGGGTCGACAGTTCATCTTTCAGCAGGATGACGACCCTAAGCACACAGCCAAGATATCAAATTTAGTGGCTTCAGGACAACTCTGTGAATGTCCTTGAGTGGCCCAGCCAGAGCCCAGACTTGAATCCGATTGAACATCTCTGGAGAGATCTTAAAATGGCTGTGCACCGACACTTCCCATCCAACCTGATGGAGCTTGAGAGGTGCTGCAAAGAGGAATGGGCGAAACTGGCCAAGGATAGGTGTGCCAAGCTTGTGGCATCATATTCAAAAAAACTTGAGGCTGTAATTGATGCCAAAGGTGCATCGACAAAGTATTGAGCAAAGGTTGTGAATACTTATGTACATGTGATTTCTCAGTTTTTTTTATTTTTAATAAATTTGCAAAAACCTCAAGTAAACTTTTTTAATGTTTTGATTATGGGGTGTTGTGTGTAGAATTCTGAGGAAAAAAATGGATTTAATCAATTTTGGAATAAGGCTGTAACATAACAAAATGTGGAAAAAGTGATGCGCTGTGAATACTTTCCGGATGCACACTGTAGATAGATATGAAAGCCACTATTATTATTATTATTATTATTATTATTATTAGAGTAAGCCCCGTGCTGAGGGCGCTTTACAGGTTGACTTAGGGATTTCACAACACATGCTGGTGTTGTGAGGTGTTGTTTAGGCTTAGCCAAATAAATACATCACCACAAGTACACAGGTGAGCACATACACAAAAGAACATTTCATTGTAGACAAGCGACCCACAAGCAGGCAGTGCAGGGTGGCACTGGAGGACAGATACACCTCCACACTTACCTGGATGCCCACAATCCATCTGCACGCTCTCATTGCTGAGCGTAGGGCAGGGTACATTAACCAAATGAACTGCACATGTGCAGCTGCTTCTCAACCGGCTTTGCTTGTTTCACTCCTGTATTGTCAAGCTCAACAAAAGGCACACCCCATCAACACCCCACCCACTGCTACAACAGAAGCAGATAGAAACAGCTGATGACTCTTAAGAAGTGGGTGGAGGACATGCAGGTCAAATAGCTACTTGTAAAGCAGCTTCAGATGAGAAACCATGAGCTGTAACCACACACCCCGCTAAACACACAAAGGCATTCATGCACACACCTTAAGATGCCTCTTCCACACCCACCCACATCCCATGTTTTACACACGCACATGGTTTGTATGCACGTGCAGCTGTTTACACACATCCCACATGCACATGTGCACTCGCCTCCCATCTCAGCCTGGCTTGCTCTCATTTTCATCACAAACACACCACCTCATCTCTCAAAACCAGACCACAGATCCGAGAGTAGATGACCATTTTCACTTTTCACATGCGACACGAAAGAAGAGAATGGTCATTGGAAGTTTAGCTAGCTAGTGAACATATTAAGCAGACACAACAGATTTCAAAGCCTTGCATGTATACCTGTGCAAGCAGCTCAGGAATGACACTCACCCCTCATAGATTTATTTAACACAGCTAAAAACAGGAAACAAAGCTCTCCTAAGGAATTGCAGGTCACACCTGTTGAGCTGGGCACTCAAGCACTTCCTCATCTCATCACTGCAGATTGTCTTGAGATGTCTCACCAGTACTTAAAGTCGTCCCAGCTGTTACAGAACTCAGAAGATGAGTATGCTGGGAGCATTGATCATAAGAGCAGATGCACCCAAACAGACAGATGGCAAACAGCAAGCTGCCATCTGTGAAGTCGGAGTGACTGCCACTTCTTTAACCTATGACTAAAGATGAGACTGGTCAGCCCTACAGAGAGAAGGAAGTGGCACAGGTCAAGCCAGAGTGAAGACAGCCCAGCCATCAGAGGTCACAAATCAACCTTTTACAGTCAAGATCATCATCACTGTTTTCTTCCCCATCACCTACTCTGGTAACCTGACATGTGGATGGCACACCAAAAGAACGCCAGGCAGAAGGAAAGGACAAGCAGTTTTCATTGTCTCTATTAGGGACACAAAAGTGAGCAAAGCTGACAACGTTGACATATTGTAAAATGAAGCAAGCAGTGTAATGCTTAAGACTTTGGACTTTAAAACTAAACTTTTATTGTTCTGTGATGATACCTTTGCACTTTACAGCATCTTGGACTGATTCTTACTATAGAAAGGTCAGTCAGTCATCGTCCAACCCGCTATATCCTAACTACAGGGTCACATGGGTCTGCTGGAGCCAATCCCAGCCAGCACAGGGCGCAAGGCAAGAACAAACCCCGGGTAGGGTGCCAGCCCACCACAGAGCACACACACCAAGCACACACTAGGACTGGCAATGCACCTAACCTGCATGTCTTTGGACTGTGGGAGGAAACCCACACAGACACGAGGAGAACATGCAAACTCCACGCAGGGAGGACCCGGGAAGCGAACCCGGGTCTCCTTACTGTGAGGCAGCAGCGCTACCACTGTGCCACCGTGCTGCACACTATAGAAAGGTGTGATATAAAAGGTTATTTATTTAAAAGGACAGAGTAAAAGTGCATTGGACAGGTCTTTCATGGGCACCTACGGCCATGTGGAGCGATTGCCCGAGGGTGATCCGGCTCACAGGATCCTTTCGTTGTTAAGGACCAGTTCAAAGGGACGCCCATGTAACACCTGACTGCAGTCATTTCCCGAGGGTGGGACTGGACCACGTGTCTGCTTGTTTGCCAACCAGGATCCCGAGCCATTTCATCATGTGGTGGGTGCAGAAATGCGCTGTACCAGTGCATGCTTCCTCAACCCGACCCAATCACGGGCTTCTATTGCCGTGACGTCTGTTGGGTCACTTGTTTAAATGGCACAATATCATGACGGGCAAATGAGCTTAAGAGGAAATAGATGGCAAGCTTTACTGGAGGTTCATGGGACAGAAATCTGTATTTTGCTCACTGCTTTACTGCATTTTACTGCAGAATCCTCTCACCTGATCACGAAACTAATGAACACCACAAGCATCAGATGGGCAACAAAAGACCACCAGCTGGGAAAATATCCTACTACCTATGAAAGACACGAAGTATAAATGAGCCAACTGTGAAACATAATAAAAAATACAGATGTAAATTACTCACGTGTTTGAATAAAATGTCTTGAATCAAATAAAACCAGCAGAAACAATCAGGAGTGCGGAAGCCAACGGTGGAGTTCACGCTGCCCTTCACTCAAAACTGTCTCTTTCAGGCTTGCTTATCCCATATGGCAATGCAGGCACTCTTCAAATGACTTAAATAAAGAAGGATCTGTGAGAAAACCTGACAGAGAGGAACACGGGCAGGGAGCAGCACTGCAGCTACAAACGTACTTATTTGTGGCCGACATGCAAAGATTATGCAAACAGTGGGCCAAAAAAAGAGCAGAGAGCCTTGAGCGGCTGGCTCCATTACAGCTGGGGTGCCAAGCATGAAAAGCTTTACTGACTGTTAGTCAGTCATTTTTTTTTTTTAAGTGCTGAACATGTTTGAAGGGATGCTGGAGCCTATCCCAGCCAACATAGGGTGCAGGGGAGGAACAAACTCTGGACAGGGTGCCAGTCCATTGCACACACACAATTTAGTATTGTCAGTCCACCGAACCTGCATGTCCTTAGACTGTGGCAGGAAACCCTCGCAGACACAATGGAGAACATGCAAACCTCACACAGGGCGGGCCAGGGGAGCGAACCTTGGTCTCCTTACTGTGAGGCAGCAGGGCTACCACTGCACCACCGTGGCACATTTTATTATTTTTTGTGTTCATAAGAATTACTAATGAATATTTTGAAATCAAATTTTGTTTGGTCCGGCACCTGTTAACTCTCTGGTACGTGCACTGGAATAATAAAGAGCCAGGGGTGTCATACTGTGTGTCTGCAGTGAGGTTCTGTGAATGTCTGCGGATGATGTAAGGGGGGATTTTCAGAGTCCTATTTCCAGACACATTTTAAAACACCTACATTGCCTACAAAAACTATTCACTCTTTTGGAAGTTGTCACATTTCGTTGTTACACAGCATTGAATCACAGTGGATTTAAATTTGGATTTTTTGACACCGATCGGCACGAAATGAGTGATGTCTACGTGAGAGAAGCAAAAGTGATCTAAATAACTTGCATATATAAAACACTAAATAACTGATCACATACAACAACATTTATTTCTATTGCACATTTTCATACAAATGACGTAGCTCAAAGTGCTTTACATGAAGAAGAAAGAGAAAAAAGACAAAATAAATAAGAAAATAAAATTAGGGAACACTAATTAACATAGAGTAAAAGTAAGGTCCGATGGCCAGGGAGGACAGAAAAAACAAAAGAAAAACTCCAGACGACTGGAGAAAAAAAAATAAAAATCTGCAGGGGTTCCGAGGCCACGAGACCACCCAGCCCCCTCTAGGCATTCTACCTAATAGGAAGTATTCACCCTTGCACGTCAGTATTTAGTAGACGTCCCTTTGTCAGCCATGATAGCCTTGAGTCTGTGTCCTCAGGTCTCCCTCTCTATCAGCTTTGAACATCTGTCCTCTGTCATTTTTTCTCCAATTCTTCTTTTCACATCTGCTCAAGCCCTGTCAGGTATCATGGAGACTGTGAGTGAACAGCCTTTCTTAAGTCCACCCAAAAATTCTTAATTGGATTGAGTTTTGGACTCTCACTTGTCCAGTTCAGGACATTAATATTGTTGTTGTGAACCCATTTTCTTTCTATATCAGCATGGACTCTGCCATGTTTCCCCAATTCTTCTTTGCTTATCTGCTCAAGCCCTGTCGGGTATCATGGAGACTGTAAGTGAACAGCCTTTCTTAAGTCCACCCAAAAATTCTTAATTGGATCGAGTTTTGGACTCTCACTTGTCCAGTTCAGGACATTAATATTGTTGCTGTGAACCCATTTTCTTTCTATATCAGCATGGACTCTGCCATGTTTCCCCAATTCTTCTTTGCTCATCTGCTCAAGCCCTGTCGGGTATCATGGAGACTGCGAGTGAACAGCCTTTATCAAGTCTGGCCGCACAATCTTAATTGGATTGAGTTTTGGACTCTGACTTGGCCACTCTAGGACATTAATATTGTTGTTGTGAAGCCATTTTCTTTCTATATCTGCCATGTTTCTCCAATTCTTCTTTGCACATCTGCTCAAGCCCTGTCAGGTGACATGGTGATCATGAGTGAAAAGCCTTTTTCAAGTCTGGCCGCACATTCTTAATCAGATTGATATATGGACCCCGACTTGGCCACTCCAGGACATTTTTCATTGTTGTTTTTAAGCCTTTCCTGTGTCTCTGCCATTCTGCATAAGGTTGTTGTCTTGTTGGAGAACAAATCTTTACCCTTCCTGAAGACTGCATTAGGATTCCCCCAGGATCTTTGTTATTTTGTTGCATTTATTTTACCCTTACTAGGGCTCGCTTCGTTAGCCAACCCCTAGGCGGGCACTATGTGCTAGCCACTTTGCGGCTCTGCCACTTCACGGATGGGGAATCGGATGTACAATTTAAGCAGATTTTTATTTTCATGGGAATTGTTACATATGCATAATAGACCTAACTGTTTTACATTATAGCGAGTAATTAACCACAGTAAAAAATAGTAAACGTAATAATTTGATAGTAAATTATGTTTCATGTTGCATTAGAGGTATTCATTGCGTTATAAGTTTTCGTTCTGTTTGTCTTTGAAATTAACACACAAATACTTTTTAAACTTACACTTTTTAGGAAACAGCCCAGACACAGACAAGTAGACATGGTTTTATCACCCAACACCCGTTAATTTACAATAATTTACAATAAGTGGACAACCCAGTGCTGCAGTACCAATCACCCTTAGTCCAGGCCCCCAATACACAATGCCTCTCTTCGCCGCCTCCACTCCTCTCCTCCAAGACTCTGTCCACTTGCACCCGACTCCAGCCCCCTGATTGGAGTGAGGCGGCCCCTTTTATCTCATCCTGGAAGTGCTCCAAGTGCCTGACGATGTACTTCCGGCAGCACTCCCCAGTGAAACGGAAGTGCTGCCCTTGCACCCGGAAGCACTCCGGGCATAAATCATCCCTGGTCTGTCGGCACTTCCTGGTGTCCCGGAGGTGCTGTCCTCCAGGGAGCAAGGACCGGCCGAGTGCCCAGGGAAAAGAAGCACCGCTCTCCCGGTTCCTCCTTCCTCCAGGCATCCCGGCGGGGCAGGGTTCCTGGCCATCTATCACAACTTTTACTGTAAAACTTCAGTAAAAACAATATTTGGAATTAATTTTTCTTCAATTTCGCATTGAATTTTGATTCCGTGTTTGGACTTACATCATGACAACGCAATGTATAACTGCCCATGAATGAATATCGTTTCTTTCTCTCTAAATAAACCGACTGTTTTGAATGTTTGTCCCTGTGATTTGTTAATTGTCATAGCAAAAGCTATTCTAATGGGAAACTGTAAACGTTTTAATACGAATGGCATATCAAGATCTCCTTTGGTGTCTAATGTTATCTCCTGAAGATGTACTACATTACCTTTCTTGTCGCCTGTTAAAATTTTACATGTCAGAATTGTTTGACCAATTTGGAATTTAACTAATTTTGTCCTATTGCACAGCCCATCACTCATACATAAATTACGCAATAACATTACGATACGTCCTTCTATCAACAGTAATTCGGCTGGTGGAAGACCAGACGGTGTTAACAGTTGTAGATATTCTTCGTGATATTGTAAGCTGATGTTTTCATCTTCTGCACCATCACTAGCAACTGTTTCAGCAAAGTCTATTGATATGCATTTAACCGATTTGCCGTGTAGCCGATCGTCAATTTTTGCATTTGACTTCATCATTTCTCGGTTTCTTGGATTGCCCGTGTACTCATTTCTTCTGTTGATAACCCTTTGGGATGAAATTCTTCAATAAGATTTGGACATAATAAGTCTTCTTTTATTGGGAACTTAAAGTGAGGAAAACGTAAAAATTAATAAGAGCCGAGAGCACAGGAACTGTGTCTGACAAAAGCATTCACACGAATGAGAGGTGGGAGGACCAGGGGCGAGGGCCACTAACCGGAAAAAATCTCTTGGCAATAGTCTCGTCTCATCTCAAGATTTTCTTTTATAATAGAGAGACAAGCCATTCCAGGGCCTGCTACAAAGAAGCATCTCTATGACGTGATGCTGCCACCACCATGCTTCACGGTGGGGATGGTACGTTTCTGATAATGTGTATAGTTTGGCTTATGCCAAACACAGTGTTTAGTCTGACTGCTAAAAAGCTCAGCTTTGAGCCCTCCAAACCACAGAACCTTCTTCAAGTTGACCACAGGATCTCCCATGTTCCTTCTGTCCAGATGTCTTTTTTTTTTTTTTTTTATCTCTTTGCCACTGTGACTGGTAAAGCACCCGGGCAGCAGCTGCTGACTCCACAGTCTCTCCAATCTCACCAATTGTAGCTTGTAATTATTTCAGAGTTCTCACGGGTCTCTTGGTGGCCTCCCTTACTCGTCTTCCTCTTGCACAATCCAGTCAGGTTTTCGGGAGGCCCTGGTCTATCTGATTTAAAGCTGTGCTGCACTCTTTCCATTTCTTAATGACTTCATTTAACTGGGTATTACGTAACTTGAGTATCTTCTTGTCTCCCCCCTCTGACTTGTGTGTTTCATGGAGTTGCTTGCAGTGTTCTTGTCTTCATAATGTAGGTTAGACCACCATACTGACTCACCACAAGCTGGCCCTTCCACATACATGTGCACTTATACAGGGAGATTCACTGGAAAGAAGCCCTGAATATTCTGTTGTAACTCCCGTTAGGATGAAGCAATCTGAACCAAAAAAATACACTCTATACCTTGACGTGTGTGTAATCGATTGCATTACATGTGATGCTGGAAGTGGTTTCCGTTTTCTGCCAGACACATGTTCCTAACGTATCGCTAAGCGTCACTGGGGGGGGTTGGGTTTGGGGAAATAGCAGCAATTTCACGTTGGATGTTCTCCTTCAAATCTTCCACAGTGCGAGGCTTGTTCCGATAGACTTTTCCTTTGAGCAGACCCCAACGGAACAAGTATGGTGGTATCAGATCCAAAGCCCCTTTGAAATGACCCTGTTTACCAAAGAAGGACTCGATTTCTGCCATGTTCCTTCTTGATGTGTACCACGTTGCTCAATCTTGCTGTTAGTCACCTTCTGTTAACTCACGATCATCCAGTTGATTCTGACATCGCTTAAACAAATTGGTGACCTAATAGGTTCGCACCATGAAGACGCGCTGCTCAATACTGTACACCACCATCCTGATGAGAAGTTGAGTGACTGAGTGAAGGGGTACGGGTGGTATGCACCCAGAAGTTGCAAACAGAGGTTAAACGTCGTGGTAGCTGTCCGGCGCCTACCTCATCGCTCCGACACGGTGGCATCCTGGCTTGTTTGAAGCTCCATATACTGAGGAGCACACTGCACGTTGTTTTGTTCAGATTGCTTCATCCTAGTGAGAGTTATTACATAATATTCAGGGCCTCTATCGAGTGAATCTCCCTGTATTATAGTTGATTGAAACCTTAGAAAGATGATCTCTTTTGAACTAATTTTGTGACCTATAAAAAGAATTAGCTGGGCCATTGATGATTTAGGTGTGTCATGTTATGCAATTCATAATTTTGTGTTTTACATCTTTTCTGCCAGGCCAAACTTTGTGAGTGATCAAGTCAAGTTTGGGAGCATGCACTGGTACAGTGCGTTGCCGCACCCACTACACGACGAAACAACTCGGAATCCCGGTTAGCAACCCCCATGGTAGACATGCAGTCCAGTCCAACCCTCCGGAAATGACCCTCTATCTGCCGCAGCCAGGTGTTACGTGGGCGACCCCTTGGCCTGGTCCAGCCTATCGGGTCCCCAACAACGAGGATCTTATGAGCTGGATCACCCTCGGGGAAATGCGCCACATGGCCGTACTGCCGTAACTGACGCTCCCTCACAATGCAGGTAATGTGCCTCATTCGGGACTCCATTAGCAACACAAAGTCAAACCAATGGTACCCAAGGATTCTCCAAACAGATACAGTACAAAAGAAGTCCAGTCTTCATCTCAGGTCACTGGATAGCATCCATGTCTCGTAACCATATAGCAAGACAGAAAGCACCAGAACTCTAAAGACTTGGACCTTCATCCTTTTGTATAGATATCAGGAGCGCCACACACCCCTTTCCAGAGACCTCATGACCCCCCATGCTCTCCCAATCCGTCTACTGACTTCATAGGAAGAGTCACAAGAGACATGAATGTCACTGCCCAGGTAAGTAAACATCTCGACGAGGTCGACACTCTCTCCGTAGACAGACACACTGCTGATGGCTGTGCCTAGGAGGTCATTAAAGGCCTCCATTTTGGTTTTTATCAGGACACTCGCACGCCCAGACGCTCAGACTCCTCACTGAGTCTCTCAAGCACCCCGATCAGAGCATCCATTGACTCCGCGAAGATCACAGCATCGTCAGCAAAGTCAAGATCCGTGAATCTTTCTTCACCAACAGATGCCCCACAGCCGCTGGACCCCACGACCTTGCCCAACACCCAGTCCATACAAGCATTGAACAGAGTAGTCTGTGAGTGATGCATACACAAAAACTGAAATAGTCTCACTTGGTTTTCTTTGAATGTCCTAAAATCTACTCACTACATTCCCTCTCAAAATACAAAAAAACGGAATGACCACCATTCTCTCTATCACAGTTATAACTCAATCACTGACTTCATTATTGTTACTGCTTAAAATATTTTGCACAAATCCGGAAAAGTGTTCTTCATTACAGCACTCGCTCAGTCTGTTGATGTATAGCTGCTGTAATATTTTACACAATTAAATGCTAAAATCCCTTCAGTTGCACAAATGATCTCCTTACTGGATTCAGGGTACACAATGAAATTTGTGATCTTTGTCAAACTCTTTGCATGTTCTTTTTATGTTTTGTTGTTTCCACATGAGCTTCAAGATCCATATTACCTTTGTTTGTAACTGAAGCAAACAAGCTTGCACTACAAATGGTACATTCTGTCTCAAATTTGTTAATGGCGATTTAGAAAAACAGCTATATTTCTTTTTACGCTTGTTCGTAATTTACGTTTACATTTATGTTTTCTTAATTCCGCAAAAACCTAAACTCACTAGCACTACAAAAGAAGTTTACAGTACCTAAAGGACACTCAGATCTGCAGAGCACGCCATTCTAACGTTGGCTGCTATTTGGTTTGCATTCGCTTTGTATGTACAGAACCAAATTTTAACATAATTGAGCACCACCAGGAGTGCCAAAGACTTCCTGAAACCATAAACAATCTTCGAGTGTCCATGTTATCGTATCCTTCAGAATTTCATGATTTTTCAGCGAATACCAAGACAATTTTGTTGTTCATGAAAACAAGCTAATTAAAAAGGGCAGCCTCAGTTATAGGATGCACTCTGGACCCCTGGAGGTCGTAGCAAAGGAGAGGATTCAAACAAAACCGAGTGCCACTATGACCAATGTTGCAAATCCTCTCTGTGACCACACTAGCACGGAGGACTTATTCAGCAGAACTATGTCAGGAAACGCGACTGGGGCCCTTTATACCAACAGCAACACATCTGTACAGGATCTCACTGGAACTAGGACTGACAAGTCAAAAGTTTTCTTCCTTTTCATTTTCTTCTTTGTTCAGACCAAAGTGTGTGTGTATATTTATTTACTTACTAATTTATTTAGCTATCCATGTATTTATTTAAAAGTGCTTCAGTAAACAGCCAAATTTCCCCCGAGGACAAATGAAGTCTGTTCATTTGTTCATTCAATTGATCTATCTATTATATAGTGCCTTATCTATCTATCTATCTATTATATAGTGCCTTTCCTATCTGTCTGCCTATCTATCTTGTTATATAGTGCCTTTCCCTCCTTCCTATCTATCATATAGTGCCTCTCATATCTATCTATCTATCTATTATATAGTGCCTTTCATATCTATCTTGTTATATAGTGCCTTTCCTATCTATCTTGTTATATAGTGCCTTTCCTATCTATCTGTCTAGTTATATGGTGCCTCTCCTTCCTGCCTATCTATCTACCTTGTAATATAGTGCCTTTCCTTCCTTCATATCTATCTATCATATAGTGCATTTTATATCTATCTATCCTCTTATTTTACTAGCAAGAAAGTGGACCTGTGCGGCTTAAAGAGGAAGGACGTATGGTTATATAGTGCCTTTCGTATCTATCTATCTATCTATGTTATATAGTGCTTTTCCTTCCTTCCTATCTATCTATCATAAAGTGCCTCTCATATCTATCTATCTAGTTATATAGTTCCTTTCCTTCCTTCATATATATCTGTTATATAGTGTCTTTCATATATATCATATAGTGCCTCTCCTATCTATCTATCTATCCTGTTATATAGTGCCTTTCCTTCCTTCCTATCTATCTATCTATCAATCATAAAGTGCCTCTCATATCTATCTATCTTGTTATATAGTGCCTTTCCTATCTATCTAGTTATATAGCGACTTTCCTATCTATTTTGTTATACAGTGCCTTTCCTATCTACCTATCTTGTTATATAGTGCCTTTCCTATCTGTCTATCTAGTTATATAGTGACTTTCCTTCCTTCCTATCTATCTATCT
>JANRMT010062834.1:56502504-56530127 GCA_026402145.1 Polypterus bichir lapradei
GCAAAAGAATAAGAAATCAGGAAGGGGGCAAATAGTTTTTCACACCATATATATATAAAGAGAGAGAGAGAGAGAGATTAGCTAACATGTTACTGGAACATTCTTAATACACTGATATATCAACAGAATGACCTCAGAGTGGCAGAAACATGGACTGTGCGATTAGATTGTTTGCTTGCAAACAGAATGGCGTAGAGGCATACGGTTTTCTCACAGTATATTCTAATGTACTGCATGTGCTGACATACTGCATGTTGTGCCAATTTGGAAAGTTATATAAAAGCTTAAGAAACGTAACTGAGATGTGTAAGCCTTAAACAGAGACATTTTAAACAATAAATTATTTTTTGTGGTCATTATCGATTTTTCTCTTCATTTGTGTGTGAAATATTTTTGTTTTGAATTTCTTTAAAACTCATTTATTCAGAGTGTAGAATTTGTTTTTTTTTTTGGTGTAAATTTTACACTCAAGGGTCTGGCCTTTGCAGTTGCTGCAGAATTTTGGAAACAGAAAAACAAACAGCTATAAGGCCAAAAATTCTTGCCGACTGTATTCTTCTGACTATTCCACATGTCGAGGACTCTCTGTGTTTGTGTGAAGTTCTGTGTCCCTGTGTTCTTGTGGCATAGTGGTCTCTGGACTTCAAAATTCCGTTGTTGTGGGATGAAATCACATTACTGATATTCTGTGTCCGTGAACAATACAATACAATACAATTTATTTTTCTATAGCCCAAAAAGTGCCACAATGGGCTTTAACAGGTCCTGCCTCTTGACAGTCTCCCAGCCTTGAATCTCTAAGAAGATAAGGAAAAACTCCCAAAAAAACTCTTGCAGGAAAAAAAATGGAAGAAGCTTTGGGAAAGGCAGTTCAAAGATAGACCCTTTTCCGGGTAGGTTGGGTGTGCAGTGGGGGTCAAAAAGAAGGGGGTCCATACAATACAATACACAGAACAGAACACAAGTAATCCTCAATACAACATAAAAATAAAAATATTACAAGTACGGAGCAGAATTTAACAGATGATATCACTTCACCTGCTTATTTTCCAATTGGAAAAAACAAATAAAATGTGACCAATTGAATGTCCAAAGTTGTAAGCTGCCTTGGATAATATAATAAGTAATAATAATTGAAAGTAATAACTGGGAGCCATCATACTGATTCCTTCTATAATTTTAATCATTTCAATGGTATTCACATCTTAATCTCTATTCACTCAAACGTAAAAGGTTCAACTTCTGTAAACTTTCTTCATAACCAATACCATGCAGTCCTAGAATCAGCCCAGTTGCTCTCCTCTGGACTTTCTCCAGCGCTGTTATGTCTTTTTTTGCAATATTAAAACCAAAGCTGCACACAGCACTGCAGGTGAGAGGCCTCACTAGCGAGTTATATAACTTGAGCACATCCTCTTTTGACTTGTACTCTACACACCTTGCTATATAACATAACATCCAGTTAGTGCAAAATAGCCATTAGGAAGGCTATCTGGATCTGCAGTGACGGGTCTACTACACCGTCTGGGTCCTTCTCATACAGAAAGCTGTAGTTTGACCTTTCAAACTTCCCACTGTATGAGGAAATCTAACATTTTTACTTCCTACATATAACATTTTAAGTTTACTTTTGTTGAATTTTATCAGCCGCAAATCTGCCCAAGTCTACAATTTAACTATTGTCCTTTTGTAAGGATTAGGCTGATTCTAAATTATCTGCCATTCCACTTAGTGTGGTATCATCCGCAAACTTAATCAATTTGTTATTTATTGTGTCACAAACATATGCCTAGGAGAGAACCTCAGGGCTTGTCAACATGTAATTCCACCCCAAACCACTGGTTGATGCTGCTTTATAATTATTGTCCTCTCCTTTCTTCTGCAGATTTGGAAATCAAAATAAAATCAAAGGCATATCACATCACTTCCTTTTTGGGAGCTCCTGTATTTGCGCTGGTATTGGGAAGGTTGCTGGTTCAAATCCCATTGTGTTACTTCCAGAAGGAATCCTACCCACTGGGGCCTTGAGCAAGGCCCTTAACCTGAAAATTTTTACAAGGGTGCTATACAATAGCTGACCCCGTGCTCTGACCGCCAAAGGTCATTCGAAAAGGCAGATTCCCATTAGAGATTAATAAAGACTCAAAAATCATAAAAGGCACCACCGCCATCTTTCTCCAGTCTGATTACTGTGTTTATTACTTTGACTTCATAATATACAGAGTTTGCCTGAGTGCACTCCAAATTTTTATCTCTGTTTCTGTGCTTAATTTACAATATATTAAAAAGAGAGGCAACTGTATAAATGTGACCTGTGATGAACTGGCACACTGTTGGCTCCTTCCTTCTATCTGATGGTGCTGGAGTATACGTAATGATTCAATGACAATAACAGCCAAAGGAAAAAACTGTATACAAACAGGGGTGAAATAATATTTATGTAATGTATTACTGTACGTTACTGGTGTCTAAAAACAAGCCAATTTAAATGAAACGAATTAACCTCCATAAGGTCTGTGTTGGATTTACTCTCACGTAATGACATAGAGGCAAATATTTGTTCTCTCTCTTCAAATAAATAAACACATGTAGGAAATGTAATCCAACAGTGTCTTCATTTGAATAAATTGCAATGCTGTTTCAGACAGCTAAATGTTACTGAATATTTGCATACCTATGCTAATGCTCCTTGATCCATCCCCATGTTTACTGTAAACAACCCCAAAGGTCTTCCTCATTGCTTTCATGTCTGGGTTTTGTCAGGTGGTCCAATCCAGTGCCTTCTGTACTCTCGTCTCCCTAGGTAAAATGCTGGCATTATAGTGGCAATGGCACTATAATGATAATGGAGTTATTGACTGGCACTCTTTAGGACTGTGGCTCCCTTGTTTTGGAGCAATGAACCTGGACCGGAGAAAAGTGATTTATAAGGTGCAGATCACAAGCATGGAATTCAAATGCTTTGGTCAAATGCAGAGTTACACAGCAGAGTCTGAATGAATCTGCAACTTTTTTACTTTACAATTCAACATGTCAACGATCAATAGATAGATAGATAGATAGATAGATAGATAGGAATGGCACTATATAATAGATAAATAGATATGAAAGGCACTATATGATAGATAGATAGATAGATAGATAGATAGATAGATAGATAGATAGATAGATAGATAGATAGATAGATAGATAGATAGATAGATAGAACTTTACTTGCTATTTAAATAAATAAATACACCGATACATTTATATATGTATAAATACACACACATACCACAGCCCTGCCCTTGATAAATGGAATTAGAAAATGGAGGGATGGATAGATTTTACTTTTTTTATACAGTTTAGTGGTAAGACATTAATCCGTAACTGTTGGGACCCATTTTGTCTGACTTGTATCTGAAGTCTCCAATCTTTTCTGTAACTGGTGATGGAATATACAGTAGCTAGATAGTAGTTTACCTGTCCCCAGGGGGAAATTTGGCTTTTTACAGAAGCTCTATAAATAAATACATAAATAGACAGATAAATAAATATATACACACACACACCACAGTAACTAAAAAGGAAGAAAAAATTAAAAAGAAAACTTCTGACTTCTGACTGCAGTCCCAGTCCCAGTCCCAGTGAGGTGCTATACAGGTGTATTGCTTTTGGTGTAAAGGAGCACCCTTCGCATTTCCTGACACACGGTTGCCGTGTAATTCGTTGGCTGAAAGTCCTCAATGTTAGTGTATCACAGAGATGATATGCAGCATTGTTCATAATGGCACTCAGTTCTGTTTTAATCCTCTCCCCTGCTTCTACCTCCAGAGTGTGTCCCATACCTGAGCCTGCACTTTTAATAAGCTTGTAAATTCGGTGAGACTCTCTTGAAGTGATGTTGATCAGCCCAGCACACCACACTGGACAGCACAGAAGCTGAGCAATTCCATGTCATATCATCACCCTTTCAGACTTCATCGTCACAGATTTTAACTAAACTTGACATGCTGATTTGGTCATATGAGTAACCAAAAGAACTGAAATTGCACGTGTCTTGGATCAGTATAAATGGACATTTAAGCTATAGGAAAGTTTGAACATTTTTTAGGCGGTCGATTATGACTTTGAAATACTTTCTCATGCCAATATGGCTGCTATGAAAAAGGCCCATTAGTGATATGAAGCCGTGTGATTGCCACCTATAAGTAATGAAAGCTCAACAATGACTCAAAAACCAAAGACCAAATTTTCTGGAGATGTTTATGATATTATAAGCTGACTTTAGTTAAAAAAAAAAAAAACTGATTTGTTGTGTAATATGATTTTTGTTCTGTTTGGCTTTGAAATTAACACGCAAATACTTTTTAAACTTACACTTTTGCTGTAAAACTTCAGTAAAAACTATTTTTTGAATTAACTTTTCATCAATATCGCATTGAATTTTGATTCTGTTTTTGGACTTTCAACGTGACAACACTGCATATAACTTTCCGGGGTTGAATTTTGTTTCTTTCTCTCTATTAAATAAAATTACTTTTTCGAATGTTTGCCTCTGAGATTTGTTAATTGTCATAGCAAAAGGTACTCTAACGGGAAACTGTTAACGTTTTAATATAAATGGCATATCAAGATCTCCTTTGTTGTCTAATGTTATCCGCGAAAGAAATACTACATTACCTGTCTAGGATACATCCTTCTTTCTACAATAATTCATGTGGAGGAAGACCGGACGGCGTTAACGGTTGTAGATATTCTTTGTGATATTGTAAGTTGATGTTTTTATCTTCTGCATGATCACAACCAACTGTTTCAGCAAAGTCTATCGATACACATTTCACCAATTTGCCGTGTAACCGATCAACATTTTGTGTGTAAATTTGTTTGACTTCATTGTTTCTCTGTGCTAGCATTGCCCGTGTACTCATTTCTTCTTTTGATAACCCTTCGTGATCATATTCTTCAATAAGATTTGGACATAATACGTCTTCTTTAATTGTGAACTTAAAGTGAGTTGAGAGAGCAGGAACTGTGTCTGTCAAAAGCACTCACATGAATGAGAGGTGAGAGGACCGTGAGTGTGTTTGAATATGGTTGAGAGGAGGGCGTGACTTCTCATGGCCAAAGTCTTGTCTCGCGAGACTTGAGAAAAGTCTCATCTCATCCCAGGATTTTTTTATATAATAGAGAGATAAAGTCTATTAGAGTCATAATAACTCTCCAATCCCCAATAAGTTCAAATTTTGTAATATTAATTCAAGACACGTGCAATTTCAGTTCCATGGGTTCCTCATATGACCAGATCAGCATGCCAAGTTTCGTTAAAATCTGTGAGAATGAGGTCCAAAAGTGTGATGCTCCGACATGGAATTACCCAGTTGTGAAAGATGTCACTTCCCACATTACAGAATCGTACACTTCTAAGGAAAAAGATGGGGTCCTGAGTGCGCCCCATAACTCAGCCTGCCCTATAAATTAGTTTAATTAGGTGACACTTCCTGCCTGAGGTAAGGCTTTTTGCTCATTTGCTTACACAGTTCCATTGCACATACTGCTCCAGATGAAAGCTGCTCTATTAAGATAAACAGGCTTGACTGGGTCTCTCTTCCTGGTAAGGGACATAATCAAGTTGTATTAAACAGATACAAATGGTCACAAAAAACATGCTGCGCTAGCCGACAGAACCACTTTTAGCAGCTTGTTTACTACATGCTGTGTGTAGCCCTAGAGGTTTAAGTACACGGATAAGTGCTTTTCTCATGAAGTGCCACAAGTCTTATGGCTGCCTCTCAAATCACAGCTCATCTGTACACACATAAGACACAAATGCCCCATGTCACCAGTGAGGGTTATGCTAAAAGGAAACTAAAGAGAAGTACAGCACGATGTGAAAAAAAGCGAAGGTAATCTTACCAGGCTGTGATTTATCTTCCCGGGAGGACATGACTGCTGTGTGGAGAATCTGCAAGAAAGCCTAGTACAGACTAGTTTCTTTTTCAAAAGGGAAGATATTAGACTGAGAAATAAAAGAAATAAAAAAAGAGGAAACTGGAATCTGATTTAACTGCCTCGTGAGCAAATGACTCTCAGCTGCCTACCCGCCTCATCCTCCTCAAGACGCACAAGGGAAGTCACAACAAAGCCTACCATGGGACTTTTTGGCTAAACTTTACCAGCTCATATTTGCAGCTCTAAAGTTCTGCAAGCCATGCAAAAGATTTTAAGATTTCAATGCAGGACATCTCATGGCTCTCTAAGTCATATGCCTCTCATTAAAACAGCAGTCGTAATGCCAAGCCTCCCTGTCTCAGACACATAATAATCCATGATGTTAGAGGGGGAGCAGATCTGCAGCTCTCCAAATGTGTCAAAAACTCATTCAGCAGAGAGTAAGCAGAACAAAATACACAACTTACCAGAGCTGTTGTCACCCCAAGCCTCTTGAGAGTGGGAGCCCAAAAATGGTACAGCAAAACCGAGGCTAGCCAAGATCCTGGCAGAAGCCTCATATGGTTCCTTTAGCCACCCATTCAGAGACATGCTCTTCAGGAGATACTGGGGGGCATGCCTCCGGGTGGTATACAGATACACTTGGGCCAACTAAGAACAGCCAAGAACAATTTCAACCGCACCGGCAGGAGAGAGAATTTAACCAGTTGCCACTGCTACCATTGAACTCCGCCTGCATGGTAAATGTCTACTGCTAGAGAGCTGGTTGTGCATCAGGTCCCCCAGAGAAACTGGGACTTCAAGTAACAGGGGAGACGTCATCACATGCCGGTTCAAAGTGGCATCAGCAGGCGCATGCACATAAACAGCAGTGTCGTCTTCCCAGCCACACCCACCAAGGATCTACGGAAGCATGAAAATGAAGAGTGCCAACTCTGCAAATAATTACATGAGGAAGGAAGGGAGGGAAATGCACAGACCTCTGACACGCTGCGTCAGGCAAGTGCACTTAATCTAGCGCTCCTCAGAGACCCTGATAACAGCATCCTCTGCTGTGCTACAAATTCCAAAAATCACGTCACACCACATTTGGTGACCCTAGGCCAAATACAGGGAAATATATGAAATTTAGAAGCCATAAACTCTGACTTAAGGTACAGTACATGGTCTCATCATGGACACACTATGAACCTGAACAGGAAAGGCACCTAAAATGATGAATATAGGCCATATATTATGAAACAGTTTGAAGACTTCTGGACATGGGCTCAAAGTCAGAATGAAAGACAGCTGCCACACTGCTTTCTCATATTCTTTCAAATGACCTTCTTCTAACTTACTCTCTGCCTGCTAACAACTCTGAGCTTCCTTTCATGCAGCAGAGTCTACCAACTTCTACTGAGCTTCAAAGAGACAAACAAAAAGAAACACAACATCCTGAAAATGTAATATCACTATAACGGTCCCTACCTTTCACCCCCTGTCCGTGGAAAGACCCCACTAGTCTCAAATACGGTGCCATGCTGCCATCTCAAAGGTGAGAAGTCCACCAGGACCTCATGCACGTAGGCACTCAAGTGTGGTTTTTTTTTTGCTCTGTGGTAACGTCAGGATTCACCAACTTTGCACAGCATTGTGGCATTGGCAGGGACTTTCCCCAAGCAGTTCTGTGCCTCCTGATACACCAAGACACTTGGTCTGATTTAGTGTTTTCCACAACCTGCTGGATTTCCTTTGAACACTTCAAAGCTAAAATGAAACCACAAAACAAGCAGACACAAATAGAAGGAGACTGCTTTTCTGGAAGTTGCAAATTAGACTCTTGTCTTGTCCACCATACACTCATCTTTGCTGAACAAGAATAGAGTATTTCGAATGTTCAGTCATATTGTTCACCCAGAAGACGATCCCATTACCCACTGTATGACATTCACTCCTTCTGTCAAGGCACAATTGATGTTCTCAGCTTTATTCCATCATGCAATCCTCTGTTTAAGCATTCACACCTTTGTTCTGTCTCATGTACCATCTCATCTGTCTCTGGAAGTGGCATCCATGCCCTTCTCCCTCACTTCAGAACAGCCACCTGCTTCTTGTTCCTTTCCTCAGGTCTCCTTGTACTAGCCCAGCAGCTGCTTTCATGCTACACATTTGTCATCTGGCTGTCCCCTATGCTGTACCCAATCTAACTCCTCTTCCCTTTCTTTGTAAAACCATAAAGCATAGCAAACAGGTTAGCATGCACAACATTTCACAAATGCTTATTTTTATTATTGCTAAGATACATTTTCAAATATGCTACTAAAATGTTAACATGAAATCAGACACACATTTTCTGTCCCTTGAGGCGGACGGCCAGGGCCCTTGCCAGGCTGGGAAGCTCCTGTGATGGAAGGGCCATGGGAGGGGGCATATTAAGGGCAAAACCATCTCCGGAACATGAGAGGGCAGCTTCCCTGACTTACAGCAGGGCCACAGGTTTGGAGCTTAGTAGCTCAACCCTGCTGGGGCCCATGGCCACCACCAGGGGGCACCTGGACAGTTTCTGAGCCCTGGGTTGCAGCACTTCTGCCACACCTGGAAGTGCTGCTGGAAGAAGATCGTTGAGCACCTGCAGCACTTCTGGGTGCCCTATAAAAGGGGCCGCCTCACTCCATTCGAGGAACCTGAGTCAGGAGGAGGACGATGAAACTTCCTGGGAAAGGAGTGGAGGTGGCAGACTGAGAAAGAGAGGAACAGAGGACTGTGCTTTGTTGTACTGTGCTGTGCAGTGGGGAGCCAAGAGAAAGGGCTCCACTACTGGAATAAACATGTCTGCTGGAAAGAACTTGTGCCTCGCATCTGTATGTGTCAGGTAGGGAGGCTGGTACGCACCCTGGTGGTCCACACCCTTTAAATACGATGCATGGAAAAATCTTCAAACTTTCAAAGATGTTTTATAGACTACATAACGATGATTACATAACATCTTCTTCTTCTTTCGGCGGCTCCCGTAAGGAGTTGCTAGTCAGCCAGTCCTCCAGTTGCTACCAACAGGCTTTGGCCTACAGAGGCCCAAAATAGATTCTTCTTCTTCTTCTTCTTTCGGCTGCTCCCATAAGTGGTCGACACAGCGGATCATCTTCTTCCATATCTTTCTGTCCTCTGCATCTTGTTCTGTTACACTATCACCTGCATGTCCTCTCTCACCACATCCATACACCTTCTCTTATACCTTCCTCTGTTCCTCTTCCCTGGCAGCTCTATCCTTAGCATCCTTCTCCCAATATACTCAGCATCTCTCTTTATACAGTACATATATAAATAATATATATATATACATATATACATACATATATATATTTATCTCATCTCTATACAGTACATACATATATCTCTCTAATATATAAAAAAATCCTGTGATGAGACGAGAATTTTTAAAGAGACTTTTTGGAAGCCAGTTCCATGAGACGGAGACTTTTGCCATGAGATTCTTTCAAGTCACGCCCTACTTACAACCATTTTCAAACAAAACCACGGTCATCTCACCTCTCAGTCGTGTGAATGCTTTTGTAAGACACACTTACTGCACTCTCAGTTCTTAGTCATCTGAATGCAAAATGAGTACACGGGCAATCCTAGCAGTGAGAATCGATGAAGTCAAACAAATTAGCCCGAAAATTGTCGATCGGTTACACGGCAAATTGGTTAAATGCATATCAATAGACTATGCTGAAACAGTTGGTGGTGATAATGCGGAAGATGAAAACATCAATTTACAATATCCCGTGGAATATCTACAAGCGTTAACACCGTCCGGTCTTCCTACGCACAAATTACTGTTGAAAGAAGGATGTATCGTAATGTTATTGCATAATTTATGTATGAGTGATGGGTTATGCAATAGGACAAGATTAATTGTATTCAAAATTGGTCAAACAATTCTAACATTTACAAGTGACAAGAAAGGTAATGTAGTACATCTTCCGCGAATAACATTAGACACCAAAGGAGATCTTGATATGCCATTCATATTGAAACATTTACAGTTTCCCGTTAGAATAGCTTTTGCTATGATAGTTAACAAATCATAGGGACAAAACATTCGAAAAAGTCGGTTTACTTATTAGAGAGAAAGAAACGATATTCACTCACGGGCAGTTATACATTGTGTTGTCACAATGTAAATCCAAACACAGAATCAAAATTCAATGCGATCTTAAAGAAAAGTTAATTCCAAATATTGTTTTTACTGACGTTTTAAAGTAAAAGTGAAAATAATGCATATGTAACAATTCCCATGAAAATAACAATACAATAAATTGTATATCCGGTTAACCAAACCCGAGGTTTGACAAGCAAAGTGAGCAGGGGACGGAGCCCCCTACTACAGTATATATTATATATTTTTACTGCCTATGGAAGCGAAGGTCTGTGATACAGTTTGCATATCTGTAGCTAATAATCCACAAAAGGAAATATTATATCATATATCTTAAAATTGTTTTTTATTCCTAAGCTTTCCACAACTGTTGTGATGTGAAAGTTGATAAACATTTTTTATGTCTTTATTTGTAATTTAGGCAAAGCAATGTAATATTAGTGTTACATTAGTGAGAAGCATTCATGTTTACCCCTGCCTTTTAGGAATGGGTCTCTTTGAATTTTACGACAGAGTTGGGGGGGGAAGTGCCTTAAACAAGTTAGGCTAATGTTTCTCTGAAGTCTCTCAGTCAACCCCCATAGGAAAGTCAGGCTGCCTAACTGGCAAACTTTAGCTCAACAAATGGTTTTTGGGGGTGGCAGGTGTGAAGATGTTCTATTCCCCCATTGGTCTGAAGTATGGCTGTTTGGAACTGGCTTGTATTAGAAGCCTTTAAGTACCATGACATCCTATTGGCTTTAGGGGTTGGACAGAAAACCTATAAATTTGCTCACTCCCTCACTCTCTTGTTTTTACTAAACTGATGCGTGAACTGAAAAGGACAACACAATGAAGAGCACAGCTTGGCAGCCATATTGAGACAGGCATGCGACCTGTTCTGAAGAAAGCTGACCACAAATGATGCCTTAAGTAGAGACATTTTAAGTAAATAACAAGTCTGTGTGCCACCTGAAACTACACATCACCATTTATCAGGTTGTATGGTTGCCAATATTCAAATGTACTTTGCATATTGTTATTATTTATGAATATTATCAATAATACATTATTTTATGTGTAACTTAACTCCTGCTTGTCTTTTACTACATCTAATTGCCTGAGGTTACATTTAGAAGGGAAGGTGGGGAGAAGTTATATACTATAGTTCCTTATAAACAGTGGTCAGTCTGTGAGATCTGAGGCATTCTGAGAAAGGCTACATATTAATAATACAAAAGGGGAAAGTAGAGTAACATATTTCTCTACCAAGACAAAACAACAACTTACCAGGTGTCATCATCATAGGAAAATAATAAGATGTACAGGAATTAAAGGCAATATGTAGCAAATGAGGGGTTAGGGGTAGATCAATAAGGTGGGGTTTGGAGGGTGTTGGTCATAAAGTCTCTCTTATTATTTAGGTGTCGTTCTTTTTAAGCCTGCATATGCTGGGTTTATGTCCAGATGTCTGTTTTCATTTGAAAGGCATGATTCAGCCAGCACTCTGGCACTTTTAGTATTAGCTCTGAATTTCACTTACGCCATGCCCCAGTTAAACGTTAAACAGTTGAACTTGTATATACGTACATAAGAGATTGTAGGTCCTTTCCTCTGATAGCATTGCGATGTTCTTGTATGTGCCAAGTAGGATGTGAGATCCGGTTAGAATAGAGTCGATGCAAGAAACACAGTATACTATGCAGTTCATACCCAGTTGTATATGTGGGACAAAAATCTAAAACACTCGCAAAGAAAGTACTGCAAATCAGGTATCAAAACAGCCCATAAGCCTGAAAACACTCTGCAGACTGTTCCATTTAATGCCAAAAGCAGGAAAGGAGGAGTCAGGTGGAGAACTTTGTTTCTTGGTAAAGAGAAAATTGCCTGCATCCTAACATCAGCAAAACCAATAAACTGGTGATTGACTTTTACCGCACCAAAGAGCCTCTATGTCTGGTTACTATTCAGGGAGCGGATTTAGTGGTGGTCTTCTCCTACATGTACTTGGGTGTCCACATCAATGAAAGGTTGACCTGGTCTTGGAACACAGAGAAACTATATAAGAAAGGGCAGAGCAGACTCTTTAAACTTAAGAGACTGCATTCCTTTAATGTAGAAAGTGACATCCTTCACATCTTCTATAACTCTGTGATAGCCAATGTGGTTATCTACATTGTAGTGTGCTGGCTGGTAACATCACTTCAAGGGAGGCTCACCGAATTAATGAGCTAATTAAAATGACAAGCTCAAATATAGGAAATACTCTGGACCCCCTGGAGGTCAAAGGAGAGAATTAAAACAAACCTGAGTGCCACCATGAACAATGCTGCACATCCTCTCTGTGACACATGAACACTGAGGACTTTCAGCCAGCGAATCATTCGGTAGAAGTGTGTGAAGAAATGCTTTAGGAGCTCCTTTATACCTACAACAATACGCCTGCACAATGCCTCATTGGGAATGGGACTGCCAAGTCAGAGTCAGTCTGTCTGTCTATCATATAGTGCCTTTTCTATGTATCTCTTGTGGCGGACAGCCGGGACCCACGCCCGACCGGGATGCCCCTTAGACACTGGATCCGGGGGAGCAGCCATGGGATGCACACTACGTCCCCCGGAACACTTGGTGGCAGCCCTACTGGCCCATGTGGGCTGTAACGCAGCCACACCCGGAAGTGCAGCCTTTATTAGGTTAATTATCAAGCACTTCCGGGTGGGCTATAAAAGGAGCCGGCAGCCACTACTCTGGGCACCAGAGTCGTGAGGAGGAGGACAAAGCTGTCTAGGAGGAGTGGAGGAGAAAGACAAGTGATTTTTGTGGTGTTTTTCTTTTGTGTGTTTTTGGGGACTGTGTTTTTCGGGGAAGACGCGCCCCACAGCTGAAAAAAAATAAATCTTTTTTGTTTATTTTTCATGTGCCTCCGTTGTCGCTCTGTGTCTGGTCGGGCGCCAATATAGCGCCTTTATCACACTATATCTATCATATAGTGCCTTTCCAATCTATCTATCTATCTATGGTTACAAAAGGTCCCTAACATCTAATATATATATAAATACATACTATATACTGTGCATATCTGTGTTGGCTGTCTGCTTCACCACTCAAAGCTTTATGGGAGAGTGGCAAAGAGAAAAAAAGCACAGGACCTCTCAGCTAGAGTTTGCCAAAAGGCACATGGGAAACTTGAACTCATCTGGAAGAAGGTCCTGTGGTCGGATGAGATCAAAAGCTTTCTGGCCATCAAATTAAATGCCATGTTTCAACACTGCACATCATCAAAAGCATACTATCTCCACTGTGAAGCACGATGACGACAGTGTTATGCTGTGGGCATGTTTCAGTGCATCAGGCCCGGGAATATGTGAGAGGAAAATGAATGCAGCAAGATATGGGAAATTCTGAAAGAAAACCTGAAACAGTCTGCAAGAAATCTGAGCTTTGGGAGAAGATTTGTTTTTCCAGCAAGACAACAATCCCAAGTACAAAGGCAAAGCTACATAGGAATGGATTCACAGCAGCACTACTAATGTCCTGTAGTGGCTGAGTTTGAGTCTAGATCGCCATCCATTTGAGAATTTGTGGTTGGACTTGAGAAAGGCTATTCACTCACGATCTCCATGACACCTGACAGAGTGGATTCAGTTTTGCAAAGAAGAATTTGAGAAAACTGGCAGAGGGAAGATGTGCAAAGATGATAGAGAGACAGAGACCTGACCACACAGATGAGAGCCTGTCATGGCTGACTAAGGCGAATCTACTAAATGCTGCTGACTTGAAGGGACACTTAATGCGATTAATTATTTTGTATCTTATATTTGTAATTAATTTAGACCACTTTGTGGGGATCTGTTTTCCCTTTAATAGTAAAGATTTGTTTTTTCTGTTGATCAGTGTCAAAAAAGCCAAATTAAATCCACCGTGATTCAATGTTGAATTACAATAAAATGTGAAAACCTCCAAGTGAGTGAATATATTTTATAGGCACTGCACATATCTTTTTACCAAAAGTCACAAGTCACTGTTATGGACAAGGCCATTCAAGTTTCAAGAAACATAAAGCCATCCATCCATCCATTACCCACCCCGCAGGGTCACGGGGATCTGCTGGAGCCAATCCCAGCCAACACAGGGCGCAAGGCAGGAAACAAACCCCGGGCAGGGTGCCAGCCCACCGCAGACATAAAGCCATCTGTCTTTTAATAAGTTACTGGAAGAGACACTTGAATTAGTGACTAGCAGCTACTTGCATGGAAATGTAAGATTCGGGTCTTAGAATATTGGGAGAAAAGAGAGCAGAAGTTTGATCTAGCGTCAGTATATCAAATCTCCATCATATTTTGAAGTTGTTGGGTGTCGCTAACATGGGGTTTGCATGTTCTACCCCATACTTCTGGAGTGCCTTAGTTTGAAAGTGTGTATAATCTTCATAAGAAGGACTGAATCCCCTTCAGGTTGTGTTCCTACCCAGTCTTATTTACTGATTTAATAATCTTCAGCCCCCAGAATCTTAACACTGGATTGTAATTTGTTTTCAATTTTATTGCTCTCTTGCTTGCAGCAAAAGGTGTTTAATAAAAGTGACATGGATTGACTAAGAGAAAAGTATGTGTTTCAATGTACCAATACAAGGGGAAAATGTGGCAGCAAGATTATAACTTGAACTATGAATTATGAAGGAAAAAATAATAAATGCATGTATATTTTGTTTTCAAGAATGGGCAGGACTATAAAGGAGACTCTGGTAAACTACACCTTTGCCCACCAATGCTGCACATACAGACTTTCCAACCTCAACTTGTAACCCCACACACAAAGTTTCTGTCTTCTGACCAAATGAGTCTTATCAGCACATTCTTTTCCTTTTGCAGCACAAGCTAATGTGTTTGCATTCTTTACTTAAATACACAAGACACATGTTTTGTGAATATTCTGTCAGAACATGGTTTAAGTGTTATGATCTGCTCTGTGGCCTGCTGGGAAGGAAAACCAGACCCCTGAATAAACTCATCAGGAAGGTCCATGCACTATGGGGTGGACGTTAGAAATACTACAGACAATGGCAGACAAAGAGAATGATGGCAAATTAAAGGAAATTATTTTCCCTGATGTCTTGTCTTTAGGTAGTGGCTCGGCGTGATAGACGGCAGTACTGGGGGCTCATGTTTGTTTGTACCATACTACCATATTGAATGCATAGGTCTGGGTCTTGCACTTTTCTATTGGTTTACAATTTGTTTTCTTCTGTTATGTACTATCCTATTATGTGCTATATAGGTTTTTCCTTGGAATTGATCTCTTTTACACACACATACACTCTCTCTCTCTAGATAGATAGATAGATAGATAGATAGATAGATAGATAGATAGATAGTCCGTGACTCGGAAGTGCTTCTGTCCTTCAGTCCTCGTGATTCAATAACACTTCCGGGTCAGATGAAGGCTTATATTTTTTCTTCAGTCACGGGCTGAAGAAAAAATATAAGTCTTCATCTGACCCAGAAGTGCTATTGAATCAGAGGAGCACTTCCGGGTCACGGACTATTTAAAGGACTATGGGCTATAGGGAAAATAAAAATCCCCCTGTCTTCCTGCAGAGTCACACGGTGGCACCCACGGCACCCAGCAGGGCTGGGAAGCCGAACTCCATCTCCCATGGCACCCTGCAGGAATCCAGGGCACCTCTGAGCTGCAGAGAAGTCTCCATCTAGCGGCCTGGATGTGTCGGCCAGGATGAACTGCCGACCGCCTCTCACGATATTATATATATATATACACAATTATTATATATATATTGGGTTTAATTAAATACTTGGAAGGAAAGTGAAGAGAAAAAAGTGAAGGACTGAGAATTACTCATCCATTTTTGCATTCGGGTGGCACGGTGTCGCAGCAGGTAGCGCTGCTGCCTCGCAGTTAGGAGACCCGGGTTCACTTCCCGGGTCCTCCCTGTGTGGAGTGTGCACGTTCTCCCTGTGTCTGCGTGGGTTTCCTCCCACAGTCCAGAGACATGCAAGTTAGGTGCATTGGCGACTCTAAATTGTCCCTAGTGTGTGCTTGGTGTGTGGGTGTGTGTGCCCTGCGGTGGGTTGGCGCCCTGCCCGGGGTTTGTTTCCTGCCTTGTGCCCTGTGTTGGCTGGGATTGGCTCCAGCAGACCCCCGTGACCCTGTAGTTAGGATATAGCAGGTTGGATAATGGATGGATTTTAGCCTTCAAATCATTTGGATGATATTCTTAGAAAGGGAAGAAAATCTAGGATATGAGAATTACCTGACATAGCAGAGTTAAAGCACTAACAAGCCATGAAATTAAATTACTGGCAAGAATTGCTTTCTAATTAAGCAACCGGGTTAGAACAAAAACCTGCAGCCACTGTGACCTTCCAGGACTGTGATTGAGGACCCCTGTTGTAAAAGATAACCCTGACACAGACAGACACGAACTCCAGATGTACAAACCACACATGTTTTATTCCTCATTCCTTCACAGCACACAATATCACACAGTGCAGACAATACTCTCAGTCCTTATCTTTGTTTCTTCTGCCACCTCTACTCCACTCCTCGCAAGCTCCGTCCTCTTCCACCTGACTCTGGCTCCTCAAGTGGAGTAAGGCAGTCTCCTTTATACTGCACCCAGAATCCCTCATTAACATCCGGCAGCACTTCCATGTGTGGCGAAGTGCTGCATGCCAAGGCTCTGGAGCTGCCCAGGCGCCCCCTGGTGGTGGCCATGGACTCTAACAGGCTTGGGCTTCAAAGCCCAATACCCGTGGCCCTGATGCAACCCAAGGTGGCTGTCCTTTCACGTCCCAGGGAATGGCTTGCCCTTTTCTCTGTCCCCTACAGTTCCAGGCTTCCTGACAGGGAGCGATCCCCAGCCATCCATCACACTATATATATAAAAATTTTCATGCTCTGTTCTTATAAAGAGTGCAAGATAGACCTGACTGACTCATTGGACAAACACACGCATACATGAACTTGTCGTTAGTAGTGCTGGCTGCTCTTTCCCTCCTTCCTGTCAGTTATAATCAACATGTCGGAGCAGGAGGTACACAGTAATGTTGAGCAGCGCATTATTATTCAATTTTTGACAAATGAAGGAGTCATTCCATCTCAGATTTATTCGAGACTTAAAAAACAGTTTGGGGATGAGTGTCTCTCTCTCAGTTTAGAGTGTATGATTGGTGCAAGTCATTCAGAGAGGGACTATCATCTCTTCAGTCCACTTAAGGAATTTTTAGGAGGGAAGAAATTCAAGCCGAATGAGGAGGTTATTGACGCTGTGCAAGAATGGGCCAACATGCAGTCAAAAGACTTCTACTCTTCGAGGATTAAGAAGCATCCTAAGCACTGGAACAAGTGGATTGCAGTGGCAGGAGAGTATATAGAAAAACAGTGTGTAAGTCATTTCACTGTATTCAATAAATAAAGTGCAGCTCATAAATATATATATATATAAAATCCAATGTCTGTCTGTCTGACAATTTGCTTGAACATTCTGGTTGATTTTGTGACTTCTCTCATTTCGCAAAGTATTATAGTTCGCTTGCAGTACTAATTTATTTGCGCACATCCGAGAGAGACACTGCGGGCCAAGGGAAGGGGGGCGGGGCCCTCCTCAATCACGCCCCAGCCTCCGTTTGAGTCGCTTTACCTCTCGCCAGGTGTTGGAGCGTACCTTGCCTCCGCTTAGCTAGCAATACTTGCTTGTTCAACAGACATTATCACCTACAGATTGTTAAGGAGTAACATCTGACATTTTTGAGAGAGAGAAATCAGAGCTACGTGTGTTTTAGAAGGTAGCTAGATTTATCACGGCCACGTGCTTCTCCCCGTACGCAGGGGACACTCTCCTGTCAGAGCTGAACACGATCAGGTACAGTGCCAACGTTTAACGTTGGCGCGTACCTACCTTCCACTTGGCCAGAATTACATTTTCTTTTTTATATTTTGTATTGATTTTTAAAGTTTGCCCTGTTTCACTACTACGTGGACGGACAGCTAGTATCTATAGATGAAGCAAGATCTCTCCATTTGCATCAATGGTTACACATGACAGTCTGGTTTCTGTTACAATCAAACAACAGCCCGTTGCACTGCCTAACCTACACTTTGTAGTTTTCTTCACTCTTCTGCATTGTAACAGGCGCCACACACAGGTTACGTTTAGTGTATCTCTATTACTGTTGTGTCACAGCCAGGTTTTTTTTTTCCTGACTTGTATTTATTTTCTGTATTTTCTGCTGTTTTGTTAATTTTGAATTATTATTTTTTGTATTTTGTGTTATTTCTGTTAATAAATGGTGTCCATTCTTTTGTGGGTGAAGCCTCAGGAGGCAGGTCCACACTGACATCACTGCTACTGTGTCTTCCTCCTCCTTCTCCTCTGTTTTAACTCCTCAGTCAGAAATGAAACTCAGCAGTGGAGCATTGAGTTTGTAATGGAGTTTGTAAACACTCTGTTTGTTTTGTTTTATTTATTTTGTGATTTTTACTGCTTTTGTGCTTGGCTTACTGCTGCTGGACTGTGTTTTGGACTTTGTTACCTCGGATTGCCATTTTGCTCTTTTGAGCACTTTTTCTAGGTTTCTATATTTCTGCTAACAAACTCTCTGTTTACAAAGATTATAGTTTAGATTGCCTTTACGGCTTCTCTCCGTTGTAAGATATTTTGATTTATTTTAGTACTTTGCATTTTTGAACTTTTAAGATAAGTAATCAATTTTGGGTTGGGAGACAAAGTCAAAAAGGTGAGATTGCATTGGTTTGGTCATGTGCAGAGGAGAGATGCTGGGTATATGGGGAGAAGGGTGCTAAGGATAGAGCTGCCAGGTAAGAGGAGAAGAGGAAGGCCTAAGAGAAGGTTTATGGATGTGGTGAGAGAGGACATGCAGATGGTGGGTGTCGCAGAGCAAGAGGACGAGGACAGAAAGATATGAAAGAAGATGATCCGCTGTGTCGACCACTTATGGGAGCAGCCGAAAGAAGAAGAAGAAGAAGAATCTATTTTGGGCCTCTGTAGGCCGAAGCCTGTTGGTAGCAACTGGAGGACTGGCTGACTTCTGGGCAGACTGGTGAAGTTCCTGTCCTGCTTCATGGGTTTTATGGCGACCTCCCGTGATCATTTTGTCAAGTTTGTGACCTCCTACTCAGATCGATTAACGTATATGCATAAAATCCTGTGTCTCACTCTATGGTATAAGATAAACCTTTTTCTTTTCTGATTGTAAAGTGTGTAATATTTCATCCATCTTCTCATTACTGACACCACTCAATGCAATTTGCAGTCATGGGGACCCAAAACCTGACTTTGGCTGGAAGGCAGGAAACCACTCTGGACAGGATATCTGTGAGTTATAAGCAGACTCACACAGACATCCACCATCATACATATTGGTCCAAATCAAAAATTCAAGTGTTTAGATGTGGAATACAGGGATTACAAACCCTTGGCAAATGCAAACACAGCCAGGATTCAAACCCAGCTGCAAGACATTAACTCCAATGTGTGCATAGATTGAAATTAAACTTCTGCAGGACTAAGGAGTTTATATAGCATACCCTCAATAACACAAATATGAAGAAAAGTTTAATTTCTAGTGACATAATTAGAGCAGCTTAAAAAAAAGTAAAATACGAAGGAAAGAAGTACAAGGAATGAAGCCGTCATTTGCCATTTATAAATTCTGTCACACTGCCCTTTCAAGTTCTGCTACATTAGTGGATCCACTTGAAAATGCCCAAAGTGTCCCGGGCTAGTGCAGATTTTAAAAACAAAACAGCTCAAGCCAGGGAAGCATCTCAATTTCTTTGTCATACACTGACATTTGAAATAAACAATACAATCTTCATCAATGACAAAACAAGCACAGGCAGGTGACTGCATGTCTTGGGAATACAGCAGGACACATTTGTCTGCACTGCGGGATTCACTTTGCAATCTGCATCGACTAAAAGTAACATGACAACAAATTGTGATGATCTTTTATTTGCCTCTTTCACATCACTCTGACATAAGAAGCAGAAGGATGCAAGAACTTAATTATATGAAAAGAACTGCATAAGCAACATCATTGTTTATTATTTTTTATACAGCACCACTAACAGTGTCTAGTTTCCATTATGTTGAATTAGTCATACCAGTAACCACTGGCCAAAGAAACGTAACTCAACTCTAGGGAGAGGGTTAACTAAACTGAAATGATTTGGTCAATTAAAAAACACATAAAAAGAAGGTACAATCTGGATTTTATATACTGAAACATTACAGGGGGGCATCACAAGGTCCCAGTGGCTATTTCTGCTGCCTCACAGATCCATTTGTATCCACTAGCCGGTCATTGTGTGGGGTGTGCAGATTCTCTTTGTGTTTGTGTGGGCTTTCCCCCAAATGCACATGGTGATTCTAAATCACTTTGCAGCATGCATGTGAGAGTCGGTCCTGTTATTGACTGTGTGATGAATGGTGCACATGGGTGGCACTCCCTGCCAGGATGGAAGGCCAGCCATTTAGAAGAAAGTAAAGGAAGGCGAAAATGCAGGAGTGGGTACACTGGCTTCCCTGCTGGAAGACGTTCAGGTTCTGTACCTGGCTGGGATGCCAGTGTGATGCAAGGACAGGGGGAGACAATCAGGATGGCAGCCCTGTTGTGTTCTGTGGGGACCTGGCAATGATCCATATTTTGTTGGGCTTCCATCTGATCCAGAAGTGCTTCTAGCAGCCTATGCCCATGATGAAAGAAGCCACTGGAACTCATCCAGATGAATTAGAGTCAGGTGGAAGAGGACAAAGTTCGCCCAGAGAAGTGGAAGGAGAAAGAAAATGAGAGAAGAGAATCGTGCCTGTCTTTATAATTACAAGAAGCATTTTTATAAGGTATTTGTATAAATAATCTGTATTTGCACCAGGGACTTGTGTCTGGTGTGTTGGGTGCTGCAATGCCCCCTATTGTTCTCAACTGGCATTTTGTCCAGAGCTGGCTCATGCTTTGTGTCTAATGCTGTTAGGATAAGATATGTCCGTTACAACACAGAATGTCAATAACAGGATGTGAGACTGTTACGTTATGTTATGTTAAGCATTACAACAGCGAGCAGGTAAATTTCATCATCTGTCTATTTTTGCTTCGGAAATTAATGTAAAATTCCACCCTGGAGACACAGTGATGCACCGACTGGCAAACCTCATTAACTCTGTACAATAGTGAGCATACAACAAGCAACAGGGGAGCAACCATTTATTGACAACAATCCTCTTAAGTCATGGTAACCAATATCGACCCAACACTGACTCTCATTTCTATTGATTGTACATATGGTTTTATATAGTTGGTGAGTCATTGTCCAACCTGCTATATCCTAACACAGGGTCACGGGGGTCTGCTGGAGCCAATCCCAGCCATCACAGGGCGCAAGGCAGGAACAAATCACAGGCAGGGCGCAGCCCACCGCAGGGCACACACACACAGCCACATACCAAGCACACACTAGGAACAATTTAGGATCGCCAATGCACCTAACCCGCATGTCTTTGGACTGTGGGAGGAAACCGGAGCACCCGGAGGAAAACAACACAGACACGGGGAGAACATGCAAACTCCACGCAGGGAGGACCCGGGAAGCGAACCCAACTGCAAGGCAGCAGTGCTACCACTGCGCCACCATGCTGCCCTGTGTTATATGGTGTATTACCATAATATTTATAAAAAAAAAATCTATCCAAAAATTATAGCTTATGTTCTCTTTACACGAATGTTATTCTCTATTACTTCCATAATACTCTCTTAATCCTACAAGACAAGCATATTAGTGAGTCTTCATTGTTTGTTAATTTATTTTTAAAGTTTTTTTTTAATTATATTTTTCTCAAACAATTAAAAAAAACACTTTATTTTCCTCCTGGGCAACGCTGGGTATTTCATCTAGTATGCAATAAAATGGCACATAACAGAAAAATGTTAAAGGTGGTTTTTGTGATTAACAGGCCAAATTCTATAAGATACACCCTAAGGGTGTTCAGGAAGCACATCTCCATTGTCCAGTGTTAGCGATTCCAAATTGATTTTCTGTGAGTGTGGGTTCTGTGATGCACTCCCACCTTTGTCTTGGATTGTTTCCTACTTTGCACCCTGTGCTGTCGGGATAGGGTCCAGCTCCAGGCAACCCTAAATTGGATAAAGTGGGTCTGAGAACACTATGAGACCTCTGTAATATCTCTGATTTTGTAGGTCATATCCAAATATGGGTGTAGGGTGGCACTAAATGGAATGTTTACATGTCATCTAAAATAAAAAAAAATAGAATTATTAGATTCCCTGACTGAGAATAACATGTTAATTTCTCATTTCCTCTAAAATGCCATGACAGCTTTGGAGAGAGACAAAACTACAAAACAAAAGCTGGCAGTCCTGTAGCCTCTGATTAATCAGTCAGTCTTTATCTTAAATAGCACCCTTCACAGCAATTAACTCTACCAAGCAAATACCAGATTACAAGGAAAGTGACAAGGAAATCTGGGTAAAGGTGAACAACAGAGGAAATATTAAGACACTATGAGTAGCCTATGGAGAAAAAGTGAAAAGGAATAGAAAAACACAGGCGTTCAATATTAGGGCTTAAAGCCCACGGCTTGCAGGCGTACCGAACAAGCATCAGTTATGTTCTAACACTCATGTTTCACAGTTTCTTCTTCCTTAATGAAGACAGTTGTGATTGTTTAATCTTTGCTGTCCTCTTTTTTCAAAACTCATCTCATCTCTAAGTAAAAGACACATTATTAACTAATTTGATACACAATTGGCAATAGAACTTCAACTTCTTCTGTTGGCTGCTGCCGTTAGGGGTTGCCACAGTGGATCATCTTCTTCCATATCTTTCTGTCCTCTGCATCTTCCTCTGTTACACCATCACCTGCATGTCCTCTCTCACCACATCCATAAACCTTCACTTAGAACTTCCTCTTTTTCTCTTGCCTGCCAGCTCTATCCTTAGCATCCATCTCCCAATATACCCAGCATCTTTTTTCTGTACATGTCCAAACCAACACAATCTCGCCTCTCTGACTTTTGTCTCCCAACCGACCAACTTGAGCTGACCCTCTAATGTACTCGTTTCTAATCCTGTCCATCCCAGTGCAAATCTTAACATCTTTAACTCTGCCACCTCCAGCTCTGTCTCCGGCTTTCTGGTCAGTGCCACCGTCTCCAACCCATATAACAGAGCTGGTCTCACTACTGTCCTGTAGACCTTCCCTTTCACTCTTGCTGAGTCTCGTCTGTCATCAGTCACTCCTGCCACTCTTCTCTACCTACTCCACCCTGCCTGCACTCTCTTCTTCACCTCTCTTCCACAATCCCAGTTACTCTGTACTGTTGATCCCAAGTACTTAAACTCAATTGGCATTAGAACTTAAATGAGCTTAATCATATTCACCAGTACTATCTTGAGGATGTCTCCTACAGTCCTCTCTTTCTGGTCTTGTTCATCACCAAATAGGCTTTGTTATTTTTTTTTAACAAGATTTTAACCAACCTTCCTAGTATTTATACCTCCCAACATACTGGCTTTTGTATGCTTATGCCCACAGTTCGGCTCTGACCTTTTCGTATGCCGTACAACATGCAGTGCCTATAAAAAGTGTTTACCCTTTTGATGTTGTCACATTTGATTATCATACAACATTGAATCCCAGTTTATTTAATTTGACTTTTAAGGCACTAATCAACAGAAAAAGACTCTAGTGTCAAAGTGAGAAAAGATTTCTGCCAGGTTGTGTAAATTAATTACAAATATAAGACACAAACTAATTGATCAAAAATACAGGTATAGCTCGAGTTCGTGCTGTTCGGGGCGGTGCTTCAATTTGCCTCCCTCCAACATATCTGAATTTGTTAAACTATTAAAATAGAAAATTAAAATGACGTATAGAGCATAGATTTATACATATATAGAGAAACAGCAATAATTTTTCACATATAATTATTTATAAGCATCAACTAGACAAGAATATAGTATAGACACACTGATAAGCCGTGTTCTAATGATTAGTTTAATATAATTACGCTGTGAAAACCAGAACCAGTACGGTGTACAAGTTATAGGTGGGCATGTTTTATGCTCATTCGGATTGATAACAAAACGAAATAATAAATTGTAAATTAGTTGTTTATCTTCCTAGAAATTATTATCGGTGTAATTTTTATGTTTATTTTTGTTAATGACTCATAAATTTCAACTGCTGTGTCTGACGCCATCACTGAAGGACAGTGTGAAAATTATTTTTGAAGCATTTGTGAATAAAAATCTGAGAATTTTACTTTTTTCATTCATGAGTGATATTTTTCCGAGCCCTGCTGCGTACACACAAATTGTACTGAGCCTGTGGGCCAATAACGTCGCCACCAAAAATGTGCCGCCCGGGGCGGACCATCCCCTTCCGCTCGCCCCAAGCTACACCACTGCCCTTAAATCCTCACCGATACAGCCAAATGGTGGTAGAAGTCACAGAATTAGCTCAATGGAGATCACCTGTCTGGAGTTTCCATTTTATTGTTGTGTAAATCCACCTGAATGTGTATAATTCCTATATTGGTACCTGACTCGGGCGCCACCGCGAGTGGCAGGCTTTCCAGCAGCTCCGTGTACGACTTTATTTTTCTACCTTTTTTCTCTATTTTACTGATCACTCCTATCACTTTCTTTTATGTGGACTCGTTCCCTGCACATTTTTTACTACGGTGAATTTCCTCTTGGGATTAATAAAGTATCTATCTATCTATCTCTGTCTATTTTGGGGTGCCTGTCCTCCTAAACTTCCAATTCATAACCGTAGGTCTTGTAATGGTGGTCTGCTTATAATTCCAAGAGCCAAGTTTAAAAACAAAGTGGTGAGGCTGCCTTTTGCAGTTATGCACCTAAAAATCTGAAATACTTTACCGATAGAAAATCACCAGGCTAACTGTGGAACATTTTAAAAAAACTGCTAAAAACCCATTATTTTAATTTGGCTTTTTCGTAGCTACATTCTAGTCACGCTCCTAATAGACTATATGGGCACAGAATTATCATATTCTTCAATCTGCACTAATTGCTACTTTTCTGTCTTTTCCGGTTCTTCTTTGGTGGTAATTTGAGTCACCACCACCTGATCAAAGTACCATGCAGACCCCTGAGATGTTGGAATGAAAGTGAATGCCTCAGCTGTCCACAAGATGAATTTCATTGAATCCTCTCATAAGCAGCCTGGAAACAAAGAGGATTGATTTAAGAACATTTATGTTAGGTAGAAAACCCAGTGGGGACTGGGTGGTCTTATGGACTTGGAACCTCTGCAGATTTTGTGCGTTTTTTTTTTTCCCTCTCCTCCCAAGCATCAGACCTTATAACCAAACTCATCTTTACAGACTGTCACACACATGCGCATGGGAGGCAGCTAAAGGGTCTAAATGAGAGTAATTCCATGCCAGACCAGGGGGTGGCAGAGTGCGCTGACCTTTATTCTCGCTTTCCTGCACGGGAAATCCTACCTGACCCTGATGATGTCACTTCAGGTTCCCAATCTTCTGATGACATCACTTCCAGTTCTGGCCCTTCTGATGATGTCACTTCCGGTTCCAAACCCATGGAGGAGGACCCTTCCAGTTCCGGCCCTTTTTAAGACATCACTTCTGGGTCCGAGCCTATGGAGGAAGATCCTTCTGGATCCAGCCCCTGTTGACATCCTATCCTGTTTTGGCCTTTAAAGCTGCCATCTTACAAACAGTTGATCACGTTCTGTTTTGGACTCCGATTTATGCACATCAAGTGCTATCCATTTATCCTTTTTGTAGCCAGGGAACATTATATGGGTGGCTGTCCCAAACCTTTAATGACTCCTGTCTCTGATTTGTGTGACAAGATTTACATACCGTATATACTCGCGGATAAGTTGTCCCGCAGATAGTATTATTTATGGTATTTTATAATGTGGTCGTATAAGTCGAATGAAGGAAACTTGCGGTATTGGTCCAAGAGATTATGATATGCTAACACCCACCTGAGAGAGAACCACGGAGCACACTGCTTTTTTTTCTATGTGGGTGCAGCAATGCGCTGCATCAGTGTCTGCTCCTAACCCCTCTCTCTCTCTATTTTGCCCAAACACCTGAACTATTCCAAAGCAATGTTTGCCCTGATTTGTGTTTTTTGTATTTCACACCCTCATACACTTTTATCGTACGAGCATCACCGAACATTTTCCTGTAAATTCGCCTTACCATTGGCTTAGCCAAAAAATTTTTCACAGGGCCCCATGATGCTTTGCGAGGCCAATGAGACATCACAGAGCTGTGGTAGCCATGCATAGAACTTTCACACATGTGTACTGTAAGACTGCTGCCAAGCTGCATTTTTAATTTGATTGCATAATTAGTCATGTGCTGGCCTTAAAGGTGCCCTCCCCCTGTCTCTCCATTAGAAGGAGACTCTGGGAAATAATAATAAAAATAATAATCACAACAAAAGATATACTGTGGTGGGCTGGTGCCCTGCCCGGGGTTTGTTTCCTGCCTTGCGCCGTGAGTTTGCATGTTCTCCCCGTGTCTGTGTGGGTTTCCTCCCACAATCCAAAGACATGCAGGTTAGATGCATTGGCGATCTTAAATTGTCCCCAGTGTGTGTGCTTGGTGTGTTTGTGTGCCCTGCGGTGGGCTGGCGCCCTGCCCGGGGTTTGTTTCTGCCTTGCGCTCTGTGCTTGCTGGGATTGGCTCCAGCAGACCCCCGTTACCCTGTGTTAGGATGTAGCGGGTTGGATAATGACTGACTGACTGACAAAAGATATATTACTGTTTACAAGGTGCTTCTATCTTCTTTATGAAAGAAAAAAGTGTAAAGTATCTGCACCCAGTGTCGCAACTTCAAACAATGGAATGAGCCAGTCTCAAATGGCTAACGTGTGCCCCAATATTGGAATTCTGTGAGGAAATATATTTTATATATATATTATTTTATTTTTTGTGACCATTTCTTTAATTTTGTTATTGGTTATCATTTTGGCTATGTCTTTTGTTATTGGAGGTGGTACAGTGGTTTGCCCTGCTGCCACACAGCTCAGATCACATTTTTGGCAACAATAATTAGTCAAGCCTAGTTGGCAGATACTTCTCTATGCCTCAAGGACAATTAAAACACCATTGCACCATTGTTAGCTACTCCTTCCACATTGACTACAATACTTTTCTTGGAATTTGTTAAAATTCTGAAACATTTCCGTTACTTCACCAAACTCATGGCAATGTTAACTCTGCAGGGTTTGCTCATCATATCTAGTGAGGGAGGCCACCGAGAGACCTATGAGGATTCCAGAGGATTTACAAGCTACAGAGGCTAAGATTGGAGACAACTGGTGCTGGAATTTGCCAGAAGGGGGCGTTAGCTCACTTGGAATGAGTTCTTTTGTTATTGTGGCGTGTTACATAACCCGAAACTGTGTATGCTTGAAAGACGATGAGAAATCGAGGCTTCTGGGGACTTTGCTGTTTAACTTGATGATGAGGTAGCCTACTTCAGCCATTACTGAGATACAGATGAG
>JANRMT010062834.1:56530137-56594671 GCA_026402145.1 Polypterus bichir lapradei
TGAGATATTGATGATGAAGTAGCCTACTTCTGCCATTACTGAGATACTGATGAGGAGGTAGCCAGCCTCAGACATTGCTACGATGTATTCATGCTAAGGTAGCCAGCCCTAGCCTTTGCCAAAATATTGATGCTTACGTAGCAAGCCTCGACCCTTGCAGTTTGTGATAAGAATGAGTGATGAGAGAATGTCTGCAGGCAAGTATGTGGTGTGTACATGTAAATCAATAGTTTTGCTATTTCCAGATTAACTTGTCCACCAATTTAAAAAAAACCTTAGAGTTTAAAGGACTTTTTGTGAACGCTTTCACACAGTAAAACAGAGGATAACATGTAGTGCAAAATAAAAATACTACAAAGAGGCTAAGGGTGCTAATTTCTGTTACTGCTGTTTTTTAACTTGTGATTTTGGGTGCGGCCCAATAAAGTTTTGTTTTTTTGTTTTTTTTTTTAAATCATGTATCACTTCCCCATAAATTGGACCAAATGGTAACTGGAGACAGTAAGAGAAAAAGAAATTAAAATTAGAAATTTCAAATCTGTTGTCTACAAATGATGCAGTAATGTAAGGTAAAATAAATTTTAAACCCAAAATAGTCAGATGTGGAAACTATCAACAATGACTTCAGAAACTTTAGAAAATAGAGAGAACTAGAAAAAAAAAACAGGATTCATCATATATTTACCCAAACAATAAAAATAAAACACACACAGATATATAGTTAGGTGAAACAGGTGGATGACTAGCAGACTGTTTCATGGAGCATGTTTGAGTCATTCACATGAAACGCCTTGTAAAGCATATGTAGACAAGTTCACATCCTTTGATCATTGTTTAATCAAGGCTGGCTACCTTAGCATCAATACATCTCAGCAATTGCTAAGGTAGGCTACCTCATCATCAATATCTTAATGAAAACCTAGACTGGCTGCTTCAGCATCAATACCTTAGCTGAGGCTAGAGGCTGGCTACCTCGCCATTACCCCTGGAAGGGCTGAACAGAACAAACACATTAGCAATATGGCCAAGGCTAGTTACCTTAGCAGGGGCCAGAGGATGGCTACCTCATTGTTGCCCTGAAAGGGCTGCACAATTCTAACAGAATGAGCACATCTCACACCTGAACAAACATGAACTCCAACCAAGCCAGGAGGTTTTTCTTGTTTGTGTTCTTTCACAGGACTTCAAAGACACTTTTCAAAGAAACACAGAAGAAGCTCAGTTCATTCCCAGCCTGGGATCACTTACTTCTCCAGGTTTTAATGACTGGCTACATTTTTAATCTTTCCAGTCATCTTCTCTAATGGCAGCATTTTCACACTTACTCTCACCTTTTCTTCTTTCATCTGTCTTAACTTTGTTCCCTCCTTCCACTCCTAATATAAGTTACTTGCTTTTTCTGTTCAGTTGCACACCTAATGAAGGCTATACAACCCAAACATTGAATCTTTAAGCTTCTTTCCTTTTCAGAATGGAAATAACCTTTAACCCTTTTTTTTGTCGTACTTATGCTAAAGTAGTCAACAGAGCAAAGAAATGCAACATCATCAAAACAAAACGACACCATAACCATGTAAATATGTTATATTAAAGGAACAGAGGAAAAAAAAAATGGTCATCCAACTTCCCAAAAACAAATTATGTCAAAACGAAACTGAAGCAGTAAAACAAGTGTTGATTGGAAATGATAGAGTCCTCTGGGAACGCAGCCAGTTTTACATGCAGCAGAGAATGTTGTGCAGAACAGTGGAAATAAAGAGAAATGCGTTTAAGAGCAGCATTATGACCAGCTTGGGTGGGTGAAGACCTTCTAGTAAAAATGTATGTGAGGACAAATGGCACAGGAAACAAAAGTGCAACTGTCAGCAAAACAAGATATGGGAAACTGAATAAACGGAGACTCTTGCAACAGGACAGATAATCTTGGGCTCATGTGCTAGCAATCAATACTGAGAGAACAATTTATGAAAAATTGTTTCTTTCAAATATTGATGAACTGTCACTGGTCAAAATATAAAGTCATAGTAGCTTTAGGTATGATTACTATTCTACTAGAATGTCAGTCAGTCATTTTCCAACCCGCTATATTCCCAGGGTCACGGGGGTCTGCAGGAGCCAATCCCAGCCAGCACAGGGCGCAAGGCAGGAAGAAATTCCTGGGCAGGGTGCCAGCCCACTGCAGGGCACACACACCAAGCACACACTAGGGACAATTTAGGATTGTCAATGCACCTAACCTGCATGTCTTTGGACTGTGGAAGGAAACCAGAGCACCCGGAGGAAACCCACGCAGACACAAGGAGAACATGCAAACTCCACGCAGGGAGGACCCGGGAAGCAAACTCTACTAGAATGTTTTCAACAAAAAGCATTTCATTTTGGAAAAGTACAGTGAACCAAATTAGAGAACTGTTACAACTGTATTGCAAAAGAACCCTGCAAATTAATTTTGTCAACACTTTTTGACGATTACAGTGTTCAAAATTTAGTTGGAAGTGTAGAAGCTCTTGCTTTTGATGACTCTGGCACATTTGTGCCCAAAGGACATGACCAATTTCTTGCACTGCTCTGGCTTGATTTTGTTCCACTCGTCTTCCAGCCTTTTCCACAATTCGGTAACTGTAGTTGGTTTCTTTGCCATAACTTTGTCGCCAGTCATCTTCCAGAGATTGTCAATCAGGTTCAAATCAAGACTCTGAGCTGGTCATTTCATCACTTTGATATTCTTCTCTTCTAAGAATTGCTTGTCCTGTTTTGCAGTGTGACAAGGGGCAATGTAAAATAAAAATGGCTGGCTGACTGGGTGACGCTTGCAAGGACAGAACAGCATGTGGCTGATACACATTAGCATTCACCTCGCCAAGTAAATGTATGACAGGTGCGACTCGTGATGCAGAGAACATTCTTCACATCACGATGATTCCTCCTCCTAACTTCACTGACTTCTTCACACACTTTCGGTTCAGTCTTTCCCCAATTTGACACCGAACATAATGTTTCCCATCTGAACCAACTAAATTAAACTTGCTTTTGTCACTGAAATGAACTCTGGACCAGTTCTCTTCAGTTCACACAACATGCTCCTCAGAAAAGGCTAGTCTAGCTTTTTTATTCTTCTTGCTGATGAGAGACTTGGTCACTGTGGAGTGGGCTTTGGATGATGAGACATTGTATGTCAAGACAAACTCTTGCCCTGTTCTGAACTGAACTGGCAAGCATTTCCAGCTGCGTTGCTGAACTGATCTCCTACTGAGAGTCTCCATATTGTTCTGTTTTCTCGTGCACTTGTCTCATGTGGGTGACCAGCCTTTTATCACGACCTGAACGACTGTTTCTTTGTAGAGCTTTAATATTCAAGAAATGACACTCTTGGAATGACTAGTTTCTCTTCCAATAGCTTACATGGTCATCCCATCAGCCTTCATCTGAACAACCTGACATTGCAGGGTTTCAGCCCCCCTAGAGTGGCTCAACATCTTGCAGAATGCCTACCAGTGTTGACTAATCGGTTGGTGTTGCCTGGTATTTACAGACCTTGCCAGATTAGAACCAGGTGTTAACTACTATAACACACTCTCTAATTTTGATCACTAACCTTCTTCAATCATCTTGTTTAAATCTTTTATTTTGTGATGTGGGACAATTTTCACTGATGAAATATAATTATAATATGTCTCTTCTATTTATCTTGAGACTAGCCATCACCCATGGCTTCACCTGCGTAGAAATGAAACAGGACAGTGAGGAGGGCCCTGCTTGGCTCCCTATTCCTAACATCACGAGCCTCTGTCTCGGATTAGCGCAAATATATCGCTCCTGCAAGCAAACTATGATTCTTAGAGCTAAGAGAGAGGTCAGAAAATCAACCGGAATGTTCAAGCAAATTATAGAAAAAAAAACGATCTAAATCTGCTAAGTAGTTCTGTCGTGCACAGCGGACAGACATACAGATGTTGGATTTTTTTTATATATATACCATATATATGCTCCAATAAACGGCAAGTCTCTTATTGTCACCGGTCTCTAATAAGCGCCGGGCTACAGAGGGGACGCGGCCAAATAGTAGCCAGTCTCTAACAGTAGCCGGGTCTTTGATATTTGCCTACTAGCGTACACTGTAAGCGTCTGTATCTTTGCGTGTGTAATACATGTGCATGTCAGTACGTTGCATATTGTGACCCGACATTTGCGCGATAGACATATGAGCACCAACAAAATGGCGCCGATTAAAACGCGGCGTCAAAATCGCGCAGACAAAATCGCCCCGACAAAATCGCGAAAGTTTCATTAAATATGAATTACTAGTTTAAAGCATATATAATAATGTTTATTTTAGAAGTCAATATTATGAGACGCGGCATGCCATCAGCACGGCACGCAGATAGTCCTTAAGATCACGCCCTGCATATGTAGGAAGAATTGCAGCAAGACGTCTTGATAGTTGAGCGTATTTAGACTTGCTGGCTGCCTGACTGCTGGTAATTCCGTTTTGTATACGACGCGTTATGCCAACCCTCGACTGAGTTATTTGTTCGCAGCATGCTATCAGCAGTTATAACAGTTATAACCTAGCACATAATGTGTACATAATGCACATGTACGCGTCCCACTCTCTTGGCCTCTCTCGTGATTTTGTCGTGGCGATTTTGTCGGCGCGCATTTGTCGAAAACCAGTTAGGGGGTTTGTCGGCGCTCATTTGTCCATTGCGGTTTTGTCAGGCCGCATATGTCTATCGCGCTTTTGTCGGTGAACCGTTGCATATATAAGAAATACGGATATACCGGTTTCTGAAACTGCTTCATTTTCATGCCGGGTTGACCAAAATACGGACAAACCTGGAAGAAGAGAATGATACTGAACTGGACAACAACGAAGCCGTCATTGCGGATTTGTACGACAGAAAGACATTGCCATTTATCTTTAACAGTCTTATGCAGCATGTGAAATTCAAATAAAGTAATATTAGCCGATATTTTTGTGTACCTACATGTACTGACACACGCGAAAAAAACATTGCGTTCTGAAGGTTTTTGTTAATAATGGCCAGTCTCTAATAGCAGCCGGTCTCTATTAAGCACTGAGAGCCGAGGCTAGTTTTGCAAATAAATGCCAGGGGGCCACTATTGGAGCATATACGGCATGTCATGTCATATGTCAATTTATTTATATAGCACATTTAAACAACATAGGAATGCTGTGGCCAAAGTGCTTTACAATAATAGAATAAAAGAAAACATACAAATAACATAAATAGAAATAAAATATATGAAAATAAATAAAATAAATAATAAATAGAAGTAATGTTACATAATCACAGTGAGGAAACCATCAGTATTACTGAAGGTCACGGAATGCAAGTGAATAGAAATGAGTCTTTAAACTCATTTTGAATTTTAGACGACTCCTTTATGTGACGAGGTAAAGAGTTCCACAGGTGAGGAGCAGCAGCTGTTAAAGCCCTGTCTGTCCCCCTTAGTTTTACAGTATACTTGGTACAATTCAAAATAAAACGGAGGTGCTTATAGTTGGTCCATCAGCCAAAGCCCAAATTCGTTGTTTTATTTATCTGCTTTTGCATGATTCTTTGTATTGTGTTTATTTTAATGCTTTTTTTGTACAGCACTTCGGCACAACCTCTGTTGTTTTAAATGTGCTTTTATAATTAAAACAATCTAATCTAATCTAATACTGTGCCGGTGGCTCGACTTGATGTTATTTTAGAAGAATTAAGTGGATAGGGCTGACGAGCTTTGTTGGGCTGAATGGCCTGTTCTTGTCCAGATTGTTTGAATGTTCAACAGAAAAATACGTAATGTGAGTCAGACATTTTACTGAAGAAGCCTGCACTTCAGTTTGGGTTCTGAAAACCACACACACTCAGGGTACTGACTGCTATACCGAATGAGATAAATGTTGAAATTGTAGCAGATCTTGAGAAGTGGCATTAACTTCATGGCAGGTCACAATTACAAGTTCAAGTTAAATTTCAGATTTACTCTCACTCCTCCTACAGTCCAAAGACATGCAGATTAGATGGACTGTCGATGCTAAAACTGGCACCTAATGTAGGTCTGCATGTGCGCTCACCCTATGCCGCGCTGGCACAGTATAAAGAGATTGTTCCTGTCTTGTACCCAGTGCTTGCTGGGATAGGTTCAGCTAACCCTGCTCAGTATAAAGCAGGTTTAGAAGACAGTTAGATGGATGAACAAGTTACCATAACCCAAATAATTTCACAGAGCATCAACAAACTGTTTGGACTCACCAACATATTAACTGAGATTATAGCCAGACTGGGAAAAAGAGGAATGAACTTGCACAGCCACATCTGCTTGAATCAGTGTATGGTAAAAAAAAAAATCACCTCTGACTGTAATGGCACATATACAAACAGATCAATGCAATGGTATTGAGTAATGGTATTGAGAAGACAATGTATGAAAGACAGGCATGACTACAAATCCTTTTCATGTGCTGGACAACATATGGATGTGGGCAGTATAGCTGGCTGCTCTCCTAGAACACAGCGTGTCTTTTTCCTCAGTAAGAAACCTCAGAGATGCTGAACACATGGAAAAAACAATCCGTAGCGAGATGTCGACCTGAAGGAAAAGATGATTCTTCTTCTTCATTGTGACGTGTTCATAAATGTAGGCAAACTCTCACGGTCTCAATGGGGTGAATTAGTCAGAGAAATTTCTTTTTTATGTAAATGATTTGCTTTTTTTTCCTGATTTCAACAGACATTTGTGTTTCTTTGACATTAATATGTATTCATGATAATGAGCACCCTCTTGTGGGTGTAATTGATATTGTACTGTACTCACGTCAAGATTACAATATAACTTATTTTTTTTGTAGCACTCTTCACTGAGTACAATTCTCAGTTAAAATAGAAATACAGATTATAATGTCAATTTATGTCAAGGTCTATTTATAGAGTAAATTTAAAGCATTACCAGTAATGGTAGAGCCAGATGCTAAGATTTGCACTAGGTGTGACGAGGATGGAGAGGACTAGAAATGTGTACATTAGAGGGTCAGCTCAGGTTGGATGGTTGGGAGACAAAGTCAGAGAGGCGAGATTGCGTTGGTTTGGACATTTGCAGAGGAGAGATGCTGAGTATATTGGGAGAAGCATGCTAGGGATAGAGCTGCCAGGGAAAAGGAAAAGAGGAAGGCCTAAGAGAAGGTTTATGGATGTGGTGAGAGAGGACATGCTGGTGATGGGTGTGAGAGAACAAGATGACGAGGACAGAAAGATATGGAAGAAGATGATCCGCTGTGGCGACCCCTAACGGCAGCAACCAAAAGATGAAGAAGAGTAATGGTATAGCCAAAGTGCTTTACATTAAAACACACAATAAACATACATAGAATAAATAGAATAAAACACAAAACCAGCAGTAAATTGAAACAAAACAAATGACTGAGAGAAGGGAAACGTCAGTAGAGAACAGAAATGCATCTTCAATCTCATTTTAAACAGTTCAATTAAAGGTGATTCCTTAATGTAATTAGGTCAGAGTAGGGAGCATGCACTGGTAAGGTGCGCTGTCACACCCACCATACACCGAAACACCACAGGATCCCGGCTGGCAACTCCCCACGCGGTCCAATCCCACCCTCCAGGAAATGACCCTCTATCTGCCGCAGCCAGGGGACGAACATTTGTTTTGGTCCAGCCACTTGGGTCTTCAACAATGAGGATCCTGCAAGCCGGATCACCCTCTGGGAAACGCGCCACATGGCCGTAGTGCCGTAACTGATGCTCCCTCAAAATGCAGGTTATGTGCCTCATTCGGGACTCCATGAGCAACACAAAGTCAAACCAGTGGTACCCAAGGATCTTCAGGAGAGACACAGTACCAAAGAAGTCCAGTCTTCATCTCAGGTCACTGGATAACGTCCATGTCTCGCAACCATAGAGCAAGACAGGAGGCACCAGGACTCTAAAGTCTTCGAACTTCGACCTTTTGCAGATATGTCTGAAGCGCCACATACCCCTTTCCAGTGACCTCATGACCCCCCCATGCTCTCTCACTCCATCTACTGACTTCATAGGAAGAGTCACCAGAGACATGAATACCACTGCCGAGGTAAGTAAACCTCTCAACGAGGTCGACACTCTCTCCGTAAACAGACACACTGCTGATGGCCGTGCCCAAGAGGTCATTAAAGGCCTGATGTTGGTTTTTATCAGGACACTCGCAAGCCCAGACACTCAGACTCCTCACTAAGTCTCTCGAGCGTCCTGATCAGAGCCTCCATTGACGCCGCGAAGATCACAGCATCGTCAGCAAAGTCAAGATCAGTGAATCTATGTTCACCAAAGATTCCCCACAGCCCGCTGGACTCCACGACCTTGCCCAACACCCAGTCCATACAAGCATTGAACAGAGTAGGAGCAGAACAATCCCCTGATGAACCCCAGAATCAACTGGGAAAAACGCAGATGTCCTGCCTCCACTCTGCACAGCAATGACAGTCCCAGTGTACAGGCCGGCCATAATATCCAGCAACCTTCAGGGGATCCTGTGAAGCCTCAGGAGTCCAACAGGGCAGCTCGATCAACTGAGTTGAACGCTTTACAAAAATCAACAAAGGCTACAAAGAAACTCTGCTGATGTAATGAGGTAAAGAATACCACGGACGAGAAACAACAGCTGCAAAAGTCTTGTCTCCTTAGTTTTACACTTAGTATGAGGGACCACCTCATAACTGACTGGTAGATCAGAGCTCTCTAGATGGCTGGTGTATAAAACACACAATTCAGATAAATAGACAGAAGCATAGCCATGCATTTATTTAAAAACCAGCAGCAAAATTTTAAAAGCAATTCTGAAACTAAAAGGCAGCCAGTTTAAAGAGGCTACACTTGGAGATACAGAATCAAACTTTCTTGCCCCAATCAAAAAACAAGCAGCAGCATTCTGAACCAACTGCAAACCTGCGCATCAGTCAGTCATTATCCAACCAGCTATATCCTAACACTGGGTCACGGGGGTCTGCTGGAGCCAATCCCAGCCAGCACAGGGCGCAAGGCAGAAAGAAACCCCGGGCAGGGCGCCAGCCCACTGCAGGGCACACACACCCACACACCAAGCACACACATTAGGGACAATTTAGGATCGCCAATGCACCTAACCTGCATGTCTTTGGACTGTGGGAGGAAACCCACACAGACATGGGGAGAACATGCAAACTCCACGCAGGGAGGACCCGGGAAGTGAACCCAAGTCTCCTTACTGCGAGGCAGCAGCACTACCACTGCGCCACCATGCTGCCCACCTGCACATCAGGGATTTGCTAATCCCATAATACAATGAGTTCACAGTAATCAAGCCAAGAAAAGAGAAAAGCACGAGTAACTTTCTCAAGGTCCCTACGAGATAAAGAAGGCTTAACCTTGGCTAAAAGACGAAGTTGGAAAAAGCAACTCTTGACCACGGAATTAATCTGTTTCTCGAAAAAGAGGTTCCTGTCAAAAATAACCCCAAGATTACAAACTTGAGGTTTTCAAAAATCCACGAAAGAGCCAAGAAGTTCAAAATTCAATTTGAGCTTTGGCTGCAGGGCCAGCTATCAGCACTTTTGTTTTATTTTGATTAAGATCAAGAAAATTGTCAGTCATCCAGGATCTTAGATCTACAAGAATAATAATTAGTAAATACAGAACTGGTACACATATACTGTAAATGTACAATAAGAACTAGGTAGAATTGATTAAACATAATTTAAACCAAGCATATGCTGTAAAATTACATCACTTCCTACGCACGTTTAAAAACCATTTTTACAAAAATTTAAATGCATTATAAATTTCAGATTTTCTTCTGACTGCAGTTGACAGCACTACATTAATACATTGTCTTTAGAAATGAGGGTTTATCAGACTCCCTCTGGCAGAAAGAGGTCAGCTATCTGTGATTAGAGCTGCTCAGTAACTTAATACAAATGTATCAAGCTTAAGCCCACATGTTGTGCACAGCAATAGAGCCAATATGCACAGAGCAGCTTTCATTACAATAAGCAGTGGAGAATTAGACCGGATTAATGCTACTAGGCAATGGGCAGAAGAGGAAGATGCTGTCATTTTAGCTTCTACTTAATGCATACTTGTCATGATATAAGCCTCAAAACCATAGGATCTTATTCTGTGCGGCACATACCACATCGGCCCTCAGGAAGCTGATCAGTTCAAATCCATGAAGCGACAAGGGAAAAACAGTCAACATGCAGAGCAAAGCTAACAACAGCAACTTCATCTGTTTGAGAAACTAATTATCACACTTTCCTATTAGGAGCAATACTCCTTGGATCACATGCATCTCGAAGTGTAGCCAAGAATAACATTAGGCAGTCATTTGGATAAACCAGTTTTAAACACTTGCCATAAGTGTCGTTGTCACTTGACTTAATCTAGATGATGGTGATAACTTTCACAGAAGAAAAACTGAAGATGCTAAAAATGTTTATCACAAGGATTCAGAATATTTGTGTAGTTGTCCAAAAATCACATATGGCATGTTGCGATTTCGAATTATTCTGTTTTATTGGTCCCCATTTCACTTCATTAATTTAACAAGTCCTGGATTTGTCACTTACTTGTGTTTCTCTGCACAATATTCCTATTTGCTTTTTTTACGTGCTTGTTGCTAAAAGTGCTATATTAGTTTGGCCAACTGACTTGAAGAATGAAGAATGACTCAAAGGTAATCATGTTCAAAACAGCAATTTATTTTTAATTGAGTGGGTAGAAGCACTTTAAACAATTAACCCAAACATATTAGACAAAAGGAATGGTGAAACAGACCAACTAAAGAAATTCCTCAAAGAACCCGCTATTTTATTAAATAAACATATAGTGGCTTGCAAAAGTATTCGGCCCCCTTGAACTTTTCCACATTTTGTCACATTACAGCCACAAACATGAATCAGTTTTATTGGAATTCCACGTGAAAGACCAATACAAAGTGGTGTACACGTGACAAGTGGAACGAAAATCATACATGATTCCAAACATTTTTTACAAATAAATAACTGAAAAGTGGGGTGTGCGTAATTATTCAGCCCCCTGAGTCAATACTTTGTAGAACCACCTTTTGCTGCAATTACAGCTGCCAGTCTTTTAGGGTATGTCTCTACCAGCTTTGCACATCTACAGACTGAAATCCTTGCCCATTCTTCTTTGCAAAACAGCTCCAGCTCAGTCAGATTAGATGGACAGCGTTTGTGAACAGCAGTTTTCAGATCTTGCCACAGATTCTCGATTGGATTTAGATCTGGACTTTGACTGGGCCATTCTAACACATGGATATGTTTTGTTTTAAACCATTCCATTGTTGCCCTGGCTTTATGTTTAGAGTCGTTGTCCTGCTGGAAGGTGAACCTCCGCCCCAGTCTCAAGTCTTTTGCAGACTCCAAGAGGTTTTCTTCCAAGATTGCCCTGTATTTGGCTCCATCCATCTTCCCATCAACTCTGACCAGCTTCCCTGTCCCTGCTGAAGAGAAGCACCCCCAGAGCATGATGCTGCCACCACCATATTTGACAGTGGGGATGGTGTGTTCAGAGTGATGTGCAGTGTTAGTTTTCCGCCACACATAGCGTTTTGCATTTTGGCCAAAAAGTTCCATTTTGGTCTCATCTGACCAGAGCACCTTCTTCCACATGTTTGCTGTGTCCCCCACATGGCTTGTGGCAAACTGCAAACGGGACTTCTTATGATTTTCTGTTAACAATGGCTTTCTTCTTGCCACTCTTCCATAAAGGCCAACTTTGTGCAGTGCACGACTAATAGTTGTCCTATGGACAGATTCCCCCACCTGAGCTGTAGATCTCTGCAGCTCGTCCAGAGTCACCATGGGCCTCTCGGCTGCATTTCTGATCAGCGCTCTCCTTGTTCGGCCTGTGAGTTTAGGTGGACGGCCTTGTCTTGGTAGGTTTACAGTTGTGCCATACTCCTTCCATTTCTGAATGATCGCTTGAACAGTGCTCCGTGGGATGTTCAAGGCTTTGGAAATCTTTTTGTAGCCTAAGCCTGCTTTAAATTTCTCAATAACTTTATCCCTGACCTGTCTGGTGTGTTCTTTGGACTTCATGGTGTTGTTGCTCCCAATATTCTCTTAGACAACCTCTGAGGCCGTCACAGAGCAGCTGTATTTGTACTGACATTAGATTACACACAGGTGCACTCTGTTTAGTCATTAGCACTCATCAGGCAATGTCTATGGGCAACTGACTGCACTCAGACCAAAGGGGGCTGAATAATTACGCACACCCCACTTTGCAGTTATTTATTTGTAAAAAATGTTTGGAATCATGTATGATTTTCGTTCCACTTCTCAAGTGTACACCACTTTGTATTGGTCTTTCACGTGGAATTCCAATGAAATTGATTCATGTTTGTCGCTGTACTGTGACAAAATGTGGAAAAGTTCAATCCCAGCGAGCAGAGCAGGAACAAACCCCAGGCAGGGTGCCTGCCCACCACAGGGCACACACACACACACACACACACACCAAGCACACACCAAGGACAATTTAGGATCACCAACAACAACATTTATTTATATAGCACATTTTCATACAAGAAAGTAGCTCAAAGTGCTTTACATAATGAAGAATAGAAAAATAAAAGACACAGTAAGAAAATAAAATAAGTCAACATTAATTAGCATAGAATAAGAGTAAGGTCCAATGGCCAGGGTGGACAGAAAAAACAAAAAAAAAACTCCAGATGGCTGGAGAAAAAAATAAAATCTGTAGGGATTCCAGACCAAGAGACTGCCCAGTCCCCTCTGGGCATTCTACCTCACATAAATGAAACAGTCCTCTTTGGATTTAGGGTTCTCACGGAAGGAGAGAAGGCATTTATTTATTTTTTCAGGAGAAAGGCATTTATGAAACAGCACATAGAACACATCTACCTTGGCAAAACAATTGGAAATTAGCTCAATAATTCCTTAAGTGAGAAGCTAACCAAGCACAATGCGAGCGACATCAGTTAGTCCAAATATTACTCCATTCTCTTCCTAGATGTTAGCCATGATAAACAAATGACATAAGAATTGTCACTGCATTAAAGAGCACTTTGTGGGATTCCTTCCAAAACAGAGACAATGAAGAAATTTAGACTTCTCTGGTCATATGACAATTGTGCCAATTTGAAGGTGAAGCACAAAGGTGTAAAGGCCAGACTGCTGCAAAAAACTCCCAAGCTTTCTTTGGGCTATGTGTTGCCCACACCCTAAATGTAGTGGTAGCTGATGCAGTAAGAATTTGCAGAGATGCCGTTGTCTTCTCTGGAAATCTGCAACAGCTTTATTGCTTCTTTTCAGCTGCACCTCAAAAAGGTAGACTACCTTTATGAAACATGTAAATATCACAATACATGTTTGCATTGTGCTAGTTGGGGTCCCAGAGCAAATCCTTACCAAGGGCCTCAAAATGGTTAGGGCCAGCTCTGCCTGTAGTTATAGTAGAAGGAAGAAGCTGTCTGGTGTGCTTTGCAAGTGAAATTGTTTTTTTGAAGGGAAAGAAAAGAAAGTAATGTACAGGAATGTATAGGAAAGAGCAGTGAGGGCTGCAATAAAAGAAAAAAAGCAGAGAAGTAAAGAAAATGCAGAGGTTAAGGAAAAGTCCCTGTGTGTTATGTGAAAGGCCCTGTGACAGCCACAGAGCAGAAAGAGGAATACAATGTAAAATTAAATAAAAAATTTAAAAAAAAAAAAAAAATGCACCTAACCTGCATGTCTTTGGACTGTGGGAGGAAATACACGCAGACATGAGGAGAACATGCAAACTCCACGCAGGGAGGACCCGGGAAGCAAACCCGGGTCTCCTAACTGCGAGGCAGCAGTGCTACCACTGCGGCACCCGATTCAAAAAGTGAAACTCATATATTATATAGATTCATTACACACAGTGATATATTTTAAGTGTTTGTTTCTTTTCCTTTTGCTGATAATGGCCAATAGGTAATGAAAACTCAAAATTCAGTATCTCAGAAAATTACATAAGAACAATTAAAAAAAAAAGATTTTTAATTCAGAAATGTTGGCCTACTGAAAAGTACTACTGAAAAATACTTGGTCGGGGCTCCTTTTGCATGAATGACTGCATCAGTGCGGCGTGGCATAGAGGCGATCAGCCGGTGGTGCTGCCGAGGTGTTATGGAAGCCCAGGATACTTTGATCGCGGCCTTCAGCTCGTCTGCATTGTTGGCTCTGGTGTCTCTCATCTTCCTCTTGACAGATTCTCTATGGGGTTTAGGTCAGGCGAGTTTGCTGGCCAATCAAGCACAGTGATACCATGGTCATTAAACCAGGTATTGGTACTTTTGGCTATGTGGGTAGGTGCCAAGTCCTGCTGGAAAATGAAATCCACATCTCCATAAAGCTTGTCAGCAGAGGGAAGCATGAAGTGCTCTAAAATCTCCTGGTAAACGTCTGGCTGCGCTGACTTTGGACTTGATAAAACACAGAGGACCAACACCAGTAGATGACATGGCTCCCCAAATCATCACTGACTGTGGAAACTTCACACTGGACCTCAAGCAACTTGGATTCTGTGCCTCTTCACTCTTCCTCCGGATTCTAGGACCTTGATTTCCAAATGAAATGCAAAATTTACTTTCATTTGAAAAAGAGGACTTTGGACCACTGAGCAACAGTCCAGTCCGTTTTCTTTAGCCCTGGTAAGATGCTTCTGACGTTGTCTCCGGTTCAGGAGTGGCTTGACACAAGGAATGTGACAGTTGTAGCCTACGTCCAGGATACGTCTATGTGTGGTGGCTCTTGAAGCACTGACTCCAGCCACAGTCCACTCCTTGGCAATCTCCCCCCAAATTCTTCCCAATCTTCTCAAGGCTGCACTTATCCCTGTTGCTTGGGCACCTTTTTCTGCTGTCACATTTTTTCCTTCCACTCAACTTTCCATTACTATTCTTGGATTCAGCACTCTGTGAACAGCCAGCTTCTTTAGCAATGACCTTATGTGGCTTAGCCTCCTTGTGGAGGGTCTCAATGACGGTCTTCTGGACAACCGTCAAGTCAGCAGTCTGATTGTGTGGCCTACTGAATCAGACTGAGAGACCATTTGAAGGCTCAGGACCCCTTTGCAGGTGTTTTGGGTTAATTAGCTGAGTGGAGTAGAACACCATGAGTCTACAATATTGAACTTTTCATAATATTCTAATTTTCTGAGATACTTAATTTTGAGTTTTTATTACCTGTAGGCCATAATCAGCAAAATGAAAAGAAATAAACGTTTGAAATATATCACTCTGTGTGTAATGAGTCTATATATCAGTTTCACTTCTTGAATTGAATTACTAAAATAAATGAACTTTTCAATGACATTCTAATTTATTGAGATGCACCAGTATGTTTAGCCTAACCTGTCCTCTGAGCTATAACCAGGTCCTCTATCTTTCACCCCCAAATATCTAACACCAAATAATACAAAGAATAACCACACGATTCAGTGACCTGAAGATCCTGTACATTCCTCTTCACCATCGTCACAGAACTTTCTTCAAAAACCCAACCAATTGTTGCGCTGAAATAATGTCAGGTTACTTGGATATTATGCATCAGGAAGCCATGTCAGTTTCTTGTCGCCCAGTGGTAAAAGATGCAACAAACAACAATACTGAAAACTGATTATTTACGCAAGGACAAACTTTACTACTTGCACAAACAGCACACCAGGAGAATAACTCTGAAGGATTGCACAGAACCCTTGCATAAAGCCAAATCTGTTTCTTTATCTCTTTAGATGTATGTATACACTGCTGGCCACTTTATTAGGTACACCTGTTCAACTGGTTACTGTAATGCAAATATATCAGCCAATCACATGGCATCAATCAATGCACTTTGACATGTAGATGTCAAGACAACCTGCTGAAGTTCAAACTGAGCATCAGAATGGGGAAGAAAGGGGATTTAAGTGACTTTGGATATGGTATGGTTGTTGGTGCCAGATGGGCTGGTGTGACTATTTCAGAAACTGCTGATCCACTTTGATTTTCACATACAACCATCTCTAAGGTTTACAGAGAATGGTCTGAAAAAGGGAAAACATCCAGTGAGCAGCAGTTCTCTGGGCGAAAATGCCTTGTTGATGCAAGAGGTTAGTAGAGAATGGCCAGACTGGTCTGAGCTGATAGAAAGGCAACAGTAACTCAAATAACCGAGGTATGCAGAAGAGCATCTTTGAACAGCAGGAGACCACACTGGGTGCCACTCCTGTCAGCTAAGAACAGGCAACTGAGGCTACGATTCGCATGAGATCACCAAAATTGGACAATTGAAAATTGGAAAAATGTTGCCTGGTCTGATGAGTCTCGATTTCTGCTGCAGCTTTCTGATGGCAGGGTCAGAATTTGGCGTCAACAACATGAAAGCATGGATCCATCCTGCCTTGTGTCAACGGTTCAGGCTAGTGGTGGTGGTGTAATAATGTGGGGACATTTTCTTGGCACACTTTGGGCCCCTTAATACCAAATTGAGCATCGTTTAAATGCCACAGCCTACCTGAGTATTGTCCATACTTTTATGACTGCAGTGTACTTATCTTCTGATGGCTACTTCCAGCAGGATAACGTGCCATGTCAGAAAGGTCAAATCATCTCAAACTGTTTTCTTGAACATGACAATGAGTTCACTCTAATAATAATAATTCATTACATTTATATAGCGCTTTTCTCAGTACTCAAAGTGCTATCCACACAGGGAGGAACCGGGAAGCGAACCCACAATCTTCCACAGTCTCCTCACTGCAAAGCAGCAGCAACACCACTGTACTCAAATGGCCACCACAGTCACCAGATCTTCATCCAATAGAGCTGTATGTATGTGAATTTCTATCTAATATATCTAATCCAAAAATGGTAAAAGTACTTGTTAATATGAAGGATTCACAGGTCTTATAATAAATATGTAATATCAAGAGAAATGTGTCTCAGTTAAGCCTCATCAGTAGCTCACATTGTGTTAGTAGCTCACATTGCAGAGATGAATAAACACTTTATTGATGCTTTTCAAATATTATGAAGGTCCAAAAGAAGTACTTGTTGAGGTCTTTTTACATAATAGCAATATTATAAATGAGTAACAGAAGCATTTTGCAGCACTCAAACTAAAGTGTTAACCAGTGAGATTACTTACTTTATCACTTGACTAAAGTATGTGAAGTGTGGCTTCAGTATAATGAGGAGATAGTAGTTAAACGCACAACTAAAATCTTGGCAGATCTTCAGCAGTACGAAAGGGGCTTATGTACCCCAACATAACCTTGATCACATGTTTCCTTTGAGGAAGCAAGTACATTAAAAGGCAAGAAAAAAAAAGTTATAGCTTGATTTCATTTGGAGTGAAAATCTAAAAATCGATACCCATTTTACACTTGTACAAGTATTCCCACTCTGCTTCAATGCCGGAATGGTTCTTGTGTTTTACATTCCCACTTATGCCCATTCTGCACTAATCCACATCTGTTTTGAAGAGCAGCAATTTAACATCTATTACTCATTCAGGGACACAGAGTTCTGTGGGTGAAATTATAATTCATAACTGGAGATGTTATGTACTAGTTGTTAACAGACTGGAGATTATAATCATATCTGAGTCATAAATCAAAAGTCATTGTTGACAGGGTGACTTTTTTGAATCACTATGACTATGGAAACAAAAAAATAAGCTATGTTTAAAGAGAGCAACTTTGACAAGCCGTGACTTTCTTTGCGTTTTATATACTGTAGTTTCTTATTTTGATCGGGTTGAACCAGCAAATAAAGCCTAAGCCTAGGAGAAATTAACATAAAGTAGGTAGGAGGATATAAGAAGATAACAGAGTTTTACTGTTTAATACACTAATATGAGGAGCTATTGAAAAGAGTGGAGTGAGAAGTCAAGCAAAATTACACCTTTTATTGGCTAACTAAAAAGATTACAATATGTAAGCTTTCAATGAAACTCGGGCCTCTTCTTCATGCGAGATGTAATCAAATGAATGAAAAGAGTGGATAAGTTTAAATATTTAGGATTAGCGGTTGCCCAAGTTGGAGAATTAGATTATTCCCTCTCCTATCTGGGGAACAAAGACTCCTACATCAGGATGCTCTTTGTTGACTACAGCTCCGCCTTTAACATGGTTATCCCCCATAAACTCACCCATAAACTGTCTGCACTTGGCCTGCACCCCACCCTTTGTGACTGGCTCCTAGACTTTCTGACTGGCAGGACCCAGTCTGTCAGGATTGGTAATAGGATTTCAGCCACCATTATCACAAACACAGGCACCCCACAGGGATGCGTCCTCAGCCCCATTCTCTACACCTTGTTCACCCACGACTGTGTCGCCTCCCAAAAAGATAACATCATCCTAAAGTTTGCAGACGACACTGCAGTGATTGGACGCATCACTGGTGGGGATGAGGCGGCCTACAGGAGGGAGGTGGACAGTCTGATGTCATGGTGTGAGGAAAACAACCTCACCCTCAACACAGACAAGACGAAGGAGATGATAGTGGACATGAGGAAGGAGAGGAGACCTCACCGGCCACTGTTCATCCAAGGGCTTGAAGTGGAGGGGGTGAGCAGCATTAAATACCTGGGCATCTACATCAGTGAGGACCTCACTTGAACACTTAACACCACACAGCTGGCCAAGAGGGATCAACAGCAGCTGTACTTTCTGAGGAGGCTGAGGAAGTTTGGTATGTCGACTAAGATTCTCGTCAACTTTTACAGCTGCATTGTTGAGAGCATTTTGACCAGCTGCATCACCGTGTGGTACGGCAGCACTACTGCTATGGACTGCAAACGCCTGCAGAAAGTGGTAATGACTGCTGAGAAGATCACCAGGACCCCAGAGCATCTACAACTGCAGAGTCAGCAGGAGAACTGCTTCGATCCTCAGGGACCCCACTCACCCCTAACACGAACTGTTCACACTTCTACCCTCAGGCAGGAGGTATACAGTAGAAGTATGAAATGCAGGATTTCCAGGCTAAAGATCTCTTTCTTTACCAAGGCCATTAGACTTCTAAATAACTGACTGGAGTTTATAACCGTGGGCCACCTCATTCTATCTACTTCACAAAAATGTACAATATTTGGCTTCTCCATCCCACACCTAACTGACAATTACACTTTATACTTCTATTCTGTTTTTATACTTTATGCTGCCTCTGTTTGAATTTCCCCTTGGGATTAATAAAGTGTCTATCTATCTATTATCTATCTGCTACTTATCATTTATGTTTATCTTTATACGTTGGTTTTGTCATTTGGTGTGGACAGCCATGAAAGAATTTAATTGTACAGGGAAACGTGTTTCCTTATTGTGCACATGACAATAGTCTTTGAGAAGGTATAGAATTCGGTGTGGATGTAGCAATTAGAAGAATTTATCAGGAGTATTGTGTGATCAAGGAATTAAGAAAAAGGTTAAAGGTAAGGCTATTAAGACAGTGGTAAGACTACAGATGATGCACGGAGTTGAGAAACAGACAGTAAAAGAAGCACAGGAGAAGAAGTTACATGAAAAATCACTCCAGCCATTCGGAATGCGCCCCCATTTGATACAACACATAAGATCAGGCTTGTTGTGAAAAGCAGTGGGATGTGCAATATTTATTAGTGAACGAAGAGAAAATATAACATATTTAATTCTTTATTCCTATTCATAACTCCTAAACATGAACCATATCCTGAAACCAAAAAAAAAAAAGGAATCGTAAAGCTACCACCTCATGGCTTTGAGCTTTATTGATGGAAACACTAGACAGTTACAGTAAATAGCAAGGGCATATCAATAGGGATAATGCTATAAAACACAGACAGGCACCCAAAAGCAGAAGGTGATGTAAAGAAAGCTGCAGTCAGGATTTGAGAATTTAACAAATAATTAAGAACTAGAAATTTTTTTTTAACAAATTCATATGCACTGTAACTGTAAAGATCAGAGAGTTAACTTTTTAAAGTCTAAGACTGAAGTTCTTTCATGACAGCATAAAATGAAATCCCTTCATGTACAGCTCTGTCAGCGGACTGAATGAAGAGCTCGATCTACTTGTACACGTTAAGGGGTGATTTTGACAGGTGAACAAATGGCAGCACAGATCTATTTTCCTATACAATACACGCATACATGTGAAACAGGAGAATTTTCCTGCTTTGACGATGTAAGCACAGGCGAATCAATAATCAATACTACACTGCGGTCTGGAAGACAAAGCGAATCATTACACATATACACAGTCTGATATTACACAAAAATGACATATGTATTGTATATGTAAGGCCTTATTATATAAATACCATAAGATATTTTAAAAGCTGTTAGCCTCCCTTCTTACTACAGAAATCGAAATATGATTTACATAAGAAGGCAGCAAGTGATTTTACCACAAACAGACACCTGAAAGCAAGCAATCCCGGACTCCACTAGAAGGAGGAGCACCATAGCATAAACAAGGCCTAAGTATTTACTGGGACCTAAACATGCAACAGAGACTCAGAGAAACTGGAGTTTGCCCAGAAAGACAATTTTTTGGTAGCCTAAGGTTAATGGAAGGGACGAAGTGGCTTTCATATAAAAGGCAATAATTGATAGAGTTTAGCCAGCAACCCAAATTTTATGCTTACAAATGTGGGAATGGATGCTGAGGAGACAATTAGCATCTGCCTTCTTATGACCAAGGACAGACTGGAAAGAAAAGGGTGTTATTTTGTTTTCACAAAAGTATGAAATGGCAGACATTGCTCTATAGAGTTCTATGCTCACCTACAGGTAGGCAAAGTCATCCCACTGCTGTCTGTGTGTATTGGTATAAAAATATGCCACATTAAGATTTTAATGTTCAGAACTCACAATACTGAGTTGTCCTGTAAATAATATATAAAATAACAACTTGCAGACAGAGTGTCAACCTTATTGAGCGGTTTACCTACCTAGGCAGTGACATTCAAGTCTCTGGTGACTCTTCCTATGAGAGACCGTGGGGGAGTCATGAGGTCGCTGGAAAGGGGTGTGTGGTACTCCAGATATCTCTGCAAAAGGACGAAGGTCCAAGTCTTTAGAGTCTTAGTGCTTCCTGTCTTGTTATATAGTTGTGAGACATGGATGCTATCTAGTGACCTGAGACAAAGACTGGACTCCTTCATGAGTGTCTGTCCCTTTATAGAATCCTTGGGTACTGCAGGTTTGACTTTGTGTTGATCCTGAAGTCCTGAATGTGGGATATTACCTGCACTGTGAGGGAGCGTCAGTTACGGCACTACAGCTATGTGGTGCGATTCCCCAAGGGTGATCAGCTCACAGGACCCTCATTGTTTACCAAGGGGGCGCCCATGTAATACCTGTCTGCAGCAGATAGAGGGTCATTTCTGGAGGGTGGGACTGGACTGTGTGTCTGCCTGGGGGTTGCTAACGAGGATCCCGAGCTGTTTCGTCATGTGGTGGGTGCGACAATGCGTTGTACCAGTGTATGCTCCCCAACCTGACCTGTGCTGACCTGTACTGCAAATACAAGTCAAAATGTGAACTGTGTGAACTATCATTGATTAACCTGCAAGCATTAATGACACCTGAGTAAAGAGCCAGCAATTAGAAGACCCAAACCTTTTGACTTTATTTAAACAGAGATTCCTTAAACTTTTAAACTCTGGACTCTTTAATCTCTTTTTAAACATGTTCTTTGCATATTTTTAATTGCTGCTATGGATTGATTTTAAGTTCTGTATCTTTACTGATTTAAACGTTGTATCTTTTAGATCATTCCATCTATCCATCCATCCATTATCCAACCCACTTTATCCTAACTACAGGGTCACGGGGGTCTGCTGGATTCAATCCCAGCCAACACAGGGCGCAAGGCAGGAAACAAATCCCAGGCAAGGCGCCAGCCCACCACAATAGATCATTCCTTTAAAATTAAAAATTAAAAAAAAAACCAGATTGTTACAAATACTTTTTGTAATTTACTATCCTGGGGTGATTAGGACGTGAATGGACAAACAGCCTGAGAAAGGCAAACACTTATTCCTTATTCTTGTAATTCCTTCTTAATTCAATATGAAGTGAGGCCTTTAAATTTGGAATGCATGATGCACAAAAAAAGAAGAAAAGGCAGAGAAGAGCAGGAGAAAGAAAAGTAAGGAGAGCAGAGAAGAAGAAGAAACCAAAGAAACTGGCAAGACCTCTGCAGACCGAAAAACAATCTGACGCAACTCCACACCCAGAATCACCTTTATTAAAACATTTATTCAGAAGATAATACTGTGACAGGCATCTGGTCACACTTACAGGTAATCTAACCTAGACACCGTTCAAATATCTGACTACGCCACCCAGATTGCCACCAGACTGGGAGCTCTTGAGATTTACCGATAATAGCACACAGGATTTTTTTAAATTGGGAGGTGAGTAAACACACGATGAAAGACGCAACAGTAGTTTCAGGAAAAGCGACAGTAACTTCTCTTACCCAAGACAATATAAAGTACAATAAAAAGATAAAAAACCTAAAAAAATCTAACAATATCAGTAACGAAATTCCTTTTTTTAAATGGGAAGCACACAGTCCACACTCTAAAAGTCCGTTAAAAACATGAAGTGGAGGATACAACCTTTAGTGGTGCAGAGTCCAGTTTGCGCACTGTGTTACCCCAACAATTAATCGTCCAACTGTCCACGGATGCACTGTGTTCACCGGATGCTTGTTCCCCAACAGAAGTTTTGTCAAATCATTGAATCCCTGTCAGCGTCTCTTCGTCATTCTTTTTTTCCACTCTGGGCTCACTGTGTTGCTGCGACCTAGTTACACCTCACTGCTTGTCCGCCAGCTTTGTTCGGTCCTTTCATACGGCTTCCCTCTCTCGATGGACCCACAACTGACGTTCTCTTGTGGACCTGTCTCTTCCTCTTTGGAGGCAAGTCTTGCTGTCCTTGTGCCTCACGTCCTACCAGCCACATACCCTAACCTGCCTGCGAGCCCCTGTGCTCTGTGCGAGCGTCTTGGCAGCATTCTCAGTTGACCGTCCCTCACCCGTGCCTTCTCCTGCCCAGAAGTTTAAATCTCCTTCAGTCCCTGCCTAGATCAACAGGACAATGGATTAAACAATAGCACATCCAAATTTCCTGGGTTTAACAAATAATGTAAACACAAATTAACAAAAAGTATTGTTACCAACCATCAATGAGTACACATATGCCGATTAGAAACCAATATTCTCAGACATGTTCATTTCTAAGTCAGGTAAATACAAACATTTTTCAAGGGAGGAGCAGTTCTTTTATCATAATTTGCATTGTTTGTATATTTAAGCAGTTAAAACTTCAATGCAGTGATTCTTTTGCAAGACAGCAAATGCCTATAGTATGTCCTGTAGACAGCCATGACAATAATCAGTAACAGGATTACCCAGGAAATTTGCCTTTTAACTTCTCACCCCAGTCTTAACAATGGTGCCTATTGCCTCTTCATCTTCATCATCGTTTTAAATGTAATATTTACATGTTCCTTTGCCTAAGAGAGAAACGAAACCACCCAGTGTACAAAACTTATGTCCCCCTCTGACAATACTTATTAATATTTCAAATACATTTCCTAAACTTGCAAGACTCTTTTTCTAATATATTTCCTACTTTTGCTACAATTGGTTTTACTCTGCTTTGATGAATTTTGATTTATATTAAAAATAATTTTATACCATTTGATTGGGTCAAGGCATATTGTTAAGAGCACCTGGTGCAGGTGATTGCCACAATCTCATAGGGGTTAGTGGCTGAGAAGAGACGTCTTCAAAAGAAAGCAGTGTGGTGAGTGGGCACTTGCTTTGGTGATTGGCACAGGTCTGAAGGAAACCATTTGGTCTGCTTGTGCAGAGTTTGTTGTTTGAGGCAGCTGTCCATGTGTAGCTCTATAAAGTATACACCTAACAATCATATAAACAATATACAGTACAGGCCAAAAGTTTGGACACACCTCCTCATTCAATGTGTTTTCTTGATTTTCTTGACTGAAGGCATCAAAACTATGAATGAACACATGTCGAGTTATGTACTTAACAAAAAAAGGTGAAATAACTGAAAACATGTTTTCTATTCTAGTTTCTTCAAAATAGCCACCCTTTGCTCTGATTACTGCTTTGCACACTCTTGGCATTCTCTCGATGAGCTTCAACAGGTAGTCACCTGAAATGGTTTTCACTTCACAGGTGTGCCTTATCAGGGTTATTTAGTGGAATTTCTTGCTTTATCAATGGGGTTGGGACCAGCAGTTGTGTTGTGCAGAAGTCAGGTTAGTTGGACGATCATTTATTTTTCAACAGGACAATGACCCCAAACACACCTCCAGGCTGTGTAAGGGCTATTTGACCAAGAAGGAGAGTGATGGAGTGCTGTAAATGGTCATGAAAATAAAGAAAACACATTGAATGAGGAGGTGGGTCCAAACTTTTGGCCTGTACTGTACATAACAGTAACTATAGTATAGGCCGGGGGTCCTCAATCACGGTCCTGGAGGGCCGCAGTGGCAGCAGGTTTTTGCTCCAACCCAGTTGCTTAATAAGAAGCACTTATTGTTCAAGTAACACTTCTGCTTCACTTTAGTTGTCTTACTTGTTAAGATTTTGAACCCTTATTGCTTATTTTAATCTTAAACAGCCGTATTCTTGGTTTTTAATTGCTCCTAATTAACAATAATATGCAAATGACAAAAGAGACCAGCATTTCTCCGTTTAGCTTGTTACCATTTACACCTCTGTGTGCATTTATCATGCACTATTGGGTTTAATTAAATACTTGGAAGGAAAGTGAAGAGAAAAAAGTAAAGGACTGAGAATTACTCATCCATTTTAGCCTTTAAATCATTTGGATGGTATCCTTAGAAAGGGGAAGAAAATCCAGGATATGAGAATGACCTGACATTGCTGAGTTAAAGCACCAACAAGCCATGAAATTAAATTATTGACAGGAATTGCTTTCTAATTAATCAACCGGGTTAAACAAAAACCTGCAGCCACTGCGGCCCTCCAGGACTGTGATTGACGACCCCTGGTATAGGCAAACCAAAATAATGAACACAGGAATCTCCATAATAATATATTCAAGGTATAGTGATAACCTGGGGATGATTGCCATATTTCCACAGGTGTTAGCAGCTGAGGGCAGATGCCTCCAAAAATAAAAACAGTGCAGTGAGTGGGCACCTGCTTTGGTCATTGGCACAGATGTCGCTTAACCATTTGGTCTGCTTATGTTGAGCTAGTAAGTCTCTTTGTTTAAAGACATTTACACACAAGTAAAGCTGTACGTGAATAACACAGCTATATTAAGACAAAATTCTACAACAATAAAATGTGTCTAAAATCTCACAAGACACCGTGATGTTCGGTTTATCTCTTTCTATTGTTTGTATATGGGAGCGTATGCCACATTAAAGGCAAAGTACCAAATTTCCATGTCTTAGTAACTCTGTAGTGAGTACTAAGAAGAAATGTATTGATTTTACTGTTGCTATTGATCCTAAAGGACATGTTCCAAAGAAATGTGTTCCTCCTGCTGGATACAGCTGGCAAAGATCCATGAAAGAAAACCGGGAGTGGTCTCCCCTCGACTTTGTCGTATACTCTGTTGAGGATGGATATTTGAGGAATAAACCGCAAGACAATGATTATATTTTTATATACTCAGCAAAAAAAGAAACGTCCCTTTTTCAGGACTGTGTATTTCAACAATAATGTTTTAAAAATCCAAATAACTTTACAGATCTTCATTGTAAATTGTTTAAACAATGTTTTCCATGCATGTTCAATTAACCATAATCAATTAATTAACATTCACCTGTGGAATGGTCGTTAAGACCTTAACAGCTTACAGAAAGTAAGCATTTAAGGTCACAGATCTAAAAACGCAGGACACTAAAGAGACTTGTCTACCGACTGTGAAAAACACCCAAAGAAAGATGCCCAGGGTCCCTGCTCATCTGCGTGAACGTGCATTAGGCATGCTGCAGGGAGGCATGAGGACTGCTGATGTGGCTAGGGCAATAAATTGCCATGTCCACACTGTGAGACGCCTAAGACAGCGCTACAGGGAGACAGGAAGGACAGCTGATCATCCTCGCAGTGGAAGACCACGTGTAACACCACCTGCACAGGATCGGTACATCCGAATATCACACCTGCGTGACAGGTACAGGATGGCCACAACAACTGCCCGAGTCACACCAGGAACACACAATCCCTCCATCAGTGCTCAGACTGTCCGCAATAGGCTGAGAGAGGCTGGACTGAGGGCTTGCAGGCCTGTTGTAAGGCAGGTCCTTACCAGACATCACCAGCAACAACGCCGCCTATGGGCACAAACCCACCTTCGCTGGACCAGACAGGAGTGGCAAAAAGTGCGTGAGTTTCTGCATGACAGCAATGTCAGTGTTCTGCCATGGCCAGCGAAGAGCCCAGATCTCAATCCCATTGAGCACGTCTGGGACCTGTTGGATCGCAGGGTGAGGGCTAGGGCCATTCCCCCCAGAAATGTCCAGGAACTTGCAGGTGCCTTGGTGGAAGAGTGGGGTAACATCTTACAGCAAGAACTGACAAATCTGGTCGAGTCCATGAGGAGGAGATGCACTGCAGTACTTCAAGCAGCTGGTGGCCACACCAGATACTGACTGGTACTTTTGATTTTGAGCCTCCCTTCATTCAGGGACACATTGTGAAACATTTTTAGTTTATGTCTTATGGTGTTGACTCTTTTAGTGTTCATACAAATATTTACACATTAAGTCTACTGAAAGTAAAAACAGTTGAAAGTCAGGGGACGTTTCTTTTTTTGCTGAGTATATAATGTATATTAAAGAAACATCAACAACAAATCAAATCAATTTAATAATATATTGAACAATTATGGGCGGTACGGTGGCCCAGCGGTAGCGCTGCTGCCTCGCAGTTAAGAGACCTGGGTTCGCTTCCGGGGTCCTCCCTGTGTGGAGTTTGCATGTTCTCCTCATGTCTGCGTGGGTCTACTCCCACAGTCCAAAGACATGCAGGTTAGGTGCATTGGCGATCCTAAATTGTCCCTAGTGTGTGGGGGTGTGTGTGCCCTGCGGTGGGCTGGCACCCTGCCCGGGATTTGTTCCCTGCCTTGCGCCCTGTGTGGGCTGGGATTGGCTCAAGCAGACCCCTGTGACCCTGTAGTTAGGATAGGTTGGATAATGGATGGATGAACAATTATTATAAAAGTAAAGTTGAATAAATCAGACTCTGTAGCTGCATGAATAAAAAAAGTACCACTTCTGGTTAGCAGAAATTGCTCAAAAGTTGATAAAAATCTACATTGTGTACCTAATACTTGTATGCAAAATTTGGTTGACCTAAGTGAAAGCGTATTCAAGTTATCATGTTACATACACACACACACATATAATTCCAAAAAGGTATTTTCTGACTCTGGGAGATCTAAAACATCGAGATTCATCAAAATATTGAAATCGACCATTACAATACTTTCCCTATACTTCGTATATAAGAAAGTAAAAAAAGGAATGGAGGAAGTAGAATTCATGGCCGGTTAAAAGGAAACCTCCTCACCGTGAAAACCAACGTAAAGTATGCTTAACTTGGAATCAACATCCTCTGGCCCTCATACTTGGGATATCTACATACTGTTACAGGATACAAAAAGAAGCAAAGAGACTGAAAGAACAAATGAGCAGAAAGATTTGAATGTATGGGAAATCCACAAGGATTGGGACCAGGACAACCAATTGCAGGCAGGGATGATCCAACAAACAAGAGAGCAGGAGGGCAATGAAATGAGGACTAACTTTCTGAAGGCTAAAACAGACAAAGGTGTTTTGTTAAAAGCCACAGTTATTGATAAATGAAATAACAAAGAGGATTTTCTGTTCTAATTTAGTTTAAACTTGATTAACAGAAATGTGCACATATAAAATTGTAATACCCTCTTGTTTGCCTTTTGAATTTTTCAGCTTTGTTTGATGTTTATTATCTGTTTACACTCTAAGGACCGCATCTCAACCTTCAGATCTCATCTTGTCTGTTTGTTTAGCAATCACTCAAAAACAACTAAAGTGATTTTCACGAAATTTTGAGGTGGCCATTGGTCCAACCTAAACATTAGGCTCTATGACATTTCAACACCCAAAAACAGCACATTGTTCCAAAACAGCTGAGTTAATCCTATTGAATATTTGCTTGAATAATAAATCTGGACCAAATTATAATCCAGTCTCCATGGCACTCATCAGGATCGATGGTCAGTGAGGGGATGGGCAAAAAATAAATCACTCCAAAACAGCTGAGGCAAATAAAATATTACACACATATTACTGTTGATATAACTTAAAATCTCAAACTTTAAGGCCTTCTAAAAGTGCACAATATATATGTTTGGCTGCTAATTAAGGAAAAAGAAACAATTAAGGGGTCTGAGTCTTCAAGAACAAGTCAATTAAAATTAGTTCAAAAGAAATTAATTAGCAGCAAAAACAACTCAATCATTAAGAAAAGGGATAGAATGAAAGCCTGCAGCCACGGTGGTCCTCTAGGACCGGAGTTGGCGACCCCTTAACAGTTAGGAGACCTGGGTTTGCTCCCCTGGTCCTCCCTGTGTGGAGTTTGCATGTTCTCCCCGTGTCTGTGTGGGTTTCCTCCCACAGTCCAAAGACATGCAGGTTAAGTGCATTGGCGATCCTAAATTGTCCCTAGTGTGTGCTCGGGGTGTGTGCCTGCCCTGTGGTGGTGCTGGCGCCCTGCCCAGGGTTTGTTCCTGCCTTGCGCCCTGTGTTGGCTGGGATTGGGTCCAGCAGACCCCCGTGACCCTATGTTAGGATATAGCGGGTTGGAAAATGACTAATTATTATTATTATTATTATTAATGATGCCACTGTGGTGAGCACACACCACCTTGTATAAGCATGGAGAAGAGCAGATCTTTCTTAATAGATATTTGCTTGTAAAGAAAATAAAAACCTGGCAGGATCTAATCAATAAAATTTTAGAATAAGCTTTTAAAGCACTGAGGAAGTAGATTTTCTCCTCATTTATCTTTATTCACTTATTAATTCATCTATCTACCTATTTTTACTAGCTTTAAGTTTTATTCTACTGGCCATGCTCTCTTTCTCAGGGGTGGGGGTTGATTTGTTTTTGATCCTATTTTTGTAAAAAAAAATGATTTACTTGTATGGAATATTGTGTGATTTCAATAAAATTAAAAAAAAGAAAAGAAAAATATAGATTTAGGAAGAAAAAGGAACAATGAAAAATCTAGGCTTTAAACTGCATTAAGCTGTTTTGAAAATGGATAGATAAAACACAAAAGATTGTATGTGGGCAGAAAAAGAACTAATTAAATACAGTACAAATAATTTAACTGCAATACAAAAAGTATCCTAGTGTTTAGAGAAAAAAAAAAATTCTTTTCCCTGTGTCAGGATATTAATTGTAGAATTTAAGAAAACTCCAGGACAACAAAACAACAACTTGTTTGGTTTTAACCTTAGCATTCTTCCAAGTTGTTTTGATAAATGTATCTGAAATTTAACCTGACACTGAAGAATAACTAGCCATGAACTGACTGACCTTTTTTTTTCCTTTTTCATTGTTTGACTTTTTAGACTGTGACATAAATAACCTATTAGCGTTACAGTTTTCCACAGTTGCTTTAGGCCAGTTCTCTAATAACACTTTAAGTTGTCAAAACATGCGACTTTCTCCTCAACACAAAGTCAATTGTGCACAACAGAATCACATTTCTCATTTTTTTTTTATAAATTGCAAGTGCTTTAGTACATATAAGAAAATGACATGGGCATTGGTCCAGGATTTGAACAATTCTTAGTTGGATTTGTCAAATGTCTCGGTCCGATTGGAGATCTGATGTGAGAAGTGTGGAGAAGGCTAACGAGTTACCGTATTTTTCGCTCCTTAAGACGCACCTGACCATTAGACACACCTAGGAGAAGGAAAACATGAAAAAAAAAAATATTCTGAACCAAATGGTGTACTAATGTATTTAATAAGATATAGCACAATAATATTTCAACCATGTAAAGTCAACAGCGATATTAAGAACCATCATCACTGTCATTAACAAATGAGAAGAGACTTTAAGGTTCAAGCACTCTTCTAGTTTTCTGGAAACCCCAAGAACTCCTCATCGCTAGTGTCTAATTTATGAAGCTCAGTAGCTCACAATCACTTTGCAGAAGCACGTGCCAATCATGCGGCATAACCTGTCCAAAGCCACCAGGAAACAAAGCACATTTGGACCAATGCTCCCTGAAGTTATATCACCAGTCTAGTCCCATCTCTATTTGTAATGCCGCCACAAAGCCCTCCATCTCGTCTTTTGTTGTGTGTTTCCGCTTTGAAAAACGAAAATGCGGTGCAAGCGCAATTTAAAAAATTGCTCTGCTTATATGTTTGTCTCGTCTAACAGTAGCTGAAAGGCAGCATCAGGAGAGAGCAGCCTGAAGTAGTCCAGTGGCTGGTAATCTGTCGAGTCCAACAGCATTCCATGCTGTCTTATGAAGTCCAGTAGCCAGTTTGGCTCCCAAGGATCAATGTCTGGGTATTCCTCCCACACGAACCTTGCCGTAGGTGCAACGGCTGCGCGAATGCGCTCAGCTGGGGCGGCATCGGCTGGTGTCCGATCAGCTGATGCCAGTTCCACACTCTCTTGCTCGATCTCCTGATCACTCGCAACAAAATCAGATTCTGAAAATTCAGAGTCCGACTCGGCGATAATGCGCAAAACATCGTCTGCTGAGTATTTTGTTTTCTGCACTCGCTTCGCTCACTCGTGAGATGTCGATGCCGTCTTGCCTTTGTTTACATTTCGTAACTCGAGCACACTCAAGGATTAGATGCAGAGTCAATGAGTCTAACATTCCTCCAAGCAGAGAGGGAATGCCTGTAACGTAATGGTGAGTTTTGTCGCCATTAACAGCTGATTGTCACCCTCTACCACTGGATGTCGACTTTTGTCAGGTAATACACATCATGGTCTGTAACGCAATATTCACTCCATAAGACACAGAGACATTTCCACCTTTCTTTTGGGGGAAAAAAAGTGCGTCTTATGGACTGAAAAATACGGTAAATCAATTCTTTAACAGGTTTGACTGTGGCCTTTCTGCCCAAAGTCTACCAACCCAGGTATATGTAAAATCGGTGAGGATCAACTGCCCTTGTGCCTCCACACCAATCCACTTTACACTTCAAGACCATGTACCACTGCCCACATACCCTTCCTCCATCTGACTTTCCATTCACACTTCTGCATAAAAACTGCAAATGTATTCGCCCCCAATGACTTACATTCACCATTCTGCAAGCCTCCTAGCAACCGATGACTGATCTTCAAAGTGGATCAGGTGAAAAAAGAACTATGAAAACTAGTCAAATCAAAGGGGCTGGACCTAATGGCGTTAACCCAAAGGTACTGAAGGAGTGAGTCAGGCAACTGTATATAGTTTTTCAGAGTATCTTCTATATGAATCTGATCCTACAAAAGGTTCCAGCTGTATGATGTGGTACTGGATCCCAAGACAGTGCAGCCAAAAGTCTTAAATGACTACCAACCTGGTGGTTCTGACCTCACACTTTATGAGGACACTGAAAAGGATAATGTTGACTCATTTGCAACCACATGCTCAGAACAGCACCGGACCCTTTGCAGTTTTTCAATCAGGACCACATAGGGGTGGAGGATGCTGTCATCTATCAGCTAAATGAAGCATATTTCAATCTGAAGAAATAGGGCAGCATAATAAGGGTATTGTTTTTTTGACTTCTCTAGTGCATTGTATTTCATAGAGCAGGGTTTCTTAATTTTTTTTTGTCACAACCCTAGTTTGTCCTTCTTTCTTGATGACTGTCATAGCAGGAGGTGGGGTTCCCCTTGGAGAATTGCAGCTGATTGTCAAACCATACATGACCCATTCACATTAAATACAACATTGAATCATGACCCACCAACAGCAACTCGCGACCCATGGTTTAAGAAACTCTGCCATAGAGACCTAACAACACCAAATCATTTAATATGGATGCACAGACTGTGTTGAATGGTGAAAATTAAACCAACTGCACCCCAAAATCAGTAAGACAAAATTGATTGTCATAGGTGAATCTGAACAACTGGCATGAGTGGGGCACCAACATGGAGGCTGCATACAGGAAGGCTCAAAGTCACATCTATTTCTGGAGGAGATTGAGGTCGTTTGTTGTATGTAGGCCACTCTTACTGTACACGTTTTCTACTGGTCTGTATTTGGCAGTGTGCTGAGGAAATGGCATTAATGCAGGCGATTCCAAAAGACTAGATAAACTGTTAAAAAAATATCAGATTGGACTCCCTGGAGAGATGGTGGAAGTGGCCATAGTATCCTGGTCAATGATTCTCATTCCCTTTTCAAGGTTTTGGCTAAACAGAAGAGCACATTTAAACCGGAGTGGTGGCTCTGAGGCGAAGGATCTGCACTGGTATCTGGAATGTTGCAGGTTCAAATCCTGTTACTGATAGAATGGATCTAATGTCATTGGGCCCTTGAGCAAAGCCCTTAACCTGAAAATTGTTCCAAGGGCACAGTATAACAGTTGAACTCCTCTTTGAAGGGGGTTCTTTGAAGGCTGAATATTTTTTCCAAAAAACACAGTTTTCTGAAAAGCACACAAAGCAATGGCTCCACACATAAATCAACATAAAACATCTGTTGCTGTGTGCTGTGGCTGCCAGTTCGGCATCTCTTGTGGCTCGAGCTGCTCCTGGACAGCACAACAGCTGTCAGGAATTTGGAGCAGCAGGCTGCCAGGCTGTCTTTGCGTGGTTGGGGGGTTTTGGCGGTAGAAGAGGTCGCGGTCATTGTCATTGTAGGTGGCGATTCTCCCAGGTGAACATTGCCAAAGGCGCGTCAGCTACCCAAACGTGTTCAGCACCATGATCAGCTGGGGACCCATTGGCTGATGCCATTACCTCACTTTCATTTTCAATTCCGATCTTCAGATCACTCGCATCAAAATCGGAGTTCAACAAGTCAGCGTCAAATTTAGTGTTTATTTCCAAAACGTCATTCATGGAGCCTTGTGCATTCACTTCGATTTCTTGGCAGATGTCGATGCCATTGTTGCCGTTGTTTGCTCTTCACTACTCACATGCGTGCAGGGAATCTCTGCCAAACCAATAAAGCTAGCTTTCCTTTTAACAAACGGAGTTGAACTAAAATGTAATGGCAGGTTTTGTCACCGTGTACAGTTGATTACCACCCTCAGCCCATCGTGTTGACAAAAATCGAAAGAGTTAAAGTCATCTTAACCCTTAGTCAACACGCTCTATAATGAGTCACCTTTCGGCCAAGGAGGTATTGTTCTCTAAGTACTGAGCTAGTCTAGTAGACATCCTAACAAACAATGATGCCATGTGCAATACACTGTGCCAATAGCTGGCATCCTGTACAGTGAAATATTCAATTTACAGTTTCCTTCAGGATTATCTATCTATCTTGCCAACTATACTAAAATTTAAGTTGTGAAAGGCACTATATAGCACCTGACCCGACACAGATTGGACACGGGAGGCACTCATAAAATAAAAAGACTTTTATTACTCTTCAGCTGGAGGGCACATCTCCCCCGTACTCCCCCCAGCCACAACACAGTCTCAAACACCAGTACAGCACAAGCACAAGCACTCTTCTCCTCCTTGGCACCACCACTCCTCCCTCGCAACCTTGTCCTCCTCCACCCGACTCTGGCCGATGAGTGGTGGTTGCTGGCTCCCTTTTATAGGTCACCTGGAAGTGCTCCAGGTGTTTGATCACTAAGATCCGGCGGCACTTCCAGGTGCGATGAATCTGTTGCCCACACGGGTTCAGGAGTCCCAAACACAGCACCCCCTGGCTGTACTTGCGGGACCCAACAGGGCTGCCCTCAACTTCCTGTGCCCTGTGGGAAACCGAGGCACTACACCAGCCCAGGGGGGCAGCCATCTAGCGTCTAGGGGGAGGTATTGCACTGTCCAGGGCTGCTACCCCTGAATACAGTGTGCAGGGGCGTCCCGGCTGGGCATGGACGCCAGGCGACTGTCACAAAGTCTATCTATCTATTTATCTATCTATCTATCTATCTATCTATCTATCTATCTATCTATCTATCTATCTATCTATCTATCTATCTATCTATCTATCAAAACAGATTATTTCATTTCCAGTTTTACATTTCAAAACATGTCATAACTCTCTTATCATGTAAGTCATCACATGCAAAAAAAGTCCATCCAATTGTCAAAATCTGTCAATCCTATATTTCATTAATTACAGTGACATGAAGTTATTCCAATTTCTCCTAAAGTGATAAATTGGTCCTCAGGTGAAACCTAAACTTCACTAATAAAGTGGAAGGTTCACACATCTCTTATCAACCAATGTCACCTGCTGTCAAATTACAGTTGCTTACAGGTGACATTCAGGAGTATGAGTTCTGATAAACATATCTACAGAGGTTGTGTGCAACTGAATTTATATACTTTCTGAACTTGGAGGAATCTGTTCAGGCAAACACTGAACTTGAGCAACAGCTTGTTCGTTGAGAACAACAACAACAATATTTATTTATATAGCACATTTTCATACAAATAATGTAGCTCAAAGTGCTTTACATGATGAAGAAAGAGAAAAAAGACAAAGTAAGAATTAAAATCTGAGAAAACTAATTAACATAGAATAAAAGTAAGGTCCGATGGCCAGGGAGGACAGAAAAAACAAAATAAACTCCAGACGGCAGGAGAAAAAATAAAATCTGCAGGGGTTCCAGGCCATGGGACTGCCCAGCCGCCTCTAGGCATTCTACCTAACATAAATGACCAGTCCTCATTGTCCTTGTTGTTCTCATGGAAGAACTTGATGATGGCGGTCATGTGGACTTCTGGCCTTTAATCCACCAATGTAGAAGGATGAGGAAGAAGGATACGTGATGATATAAGGGCAAGACAGCAAAATAGAGGAAGAGACAGAAGAGTGTACAGGCACAGAGTTGTTCAAGATGACATAAGGGCCACACTTGTGGACTGTTATTAATCTTGGTCTTACAATGGCAGAGGCTGATTGCAAGGTATAACCCAATTTAAGCCAGTCCACAGGGAAAACAGGTATGTTACTGTGTGATTCAATACTGTACTTCTTCATGCTATTCCAGTTAAAGCAATACAGTAACTGATATTTACAGTAATGTAATGCATTTTTAAAGGGTATTTATTAAAAAATGTATGTAGCACACAATACAGTACATGTAATTTGCTCACTTTGTGAATTCCAATAAATAGGATAAGTTACAGCATGAAGTTATGGGAAAGAGTAGTGGAAGCTCGGTTAAGAAGTGAGGTGATGATTAGTGAGCAGCAGTATGGTTTCATGCCAGGAAAAAGCACCACAGATGTGACGTTTGCTCTGAGGGTGTTGATGGAGAAGTTTAGAGAAGGCCAGTAGGAGTTGCATTGCGTCTTTGTGGACCTGGAGAGAGCATATGACTGGGTGCCTCGAGAGGAGCTGTAGTATTGTATGAGGAAGTCGGGAGTGGCAGAGAAGTACGTAAGAGTTGTACAAGATATGTATGAGGGAAGTGTGACAGTGGTGAGGTCTGGGATTACATCAGGGATCGGCTCTGAGCCCTTTCTTATTTGCAATAGTGATGGACCGGTTGACAGATGAGATCAGACAGGAGTCCCCGTAGACTATGATGTTTGCTGATGACATTGCGATCTGTAGCAATAGTAGGGAGCAGGTTGAGGAGACCCTGGAGAGGTGGAGATATGCTCTAGAGAGGAGAGGAATGAAGGTCAGTAGGACCACCAAGACAGAATACATGTGTGTAAATGAGAGGGAGGTCAGTGGAATGGGGAGGATGCAGGGAGGAGAGTTGGTGAAGTTGGAGGAGTTTAAATACTTGGGATCAACAGTACAGAGTAATGGGGATTGTGGAAGAGAAGTGAAAAAGAGAGTGCAGGCAGGGTGGAATAGGTGGAGAAGAGTGTCAGGAGTGATTTGTGACAGATGGGTATCAGCAAGAGTAAAAGGGAAGGTCTACAGGACAGTAGTGAGACCAGCTATGTTATATGGGTTGGCGACGGTGGCACTGACCAGAAAGCAGGAGACAGAGCTGGAGATGGAAGAGTTAAAGATGCTAAGATTTGCATTGGGTGTGACGAGGATGGACAGGATTAGAAATTAGTACATTAGAGGGTCAAGTCAGGTTAGACAGTAGGGAGACAAATTCAGAGAGGCAAGATTGCGTTGGTTTGGACATGTGCAGAGGAGAGATGCTGGGTATATTGGGAGAAGGATAGAGCTACCAGGGAAGAGGAAAAGAGGAAGGCCTAAGAGAAGGTTTATGGATGTGGTCAGAGAGGACATGAGGGAGATGGGTGTGACAGAGCAATATAACGAGGACAGAAAGATATGGTTGAAGATGATCCGCTGTGGCAAACCCTAAGGGGAGCAGCCAGAAGAAGAAGATGATGTTCAGCATTCTATTTTGCATCTCTGCTGAACACCATCATATTGCAACAGTGTGCATGCAGCCCAATCTGGCCTGCTTAAAGATGATAATGTTTAAAGTTATAATGGAAGTGCAATTTTACTAATTAGGTAGGATTTAATCTGGATCAAACATACAGCAGCTTAAATGCAAATAATAATAAAGTTATGTTTTCCTAAGCAGAAAATGCCTGTAATGATTAGCAAAGTATGTGAATAAATGAAATACAATAAAATAACATTGTTTTGAAGTTCCAGAAGGTCGCTTTCCATTAACTAAAAGTAAAACCTAAGGGTTTTCCATTAAAAATCCCTTCTCACATGTTATCTCCGGGATTTCCATCCTAATCTTTTGGCTCGTGAGACATCCATGTCATTGTCTACCACACCTGAGAACTCTTACCCTAAAAAATGCCTATAGAAACAGAAAGGAAAAAGTGGATGTAATGTTTGAGTACAACTGCTTCATCTTTTTTTTTTTTTTTTTTAATGAAATGCCTCTTTTTCCTGGTGCACAAACCTCAGTTGCCCATTTTCTACGTAGTGAAGGCAGAGACCCAGAGTCATCGAACACTGATGCTTCCGACTTTTAAACAAAAATGAGCTGGAGGTCTATTTACTGGAGCCAGAAATCTGCCATCCAGTGAGAACGACCTCTGTCTATTTTTTTCCTATAAATGGCTGTAATGTGAATACCACAGTGGATGGACAGGCAACCCAAAGGGGATTGTGGATGATTCCTCCTCCGGCTAGGAGACCTTAAAACAGGAAAATGGATAGATGGGCATTCCAGCTGTGAGGAAACAGGAACCCTTACCTAGCCGGGCCTCCAATATAAAGAAGAGACTGGGGGAGACAACAATGTTGGGATCCTTTATCCCCTGGTACGCTAGACGGCAGCATCCCTGGGTTAGGTTTCCCACACTGACACCTACAGGGCATGCTGGAACCTGTAATTCAGTGGGTCAGGCCTGGTGGGTTCCATGGGGGCAACTAAGGGGGAGCTGCTGGGATTAGAAATCCCTACTTTTAGGGACTTCTATTTGATCCAGAGGTGCTTCTAGTGGGCTACACCATAGTGCTCCTGGGTCATAGATAAAAGAAGCCATTCGACTTTACCCAAGCAAGTTGGAGTCGGAAGGCTGAGGACAAAACTTATTTGGAGGATGAGGAGTAGGATGAAGAAGGAGGAAAATCTTTATTATGTGCAGTGCTATACAAAGGATTCTATTAGAGTCTGTAAAGGTACTGGAAAGAATAAAACAACTATCTTTGAACATGTGACTGTGTCTGTATTAGTTGTATCCAGGGTTTGGGGCTCAGTGGTGCCCCCTATCTTTCACACTAAATAATTTGTCATTTCTAAACAGTTATCCAAATCAAAGCCAACACCTCATTTTTCTTAAAGAGAACCCAGTTCTTAAAACCACAAACCTTACAAGATGCAGCCACTGTTAGAGAAGAGCATGTGACATTCTGCTTAATATTTAGTCATATCTGAGGAAGCTGATTATAAATCGTAAGTACAGTATCTTTATCTCAGTTCCTTTATCAAGCTGTAAAACTGATATTTTAACTTTCATTCATCCATTTTCTTAATTCGCTTAGTTAAGAGAACATGCAGAACTGTAGTGTCATGGTTCTTTTGGCGGTCCACTCGTAGTTATCTTCCTTTTTTTGTGTTTCCCGTTTTTCTTTTATTTGTTCATTTCTTTCCCTTTAAAAACTACTGTATATCCCAAGGAGCAGGGACCTAAAATGATAACTATTTATGGTAACACTTTAGATTAAGTGTCCATAATTACACTGTAACTACTATGTAATTACCTATATAAGTAATTACTTAGTTGTCATTGTTATTCCACAGTTAATATAATTACAATGTAACAACTTATCACTGATCCAAAAACAAGTGTACTTACATAGTTACATTGTATCTGTACTTTCAAAATGTAATAAAAACATTAGGGTATGCAACTATAACTATGGACGGCACGGTGGTAGTGCTGCTGCCTCGCAGTAAGGAGACCTGGGTATGCTTCCCGGTCCTCCCTGCTTGGAGTTTGCGTCTTCTCCCCGTGTCTGTGTGGGTTTCCTCCGGGTGCTCCGGTTTCCTCCCAGAGTCCAAAGACGTGCAGGTTAGGTGCATTGGCGATCCTAAATTGTCCCTAGTGTGTGATTGCCCCTTGTCACACTGCAAAACAGGTGAAGCAATTCTTAGAAGAGAAGAAAATTGAAGTAATGAAATGACCAGCCCAGAGTCCTGATCTGAACCTGATTGACAATCTCTGGAAGATGACTAGCGACAAAGTTATAGCAAAGAAACCAACTACAGATACCGAATTGTGGAAGAGGCTGGAAGACAAGTGGAACAAAATCAAGCCAGAGCAGTGCAAGAAATTGGTCATATCCTGTGGGCGCAAATTTGCCAGAGTCATTGAAAGCAAGAGTTTCTACACTTCCAACTAAATTTTGAATACTGTAATCGTCAAAAAGTGTTGACAAAATTTGCAGGGTTCTTTTGCAATACAGTTCTAACAATTCTCTAATTTGGTTCACTGTAGTTTTCCTAAATGAAATGTTTTTTGTTGAAAACATTCTAGTAGAGTTCGCTTCCTGGGTCCTCCCTGCGTGGAGTTTGCATGTTCTCCTTGTGTCTGTGTGGGTTTCCTCCGGGTGCTCCGGTTTCCTCCCACAATCCAAAGACATGCAGGTTAGGTGCACTGGCGATCCTAAATTGTCCCTAGTGTGTGATTGGTGTGTGGGTGTGTGCCCTGCGGTGGGCTGGCGCCCCACCCGGGATTTGTTCCTGCCTTGCGCCCTGTGTTGGCTCCAGCAGACCCCCGTGACCCTGTGCTAGGATATAGCGGGTTGCAGAATGACTGACTGACTACAACTATCTAACAGATGTTCCATGGTCTGGGCAATTTTAATGGAGAATTGCAGTGATAACTGCATAGGTTTTCGATAATATTTCAAGATCTTTTTTAAATGGTGAAAACACCTTTGCAAAATGGTTAACACTTTTTCCCAAAATCTAGAGTGGCACCTCCTTGACATGTTTTGCTTAAACAAGCATTTGTCACATTCTTGTAGTTGTGTTACACTATTTATTGTTGAATTTTTTGGGCTATTATTATACTTAACCCTAACATAATACTGCCAAACTTGCATCATTCAATCAAGGTACACAGGGCCATAGAGCCATTTCAAGCATCACTGGGCACAAGGCAGGAAAGGGCCCAGGATGGGGAGCCATCCCATTGCAAGGCCCATTGACAAACATACCAGCAGTCACACTTTCACACATATGGCCAAGTAACTCAAGCTACATGTCCCTGGGATGTGGCAGTGAAACCCATGAAGAAGACCTAGGGAGACATGGGTAGAATGTACAAATTTTACACACATATCTCCCGAAAGAATTCTATCTCAGGATGATAGATCTGTGAGGCAAAAGCGTTAACCATTTTGCAAAGATGTTTTCACCATTTAAAACAGATCTTGAAATATCATTTATCACTGCAATTCTCCATTAAAATTGCCCAGACCATGGAACATCTGTTACATAGTTGCAGTTACATACCCTGATGTTTTTATTACATTTTGAAAGTACAGATACATCGTAACTATGTACTGTAAGTACACTTGTTTTTGGATCAGTGATCAATTGTTACATTGTAATTATATAAACTGTGGAATAACAATGACAACTGAGTAATTGACTATAACATTACTTTCTATTACACAGCAAGTACGGAGTAATAACTCATAGTTACACTGCACTTATACAGGTAATTACATAGTAGTTACAGTGTAAGTATGGACACTTAGATACAGATACAAACGCCTGAGATCTATTGTAAGTATGCACTTGAGCCCCAGTATATTGCCAAGATGTTGCATTGCTTTTTTGCCTAGCAGACCTTTCTGGGTTTTAAGTTATGATTTATTTGGATATGTGCTTTAAAAAAATGTGGGATAGTATTTGGGGATTAATATTTAAAGTTCTGAACTAGATTGTTCATTTGTTTGTGATTATTATGTTTTCTTCATTTAGTCAGACTATTGCTAAATACTTGGAATTAGGATTTATTCAGCTTTTGTTTGAGAAGTGATTTGTTCCTCGCTTACTTATTTTTTGTTTATTCTTAAAAATTTCATTATTTTGAACATGACTATTTTTACTAGTATGCGGTTGTTAATTAAGGGGTTTTGAAGATTGCTTAGTCTCTTAAGTCTTTGAGGTTAAATTTTTTGGGTTTATCCCAACTCCTTGTGGGTGATCTTTTGATGCAGTTGGAACAAGGAGCCTGCCTGGTGTGTAATGCTTGAAAGAACAGCTTCAGAAAATCCAATACCCTTCTATTTTCTTAATGTTATTTTTCCATTACTGTACATGGAAATAGGAAGGCAGACACCATCCCAGCAGAATAGGGCACAACACTGGAACCACCCCAGGACGGAACAAAAGTGCACACTCACTCACACACAGATACTGTATATGCTGGACAACTTACAATTATCCATTAATCTAACATGCACACCTTAGAGATATGAATATTAGCCAGAATAATAAAAAAAAAACCACCCACAGGGAAACAGAGACAATATGAAAATTTCACACAGACATTAACCAGACTATGTATCATACCTATCTTTCTGGATATTTTAGGATGCAATGAAAAAAACTGTGCCATCGCTCACTCTTATAATAAGACACAAAATAGTTCATTTAAAGAGCAGAATAATAAGCAGATAATATTTAGAAAAGGAATCTCTTAGGGCACTGATCCATATAATGAGATGTATGCCTGCTGCTTACTCTGTGTGATCAAGCAAAGTAACCAACATACTGTGCAAGCAGAATAGTGAAAAAATGCTGCCACAGGGTTTATAGCTGGAGCTCCCACTGGCACTGGCAGATCAGATCTGCCCTACAAGGCACTTTTATTACAGACTTCAATTAAATGCAGTAGTATGCATCATCAAAAAAAAAAAAAAAAAAAAACTAAAGATGATGCATTGCTAATATAATTGAGGTGGTTTAAAGAAGAAGCATCATCTGCACCCAACTTACGTGACTGGTTAAATGAACTGCATTGGATTTTATCACTGAATTATGAAATACAAATTGAACAAGAAGGAGCGCGTCTTCATGCTGTCAGCAAGAGGAAATCTGCTAGGGTAGGTCATCTAAAGTTACTATTAATATTATTTTAGAAATATCAAAATAAAAATAGCTTTTTCAAGTGCAATACTAAGACCGTATTTATAGAACGAAAGTGATGCAGAGAAATAAAGCAATATGTACAGATTGTCCTACCCGTGCATTCGGATACAGAATTCAGTCTCTCCAGCAGCTTGTCTAGGCTCATTTCTTCACTCCCAATCCAAAGCATTATTCTTCACCAAAACAAACACGAGTCCAGCAAAAGCTTTCACCTTTGCAAGGGGAACTAGAGAGCTACACAAAAGACATGCATTTCAATGGCTGCAGAGTCCCTGACAACCAAAAGGAGGTGCAAACGCGCACACGTACTCACACATATATATACACACACACACACAAAATCTCTCTCTCTTCTCAGGCATTCACCCACATGCAGGAAAATCGGCCTGCTTTCCACTGCAGTGATCCTCGCCTGAGATGATGCAGCCTGGAGACAGACTCGTGAATGCTAATACTGAATGTCAGGATGACTTTCTAGGTCTGTATGCACTTCAAGCTTTGGGCAAAGTGGCCTGAAAATAAAATAAAAAATAAGAGTCTAATTAGCTTCATTATCTGAACTGTCTGTATTTTTATTCTAACCTTAAAAAAATATATATTTTGAGAAAGAGGGCTTACTACATGTCTCAAGTGGAATATCAGCTTTTAGGGAAAAACAAACATTTAGAAAGGAATGTGTGATATCTTTATTGCTTATTCAAAGCTAACTCAGAAAAAATCAAAACTAATGTGTTATGTTCTCCTACAGTTTTGAAGGCAGGGTGGTTGATAATAAGAATACAGGCAGGTTTCTCACACTGCAGAAATCCCAGTCCTAAAAAAAATAACAGAATTTTCCAATTCACAGCATAAAAATGATATCAAGTCGTGGCTCAGTAGAAAAATAACTGAGCAGATTTTATATCCTCTGTCATGTCCAATAAGTCAGAATGTCAACTGTCTACGAGTTAGCTAAAGGTGGCACTGAGAAATTATCTATATACTAGCAGTAACATCTATGGCAACAGGTGGGACAATATGAAATATGAGATTCCAAAAACTCAAGAAGCAAAGACTTTTTCGGCTGGAAGAGACAGACAAGGATGAAATGGGAACAAGGACTATGATCCAAATGCATTAGTCAAGCAGACATCATATGCTGTCCATTATGAGCGCTACTCCTCTTCAGCACTCAGAACCAAGCAACAACAGCAATGATTGGAGTCAATGGAACTAACCTATGAAGGATGTCTAAAGTAAAAATATTTAAGAAATAAAAATATTGTGTCAAGGCTTTTTAATATATTGTTATCTACATCATATTGCTGCAGACTGCATATAAAATCAAAAGATAATGCAGCAAATGTCTTGAAGCCACAACAAGAGTGGTGTGGATGTTTTCTCTTAGGACTGAGGAGAGATGGTGGCATCTTTAGTGACACAGTTCTGTCAGGCATAATAACAAGAATGACAATGAGCTATCATGCAGGCTACAGGATGAGAACTTCAAAGCTGCAGTGTACGGTAAGAATGTTTATATTACTAAAATATCTACTTTATCGTGTCAGTGACCAGACTAGGGTGATAGAGAACAGTCTTTTATCTTTTCATTTTTGTCATACTTCAATTGGCGACTGATTTCCAGTGTGTCTGTGCGTGTGTGCGAGTATAACCCTGTGATGTGCTGGCTCGCCATCTAAGGCTGTTTATGCCTTGTGCACCCCCCAATGTCGTTAAGACAGACTCTGTTCCCTAAAACTGAAATGAGTAAGGCAGACTTGAGAATGTTATGTAAAATAAAAAAATATCACAGGGCCATTTGTCAATGTGTCACCGTTGCTAGAGCCACTTAGTAGCTGTCACCCACTCGCAGAATTATCCCAATCTGTTAGCAGCTTGCTTCTCATTTACTTATGCCAAGTTGGTTTGTAATCTGCATGCTAACAAATTTGAATGCATACACCCTGAAAATGTGTATGCACAATGAGGCCTTTAAAGAGAAATGTCACTATACTCATTTATGTAAGAAATGAATGCGAAAAATCGTAGCCATTAATAAAAAAAAAAGGACACAGCATTTTTGTTTAAAATGTGTGGTGGACGGCCGGGACGCCCCTCTGACACTGGATCCGGGGGAGCAGCCATGGGATGCATACTACGTCCCCCGGAACGCGTGGTGGCAGCCCTCCTGGGTTATATCGGGACCTCAGGGCTCAGCCCTGTTGGGCTCCGTGGCCAGCACCGGGAGGAGCTGCATGGTTTAACGAGCCTGTGTGGGCTGGAAAGCACTTCCGAGTGGGCTATAAGAAGAGCCTGCAGCCACCACTCCGGGAGCCAGAGTCGGGAGGAGGAGGACGAAGCTGCCTGGGAATAGTGGAGGAAGAAGTACCTGTGTGTGTTTTGGTTTCACTTTGAGTGTGTTTGTGCAGGATTGTGTTGAGCCGGTGGGACATGTGGAAGACGTGCCCAATGGCTGAAGAAAAATAAAAGCACTTTTTCTTTGATTTGAACACGTGCCTCCGTTGTCAATCAGTCTGTGTTGGGTCGGGCGCCTTTATAGCACCTTTCACAAATGTTTGTTTACTTCTTCAAACATCTCACCATTTAAAGTTATGGATAAATATTAAAGCCAAGATGATAATTTATAATGTGTCAGAGATCTATGACTAATACACTCTTTTAAGTCATGTAAAATAATTTAAAACTGACTTGCAAATTGAAGGATTAAAGGACTTGTTGGGAAAACTGGCAAGGGAAAATGTATTTTAGTTTTGGGCCTTAATTGAATTTTGAATATATAGAGCGTGTTGTGTTCTACCAAGATGAATAGAGACTAATGAAATCATATCCCAGTTAAGTGGAAAGTAAGAAATTATATTTTAGTTTGAGAATGAAAGAGATGGAACTATAGTTTCATAAGCATAGGCCACTGAGCATGACTTTCGCATTGGGATCAGAACATAAATGGATAATGTCTAATGGTTTTTGGAGGAGTCGCTCCTGTTAGACTACCCAAGTTTACCTCTTGAGGTGGTAACTAACATGATAGTTATTGCCCTTGCTTGACAGTGCAATATTAAACAATACTTTTTAGTGAAATTGTGAGATTTCACTGCCTGTTCCAATGCAGTAATTTCACTTAGGGAAAGCTGCCCTTGTAACCACAAGTTCCTTCATTTGTTCTTTAATTGCAACCACATCTTCTTCAAGGCAGGTGATCTCAGGCTCCATGTTTAATATATCAGGGTAACTCATGATTCCCGTGGTATATAACAAGACGACTTACTGTGAGTAAATAGGGGGTTTTGACCAGGAGATAAACATGCAACAGGGAAAAAGCCAGGACAAATCCAGAAGAGCAATTAGAAATGGGCAACCAAAACATGAGGGAAAAACCAGAATCCAAGTCAGAGGAAAGATGAGTTTGAAACCGATAAGGAACCTAGAACTAGGACTACTTCAGAAAGAAACTAACTATGCTAAAGTTTTTTTGTACTTTGAATCAAACTGTGGGGAAAACACAAGTCACAACCGCTGCCAGATTTATACCTTACTGCCAGAGAGACCACAGATTCAATGAACATAGAAACATGATGCGAATCCCAATCAGGTAAACATTAGAACACTCTAGACAAAAATGGGCCATTCCAGCCAACAAAGCTCGCCAGTCCTATCCACTTATTTCTTCCAAAAAAACATCAAGTCGAGTTCTGAAAGTCCCTAAAGTCTTACCGTCTACCACACTACTTGGTCTCTCATTCCAAGTGTCTATCGTTCTCTGTGTAAAGAAAAACTTCCTAATATTTGTGCAAAATTTACCCTTAACAAGTTTACAACCGTGTCCCCGTATTCTTGATGAACTCATCTTAAAGTCACCGTCTCGATCCACTGTACTAATTCCCTTCATAATTTTAAACACTTCAATCATGACACATCTTAATCTTCTTTTGCTTAAACTGTAAAGGCTCAGCTCTTTTAATCTTTCCTCATAACTCATCGCCTGTAGCCGTGGAATCAGCCTGGTCGCTCTTCTCTGGACCTTTTCTAGCACAGCTATGTCCTTTTTGTAGGCCGGAGACCAAGGTAAACTTTTTCTTCTTCTTCTAGCTGCTCCCATTTAGGGGTTGCCACAGTGGATCATCCACTTCCATCCTACCTGTCTTTTGCACCATTTTCTGTCACACTGACTGTCTTCATGTCCTCCCTCACCACATCCTTAAACCTTCGCTTTAACCTTCCTCTTGTCCTGTGGTTCCATCATTAACATTCTTTTCCCAATGTTCCCCTCATCTCTCCTTTGCACGTGCTCAAACCATCTCTCACTTGTCACCAAACTGTCGTACCTGTGTTGTCCCTCTAATATACTCATTCTTAATCCTGTTTACCCTCATTTCTCTGAGAAAATATTGTAGCATTGTTAACTCTGCCTCCTGTCTTTTCATCAGTGCCACCATCTTCAAACCATACACCATAGCTGGTCTCCTTACTGTTTTATAGACCTTCCCTTTCACTCTTGTGGGTGCTCTTCTATCACAAATCACTTCCGCCACTCTTCTCCCCCAAGTCCAACCTGCCTGCACTCTTTTTCACCTCTCTGCTGTTCTCTCCATTGTTTTGGACTGTTGAACCCAAGTATTTTATATTCATCTGCCTTCATCACCTCTTCTCCTTGCAGACGCACCCTACCACCACCTTCTCTCTCAGACATGGCATGTACTCTGTCTTACACCTACCGACTTTCATTCCCTTTCTCTCCAGTGCATACCTCCACTTCTCCAGGTTCACCTCAACCTGCTTTCTACTCTCACTACAGATCACAACGTCATCCATGAATATCATAGTCCCAAAAGATTTCCGCTTAATGTTTTATATCATAGATAGAATACTTTAACAGTGATTTGTTTAACCAAAAGTAGTGGGATTGAAGGAATATGAAAAAAAATAGATGTTAGACTTGTTAAAAAGCAACAACAGTTTGTCAGTGATAAAGGACTCACAGTGGCTTTACACTTTGCTACTGTTTCTAGTTGTGCTAACTGTTGCAGAAATTTACTAAGGAAAGGAAGCTACAGTATGTCATGATTACAGAGTATAACACTGAATCTAAAAGACTGAGAAGGCAAAGACACAACAGGCAATGCTTTTACTCTGCTATTTTTTTACCAATACGCAACATTTTGCATAGTATTTCTTTTTAGTTGTTGAGGATTTGCAATTAAGTATGGTATTTAGATTAATGCTAAACCAGAACATATATTAGCTCGACCACCTTTCATTCTGTAAAGTACTTTCCTGAATCTCTGTGCTTTTGACATTTGTGCTTAAATTATTTGACTTTTTTTTTGTCCACCTACAGTACAGGCCAAAAGTTTGGACACACCTCCTCATTCAATGTGTTTTCTTTATTTTCATGACTGAAGGCATCAAAACTATGAATGAACACATGTGGAGTTATGTACTTAACAAAAAAAGGTGAAATAACTGAAAACATGTTTTATATTCTAGTTTCTTCAAAATAGCCACCCTTTGCTCTGATTACTGCTTTGCACACTCTTGGCATTCTCTCGATGAGCTTCAACAGGTAGTCACCTGAAATGGTTTTCACTTCACAGGTGTGCCCTATCAGGGTTATTTAGTGGAATTTCTTGCTTTATCAATGGGGTTGGGACCAGCAGTTGTGTTGTGCAGAAGTCAGGTTAGTTGGACGATCATTTATTTTTCAACAGGACAATGACCCCAAACACACCTCCAGGCTGTGTAAGGGCTATTTGACCAAGAAGGAGAGTGATGGAGTGCTGTAAATGGTCATGAAAATAAAGAAAACACATTGAATGAGGAGGTGTGTCCAAACTTTTGGCCTGTACTGTATATTCTAGTCTTTTTAAGATTCTCTTGTATCTTTTAAGCTTCCAACCATGTGTGCTAACCTATTCAATTTTGTGCAAATTATTTTGTATAGCATTGTTCACTAAGAGTACATACAGAGTGCTGTAAGAAGTTCACAGCTAGACACAAATACAAATATACAATGTTTACTAATTGATAACACTTTAGTTTAGGTACTGCAAACATGAATCTATTACTCATTTACTCTTATGTAACAAGACCTTAACAAAGGCTTCTTTCTGTGTTAGCAACACTTATAAAGCTTCAATAAGGTGGTTATTCATCTGTGCAGTGTGGTCTACTAAAATAACTTCACTTTGGAATGGCCAGTGGTGGCTTAAGTGAGACATATTTCTCTTGATGTTGCATGCTTCAGTAAAACACCTGTAGAAAAGACTGTAAATTATCATGCCCACCAGAGGACGCCAATCTTCTTCTTTTTTTGGCTGTTCCCGTTGGGGGTTACCGCATCTTTTTCCATAACTTCCTGTCCTCATCATCTTGCTCTGTTACACCCATCACTTGCATGTCTTCTTTCACCACATCCATAAACCTTCTCTTAGGCCTTCCTCTTTTCCTTTTGCCTGGCAGCTCTATCCTTAGCATCCTTCTCCCAACATACCCAGCATTCCTCCTCTGCACATTTACAAACCAACGCAATCCCACCTCTCTGACTTTGTCTCCAAACTGTCCCACCTGAGCTGAGCCTCTAATGTCCTCATTTCTAATCCTGTCCATCCTCGTCACACCCAATACAAATTTTAGCATCTTTAACTCTGCCACCTCCAGTTATGTCTCCTGCTTTCTGGTCAGTGCCATCGTCTCCAACCCATATACTGTAACATAGCTGGTCTCACTACCATCCTGTAGACCACCTCTTTCACTCTTGCTGACACCCATCTGTCACAAATCACTCCTGACACTCTTCTCCCCCCTGCCTGCACTCTCTTCTTCACCTCTCTTCTACACATCAAATAATTTGGTGAGGGTCCTACTTTATTTACCTTACCTTTCTCTGTTATAGGAGGTGGTCTCTGACCTTGAGATTTATATCTAGGTAACTGAAGCCCACTTGTTTTAGCAAAAAGAAGACCACAAGGATTAAAGAAATATGATAACTGCATATATATGTTGACATATAAGACAAGACACAGACAAACAAACATATTATATGCTGTAGCTGGTTTACTTGCTATTTAGAGTTTAAATTTCTCTTACGACACAGATAAATAGTTTTACAATACCAAGACTTTAAAGATAATGTCCGATGCCATGTGGAGTTGTTGCTTTATTGCACCTCTGGGTTCAAGTGAAGGACTCTCCTTGCGTTGCAGTCCACTTTATCTCTTTGTTGTATGATCCTTTGTTTGTGGCATGCCGTGCTTTCCTCATTTAGGCCCTTTGTTGAACTGTCTGCAACTTCACAGGAAAGAGCATTACTCTTTTCTGGCACAAGAGTTCAGATGCTGAAGTTCCCATCTTGAAGTAGCGGCTCTTTCTAAGCCTTTTCAGCCCACTGGCCCACAGCTTGGCTTGCAGAGAGATGGTCAATTTCTGGACCGCAAAGAGAAATAGGTTGTCCAATACTCTGCTCCCCAAGCAGAAAACAACTCATCAGCTTTCAGTTTCATTGAGAACTTTCAAAAGGTAATTTTGCAGAGTGAGAGTAACGCTCCTGTAGAATTTTCTTGGGAGTTTCCTTGAGAGAACCACCTGAGAGAGCTATAGCGTGTTCCTAGAAACTTCACAATGGTGCAGGGAGATTTCTGGAAAAGTATAACTTCTCTTGATTTAATTAATGTCACATCCAGATACAAAATCAGTGTCTCCTTATAGGCACTCTCTTTTGTCCATCAGAGTTGTCATTCATTGAATTATAGCTCTTTGCTTTTACATGAGTCCATTTTAGATCTTTTGACTCAAGACGTTTGCAGAGGGGCCTCTGGAGAGATGTCAGTCCAACTCTGATTGACACCTTTGTTATCAGATGAAGTCCAGGAAGATCCAGATATGACCTGGAGTTACAGTTACTTAGTTTGAAATGTAAGTGAGAAAGTGCAGCTGAATGTCTGCTAAATCTGCTACCTTAACAGGCCTTGTGTGCCAATAAAGCCTAGCAGAGTGGGCAATGCCCACTTTGTCCTACACAGCTATAAATTCTTTATATCCATAAGTAATTTTATCTATACTAATAAAAGGCAAAGCCCTCACTGACTGACTGACTGACTCACTCACTCACTGACTCATCACTAATTCTCCAACTTCCCGTGTAGGTGGAAGGCTGAAATTTGGCAGGCTCATTTCTTACAGCTTACTTACAAAAGTTAGGCAGGTTTCATTTCGAAATTCTACACGTAACAGTCATAACTGGAACCTTCTTTCGTCCATATATACGGCCATAGCCTGCAGCTCGGTTGCCGTGTGAGGCGGAGTTGCGTCCCGCATCATCATGCCTCCCACGTAATTGAGTGCCTGCCCATATAAGGTAAATATTCGCGGGTGAAGGACTGTGCTTATGCAAACGAAGATGAGATGGTCTAGTGTTTGGCACAAACTCAACGAAAGTGCGAGAGAAACTTTTAAGTGCCGGGTCTTAGCTAACATTAAATACAACTGTGGACATTGCAAGATCGCACAAGACAGCGGCTCACGTGAACTGACTGTGAACGCAGTACGTAGAGAACAAGGAAGAGCTCCAAAGAGCGCTGAACAAAAAACGCATTACACAATTGAGAAGGCAGCAAAAAAATATGAAGCGAGTGACGCATACAAGCATATTCATAAGTGCAGCTACTGCGGAAACAAAGCATGGTGTAAACCATAAGTTTAAATAGTTTATAGACACGCTGCCGCTGGCGTTTGTCATGCCTACGACGAATACGATATTCGCGAAATACAAGTTTAATGAGACGCGGGGTATAAACGAGACTTTGGATCACTTTGTAACGGAGTTAAAATTGCTGTAACAGAGTTAAACTTGCGGGTGAAGGACTGTGCTTATGCAAACGAATAGGAAAGCAAGGTGTAAAGCTTAACTTTAAATTAAGTTCATAGACACGCTGCCGCTGGCATTTGTCATGCCTAAGGCGAATACGATATTCGCGAGATACAAGTTTACTGAGAGGACGCAGGGTATAAACGAGACTTTTGATCACTTTCTAACTGAGTTAAAATTGCTGGTGAAGGACTGTGTTTATGCAAACGAAAATAAGATGGTCAGGAATAGAATAGTGTTTAGCACAAACTCAGCAAAAGTGCGAGAGAAACTTTTAAGTGCCTGGTCTGAGCTAACAATAAATAAGTTCTTGTGAAGGACTGTGCTTATGCAAACGAATAGAAAGCAAATGTTACGTTATTTTTAAAACGTTTCCTTTTCTTTTTCATAACGTCTTTAACACACTTCTTCTCCGCTGCGAAGCGCGGCTATTTTGCTAGTGAGTGTATAAAAGGCTCTTAACATGCCATACTGCACAGAGATTAATGACTACTGATGCTTTATAAGCATAATTAGGGCCAAAGGAAGTCTTTGTTAAAGTCTTGTTACATAAGAGTAATTGAGTAATAGATACATTTTTGTAGTACCTAAACTAATGTGTTACCTACTAACTAAATTAAAAGCACACACAAAAACACAAATTTGTTTAAACGAACAGGAAAGCAAAGTGGTTTCAAACTGATTAACATAAGTGGAATCCAGCAAAATCTTTCCATTAACTAATTGTTATTGATTATTACATATATACTCAGCAAAAAAAGAAACGTCCTCTGACTTTCAACTGTTTTTACTTTCAGTAGACTTAATGTGTAAATATTTGTATGAACACTAAAAGAGTCAACACCATAAGACATAAACTAAAAATGTTTCACAATGTGTCCCTGAATGAAGGGAGGCTCAAAATCAAAAGTACCAGTCAGTATCTGGTGTGGCCACCAGCTGCTTGAAGTACTGCTGTGCATCTCCTCCTCATGGACTCGACCAGATTTGTCAGTTCTTGCTGTGAGATGTTACCCCACTCTTCCACCAAGGCACCTGCAAGTTCCTGGACATTTCTGGGGGGAATGGCCCTAGCCCTCACCCTGCGATCCAACAGGTCCCAGACGTGCTCAATGGGATTGAGATCTGGGCTCTTCGCTGGCCATGGCAGAACACTGACATTGCTGTCATGCAGAAACTCACGCACTTTTTGCCACTCCTGTCTGGTCCAGCGAAGGTGGGTTTGTGCCCATAGGCGGCGTTGTTGCTGGTGATGTCTGGTAAGGACCTGCCTTACAACAGGCCTGCAAGCCCTCAGTCCAGCCTCTCTCAGCCTATTGCGGACAGTCTGAGCACTGATGGAGGGATTGTATGTTCCTGGTGTGACTCGGGCAGTTGTTGTGGCCATCCTGTACCTGTCACGCAGGTGTGATATTCGGATGTACCGATCCTTTGCAGGTGTTGTTACACGTGGTCTTCCACTGCGAGGATGATCAGCTGTCCTTCCTGTCTCCCTGTAGCACTGTCTTAGGCGTCTCACAGTGTGGACATGGCAATTTATTGCCCTAGCCACATCAGCAGTCCTCATGCCTCCCTGCAGCATGCCTAATGCACGTTCACGCAGATGAGCAGGGACCCTGGGCATCTTTCTTTGGGTGTTTTTCACAGTCGGTAGACAAGTCTCTTTAATGTCCTGCGTTTTTAGAACTGTGACCTTAAATGCTTACTTTCTGTAAGCTGTTAAGGTCTTAACGACCATTCCACAGGTGCATGTTAATTAATTGATTATGGTTAATTGAACATGCATGGAAAACATTGTTTAAACAATTTACAATGAAGATCTGTAAAGTTATTTGGATTTTTAAAACATTATTGTTGAAATACACAGTCCTGAAAAAGGGACGTTTCTTTTTTTGCTGAGTATATTTGCTTTTTTGTTGTTTGATCTAATTATTTTTTGCCAACCCTGACCTACCTATATGTTTACTCCATCCAGGTAGCTCTCTTCTAGTAATTGATCCAATATTGAATTAGCTCTGCAGTCATCCAAGGTTGGCTCTCTGATTTATTTTAGATAAAAGACTCACACTGTGCCCAAGAATTGACAGATGATATCAATTGGGAATCCTTAGGACTATAATTGGTCTCTGCATTCTACTCAAAGATGTGCTTGATCAGCATTAACATACAGATTGAATATTAAATTGAGATGAATGTGTGGATTCTTTGTTCTTAAGTGTTACATGCTATAATCTCTTTTCTAAAATTATTTCACAAAGTACTAATAAAATAACATGTAATAGAACTACTAATAACTTCTTCTTCTTTCGGCTGCTCCTGTTACGGATTGCCACAGAGGATCATCTTCTTCCATATCTTTCTGTCCTCTGCATGTTGTTCTGTTACACCCATCACCTGCATGTCCTCTCTCACCACATCCATAAACCTTCGCTTAGGCCTTTCTCTTTTCCTTTTCCCTGGCAGCTCTATGCTTAACATCCTTCTCCTAATATACCCAGCATCTCTGCTCTGCACATGTTCAAACCAATGCAATCTCACCTCTCTGACTTTGTCTCCCAACCGTCCAACTTGAACTGACCCTCTAAAGTACTCATTTCTAATTCTGTCCATCCTCATCACACCCAATGCAAATCTTAACATCTTTAACTCTGCCACCTCTAGCTCTGTCTCCTGCTTTCTGGTCAGTGCCACCGTCTCCAACCCATATAACATAGCTGGTCTCACTACTGTCCTGTAGACCTTCCCTTTCACTCTTGCTGATACCCGCCTGTCACAAATTACTCCTGACACTCTTCTCCACCCACTCCACGCTGCCTGCACTCTCTTCTTCACCTCTCTTCCACAATCCCCATTACTCTGTACTGTTGATCCCAAGTATTTAAACTCATCCACGTTCGCCAACTGTACTCCCTGCATCCTCACCATTCCACTGACCTCCCTCTCATTTACACACATGTATTCTGTCTTGTTCCTACTGACCTTCATTCCTGTCCTCTCCAGAGCATATCTCCACCTTTCCAGGGTCTCCTCAACCTGCTCCCTACTATCGCTACAGATCACAATGTCATCAGCAAACATCATAGTCCACAGGGACTCCTCTCTAATCTTGTCTGTTAACCTGTCCATCACCATTGCAAATAAGAAAGGGCTTAGAGCCGATCCCTGATGTAATCCCACCTCCACCTTATATGCATCTGTCGCTCCTACTGCAGACCTCACCACTGTCGCACTTCACTCGTACATATCCTGTACAACTCTTACGTACTTCTCCGCCACTCCTGACATCCTCATACAATACCACAGCTCCTCTCGAGGCACCCTGTCATATACTTTCTCCAGGTCCACAAAGACGCAATGCAACTCCTTCTGGCCTTCTCTATACTTCTCCATCAACACCCTCAGAGCAAACATCACACCTGTGGTGCTCTTTTTCGGCATGAAACCACACTGCTGCTCACTAATCATCACCTCATCTTAACCGAGCTTCCACAACTCTTCCCCATAACTTCATGCTGTGGCTCATCAATTTTATCCCCCTGTAGTTACTACAGTCCTGCACATCCTCCTTATTCTTAAATATCGGCACCAGTACACTTCTTCTGCACTCCTCAGGCATCCTCTCACTTTCCAAGATTCCATTAAACAATCTGGTTAAAAACTCCACTGCCATCTCTCCTAAACACCTCCATCCTTAAACAGGTATGTAATCTGGACCAATGGCTTTTCCATTCTTCATCCTCTTCAAAGCTGTCCTTACTTCCTCCTTGCTAATCCATTGCACTTCCTGATTCACTATCTCCACATCATCCACCCTCTTCTCTCTCTCGTTCTCTTCATTCATCAGCCTCTCAGAGTACTCTTTCCATCTTCTCAACACACCCTCCTCGCTTTCAAGTATGTTTCCATCTTTATCCTTTATTACTCTAACCGACTGCACTTCGAACTACTAATATAATTCTGGCATATACATAAGCTGAAAGCCAGCTCACTAGGAGCAATTCTGGGTATTGGTTAAGCCCGCCACATTAAATTACACCATGGAGTTTTCTAGAAAAAGTAAACAAAGCAATAGCTTGTTCTTCAGGTATGTACAAAATATAGACACAATCAAACAAATAGTAAGAAGAAACAACACTATAATAAAAGGCTGTAGTCAATTAGGAAAATTCTGAGAAATCAGAAACGTGAACACTGAAGGAAAAAGCCACTAACAGAGACAGGGGAATCCAAGCTCTGGCTGCTAATGACATACTTACTTGTATGTTATTGTCAATGTTAAAAATTGGTGTAAATATATTAGAAACAAGTATGGAAGCATCTCCAGAGCAAGTGTATTTCAAGAAAAGAACAAGGTTTGAAAAAAGAATGAATCATCCAATGAATATATCATAAACATAACGAGCATTTTTGTCAAATCCAAACTCAAGAAGCAAATGTCTTTATACAGAGATACAGTCAGCTCCGTAAGTATTTGGACAGTGACACAATTTTCATAATTTTGACTTTGTACATCACCGCAGTAGATTTGAAATAAAGCAATCATTATGTGATTGTGATGTGTGTAGACTTTCAACTTTAATTTAAGGGGTTTACCAAAAATATCATATGAGCCGTTTAGATAGACACTTTTCTGCATGGCCTCTCCATTTTCAGAGGCTGAAAAGTACTTGGACATTTGACTGACAAGCTGTTCCATAGCCAAGTGGGAACAGTTATTTATTATTTCATTATTTATTAAGCAGGTAAAAAGGGCTATAATTGATTCCAATTGTGGAATTTGCATTTGAAAGCTGTCACTGTGAACTCTCAATATGAGGTCCAAAGAGCTGTCCATACAGCTAAAAATAGTCCGTCATTAGGCAGAGAAAGCAAATCAGACCTTTAAGGGATTTAGCAGAAATGTGAGGAGTGGTCAAATCAACAATCTGGTACATTCTTAAAAAGAAGGGACACAGTGGTGAGCTCAGCAACACCAGAAGGTCTGGGCAACCAAAGAAGTCGGCTGTGCTAAATGATTGCAGAATTCTGTCCTTGGTGAAGAAGAACTCCTTCATGACATTTAGCCAAACCAAGAACACTCTCTGGGAGGTAGAGCTAGCACTGGCAAAGTCTACAATCATGAAAGTTAAGGCAGAAGGTCTACCACAAGGTGCAAACAACTGGTAAACCTCAAGGACAGATTAGACTTGCCAGAAAAAAAATAATAAGGCCTGTCCAGTTCTGGAACAAAAAAGTTTCAAAAGTTCCTTATGGCATAATGGTGAGAACCACCAAAAAGAAGGACATGAAACATACCTAACTTTTGTAAGTACACTGCAAAGAATGAGCACGCGGAATTTCAGCATCCCACCTATATGGAAAGTGGGAGAAATAGTGATGAGTCAGTGAGGGCTTTGCCTTTTATATGTATAGATATGACTGCGGGCAGAAGTAGCAGGATGAATTCTGAAGTGTACAGGACTACACTATCTGCTCTGACTCAGCCAAATGCTGCAAAACTGATAAGCCGACGCTTCACAATACAGATAGTCAATGAGCCAAAACATAGTGCGAAAGCAAACCAAGTACTTTTCAATGCAAAGAAGTGAAATATTCTTCAATGGCCAAGTCAATCATGTGACCTCAACACAACTGGACATGCACGTCACTTGCTGAAGACAAAACTGAAGGCAGAAAATCCAACAAACAAGCAGCACCCGATGACACCTGCAGTAAAGGTCTGGCAAAGCATCAGCAGGGTGGAAACCCAACATGTGGAGATGGATGTGGGTTCAGACTTCAAACAGTCTTTGACTGTAAAGGATTTTAAACCAAATATTGAAAATGGTCATGATATTTATAATTATGTTAGTTTCTCCAAATCCTTTTGAGCCCCTGAAAATAGGGGACATTATATAAAAATGTCTTTATTTTCTAAAAAGCTCATACAAGTCTACACTTTAATCACATCTTGATTGCTTTGTTTCAGATCTATCGTGGTGTTGTACAGAGCCAAAATTATGAAAATTGTGTTTTTGTCCAAAAACATTTATGGACCTCATAGTATTTTAAAAAGTAAATACACCCAATAAAGTGTGTTTTTGTTTTTAAAATATGTGGACATATCAAAATTTAGCCTTCGTTTAAACACTCTCTGTAGATAAATGTGTTATAACAGCATCAGATTTAAATTTTGGAGTCTATTGTATAATTTACCGTATATACTCACGTATACAGTAAGTCGGTGGTCTTGAAACCCTAAAAATCGATCATAAAATCAGACCCCGACTTATACAGCCATTCAAAAATGTGACACATATTCATTTAATTTTTTTTTACATCTTCTTGCCTCCTCCAATCTCGCATCAGTTTCTCAGACACATCAAATTTCGTTGCAGCAGCACAGATACCCCATTTCTTTTGCCACTTCAACGACTATTAATTGAAAACCAACTTCATATTTTGTTCTGATCGAATGCTCCATTGTAGATAAGGAATGTTCTTATGATAAAGGTGTATGAGGGTGTGAGATCCAAAAAACACTAAAGAGTACAAACATCACTTCGGAATAGTTCGGGCACGTAGGCACAATACATAGAAAAAAAGGCAGTGTGCTCCATGGTTACTTTCTCAGGTGGGCGTTAGAATATCGTAATCCCTTGGACCAATAGCATGAGTTTTCCGCATTTGACTTATATGACCAACATTATAAAATGGCGGAAATTTTACGGTAAAATCGAGCCCTGACTTATCTGTGGGAGAACTTAAACGTGAGTACATACGGTAACTAAACATTTGTATGTGGAAAAAGTAAGTTTACCCCACTGTAAATGTATCACTACCTTAAATTATATATAAGTAGTATAGGAACCTAATCAAGGACTTTGTTAAATGGTGCGACTCAAACCACCTACACCTGAACACCAGCAAAACCAAGGAGCAGGTGGTGGATTTTAGGAGGCCCAGGCCCCTCATGGACCCCGTGATCATCAGATGTGATTGTGTGCAGAGGGTGCAGACCTATAAATACCTTGGAGTGCAGCTGGATAATAAATTGGACTGGACTGCCAATACTGATGCTCTGTGCAAGAGAGGACAGAGCTGACTATATATACTTCCTTAGAAGACTGGCATCCTTCAACATCTGCAATAAGATGCTGCAGATGTTCTATCAGACAGTTGTGGCAAGTGCGCTCTTCTAAGCAGTGGTGTGCTGGGGAGGCAGCATAAAGAAGAAGGACGCCTCACGCCTGGACAAACTTGTTAAGAAGGCAGGCTCTATTGTAGGCACGGAGCTGGACAGTTTGACATCTGTGGCAGAGTGACGGGCGCTGAGCAGGCTCCTGTCAATCATGGGGAATCCACTGCATCCACTGAACAGGATCACCTCCCGACAGAGGAGCAGCTTCAGCGACAGACTGCTGTCACCGTCCTGCTCCACTGACAGACTGAGGAGATCGTTCCTCCCCCACACTATGCAACTCTTCAGTTTTACCCGGGGGGGGGGTGTAAATGTTAACATTATACAAGATAATAGACTGTTATACCTGCCTCGCACTCTCCACCTTGCATTTTTTAACTTCTACTGCTTTTTCTTTATTGCTGTTTAATTAATATTGTTTTTATTAGTATGCTGCTGGAGTATATGAATTTCCCCTTGGGGATTAATAAAGTATCTATCTATCTATCTATCTATCTAATTAGAATCAGGTGCACCAGATCAGCACATCATTAGAGAATAATTTATCTTAACCTGTCTAATTTAAACCTCAGATATGAAGTTTGGTTAGCCCTTTGTTGTTGCCTACATTGACAGATCTCTTTGAGGCCTTCAGTGAAAAGGTTATGAATGACTACGAGTCTGGGAAAGGGTTTAAAAAGATATCCATAGATAGATAGATAGACAGATACTTTATTAATCCCAAGGGGAAATTCACATAATCCAGCAGCAGTATACTGATACAAAATACAATATTAAATTAAATAGTAATAAAAATGCATTTAAAAGCAGACAATAACTTTGAGTAATGTTAGCATTTACTCCCCCGGGTGGAGTTGAAGAGTCGCATAGAGTGGGGGAGGAACGATCTCCTCAGTCTGTCACTGAAGCTACTCCTCTGCCTGGAGATGACACTGTTCAGTGGATGCAGTGGATTCTTCATGATTGACAGGAGTTTGCTTAATGCCCGTTGCTCTGCTACAGATGTTAAACTGTCCAACTTTACTCCTACAATAGAGCCTGCCTTCTTAACAAGTTTGTCCAGGCGTGAGGCATCCTTCATCTTTATGCTGCCTCCCCAGCAGACCACCGTGTAGAAGAGGGCACTCACCACAACCGTCTGATAGAACATCTGCAGCATCTTATTGCAGATGTTGAAGAACGCCAACCTTCTAAGAAAGTATAATCGGCTCTGATCTTTCTTACACAGAGTATCAGTATTGGCAGTCCAGTCCAATTTGTCATCAAGCTGCACTCCCAGGTATTTATAGGTCTGCACCCTCTGAATAGGTCTGTACCCTCTGGAACATTTGGAATTCAACCATTCCACTTCCAAGAAATCATCAAAAAGAGGAGATTTCAAACTGCCAAACTGTCTAGACCAGGCCCTCTTAGCAAATTCAGGCCAAGAGTAGGACACAAGATACTGAAGGACATCTCCAAAACCCCCGAATTTCATCATGGGACCTACACCCATAGCTCTTGATATCAAATCAAAATCTTTATTGTCATTGTAGCGATGAGACATTGTACAACGAAATATGTCCACATATGTTAAAAAAAAGGTGGCATGGGGTGTACCTTCTTTTTCACATGACTGTAAATAGTAGCAAATTCAAACAGATCCTGACACCACAAACTTCCAATGAATGTTGATTCAAGCGAGCAGCCTTTACCACAAGCCCTTCTGCAAATACCGCTGTTCCTAATCTGGGAATCATGTTAGCCCGAATTTCTTTAATTTTAGAAGTGTGCTATTAGACTTAGTCCAGCTAAGTGGCAACATGATCTAAAACTTTCATCACCCGAACCAGTATTAGCTTTAGGCATAAACAGAACAAACATTCAATTAAATAAAAGACAGGGATATTACTTTCTAAGTTTCACAATGAACAGCGTAACCTTGTACTTGTCATATAGCAGTATAATATTTCACAAAGCTACTCCACAACTGACTACACATTTATTCAAGTTACATGCTATGTTGGCCCCATGGTTAGGATAATGAAACAAGACACTGTTATGAACAACCAGAAGAAGGTGCTTGGGAGGAATTTTTATAGAGCTGAGAATAAACCTGGAGATGGAAAGTGTTGGTTTATTCTCGGTCTGTCTCGGCTAATCTGTACTTCATTAACCAGAAGGACGGCAAATCAGGTAACGAAAACAAGAAGGAGAGACAGAATCATAGTCAAAAAACACTAATTGACCAAAAGCCAGAAAATCTCAGAACTAATTTAGGTTGAAGATCACTTGCTAATGCCATCACATGGCATTTTTTTAAAACGAGCCTAACATTGGAATAAAAATAATACTAAACCAACAATTATATATTCTTAGAGTGATGGTATCTCGCCTAATTACATGACTAGCAGCTTGTTCAAGTCTTGTTACATGAGAGAAATGAGCAATAGATGCATTTTTTGTAACTAATGTGTGACCAGTGATGCAAGTACCAAAATGACAAATTCAATAAACAATGAAAAAAAACACCACAAGGAAAATTTCTGAAAAAGTCATGAATTAATTCTCAATAATTCATAATTCATTTTTACGGCCATGGCATAACCTATAATTCATATTTAGAGAAACTTAAACTAGCATAATCATTTTTCCACATAAAAATTCATTGCATGGTCTAGTAATTATTTTTCAAATATTCTTCGCATGGTCTAGTAATTCTTAGAACATTAAAACAATGTAGACGAGAACAGGCCATTCAGCCCATATTGCTTCTCAGTTTGCTTAAAAGAGCATTGGCTTATACAGTTTTTGATCCATTTGCCAAGTATTTGCACATTGATAATTTTAATATACAAAATAAATATGAACATGATAGGTCTGGAAATTAAAGATGTGTTAAAGAGATAAGTAATTTTACAACAGACTAATAGAAATTTTCTGAATACAGAAATCAATATGCAGTCAGTAGTAATGTATCATCAGATGCAGCTGCCAACCATGAATTTATTCCTCTTATTTAGTTACAAAAAATAAAACTTATCTTTAATTCAACTCATATGGGGCCTATTTACAGATGGCAATTAAACCAACAAGCATTTCTATGAAGGCTATGAAAGGCTGCCTCTTGGTTCGCGGACGGGCCCATTTCAAAATGGCATCTACTTTGGAGCACTGTGGCTTCACAGTACCCTGACCCACCAGGTAGCCTAAATACTTGGCTTCACTAATTCCAAAGAAACATTTCTTCGGATTAATCTGAAGTCTGGCTTCACCAAGTGTTCGCAATACCGCTTTTACCTGCTGTAGGTGTTCCATGTGCTGGAATAGATGACCATGTCATCCAGGTAGGCAGCACTATATGAGTTATGGGGCCTGAGCACTTTGTCCACCAGACACTGGAAAGTTGCCGGAGCCCTGTGTAACCTAAATGGAAGCACATGATACTGCCAGTGTCGGCTAGGGGTACTAAACGCGGTCTTAACCTTTGCAGAGTCCGTTAAAGAAACCTGCCAGTACCCCTTTGTCATGTCCAGCATGGTGAAATACTGAGCTTGTCCTAGCCTCTCAAGGAGGTCTTCGACTCGTGGCATTGGATAAGCATCAAATTGGGATACTTGATTAAGCCGACAGAAGTCATTACAAAACCTCCAACTCCCATCAGGCTTATTGACCAATACAGTGGGACTGGACCAGGGAATATGACTTTCCTGTATTAGTCCTAGTTCCAGCATGTGCTTGATTTCAAGCTCCACTTCAGCTCTTTTTGCCTTGGGAAGGTGATACAGACGTTCTTGGACTACAACCTCCGTGAAGAATTCTCCAAGATCTTATCTGTATTCTTTGTCTTCTGCCAACTTAAGATCCAGTTTTGTAGGTTACTTCTGATGTGAATACCTTCTAATTTCAAAATTAATCTTTGGTGTGGGATTGTATTAAAGGCTTTTTGAAAGTCTGCATAAATTATATTGTATGCTTTGCTTTTGTCAACCATTCCAGTAGCCCACTCAAAAAACTTTAATATACTGGTTTAGCAGGATCTTATGCTCGTAAACCCATGTTCAGGTTCCATTAGTTGTTAAGTATTTCGGCGTTGATGAACAATGGGGACTACAGTATGTCTTTGTCCTGCCACAGTGAGGAGGGTCAATGCTAGGGGCAGTATGGTAATCCATGGTGACAGGAGTTGCGCTGTAATGGGATGTGTGGATTTATGAAGACTGCACAGAGATCTTGAGGGCAGTGTGAGAGGTCAAGGGGACATTGAATAGACCTGTCTACCAAGAAGCCAATGAACCTTTTATTGGGAAGATCTTAGTACAGAAGTAGTCATCGGATCAGTAGGATTACAAGACTCCTGAGAGGTTCTGGAAGTGCAGTTTCCAACTGTGAATGAGCAGTGTTCATGGCTTTTGTTAATGATATTCAATAATTATGGATTTGTTCAGTCATAAAATAAACATCTATCTGGCAGTTGGTTGTGTCATTAGGCAGCCCATGAAAATCTCATCTAGGGAAAAGCTTGTCTTTTCTGTTGAAGGTACCCCTTACTGTCACAAGCACTAAAGGTAAAGCTTAGGGAAACCTAAGACCAGTATTAACCACATTTTTGCTAATGTTTTGTTCCTGATGAAGCTGTTTGTCTGCCCCCCCAGTGCAGCTGGCTGGGGATGATAGCTACTGTGCAGCAATTGCTTGGTTTGAAGTCCTTTGCACAAATCTCTGATGATACTGCTTCTCTGGACAGTGTTCTTAGGATTTCAAACCAAGGGATGACTTCTTTTAATAAACCCTTTGCAACATATAGCACAGCACTATTGTGTCTGATGATGGTTGAAAACACCAGAGTGAGCCAAGTTTGCTCAAATAATGCGATCATACCCCTTTTTGAAACATATGAGAATCCATTGGCTCCCACCACCTGACTTTGACTGCATTTCGACTTTTAACTCTGAGACTGAAAAAGAAAATAGTGCAGGAAGGTGCAAGAACGTCTTCGTCATCAGTCCTAAAGTGGAATCCTGAGCCAAGAAAAGTAAGATATGAAGGACTGAAACTGGACCTAATACAAAGTTTTGAAACACAGAAGATGACACCGAAACGATCAATCCCTGTAGTCCTATTACCTACTAAGAGGGGCACTAAGAGAAAGCGTAGATGTCATGCAAAAAGAGATTAACATATGAATATAAATTTAAATAGATATTAGTGGTACAGTGTGGATGTAAGAATGGATGAGGATGGTACGCATGTTGCTTAAAGGAAAGTTCGATCCAATAATGGATGAAGCATGGGCACACAGACAGGCCCAGAGTTGATAGAAAGCAACCATTCAAACAATAAGTGGACTGACTGGGTTTGCAAATACTGAGTCAAGGATACTGGTTTTAAGGATAGAAAAAGCAACAAACACCCCAACAGAGAAACAGAAAATCTAGTAATTTACAGAGCACATCTCTGCCTTGCTTATTAACCTTGTATACAAACCCTGGGTCACTAGTGACCTGTTATGTCATATTTACTGCTCTTACAGAGTCACATGATGCAGTGTGGATGCGTGCATTGGGAATTAACATGCTCAGAAATGAAACTATGCAGAGGAAAGATGAACTAAATTGTTTATTTGTTTTCTGAAACATTGCTTTGTTAATGTTCCTCTGCTGTTGTTTCATGTTGCTATTTATTTGTAATATCTACCATTATGATAATTGTATATTATAATGTCATTTAAGAAATTGAAAGGATAGAAACAGTTTTAGAAAGCACTCTTCTTCTAATGCTGAACCAGCTAATTTATTGGCTACTGTAAACTGAACCTGGTCTGTTAATGTTTATGTGTTTGCGTAAGAATTATCTGAACGGTTGAATTAGTTTAAATTGTAAAAGCTCTGCAGCATTGTATACTTAAGGTACTGCTTGGCTGTGCATGTTTTGCTGCTATCTATGATGCAAAACCGATGCTCTAATGCACATATGGTTTTATAAGTTGTTACTAAGTTAGCTCACATTTATGATGTCAGGAGTTAAAGCAGCTGTTTTTAGAAACATTATTTTAGTTTTATGAACCATGGATTATGACAACGGGCTCTATAAGATCAGTAAAAGAGCTGATTAATGATAGAGGGAAGAGAAATGAAAGAGCTAATCACACAGAAAACAGGAGAAGGGAAAAGTCAATCCAAGAATGCTCTGATTGATTTCTAACACTTCAAGCAACACAAGAAATGGATAATCTGGAAAAACCTAAACATCTAGCAGTACCAGGATATACTGGTGTGTATTACCACACTGTATTTGGCTTTTGTTTTATGCAATTTGATCTATAAAAGATGCATAAATACATCATTTCCTCCCTCCTTCTTTTGATCGGTATAACTGATTGAGATCACAGGAAGAGGGAAGTGCTGAACTTCAGTACCAGACAGATTGTGCTAAGAGTATGGGAGATGAGTCATTTTGTTAAGGTCTACATAATAAATTTTGGTGTCACAACCCACTTTTTATCACATATGAGTCTTTGCGACACATGGAAGTGTTCCCCCTAGGTGATTTGAGTGTGACTGTAAGAGTTGGTAAGGTTGAGTGAAATCTGCAACCCACTACCGTTATATACAATAGACACCCATTGGATGATAGATAGATAGATAGATAGATAGATAGATAGATAGATAGATAGATAGATAGATAGATAGATAGATAGATAGATAGA
>JANRMT010062834.1:56594681-56622967 GCA_026402145.1 Polypterus bichir lapradei
AGATAGATAGATAGATAGATAGATAGATAGATAGATAGATAGATAGAAACCACAGTAGTAATAGAAGTAATAGAATTTCTCACAAGGAAGATAACAAGACAATTCAAAGCCAGGGTGAATAAGAAGAAGACACTGAGAGCCTGGGAAGAGCCTGGAGACATCCGGGAATCATATGAGATCGAAACACAATCTGAGAGACCAAGGCGGTAGAGCTGAGAAACACCTATATGAATGAAACTAAAGAACAGTGGATGAGCAGAGCAGCATGTATAAGGAGAAGAGAGACACTTCAGACCCGGTGAGAGAGAGCAGACAGATCAGTGGAGCCTCCTGGACAGGCTGGCTGGGGACAAAGTTCACCAAGATGAACAAGAGCCCATCCAGACTAAATATATCTATTATACAGTATAATGCCTTTCAAAGCTATCTAAAGAGATATCTGACATATAGTGCCTTATACTACTATCTGTCATATAGTGCTTTCATATATATATGTTTGTTGTAAAGACAGAGCACTGTTTTAGGTAAATAGGTAAGGCACTATAATTTTACAATAGATAGATAGTACTACATATTATACTATGTTATATATAGCTATGCAAAAGGAAACAAAATGCACTACATAAGAGAAGTAATGCTCCAGATATCAAAGGAACTATATAATATTTATAGTTGTTATATAGTGCCTTTCATATATTTTGCATAGTCACATTGATGCAAAAGGCACTATATACTATATATAGTGCCTTTAAAGCTATCTAAATGATCAGAAATTTACTACATGGTGCCTTTCACAAGTATCTTTCATATACTGCCTTTCATAAATATTTATTGAACAGAGCTATCTTTTAGATACATAGATAGGTAAGGTACTATAAATCTGTAACAAGCAGATAAGGTGTTATATATCTACATTAAATAGAAGGATAGATACTACATATAGTATATTATACAGTACTAAAGATATAGTAGCTAGAAGATATAAAAGGCACTACATAAGAAAAGTAGTATGCCACATATGAAAGACAATATATTACAGGAATAGTTGTTACTTATTACCTTTGACAGATAGACAAACAGACAGATAGAAAAAGAGTATTAAAAGCAAGAATAGGTTCAACCCAAGACTATACCAAGGCAAAACAATGCAGTTCCAAAGTTATGCCTCCAAATATTTGCCAAAATAGTCTAAAACTATATTATTTTAATCATTTACTCACTTAAAATGTTTAACGGTCACTACTAACTCTGATTCTGGTAAAGTGTCAATATTTTTGCAAGCACTTTTTAATGATTTCTTTGTATCTTCTGTGGGGAACAGCCCAGACACAGACAGGCAGACATCTTTGTAAGTCACCACGCACGCTTTATTTACAAATAATATTTACAGTGAAGCACACACAGCCCCTAAACACCCCCTAAAGTCGCAATGCCTTTTCAGGTCCGCCTCCACTCCTCTCTTCCGAGCTCTGTCCTTCTCCTCACCCAACTCCAGCCATCAAATATTTCCGGCCCCAGGAGTGGTTAAAACTCTTGGCACAAAGTCTCATCTCGCGGGACGTGAAAGTGTCTCTCTTCAAAAGATCACATCTTGTTGCAGGATAAAAAGTGTCGTCTCCCAAGATTTTTTTATAAATATATATATATGTATAGGCTGGGTCCTGCATTGCCAGGCATACTTTGAATCTTCGGGATCCACTCAGGGTTTCTCTCTATTCCTACAACTAACACTGAGATAAAGGATAATGGAGGTCAGGAAAGTCCACATTGTCGATTTAGTAGCACTGGTATCCAGCAGAAAGCATATCTTATGATCTCCTAAAATGTCAAGCTTTTGAGCACTAGATGTAGACAGATTAACACAGTTCAAAGACAAGGCAATAATAGTTTTTGTGATTAATCAGATAGGCTTGCAGATTACCAACTATTTTAATATTTGAGTCTGTGCCTGCTGCAATCTACCCAGCGTATTCACGCAGTAATCAGCAATTTCTTTTATCCCACGTACTTCAGACGTTTTCCACTCATACACTTGATGGTGAATTAACCAGCTTATTTTAGGAAGTAAACCATTCAAACATATGTGTCTTTCAAAGTTAACATTACATCAATTTTCATGCATAAACTCAAATGTTGAACATCAACTGTATCTTGTAAGGAAAATAATCAGCACAGTAAAAAAAAAAATCAGCAAACATGTTTGTTTGAGCCTCCGTTTTTATTTCTCAAGCATTTACAGTTCCACCATGTCTAAAAGAAGCAAAGGTGACAGGCAAGTTTACACTCAACCAGAACAATCAAGCCTCAGTCTGCTAGTTCAATTCAAGAAGCAAGTTGAAATTAAAATTGAATGCTTGATTATAGTGTTCTTACATACTGTGAGGGATTACTTCTCCAAGGGAAGAAAAAAATCTAATTTGTACTTCCCACAACCACAGTGTTTACCCATAAAGGTCACATGGTGTAATTCATAAATAAATCAAAGAATCGTTAATCAAACTGCAAAGCTTTTAGCAAAGTGGTTTTCATAAAGACTTGCATTATGAATGAGCAATCACTTACTGATCCCAGAAGGAGGTTTCATTGCCTGCTGTACTGTAATAAATAAAACTGTTATTTTATACCAGTGGGATTGCCTACTGTTGGATCTACTAAATAGGTCAAAAGATATGGGCCAATTTGAAAAAAGTGCCAAAATGAAACAAATTAGAACTTGGCCTGGTTAAGATGAAATTTCAATCTCATTTTTGATTGTCATACACCATAGTGAAGAGACTAAACGGTGTAATTTATGATTCACATTTAACTGCAAAGCTTCTTTTAATTAGTGATCACTCAAGTGTCTTAATGGTAAACTCTCTTAGCTTATCCTTAATCAGTCATGACTAAATGCTAAAGGGTTATCTTCTTCTTCTTTCAACTGCTCCGTTAGGGGTTGCCACAGCAGATCATCTTCTTCCATATCTTTCTGTCCTCTTCATCTTGCTCTGTCACACCCATCACCTGCATGTCCTCTCTCACCACATCCATAAACCTTCTCTTAGGCCTTCCTCTTTTCCTCTTGCCTGGCAGCTCTATCCTTAGCACGCTTCTCCCAATATAACCAGCATCTCTCCTCTGTACATGTCCAAACCAACGCAATCTCGCCTCTCTGACTTTGTCTCCCAACCGTCCAACCTGAGCTGACCCTCTAATGTCCTCATTTCTAATCCTATCCATCCTCATCACATCCAATGCAAATCTTAGCATCTTTAACTCTGCCACCTCCAGCTCTGTCTCCTGACTTCTGGTCAGTGCCACCGTCTCCAACCCATATAACATAGCTGCTCTCACTACTGTCCTGTAGACCTTCCCTTTCACTCTTGCTGATACCCGCCTGTCACAAATTACTCCTGTCACTCTTCTCCACCCTCTCCACCCTGCCTGCACTCTCTTTTTCACCTCTTTTCCACAATCCCCATTACTCTGTACTGTTGATCTCAAGTATTTAAAACTCATACACCTTCACCAGCTCTACTCCCTGCATCCTCACCATTCCACTGACCTCCCTCTCATTTACACACATGTATTCTGTCTTCTTCCTACTGACCTCCATTCCTCTCCTCTCTAGAGCATATCTGCACCTCTAAATGCTAAAGGGTTATAAGAGAAACATTTCTAATTTTGATAGCACTTGTTATTTGGGTTATTAAAGCAAGAAAATTGTCTTTCCTTGGTTTGCAAGGTGCTGACATTCACAAAGTTCAATTCTGGGTTTAGATAGTTGCCACATCTCCAAAGATGTGCTTGTCAGGTTATACAGCGATTCTACGTTGGCCTCTGTCTGAATGTGAATGTTTATGTAAGCATAAGTGGGCCCTAAAATGGGCTGGCACCTTGTCCAGGAATGGTTTCTGCCTTGTACATGATGAACATGGGATAGACTTTGGCGCTCCTATGACTGCCTGAATTGGAATAAAACGGTTTGAGAATATCAGGTTATATACTATGAGGCAGTTTACAAGGTAGAAGAGGAATACTCGTCAGTTAGGCAATTCATTCAGGTTCAAACAAGGAATCATGGTTGGGTCCAACACTGTGACCTTAATTGCTGTAGTCCAATTCCTTTGCCTCAAAATAAAGAAGATTGCTTTCTACTTGTACCTCATAAAAAATAAGATTCACAAGTACTATATACACTACCTCCAGAAAGTATTCAGACCCCCTTCACATTTTGTACATTTTGCTGTATTGCAGCTTTATGCTAAAATCATTTAAATTCATTTTTCCCCCCATCAAATAACAGTTAATACCCCAGAATCACAAAATGAAAACAGGATTTTAGAATTTTTTTCAAATTTATTAAAAAATATCAAATGCATATAAGTATTCAGACCCCCTGCAACGGCACTTGACTGGTTTAGGTGCATCCCATGCTATAGATCATTGCCGAAATGCCTTGTTTGAGTCCCCTTGTGGTCAATTCAGTTGATTACACACAATATAAAAGGTACACACCTGTCTATAGATGGTCCCATAGTTGACCACGTGTATCACAACAAACCAATGCCATTAAGTTGAAGGAATTGCCTGAATAACTTATAGACAGGGGTTATGTCGAGGCACAAAAATTTGGGAAAGGAAACAAGAAATTCCTGTAGGATTGAAGGTTTCCAAGACTACAGTGGCATCCATAATTCTTAAAAGTAATAAGCATTGAACAACCATGACTCGTCCTACAACAGGCTGCCTAGTCAAACTGATTTATTTGGGGAAAAGGGCCATGTTAAGAGAGGTGACCAATAACATAATGGACACTTTGGCTAAGTCCAGAGAGCTTGTGTGTTGATGGGAGAAACTTCCAGAAGGACAACCACCAGTGCAACACTGCACTAATCTGGGCTTTATGACAGAGGGGTCGGATGGCACATGAAAGCCTGCTTGGAGTTTGCAAAAAGGTATCTAAAGAACTCTCTTATCTATGAGAAGCAAGATTCTCTAGCCCAGGGGTGTCGAACTCTGGGCCTGGAGGGCCACATTGGCTGCAGGTTTTCATTCTCACCCTTTTCCTAATCAATGGCCAGTTTTCACTGCTAATTAACTCCTTTCCCCTTCATTTTAATAGCCCTGTTTTTAAGGATTCAGTTCTCTGAATTTATTCCTTTCTTCATTAAATGGCAGCCAAACAGAAATGAGATGCGAAACGAGCCAACAGATAACCAGCTAAACTGGGATTTCAAACTCCAGCCAATTTCACACCAACCAATCTCTTAATGAGAATTCAATACTTGCTGTTAATTAAACCTGTGATTTAATACCAAGCTTTGTTGCTGTTCTCATTCTGCCACAGCAGACATTTCCAGAACTATTGATTTTTCTGTTTTTTCTAAGAACACCATCAAAATGTTTTGGTGACCTTAGAGATCAATGTTACCGAGACCATCACTTTTTTTTATTTTCAGATATTGTGTGATGGGCACAGGTGAGCTGGTCATGTGGTGCCTTGCTTTGTGTCTCATTATTGATTGGCTGCTAATTAATGAAAAAGAAACTACTAAGGTAAAAGAACTTAAATTAGCAACAAAAACTGGTCACTAATGAAGACGATGGTTTGAATGAAAACCTGCAGCTACTGCGGCCCTCCAGGACCAGAGTTTGACACCCGTGCTCTAGCCTAATGAAATCAAGATTGAGCTGTCTGGCCTCAGTCCTCCTATACATCACATTGGGAGCAAACCAGGCACCGCTCATCAGCAGCAGGGACTGAGAGACTAGACAGGGTTAGGGGAAAGCTGAATGGAGTAAAGTACAGTATGAAAACCTGCTTCAGATCGCTCTGGACAACAGACTGAGCCAAATGTTTACCTTCCAGTAGGACAATGGCCCTAAGGACACAGCAAAGGCAACATAGGAGTGGCTTAGGGACAACTCTGTGAACGTTCATGAGTGATTTTTCAAGGTTGTCCTGTTTCACTGCTACGTGGGCAGAGCTGCGGGGGACAGCTGGGAAGGATTAAAAACTTCAACTTGCATTTTAGCAATTAAAAATATTGTGCAGACTACATGATTAAAATAAAGCATATTTAATTTGAACTTTTCTGGGCAACTGATAATAGTGTATTACTTAAAAACATATAGCGAATTATTAATAAAATGTCTAAGATACACAATGAAAAGTTTATTCTTTAATACAGAAGCAAAAAAATAAAAATACAATAAAGCACAAGAGCAGAGATACAAGTAAACAAATTACAACTTAATTTCACAATTAAGTCTATTTGAAAAAAACAGTCTTGATGCTGACTTTATAATAAAGCCCTTTTTCTTTAAAGTATACAAAAATGAATAGATGAGTGCATGGAGGTCCACTATGCCTAACAAAGTTCTGAGAAGCTCTGTTAATGATGTGAGCCTGGCAGGCCTGCTCTGATTCAGAGGACTACATCGGTAGTTGCACTCACACTCTGCTCGAACCTAAGAGTGCTAGCATGCAAAATCTTTGCTGTACATCTGTGAACATCTTTGTTGAAAATCAGTGGCTTCTTTTTAAGGGGAAGATTAGTGGTCTATGACTGCTGGTTCTGTGGCGGATGGCCATTGCTCATGCCCGGCCGGGATGCCCTTTTGACACTTGGTCTGGGGGAACAGCCATGGGTTACACACTACTCCCCCCGGAACGCTTGGTGGCAGCTCCCCTGGGTTGCATCGGAGCCACAGGCATGGGACTTCGGAGGTCAGCCTTGTTGGGCTCCGTGGCCACCGCCAGGGGGAGCTGCACAGCTTCCTGACCCCGTCTGGGTGGCAATGCAGCCACACCTGGAAGTGCAGCCAGATGCAGGTTATCAAGCACCTGCAGCAATTCTGGGTGGGCTATAAAAGGAGCCAGCAGCCACTGCTCCGGGAGCCTGAGTCAGGAGGAGGAGGAGGACGACACTTGCCGGGAGGAGTGGTGGTGAAGGCCACTGTGTTTTGTTTTGGTGTATTTACTTTGTGCTTTTGGGACTATGCTGTGGCTGGAGGACACGGGGAAGACCCTACCCCAACTGAAGAAAAATTAATTTCCTTTGTCTTTACGTGTGCCTCCGGTTCTCTGTGTGCCGGGTTGGGCACCCATATAGCGCCTTTTGCCACAGTTCACACACACTCTGGTGATTTCTTTACCTCAAAAGACCTCAATGGTTATCTGCATCAAAGAAGTAGGTTTTTCAATTAAATGGAGCTCAGTCTTGGAAAAGGACGGTCAGTTCAATAACACTGACAACCTTATTCATCCATTTGTGTAAAAGGTATAGGGAAAACAAACAACTTATACCCAAGTCAAGTCAAGTCCAGTTGGGGAGCATGCACTGGTACAATATGTTGCTGCACCCACCACACAATGGAAACAGCTTGGGATCCCGGTTGGCAACCCCCCAGGCAGACACGCGGTCCAGTCCCACCCTCCAGAAATGACCTTCTATCTATAGCAGTAAGGTGTTATGTGGGCGTCCCCTTGGCCTGGTCCAGCCACTCGGGTCCCCAACAATGAGGGTCCTGTGAGCTGATCACCCTTGGGGGTAACTGATACACCCAAAGATACACAAAAAAAAAAAAAACCTGACTGTAGGACATGAGTTGTCACCTACATTTTATCCTTCTACTACACCCTTTATCCTCGGTTACATATAAAAGCATAACTCCCAGCGAGTGTGATGGCAGCTACCTAATGTGACAATGGCTGTTAATGGACTGTATGTCATTAGTAGCTATGTGGCGGTATTCTAATTACGTGCATAAGTGCAACAGAAACACTATAAACACTGAAGAGATTGTGAAAACATGAAATAGCCGGGCACATAAATTCAAAAAATAAGTGCATCACTTATTAAATTTTTGAACCTAGTGCTCCGAGGTTTACCATCAAAAATATGTGTCATACAGTATATGCCTCAAAAATAAAAACAGAAAAAATAGTGTTTTCCAACCACATTTCAGTCTGAAAATTAGTTACAAATTGTTTGATTGGAAGAGGTGTGCCAGTGCATTGGTCACCAACTCCAGCCCTGGAGAACCACCGTGGCTGCAGGTTTTCATTCTGACCCTTTTTTTAATTGAGTGCCCTGTTTGTGCTGCTAATTAACTTCTTGTGAATTAATTTTAATTGACTTCTCTTTTAACATTTGCTCCCCTGAATTTCTTCCTCATTCCTCTTAATTGCTTTATTTCTTTGCACCAAAACAGAAATGAAATGTGAAGTGAGTGAGCCAACAGAAGACCAACTAAGTCAGGTCCTCAAACGCCAACCAATTTTACTCCGACCAGCTGCTTAATTAGGTGATGCGTCTTGTTGTTAATTAAAACCAATTCTTTAATTCCGTGGCTTGTTACTGCTCTCGTCGTGCATTAGCAGACATTTCCGAAATTGTTGATTTTCTCTTTCTAAGAGCAGCACTGGTAAAATGTTTTGGGGACCTGAGCAGATCGACATTCCTGAGACCTTCATCTTTCTTTATTTTCAGATATTGTATAATGGACACCAGTTGTTTTGGCTCATTTTGTATCTCATTGTCTGGCTGCTAATTAAGGGATCTGAGTCTTCAAATAAGTATTCTTTTGTGTATTCTGTAGTGAGAGCAGGGAGCAGGTTGAGGAGACCCTGGAGAGGTGGAGATATGGTCTAGAGAGAAGAGGAATGAAGGTCAGTAGGAACAAGACAGAATACATGTGTGTAAATGAGAGGGAGGTCAGTGGAATGGTGAGGATGCAGGGAGGAGAGTTGGCAAAGGTGGATGAGTTTAAATACTTGAGATCAACAAAACAGAGTAATGGGGAGTGTGGAAGAGAGGTGAAAAAGAGAGTGCAGGCAGGGTGGAATGGGTGGAGAAGAGTGTCAGGAGTGATTTGTGACAGATGGGTATCAGCAAGAGTGAAAGAGAAGGTCTACAGGATGGTAGTGAGACCAGCTATGTTATATGGGTTACAGATGGTGGCACTGACCAGAAAGCAGGAGACAGAGCTGGAGGTGGCAAAGTTAAAGATGCTAAGATTTGCATTGGGTGTGATGAGGATGGACAGGATTAGAAATGAGGATATTAGAGGGTCATCTCAAGTTGGGACGGTTGGGAGAAAAAGTCAGAGAGATGAGATTGCGTTGGTTTGGACATGTGCAGAGGAGAGATGCTGGGTATATTGGGAGAAGGATGCTAAGGATAGAGCTGCCAGGCAAGAGAAAAAGAGGAAGGCCTAAGAGAAGGTTTATGGATGTGGTGAGAGAGGACATGCAGGTGGTGGGCGTAACAGGTCAAGATGTAGAGGACAGGAAAAGATGGAACAAGATGATCCGCTGTGGCATCCCCTAACGGGAGCAGACAAATGAAGAAGGAGAAGAAGTCTTCAAGAGCAAGTCAATTAAAATTAGTTCAAAAGAAGTTAATTAGCAGCAAAAATAGGGCACTCATTAAGAAAAGGGTTAGAATGAAAACCTGCAGCCAAGGTGGTCCTTCAGGACCGGAGTTGGCGACCCCTGGTCTAGTGTACAAGAAGACCCACTCAAGCATTATTACAATCTTTTATATGTTTATCTGGTATACAATGTCCATGCTGTGAAGTGGATAAGCAGTTTAGCCGTAGTAACAATCAGTCCAGACATACAGAGAGTACTAACATTTAAGTTACTTGAACTGTAAATGGAGCTCAAATCAGAGAATCATGACAGCTATAATATTAAACAGTAAGATTTTTTAGATGTAAAAAAATATTCAGTTATGTGCTTAGCTTCTGAACAAGTGTAATATTGCAAACAGTTTGCCTAACCACTGCAAAGCACATTTAAAATGGCTGAAAAAAAATGCAACAACAGACCTGCTCAATAGAAAAAACAGAAGTGGCTATATAACTAAAATAAAATGTATTCAATTGTAACTTTTCTGGACAATTAAGTAATACACACAATTAGGCAAGTCACTGCTCTGAGCCTCTCATTATTTCTATGCACATTTTCCAACTCTGAACCATATACATGTAAAACTGAATGCTTATTGGATATAATCATTTACAGGTGAAATGTAATTGTTTAATGAGGAAGAGTGTGATTTAATGTGATTAACACCTTATATTAAGGTATGCATGATTATTAAGCAGCTTCATTAGTTCAGGTAAAAATCGGCCAAAAAAGAGATTTAACGGACACTGAAAGTCAACTCAATCTAATTTAACTGACACTGAACTGAACTCAAAAATTGTAAAATGTCTTTAAGATGGATGGAAACATTCTGAAAACTGCTAAACTATTGAGGTGCCACCACCAGACAAACAGACATTTTGTTGTGAATAGTCAGCAGGGTCATAAAAAAAGGTGTAATGAAGAAAAAATTCAAATTAATTTCAAATTAATTAATTACTTATTAATTAATTACTAATTAATTAATTAATTGATTGATTGATTAATTAAGAAATTACTAATTAATTAACTTCAAATTGAGGAATTAAACATGGAGCCAACCAGGAATCCATTAGCCTGCAGTACCAGCATAAATCAAAACTGCAACCTACCTGGAATATCCACAAATACAAGGTGGTCAACTGCTCAGAGACATGGCTAGGGTAAAGAATCCTTAAACACAACCACCACTGAATAAGATTCACGAATTGAAACATCAAGCATGAGCCAAGTGATACCAAGTGACTGATTTTTCAAAGGTTTTAAAGAGAGATGAAAGAGGAGTGACTCTTGATGGACCAAATATATGAGCTCATGGCAGGATCATTAAGGGACACAGAGCATCAGTTTGAGTCAGGTGCCAGCAAAGTTGGGGAGAGGTACTGGTGAGGGCTGCTGTCATTAAGAAGTACTTCCATTGTGCAGTGCTGTGTGACACTGGAAGCTCTTCTGGGTCCACCATAAAAGGAAGCCACTTTATCTGCATCAGGGATTCAGAGTCGGAGAGCAGGGGACAACAGAAGGAGTAGGAGTAGGAGAAGGGGGTTCTGTACGTTATAAACTGCTAGACTGACTTAAACTTTCTGAAGGCGCTATTGTTAAATGAACATCATTTTATTTAACCTTGAAATTGTGTTCAGCCTATGTGTGTCTGGAGTTTGAGGCTCTGGGGCACCCCCTAGTGTCCACATATGAAAACAAACAAAAATAAAGCACAAGAGCAATAATGCAAGCAAACATCAGTCAAGTTAATTCCATAATTAAAAAAAATAAAATCAGCCTTAAAATCTGATGCTTACACTGTAACAAATTCCATTTTGATTAAAGAAAAGCATACAAATGAATATATAAACGTATGGAGGCATGTCTAACAAAGTTTTGTAGATTGTGAAAAAGATTCTTATACTTGTGAATTTGAGGAGATCCTTTTCAAGACAGGCATACATTTTTCCAGTTGAATGTTATCTACAATAATTACAATCACACTGAATGTTAAAATAAAAAAGGGTGTTATATAATTTACAACACGTATACTTCTTCTGTGCTGTGCTTCCACCTTGTGGTCATTCTACAGTAGCTCAGAAAACATTCTGCTTCTCCAGCTTTCTGTGTTTGGTAGGTTTTCACATTTAATTTTTGACACACTTCACTGCAGACAAAAATGACCTGATTGAAGTGTTGAAAATTATGAAGGGAATTAGTTCAGTGGATCAAGACTGCGACTTTAAAATTTCCCTGGATGGAAAGCCACTTTATCACACATCTGATCTTGATCACAAACTCACATCCATAAGTACATTTACATGAAGCCAATTTGGAATTGCCAGTTAAGCTAGCATGTGTGGTTGGGTGATGTGGGAGAAAAATGAATGCTGATAGATAGATAGATAGATAGATAGATAGATAGATAGATAGATAGATAGATAGATAGATAGATACTGTATCTGCAACTCGCTCTATTTAAAACTTATTCTTTCTCTCTTTTCACTGTAATTCATTTTTTTCATTTCATCAAAACAATTGTACAGTACATTAACATTTTCAGAAAAATGTCGTGTTTGATGTGTAAGGTTTTTATAGATAGATAGATAGATAGATAGGAAACTGGGGTACCTGGAAGAAACCCACGCAGAAACTGGGTGAATATGCAAACTCCATGCTGAGAGGACCCTAAACCTTTGTCTCCTTATTGTGAGGCAGCAGCTCCGCCATTGCACTACCATGCTACCCTGCTTTAACAGATTAGGATACTAAAAAGTAGCCCGATGATTCACATTTACAATGATGAAATGCCTTGTGTCTTGTATTTTATGTGCTTTCAATCAGAAATAATTCATCAATCTTATTATAAATAGAGGAACTGAAAAAGAGTCAGAGGTACCATAAATCTGTCATTCCCTTCCGTACCCTTAGATCCTCTTCCTCCATCCACTTGACTGTCCCCTTCGTTCATCTTACCACAATTCAGTTGCTCTGCTCCCCAGCTCTGGAACTCACTACCATCTGAGTTTAGAAATACTGAATCATTTTCACTTTTCAAATCTAAACTTAAAACTCATTAGTTTAAGACTGTTTTTTCTCTTTGATTACAATTGCTCTGTCTGATTTCAATTTTTGTATTTTAGTTTTGTTTATAATCTGTGTTTTATCTATTGTTTGGTGTCCTTAAGTGTTTAGAAAGGCACCTACAAATAAATAAAATGTATTATGATTATTATTAAATTTAGGAGTCGGAGTCAGAATCGAAGGCTTTGTGTACAGATGTCACCGCCTTGGATTTAAGAGTATATCTTGAAAGCTAATAAGGCATCCTAATTGAGGAAAATAGACTAATTCACATAAAGACGTGCAGTGCAAGCACTGGCAAATGCAGACGTTCCATCTTGTCATGTACAAGAAGATCCAGGCTCCATCTATTTCTATCATCCTGCAACTCGCTCTATTTAAAACTTATTCTCTCTCTCTTTTCACTGTAATTCATTTTTTTCATTTCATCAAAACAATTGTACAGTACATTAGCATTTTCAGAAAAATGTCATTGTGTTTGGTTTGTTTGATGTGTAAGTTTTATTTACTTGTATTTACCTAAAATGTCAAAAAATATGCAGCTTTACCAAGGGTGTCCAAACCTTTGTCCGGGTCTATATACAAACTGTGCTACTTGCTGTGCCATGCTACCCAGAAAACACATGGTACTTTAAAATTAGATTTTCCCATACGATTACAGAATTGACTGTGATGTGTTATTACACATGACATGTATTTTCTGGATTATTTAAAATATTATTAAAATAATCTGAGGTAGATCTACAGTTGTGCTTGAAAGTTTGTGAACCCTTTAGAATTTTCTATATTTCTGCATAAATATGACCTAAAACATCATCAGATTTTCACTCAAGTCCTAAAAGTAGATAAAGAGAAACCAGTTAAACAAATGAGATAAAAATGTTATACTTGGTCATTTTATTTATTGAGGAAAATGATCGAATATTACATATTTGTGAGTGGCAAAAGTATGTGAACCTCTAGGATTAGCAGTTAGTTTGAAGGGGAAATTCGAGTCCGGTGTTTTCAATCAATGGATGACAATCAGGTGTGAGTGGGCACCCTGTGTTATTTAAAAGACAGGGATCTATCAAAGTCTGCTCTTCACAACACATGTTTGTGGAAGTGTATCATGGCACGAACAAAGGAGATTTATGAGGACCTCACAAAAAGAGTTGTTGATGCTCATCAGGCTGGAAAAGGTTACCAAACCATCTCTAAAGAGTTTGGACTCCACCAATCCACAGTCAGACAGATTGTGTACAAATGGGGGAAATTCAAGACCATTGTTACCCTCCCCAGGAGTGGTCGACCAACAAAGATCACTCCAAGAGCAAGGCGTGTAATAGTCAGCGAGGTCACAAAGGACACCAGGGTAACTTCTAAGCAACTGAAGGCCTCTCTCACTATTGGCTAATGTTCATGTTCATGAGTCCACCATCAGGAGAACACTGAACAACAATGGTGTACATGACAGGGTTGCAAGGAGAAAGCCACTGCTCTCCAAAAAAAACATTGCTTCTCGTCTGCAGTTTGCTAAAGATCACGTGGACAAACCAGAAGGCTATTGGAAGAATATTTTGTGGACGGATGAGACCAAAATAGAAAATTTTGCTTTGAATGAAAAGCGTTCTGTTTGGAGAAAGGAAAACACTGTATTCCACCATAAGAACCTTATCCCATCTGTGAAACATGGTGATGGTAGTGTCATGGTTTGGGCCTGTTTTGCTGCATCTGGGCTAGGACGGCTTGCCTTCATTGGTGGAACAATGAATTCTGAATTATATCAGAGAATCCTAAAGGAAAATGTCAGGACATCTGTCCATGAACTGAATCTCAAGAGAAGGTGGGTCATGCAGCAAGACAACGACCCTAAGCACACAAGTCGTTCTACCAAAGAATGGTTAAAGAAGAATAAAGTTAATGTTTTGGAATGGCCAAGTCAAAGTCCTGACCTTGTGAGGAAACTAACCAACATCCCAGAGTTGAAGCTGTTCTGCATGGAGGAATGGGCTAAAATTCCTTCAAGCCGGTGTGCAGGAATGATCAAAAGTTACTGGAAATTTTTACTTTTGCCACTCACAAAAATGTAATATTCGATCATTTTCCTTAATAAAAAAATGACCAAGTATAATATTTTTATCTCATTTGTTTAACTGGTTTCTCTTTATCTACTTTTAGGACTTGAGTGAAAATCTGATGATGTTTTAGGTCATATTTATGCAGAAATATAGAAAATTCTAAAGGGTTCACAAACTTTCAAGCACAACTGTACGTAAGCTCTTAATAAAAAAAATCTTAACAAAAATTGTCATTTCACAGATTCTCAGCAGACAAAAGAGAAAATGTGATCGTTGATAATGTAAAAGTAAACATGAAGAGCTGAATTCAATTGTGAGTTAATAATTTCCACTGAAAGCACTGCTTCAAATATTTACATAAAACTCATGATTATGCATATTTTCAACCAGATAAAAATATTAGTCTAAATATGCCCTGGCAGCTCTCAGTATTACCGCAGTACCAGAGTTTAGGCATCTTTTCCAATAACCTCCCATTTCACCAACAGTTGGACTTCAGGTTTACATCATGTAAGGTGTACGGATTTCTCCGGGAAACAGGAGCAATGCTAGACACTCAGAAATAAGCAAAGGTGAATCTCAAAATGGTAAATATTTGTATTAAGTGACAAAAAAATGGCACTGGAACTAGAAAAACTGAACATGCCAAAGAAACTTTTGTAATGTAAGTAGGTGTAAGCTAGTACAGGACAGAAAAAAGCAAGGAATCAAAATACAATGAGGTAATGAAATGTGAGACCCACCAGAGAAGGACTGAAATGCTAAGACTGAGCATCAGATGTCAGTAAGGATCTGCTGTAACGTATCTTGAGGAGCAGTAGGCTAGTGCTCTGTAAATGCTAAAACAAAGGAACAAGTCCGAAACAGCACAAACAGTGAAAAGTATAAGAAGATCAAGCTCTCTACCTTTATTTTATAGAGCGTAATTCATAGCATGAAACATCATAATAGGTCAGGCAACAGTACAGTATAACATCGACTGCAGTAATTAAGCAATAAAATTAAAACTAATATAGCAAAAATAAATAAAAACTAACAATGCTGCTTTATTAGACAAGCATTCCTGAAACTAACAGTATGTATCAAAAGACAATATACAAATGAAAAACATTACATAAAATTATAAAGAAGAGCAGATGGAAACCGATAAACAAAATAACTGTGCATTGCAGCATAGATTAATATAATGTACTGTAAATGAGGCTGTACTAAGCCCAAGTTAGTATAGTTAAAAAAAAGTTTCAGACACACAACTACCTTTGTGAATAGCAGGGAGACTGTTGAGACTTGTAAATATACATACTGTATACTGTATATACAGTATGCATATCTTCTTATATAATACGCTACCGTGGCTGTCCATTTGTCGGTCCAGGATTTTAAATCACCTGTAGCTCGCAAACCATTTGAACTATTGACCTGAAATTTGGTACACATATACTACGTGACGTCTACTATCCGCTTTAGGGGTGATGATTTTTATTACTCTTTTTATTTTTATTTTATTTTATTGTAGATTCAACTCTCTGCAGCGCGCAGCAGGACGGCTATGAGGCGCATGCGTATGGGCGCCGTTCTCATTCCCTACTACCTTTGCTAATCATTCTTGAAGCAGATTGAAATGAAAAAATTAAAGAAAACGTACTAAGTAATTGCAACACAAAAACTAACTTCATCAGTTTTAACGTAAAAAGATGCTGATGAAAGTAAAGAAGCAGCAGGCCACTAGGGTGGAGAAAAGAAGAGCTGCTCAGGAAGCAGCAAGCACATCAACCTCTGAGCAAACCAATGATAAACACACAGAGAAAAAGGATGAAGACTATGACTGCTCAAGTCAAGTGTATTCACTGCACGTTATTGTACAGTGCGGTGTTACTGGTGTATATATATATTGTGGCAGACGACCGGGGAGCTTGCCCCACCAGGATGCCCCTGTAATGACTGATCGCACAGTGGGGGCGGAAATAGCAGAGGCACATATAGGACATCGGCTGGTAAGTGTTGGCTGTCAGAGCACCCCGCCCAAAAGCCGGCAGCTGTATCACGCAGGTCTGCAGGGACACAGACAGCGCGGGGCCCAGACTGTCATTATGCCACAGAGTAAGGGGAGGACCCAGAAGAGGAAGACCGGGTCTACGAACTGGGTGAAACATGAGCCTGTATGCTCACATGCGCCACAGGGTCGTTCTCCACACAGGCGGAGTGAGATTCCAAACTTGGCTGGGGATGAGGCTGGGTGGAAGTTCCCGTCCTGTTTTCACGTCCGGAGGGCATGGGTGCAAGGAGAGCATTAGTGTTATGAATGCCGCAGTCTAGGGCACGGGTGGTGACGCTGTCCATATAGCAGTATGAGGGGCACCTTGGAATGGCGTCAGGGCAGAATCTCCATGCCATCTTTTTGGTTTTGTTTTTCAGGGCAGAACCGTCGATTGGGGTATGCCGGCGCTTTATTTTGGAAAAAGATAGCCCTTGCGGGATGGGCTGCTTCGCCCTACAAGCCTCAGCTGAGGAAGGGGCAGTGTGACAGATGACCAGGGAACTTGCTCCACCAGGATGCCCCTGTGATGGAAGGACTGGGGGAGGTGACATATTGGGGACAATACCTCCCCCAGGACACGAGAGGCTGACCCCCCTGGAGCACGTCAGGACCACAGGCTTGGAGCTTAGAAGATCAGCCATGTTGGGGCCCGTGGTCAGGACAATTCCGGAGTACTGGACTGCAGCACTTCCAGGAAGAGTGTCAAGAAGCACCTGGAGCACATCCGGGTGCAACATAAAAGGGGCCGCCTCACTCCATTCGGAGAGCTGGAGTCGGGAGTCAGAGGACACAGCTTGTGAGAAAGGAGTGGATGTGGCAGAGAAGAGAAAGAAAAAGAGAGAAGAAGAAAGAAGGGCTTAAGCTTTATTATGACTGATTTGTGCACTGTGTGTTGTGCAAAGGACTGAGAAAAGAAATAAATCCTGTGTGCTTTTTGGACTTGCGAGTCTGAGTCTCTGTCTGGGTCCGAGCTAATTCCACAATACACACACACACACACACACATATTATATATATACAGTATATGGTCTAGGAATCTAGGAGTTTTGAAGACATGTTGATAATGGATAGGTGTTTTGACCAGTTTTGCAGTGGAAATTCATTATGTAGTGTTTGAGCTAGTTAAGGAAGAGGATCTTCTTTTCATTGTATTCAATACATGTCCAGAATTACCAGATGTGATATATGCTCTTTGTACTCTTCCTAATATGTGGACCATAATGGAGCCCACCATTAAACAGCTTTTCCTTCACAATGAGAAATTCTTACCAATCATTGCTTCACCTGCAGCAGCCTTTGACTTTACCGATTACCATGTGTTGTGACGTGAAATTTTGCATACAAGTTGATAAATAGTTTGTATGTCTTTATTTGTAACTTAGACAAAGCAATATAATATTAGTGTTACATTATAGATAATAACAGCAATGGTTTAAGAACACTTTCCTCCCATTTAGGACTGAGTCGCTTTGTCGATGCGAGTGCCTCAAACAAGTTTGGCTAATATTTCTCTGCAGGACTCCCAGTCAACCCCCACAGGAAAGCCAGACTGCCTACCTGCCAAGCTTTACCTTAACATATGGTTTTGGGGGCAGGTGTAAGAGTATTCTGTCCCCGCATTTGTCTGAAGTATGGCTGTTTGGAACTGGCTTGCATCAGAAGCCTTTAAGTATCATGATGCCCTATTGGCTGTAGGGGTTGGACAGAAAACCTAAAAATTTGCTTGCTTTACCTCGTTCTCTCTCTCTAACGAAACTGATGAAAGAGCATCATGAACTGAAAAGGACAACACAATGAAGAGCACAGCTTGGCAGCCATATTGAGACAGGCATGCAGCCTATTCTAAAGAAAGCTGACCACAAATGATGCCTTAACTGGAGACATTTTAAGTAACTAACAAGTCTGTGTGCCACCTGAAAGTACATATCACCATTTATCAGGCTGTATGGTTGCCAATATTCAAATGAACTTTGCATATTGTTAGTATTTATGAATATTATTTATAATAAATTATTTAAATTGTAACTTAACTCCTGCTTGTCTTTTACTACACCTAATTGCCTGAGGTTATAGATGTAGAAGGGAAGGTGGGGAGAAGTTACATGGTACAGTACCTTATAAACATTGGTAAGTCTATGAGACCTGAGGCATTCTGACAAAGGCTACATATTAATAATACAAAAGGGGAAAGTAGAGTAATATATTACTCTACAAAGACAAAACACCCATGTCACATTTGTTTTCTATGTTTTTTTCTATTGAAATGCGGACATCATTCATTTGGTGGCATATGTAACTTAGAGGTCTATAGTGATATTATAGTCACATGTAGAGAGTGCAGTAAAATCCTTACTTGCTGCTTGTGTGTGCTAATCAATAAGTAACGGGATGCCATGATTGGTAAGCAGAACTACTTTACCTCAAAAGTTCTATTGTTCTTATTTGCAACATCTCAGAAAACATTAGATAGTTTCAAATATTTTATAAATATCTTGAACTCTTATCGAGTTATCTGAAAGAAAACCGATTTTTCCTGAGGAACTTCTTTAAAAAAATATGCTTACCAAATTTCAACTAAAGCATTTTAATTGAAGCCACGTCATTTAATGTAGACAGACAAACAAGTTGACAAGAATATATGCTTTTCAGTTTTATGCAAAAACACCTAATAAGCACACAAACCGCTGTATGGAACTACTGCTACACATATAGTTAAAAATAGATATTAATTGCCTTTTCTACTGAGATATAAATAAATAGCACATTTCACTTCATCTTTCAGTGTTTACCTGCAATTTACAAAGTACTAACTGTGCTACCCTTCTAAGACAGGTTGAAATCTAAGTAATTAACAGAGACCATAATTAGTTTGGGATCTGTAAAAGCAGTGTTAATGTTTGTAATGCACCATCTATTAGAATGACAAATGCAATGCATTTTATTACTAAAACTGAATCTGATGTGCCATATATTGGAATGACAGAGACACAGCAACTGGACAGACACACAGACACTTAGCCATTTATTAAGGTGGATGGATCTTATTCTCACATACTTGCACTCATGCATTCTTTATTTGAGATTTTAAATAACTGTACATTGAGGGAATCATCTAAACTCAATCCCTTTTTTTAACTTACGGAGGGTAAAATGATTAAAAAAATATTCTAATAAAAAAGATTAACAAGCACTGCCATTATTATTCTCCTTATACTGTATATGCAACAGACACAGCACTATATATATTGTATACATGTTATATAAATAAGGAAAGTATTATGACTGGGGGGAAATTTGAGCTTAAAGTTTTCAATAGATTTACATATTTTGCATCCCTAAACATTAGAACATTTGAACACTCGAGACGAGAACAGGCCATTCAGCCCAACAAAGCTCGCCAGTCCTATCCACTTAGCTCTTCCAAAATAACATCAAGTCGAGTTTTGAAAGTCTCTAAAGCCCTACTGTCTACCACACTACTTGGTCGCTTATTCCAAGTGTCTATCTTTCTTTCTCAAAAGAAAAACTTCCCAATGTTTGTGTAAAATTAACTCTTAACAAGTTTCCAAATGTGTCCGTGTTCTTGATGAACTAATTTTCATCAAAATGTCACAGTCTCGATCTACTGTACTAATTTCCTTCACAATTTTAAACACTTCAGTCAGGTCCCCTCTTAATATTATTTTGTTTAAACTTTAAAGGCTCAGCTCTTTTAATCTTCCCTCATAATTCATCCTCTGTAACCCTGGAATCAGCCTAGTTGCTCTTCTATGGACCACCTCTGGTGCTGCTATGTCCTTTTTGTAGCCTGGAGACCAAAACTGCACACAGTACTCCAGATAAGGCCTCACCAGTGCATTATAAAGGTTGAGCAGAATCTCCAGTGACTTGTACTCCACACATCAAGCTATATAACCTAACATTCTGTTTGCCTTCTTAATGGCTTGTGAACACTGTCTGGAAGTCGATAGCTTAGAGTCCACTATGACTCCTAAATCCTTCTCATAAGGTGTACTCTCGACCTCCCATTGTATATTCAAACCTAACCTAATTTTTACTCCCTATGTGTAATACTTTACATTTACTGACATTAAATTTCATCTGCCACAAATCTGCCCAGTTCTGTATGCTATCCAAGTCCTTCTGTAATGATATAATGGATTCCAAATTATCTGCTAATCCACCTACCTTGGTATCATCTGCAAGCTTAACCAGCTTGTCACTTATATTCCTATCTAAATCATTTATATATATTAAAAATAGCAGCGGCCCTAGCACTGACCCCTGTGGAACACCACTCTTAACATCGGCCAGTTCTGATGAAGTTCCTCACACCATCACCCTCTGCTTCCTGTGTCTGAGCCAATTCTGCACCCATCTAAAAACCTCATCCTGAACTCCCACTTCTTTTAATTTAATGTCTAACCTCTAATGTGGCACCTTATCAAATGCTTTCTGAAAGTCAAGATACTTAATATCATCTGCTCCACTTTGATCGTATCCTTTTGTTGCCTCCTCATAGAATTCTAGCATGTTAGGAAAACACGACCTGCCTCTTCTGACCCCATGCTGACTGTTCAGAATAACTCCTGTCCTTACCGGGTGTTGCTCAATCGTATTCTTAATTATTCCTTTCATTAATTTTCCTGTGATGCATGTTAAGCTTACTGGCCTGTTTTCGCTTGAATCTGACCTGTCACCCTTTTTATACAAAGGTATAATATTTGCCATTTTCCAGTCCTTCAGAATCTCTCCAGTGCCCAGTGACTTCTTAAAAATATGTGTCAAGTGTTTATATCTGTACTTGTTAGCCTCCTTCAGAACTCGACAGTAAATATTATCTGGTCCTGGTGATTTGTTTGATTTCAGCTTATTTAATCTGAGCAGCACTTCTCCCTCTACAATTTCCAAATCCCTCAATACCTCCTTAGTTGACGCGTTTACCTCTGGGAGGTTATCCACTTGCTCACTTGTAAAACACCTCAGAAAAATGTAAGTTTAGGGCATCCGCTATTTCATTGCCTGTATCTTTTAATTCCCTTTTACTATTTCTGATGCACTTGACCTCCTCCTCGACTGTTCTTTTACTGCTAAAATACTGAAAGAATCTCTTAGGGTCGTCTTTCGCTTTATCTGCTATATTCCTTTCTAACCGTCTTTTGGCCTCCCTGATATCCTTCTTATGATTGACTCGACATGATTGAAACAACTTCTGGAGAGTACCAGGAATGCAATAAGTCAAAAATAAATGACTCATTCTGAATGAAGCAGGACACAGTTGTTAGTAAAAGATGGAAGTGTACTATCCATCCATCCATTTTCTAAACCTGATTAACACTGAGCAGGATCGCAGGAAAGCCTGGAGCTTATCCCAGCAACCACAAGGTTCTTCCTGTCTTTTATATTTTTCTTGTTGGGATAGACTCCAGCTTCCTCGCTTACAAAGTATGTTTAGCTCAATAAAGAAAATGATTTTGATGCAGAAAGACTCGAAAAAGGTTGATGTACTTTATTAGGCAAGATATGATTTTTCTATTTCACTCTACATAATAAAATTGTAATTATTAAATCACAACTGTATGAAGGGAATTGTCAGGTGCTGGACAAATCAAGCGTTTACAATTTGGTTGGATTCAGCCCAAGAGTGGACAAGTGACATGATCAATTTCAGCAATGACTAACAAACCAATTATATGAAAAATAACACACACAAACAGCAAATGCCAATTAAATGTCATTAAATGTTCAGCTTACCTTCTACAACCATGTCTTCCGTTACATTTTCTGATTCTTCCCAGCCATCACAGTGAACCAGTTGTCTGACATCTGACACCTTCACCTGTGGGTCATTTCTCTTTCTTCTGGACAAAGCATGTCTGATCAGTGCAAAGACACTCACCTTCCAGCAGTCAGAAATGAACACAGCCATAGCTGTTCTAGGGTATAAATAAGTAAGAGAAGGTTTCTGCATTAGTAATAAACATCTTAAGTAGTCAAAGATTAACAGCATATTTCATTGAAACTAAGACTTTTCATGTGTACACAATAGGGCACATGGATTAAATGTTTAAGACAGGATGCAGACACACTAATAAACTAAGAGAACTATTTGTAAGATACTTTGCAATACAGGCTGTGATGCTTTACTTCATCTCATTTATTTTACTGGTTATGATAATCGTCATTGAAAACCTGAAGAGTTATAAAAAAAAGAAGCTGGCCTTTAATAATTCTGCTTCTCATAAAATATGAGAACAAAAAGTTTGGTCAGAAACACATCACATAGGAGAATAAGTTTTTTTTTCTGTGCACTGTTTCAGCCCATCCCATAATCACTGGACACAAGGAAGGAAGGAAACACCAGTTTACTGCAGGGCACTGTAATAAGAATACAAGTTTAATATGTCACTGTGCTCTGTGCAAATATTTTAAATCTGCTTTTCTTTTTTTCTCACATGTACAGCTAACACAAAGCCAGATTTAGGTCAAGGGCTCATAATTTAGAATTGCTAGGCAAGCATCTTAAGACTAGACAAGTTAAGGACAACTGCGAAATGGGCAACGTGCACTATTTCTGTGTGTCCGAGTCAGCATGACATTAGATCTTCTTTTCCTTGTTTGGAATGGCATGATTTACCTAAGTGGGGGCCTGCAAATGGAGAAAGGGTATAAAACCTTGGAACATTGCCCGTCACACCTTTGATGCCGACAGACGGATGGGAGATAACGTCATCTGATTCTGAAAATCTTTCCACTGCAAGGCGAAAATGGCATTCTCTACACAAGGTCTTGTCATGGATTCCCATCTGTTATGCTGCGTAAACTGTCATTAAAGAAAGCTAAGTTATTTCTCCTATGTGATTTCTTACTGCCGTATCACTAAGGGAGAGGTATCGCCTTTTTACATTATATCTATATAGATTTGCGTTATGTAACATGCCACAATTACAAAAGAACTTATTCCAACCTGGGAGCTAGCGCCTCCTGCTGGATAGAGGCACACTCAGGGCCACAACCGCTGGGTTAATTTGACACTACCAATGAATCTAAATGGCACATTTTTGGGATGTTAAAAGAAAATAAAGAACCAAGAATAAGGGGAAATGTGCAAATACCATACAAGCAGTGGCCAGGCTGTTAAAGGAGCCTATGTACCTAGACCTGTAAGATGGCCACTATATTTTTATTTTACCATACTGCCCTGGCATTTCCCATATAACATCGACAAAACTGAATGTATTTTCAGCACTAATCCACCTTAACTGAAACAACATAACACAGCAGGCTTTGGTCAATCTCCGTTTTAAATGCATCAGAAGCCAATGACTAATGAACCATTTTTGCCTGCAGATGTTATGGGAAATAAAAATATAATGCAATTGAAAGCTTGGATATGCACAGGATGGTAGTGTCTTTGTTTCCCAACCAATCTCTACATTAGGTTTGGACATTCACCTGACATTTTTGTTAGATTTATATTGTTTTCTGAAATATACATCATAGAAAAAGATAAAAGGCATCACTAATTGGCCCTGCATGAGTGAGCGTGGGGGTGTATGTGAGAGAGTGGCTTCCAAGATGGACTCTCCTCTCACAGAACATTGCTATTTTAGCATGTTCTCGATACTTTTGGGACAGGCTCTGGCTTCCGGTGTCATAAAAATGGATTAAGTGATTTCAATAAATGAATGGATTAGCTTTGAATTGAAGGCTGTTTTCCTGACTTCCCTGCAATGCTGTTGGGATAGGCCCCAGTGTCCTGCGACTTTATAGTAAGCTTCATTGAGTTTAGTAAATGGGTGAGTGATTGTGTTTAGTGAAAGACTCCCCTGCAGTCCAAGGTTGGTTCCTACCTTGCACCCAGTGCTGTTGGAAGAGGATTGAAGTTTCGTGTGATTCTGAAATTTGATTAAGTGGGTTCAGAAATGGATGGAAGAATGAATGTGACTAGTGATGTCTTACCTCCCATACAGAGTTTATGTGGTCATTACTGTCACATGTACAGTACATTGGATAGTGAAATCTTACTTGACTGTGTTAATCACCATTCAGCATGTACTAATAATAATAATTAATAATTCTTTGCATTTATATAGCGCTTTTCTCACTACTCAAAGCGCTCAGTAATTGCAGGTTAAGAGCCTTGCTCAAGGGCCCAACAGAGCAGTCCCTTTTGACATTTTACGGGATTTGAACCAGCAACCTTCCAATTGCCAGGGCAGATGCCTAGCCTCAGAGCCACCACTCCGCCCACATGTCACTACAATTAGTGAATATAGCAACATTACTTTGAAAACATCTTTCTTCCTTACCAGAAAAATCCCAGAGCAGAGTTTATAACTCTAGAAATACACCTATGTTTGGATTGAGATGCACATCAGATGGCATACTAATAAGCATAAACTGAGTTTTTTTTTCCTGTCATATCAAGGTACTTTATTTCTGCCTTGTGTCTGATGCTGCCAGGATAGGCACCACATTTTTCATATACTGGAACGTTCATTTAGATCTACCTTTCTTCTTTCTGTCTGATCGATGATTGATTATGAATAGGTTGTCCCTATCTATTATATAGCACTTTATCTATCTTTTTTTTTTAATTATACTTTATTAATCTCAAAGGAAATTACTTGGTTTTTCGCATACCCCTTGGGGTCAGAGCGCAGGGTCAGCCATTGTACAGCGCCCCTGGAGCAATTGAAGGTTAAGGGCCTTGCTCAAGGGCCCAGCAGAGTAGCATCTCTTTTGGCAGTGACGGGGATTCGAACCGGCAACCTTCGGGATACCAGCGCAGATCCTTAGCCTCAGATATCATATCTATATATCTACCTATTATATAGGGCCTTTCATATATATCTATTACATAGTGAATTTAATGTCTATCTATCTATCTATAGTGTCTTTAATGTCTATCTATCTATTATATAGTGCCTTTCATATCTATCTAATGATGTATATTCAGCCTTTCCTATCTATCTTGAAATCAACTTGTTTTTATAATAGTTGAAGACTTTTGTGGTAAATGCATGTATATGAGATCCACGTTTCACATGTACCTTTTTATATTGCTTTTTATGCACATTAGGAACTGTAAAATACCTTAGCAAGCAATGGTGTTTGCGCAAGCAGCACCATATAGAACATTTTATCTATGCATTGCATATTTATTCATTTGCTCTAAAAATACTCAGCTTACATATCATATATACACATCTATCTATCTATCTACCTACCTATCTATCTTATAGTGCCTTTTTATCTATTATATAATGTCTTTAAATTCTATTTATTTATCTCTTATAAAGTGCCTTTCTACCTATCTCATACATTGTGTATTTCAGATCTATCTATTATTATTACTTATTATAAGGCACCTTATTATATGACACCTTTAGCCATGGCAGCTTACAACATCTAATTCCATTTCTTTCGTTTTTCCAATTGCAGCACAAGCAGGTGAAGTGAATTGCTCAGGGTCACACCGTGTCAGTAGTGGGATCTGAGCCAACAAACTTGGGACTTGAATGGCTTAGTTAGTATCTATCTATCAAATAGTGCCTGTGTATCTATCTATCTTTCTATCTATCTATCTGTCGCCTGTTATAGATATGACAGAAATACATCTCCATGCTGACTGGCCAATTTATTTTAAGTTAGACTTATCTTTCTATATAATACGCTAACGTGGCTGTTCGTTTGTCTGTCCAGGATTTTAAATCACCTGTAGCTCGCAAACCATTTGAACTACTGACCTGAAATTAGGTACACATATACTACGTGATGTCTACTATCCGCTTTTGGGGTGATGATTTTTATTACTCTTTTTATTTTTATTTTATTGTAGAATCAACTCTCGGCAGCAAGCAGCAGGGCGACCGTGTGGCGCATGCGTATGGGCACTGTTCTCATTCCCTACCACCTTCGCTAATCATTCTTGAGGCAGAGTGTGAAAAATTAAAGAAAACGTACTAAGTAATTGCAACACAAAAACTAACTTAATCAGTTTTAACGCAAAAAGATGCCAACGAAAGAAGAGAAGCAGCGGGCCGCTAGGGTGGAGAAAAGAAGAGCTGCTCCGGAAGCAGCAAGCGCGTCAGCCTCTGAGCAAATGAATGATAAACGTGCAGAGAAAGAGGATGAAGACTAGGAATGCTCAAATCAAGTGTATTCACTGCACGTTATCGTGCAGTACGCTGTTACTGGTATGTTATAGTTGAGATGCACAACCAAGGAAGCTGCAATTTGTATACTTTCTCTCAATTTATTATTTATTGGCTCTGACAATGACCATTGCTCTAATGTCTTAAATAAAAAGGGGGTCTGTAAATGCCTTGTCTACTATGCCCTCTTTTGTTCTCCCTCCCTGCTTTGCTGTTCCTCTTGTACAAATGTCATTCTTTAAGACAGAGAATAGCTGTTGGGTGCTGGCAGCATTCTTAAGTTATATTTTCATAGCCAGAAAAATGAGGTGCTGCTTTTTGGAATATAAACAAGAATGCAACCGTATCTATCAGAAAAGTTGTTATCTTTTAATATTATAGGGAAGGGGCTGCTCTACAATTTAAATATTGAAGATGTGTAGTCATATTTAGAAAATCTTATCACTGAATATTCTTATTTTAGATATCTAGGATCAATGAGTATTACTGTGCTGAATGACCTGTTTAAGTCAAAATTGCTACAATGAACACATATTGTAATGGCGCTGGCATGTTGCACAAACCTGGTGTTGAAAAACCAACAGCATGAGCTGACATTCCATCATGCAAATGAGCAGCTTCAGAGCCAGCTGTAGGGTAGCCTACAAAAAAAAATGCAAGCCTGCCAAAGTCACTTAAGAATTCCAAATAGTGCAGCAACAGTGAGTAGACCTTTTAAAGACAGCTAGCTACCACTGAAAAGAGCAATATAAAGAGCAAGAGTTCATTGGCATTCAGCATGGGGTCAGAAGTGGGGTGAGGAGAAGACCTACATTTTGCTGAGGGCCTTGGAAACCTAAAATGTACTTTCTGGTTTCTTCTGAAGAGTTGAAAGGGAGTGCTGATGCTCAGATATAGGATCTGGAATGCTGTTTGCAGCCTCAGTAAAAATAAGATGGTTAAGAGTGTTGGATACCGAACTGCCTCTGACCCCAGGGGAGCAATATGAGGCAGAGCCTCTACATGACTGCACATGAAAAGGATGTTTCAGGGGAGTCATGGAGGGAGAATCTCAAAGCTGAGATCTGGAGCTAGTATGACATTTGAATCATCAATTCATTAAAAGGAAAACAGTCAAGTGTCCAGTACATCTGAAGCTCCGCACAAGGAGATGTGATGGATGACCATGGTCAATACCTGGCCGGGATGCCAGCTGGGTGGAAGGAATGAGGGAGAGACCATGTTAGAGTCACGATGGAGACACAAGAGGCCAGCCTCCCAGGTTGCAACAGAACCACGGATCTCTGCAGTGCATGTCGGGAGATGTAGTTTGGGCTCAGTGGGTGCCGTCAGGGAGTGCTGCAGATGCAGCTCAGTCCTTTGAGGAACCACTTCCACCACACTCGGAAGTGCAGGTGAATGAAGATCGAGAAACACCTGGAGCACATCTGGGTGTACTATAAAGGAAGCCGCCTCACCACCAGTCAGGAAGCCAGACTCTGGAGGTGGAGGACAAAGCTTGCAGGAGAAGGAGTGAAGAAAGAAAGAAAGAAAGAAAGAAAGAAAGAAAGAAAGAAAGAAAGAAA
>JANRMT010062834.1:56630953-56649826 GCA_026402145.1 Polypterus bichir lapradei
ATGTGTTTGATGATCAGAAACATTTTGTGTGACAAACATGCAAAAGAATAAGAAATCAGGAAGGGGGCAAATAGTTTTTTCACACCACTGTATGTATATGTGTGTATATATATATATATATATGTGTATATATATATATATATGTGTATATGTATATGTATATGTATATGTATATGTATATGTATATATATTCAGTATACATATATAAAAATCCTAAGCCTAAAAATACACGATTTTGTGTGACGTTTTTTGTCACGTTTTAAATCGGGCTTATTTTAAAACCTACATATATATGTTTGGTATTGTTCTTTTCAGAATTTATCGAACTTTAATGTGTTGTTAAGAATTTCAGATTCTTATTTCGTTTTTAAATTATAAAGTAAAAAATATCAAGCACTCATGTCCCACAAGATGAGACTTTGTGCCAAGAGATTTAACCACACGCAGGGCCAGAAATAAAAGTCAAAGAGTAGGACAGCTGCTGTACAGGCTTTTAAATGTTGGAAGTGCTGTGAGATGATGATGATGCAGCAACAGAAGCAAGCAGCAGGTTTACCATTGTATAACTATTTAAGAGGGGGTTTTGGAGGAGCGACTGCATCCCCTTGGGGTGCGTTCAGCCCCCCCCCCCTTCACAACACGAAGTGGCTGGTGCGTGGCGCAGGCCAGGGGGTTGGCGAGCGAAGCGAGTAGGGGGCGAACCCCCTAACAGCATGAAAAGGACTATTTCACTGTGAAAAGAAAAAGAATTTGTTAAGACAGTTAACCTTAGATTCTTATCTCAGAAAAGGCTGTTTACTGGCTGTTTAGAGTTCTAATTGATATTGGCACAGATAAACAGTTCTACAATTCCAAGCCTTCAAGGATGATGCCCAATGTTTTGTAGAGCTGAGTGTTGTTGCTCTGGAATCAAGTGGAGGGCACTCTTGGTTTATGCAACATAGCCCTTGGTCTGTGGTCTGCTGCAATACTGCCTTTCTCACTTTGCTGTTAGGCTGTTTGCTGTGTCTCCTCTGCTACTTCATTGAGAAAAGCATTAAGTCTTTTTGGCACAAGAGTGTAGACAATGAAGTTCACTTTTTGAAGTAATGCAGCTTTTCAGTCTTCTCTGATTGGGCTCAGTCACTGGTACAGAGCTTACCTTATTAACAGAGTGGATGTTAGGAGATAGTTCAGGGTGTCCAGCTCCATGGAGAGTAACTTCCAGGCCAAAGTAAGTTTGTGAACTTTTTGCTTCACAGACAGTGGGTAGCTTGTCACACCAAAGAGAATGACTCATCAGTTTTAAACTCTCAAAGAAAACAACTCGTCAACGTTCAGTCCTCCACAATAGACGAATGCAGGTATTTTAGATTAAAGTCAATTCCAGTTACAGAACCAGTGCCTGCTTACAAGTGCTTTATTTTGTCCATTTCATTCAGCCAGAGTTCAGTTACAGGTTGCAAGCCTAAAGCGAATTTAGGTAATTTAGACGTCTTCTGTTTGAAGGAGTCTCTGTAGATGTGTTGGCTCAACTCTGATTTACACCTTAGTTATCAGATGAAGTACATGGCTGACTAAGCAGTATGAGCTGCAGTTCAGCCATTCACTCAGGAATGCAGTTGTATGCTGCTGAGTTTCTGCATCCATTTTAAATCTGTCGTCTTAATAGGTGGTGTGTGCCACTAAACGTCTAGTCTACAATAGAAACATGCATTTAATGAGCTATTGACAAAGTGGGACTAACAAGTTTACATTTTGCACAGAAAAATATTATTATTTTGCCACGTATTCTCAGTTAACAGCTGAAGAGTTTAGGACTTTGTGTCTTTGAGTGTGATGTGCTGTTTGTTTTTTTTCATAATCACTGTTCAATACAGGATACTACTCAACAGTTATCATGTGGCAGCAACTCAAAGCATTTTAACATGTAGACATTGTCAAGATGAACTGCTGAAGTTCAAGCCTAACATCAGAATGGGAAAGAAAGATATTTAAGTGACTTTGGACGTGGTATGGTTGTTGGTGCCAGACAGGCTGTGCTGAGTATTTCAGAAACTGCTGATCTACGGTGATTTTCACACACAGCCATCTCTAGGGTTTACAGAGAATGATCCAAAAAGGAAAAATATCCAGTGAGCAGCAGTTCTTTGGCCAAAAGGGCCTCATTGATGCCAGTGGTCAGAGGAGAATGGCCAGACTGATTTGTGCTGATAGAAAGGCAACAGTAACTCAAATAACCATTTGTTACAACCGAGGTATGCAGAAGAGCATCTGTGAACAGACAACACGTCAGACCTTGAAGCGGATGAGTTACAGCAGCAGGAGACCACACTTGGTGCCACTCCTGTCAGCTAACAACAGGCAGCTGAGGCTACAATTGGCACAGGCTCACCGGAATTGGACAATAGAAGATTGGAAAAATTTTGCCTGATCTGATGAGTCTCAATTTCTGCTGTGACATTTGGATTATAGGGTCAGAGTTTGACATCAACAACATGAAAGCATGGGTCCATCCTGCCTTGTATCTATGGTGCAGGGTTCTGGTGATAATGTAATGGTTTGGGAATATTTTCTTGGCACACTTTGGGCCTGTCAGTAATTATTCAGCATATTTTAACTGCCACAACCTACCTGAGTATTATTGCTGACCATGTATATCCCTGTATGACCGCAGTGTACTCATCTTCTGATGGCTCCTTCCAGCAGAATAACACACCAAGTCACAAAGCACAGATCATCTCAAACTGGTTTCTTGAACGTGACAATGAGTTCACTGGACTCAGATGGCCTCTGCAGTCACCAGATCTCAGTCTAACAGAACTGATGTGATGGAATAGAAGTTTCCCATCATGGATGTGCAGCAGACAAATCTGCAACAACTGCGTGATGCTATCATTTTAGTATGGAACAAAATCCCTGAGGAATGTTTCCAGCACATTGTTGAATCTCTACCACGAAAAATTACGGCAGTTCCAAAGGCAAAAGGTGGTCCAACCCAGTAGTAGTAAGGTGTACCTAATAAAGTGGACAGGAAGTGTATATTCATTATGAACTGTTCACTTTTCAGGATGCAAAGACTACATTTTTATTGTGGAGTGTGTGCATTTCACAGTAGTGTGACTTACTCTAAACTGAAATATATAGGTTTTTGCAATTAATGTCTCTTAAAGATTTGGTATATTTTGTGAGTGTAGATTTGGTACAGGTCTCTGGTTCATTATAGTCATGTACTTTAAAACCATTCCAACTCTACCACTGAACACGTTCACAATAACGAGAGCATTAATGTCTGTCTGTATCCATTCGTTGTTTTCCCTATTAAAGGTGCACCAAATGTGATTTTTATGGTAGTCTTCATTCACCAATTTGTTTGACAGAAAAGTGGGCAACTCTCAATTAGCCTCTAAGTTCTCGATGCTGTATTGTTTGCAAGTGTTTAATAAGTAAGTCATATCAATAAAGCAGTGATAAAATGTAGAGTTTCAACCAATGATTAAAACACAGAAAACTTTGTGTAGTCTTACACCGTCAAATTGTACATAGCAAATCTCTCTCACAAGCTCCTTAAATATTATTTGAACTAACATCAGAACATTAGAACAATCTACATGAGAACAGGCCGTTCAGCCCAACAAACTTAGCCAGTCCTATCCACTTATTTCTTCCAAAAAAACATCAAGTTGAGTTTTGAAAGGCCTTAAATTCTTACTGTCTACCCAACTACTTGGTCACTTATTCCAAGTGACTATCGTTCTTTGTGTAAAAAAAACAAAAAAAACAACTTACTTACTAATGTTTGTCTCGATCCACTGCACTAATTCCCTTCATAATGTTAAACACTTCAATCATGTCTCCTCTAAATCTTCTGTTTAAACTGTAGAGGCTCAGCTCTTTTAATCTTTCCTCATAACTCATCCCCTGTAGCCCTGGAATCAGCCTAACTGCTCTTCTCTGGACCTTTTCCATTGCTGCTATGTTCTTTTTGTAGCCTGGAAACCACAACTGCACACAACTCCAGATGAGGCCTCACCAGTGTGTTATAAAGGTTGAGCAGAACCTCCTGTGACTTGCACTCCACACATCAAGGCGCTATATAACCTGACATTCTGTTAACCTTCTTAATGGCTTCTGAACACTGTTGGGAAGTTGACAGCTTAGAGTCCACTATCACTCCTGAATCCTTCTCATAAGGTGTGCTTTCAATTTTCCGACCGCCCATTGTGTATTCAAACCTAACATTTTTACTTCCTATGTGTAATACTTTACATGTACAGTACTGACATTAAATTTCATCTGCCGCAAATCTGCCTAAGCCTGTATGCTATCCAAGTCCTTCTGTAATGATATAACAGATTCCATATTATCTGCTAATCCACCTCTCTTGGTATCATCTGCAAACTTAACCAGCTTGTTACTTATATTCCTATCTAAATCATTCCTATATATTAAAAATAGCAGCGGCCCTAGCACTGTGGAACACCACTCGGCCAATTCTGATGAGGTTCCTCGCACCATCACCCTTTTGTCTCATATAAGATTGTGTTCACTTCCTTGATTTTGCCTCCAACTGCCGTTGAAAGTTTTACTTTAATTTTTGAATTGAATACTTCTATCAGCTTGTCATCAGGTTTTCATGCTTACGTCAGTTTCAGTCTTGCTGTTTGCTGCTTTGACATTTTAAATTTTTTCTTTCACACTGGTAATTTGTTTTTTTCTTGTCATTGATGTCAGTGAGGTGCTCGAGATTCTTATAATAGAAGATGATAAAGAATCTTCTTATGAAGAAAGTTAATGCTTTGAGTATCTTTCATATTCCTGATTTAAAAGTGCATATTAACAGTTAATAGTTAGAGCAATACTATATTAAAAGAATATACATATACACTGTGTGCACTCTTGTGATTCCTGACTTGTCAATGAAATTGTATCCTTGCACAAAGAAGTTGCAGCACTTTAATGAAAGGTGGCAGATAACAAGGAAATGGAGCACTGTAAAAATGTACAAGCTGTGTGTTTTCCTGAAGGCTCAGAGAAGGATGATAGATAGTCTTTTTAAAGAAGGACTGTCAGATCTAATGTTACTATTAAAAGATTATTTAAAGGTATTATAAAAATGTCTTATTTGAAAGGTAATGTTCAGATGTAAAGTAATGGTTGTTTTCTGTTTCTTCAGCACACCGCTTTACAACACACTTTAGGATAATTTCTGTTTTTATTTTTCCCTCACTGCTGTGCTTTTGGATCTACAGTTGCACTAAGAACAGATTTCAAATACTTCTCTGGCACCTTAAATGTGTCATTCTGCTGCTGGTCCCATTCCGTTCTATTTGAACCTGAGAATCTTGACTAATTGCTCTTATCCTACACATTATCACAGAAAAAGCTGGTCTTTATTCACATTAATGACAATGGGAAAAATAGCTGCCATATTTCTGATTTTTCCTTTTATTACTATGGATCACAATTTGAAATTCTTTACTGTGCCAGTAAAGTTAATTTAGCATTCACTTCCAGTCAGTTTTCTGCTGACTTGGCACACATTAACTGAAACAATGGGATGTAATTTAAAAAAGATAGTCTGTTCAGCAGTATTATATTTCTGCTGCAGATGAAAAATGAGAATTAAAGACAAAGCGGAGTTTAGCTTAGTCTCAGATGTTTCATGTTCACTTACTGCTCACATCAGCGTAAGCCCCTCACTCTGTCCACAAACTAGGCCGCTTGTGCTGTGCTGTAATGTTTTGTTCTATATTGTTTGGTAACATAATAGTCTCCTGATAAAAACTCATACTTAATTTATTACTGAATTTCTGTTTGTTGCTATGAATACACACAATTGCTAAATAAATAATTAAAATGTGGAGGAAATACTTAAAGATCATTATAATGCAGCATGTGGTAAATTCAGTCACTTCCTTTGTGAAACTTGTATGGACTCACTTCTTGTAAAAGACAGATGTGCTGTCACATAATCAAAAAGTTTCAAAGCCTAGGAAAATATTAATGTATGTGTTTACATAATCACAGGCAATTTCATCTGGGGGTCTTTTTTGGATTACAGGCAGTATGAAGTGTTCTTGGCTCTGCTTTCTCTTTAATCTGGTCATTTTGTGTGCAAAATCAGTACCATGTTTGTGAAGAGCTTGGTTTTAAGTGTTAACATTTATTTTGAGTTTTCATGTGCACCTTTTCAGCGACAATGCACAAATCATAAGTAGTTCCTGCTTTCAGAGGCTCAGTAAGCAAAAACATGAAAGGTACAAACATACATGTAGAAGTATTTTTAATCTGTGTTTTGAATTTATTTAAATATGTGCTTATTTTTTATATTAATATTTGAACTTTAATTTCTGGCTAATATGACAGACCTGCTTTAAGCAGTGAATTACTACCTTACCGACAATTAGTAGCATCTTGATTCAATTCGGCCAGAACTCATCGGCACCTTTTACTTTCTTCTTTTTGCAAATTTGTGTGAGGTCTCTTCACCTTTTCTTTGGCTATCCATTTACTCTGCAGAATACCATGCCATTCACTCGCTCAAGCAGACTGCCAACTTATTTATTGTCAACCCTTTCATGCCACTTGTTCTATGACATTTCCCCTCTACTGACCATCCCATATTTTCTATTGGCTTGAACTTTCCCAGCATTTTAACATGTGATCCCTTACACGGTTTTTCTTTTCTTTTTTTCCTCCTCTCTCTCTCAACTTTTCATTTCTGTTTCTTGGGCAACTCCATTATCCTCTTCCTCAAACCTCCAATCAGTTCCCTGTTATTGTCTACCCTGGTTGGGCTAGACAAATTGGGAGAAATAGCAGCCATCAAGCTAGGCTTAATGTTTATGTGCTGCTTAGTGCACTTTTTCAAACTTTGCTGTTTTTAACTAACTATATTACGTCTCTCAGTTTTGTTCTTTTTTTTCTTTCAAAATCTTCACCAGGTTACATGTAGAGTGCCCAGGAGAGGGTGGGTGAGGTATAGCAGGTCCGCGGTTCTGAATGATGTTGTTTTTTTTTTTTTTTTTAAAATAATCCATTGGCCGTGTCAGTCTCCATGGGTGTGCTCACGCAGCCGTGGGGAGTTCATGAGGTAATTGGCTAGAAGGTGCGATCGTTCTCAATTGCTTCATTGGCTTCCTGTGGTGCATGATTGAGACTCTACACAAGAAATAAGGGAAGGAAAAGAAGAGAAAGAACAAGAAAAGGAACAGAGGTTAGAGAAGAAGAAGAATGCAGGAGGAGAGAAAAAGCCAGAGGGAGAGAGAGAGAGCAGGCTCATTTGAGCGAAGGCAGGCAGCTGGAAGAAGAGCCCTGGCAGGGTGTAAGGCCAGCACTCGGGGGCGGGTGGATTGGATTCACTCCTGCTGAGCTTTTCAGAGGAGCAGGAGTGACAAGGATCATGGCCGTGTAGGGCCAAGGAGGCAGCGGGAGTCAGGGAGGCTTGGGAGGTTGAGCCCCCACATGAGCTCCCTACCCGTTGGAGGAACCTGAGTCTCAGTCCGAGGAGTGAGCTGTACGTAGCCAGAGAAGGCACCAGGTTTTTATAATGGACAGTTTCCAGCCTGTTGATTTTAATCTCGTTTTAAAGGATTTATTTATTTTGGATTTTAACCTCCACTTTTATCACCTCGTTTTATGGATTGTTTACTTATTTAACTTTGAGCACTGCATTATTTATTTGTTTTTTGTTTTTAATAAAAGTATTGTACACTTTTTTTACCTTCCCCTTGCTCAGTGTGATTTGTCCTCATTGCGCAGCTCATCTGGTTACATTACCGACGGGGTTGTGTTCAAGTGGCTCCCAAAATTGGAAGAGGGAGCATGGAGTACCATCACAGTAGGCAGCCATATCTTAACAATTATAGCATTAGACAAATACTGTTACGGTACCTTTTGGTTAATCAGCTTGAATTTCATAAGTGACATAGAAGGGATTTCAGTGTAAATTTTATAATGAGTATAATTATCATGGACTACCTGATTTATCTTAATGTGTGCAAGTAACAAGTATATTAACTGACATTTTTTTCTCCAGTAACTGAAAACTAAAAAACTGCCTAATATCACGACTAAAAATAGAAAGCATTATCATATTGTGACGTGAATTACTGAATAACAATGTTTAAGCAGGATATTTTCCATTTACACAAACTCTTTTGTAACCAGGTTTGTGACATTTTCTATTGTGAGATGTGTATTTGCAACAGTATATGAAAGAAACATTAGCTGGTTGTACTTATAAAGAGTAATAGTAAGTGGAAAAGTTAATTCAAATTTCAAAAGTCACAAACACCTGGTGCTTTAATTTTCCAATTCACTCCCACCTTTTTTAGATTTGCCCAAACTTTTAACACTGTTTTCACTATAAAAACACACAGAATAAATGGAATTGAATGCAACAAAATGAAAAAACAAGCATTTCGTGTCTGTACTGTATCGTGTACAAGTGTATGCTCTTTTTCTGTAGCCCCACCACTCACTATACTTCCCCAAAGTCATGCCAGTCTCTTTCGCATTCAGTTAGTGCTATTTGTGTTTATCTGTTTCATCAATAATGTATCTGAATGCATTAAATCACTACAATGTAATAACTGGCGGTTCCTTTAGTTCATTTGACATCTTTTCTGGCTACAAACTGCACTGGCCCAAGTGTTCTGCTGCCCCAATTAATCCATCCTGTTTTTGAATTACATCAAGAGTCACTACAATAAATACATGTAGAGTGTCAAAGACTCAGTTTCTGCATGGCCTTACGCTTTTATTGTAAACTGTCAATTACTAAAGTACTCAATTTTATTAGTTCTTTGTTATGCTATCCCACACCAATGGCTGGAAGTTGTGTATCTCCTATTTCAATTCCTTTAGAATGACAAAAGAAACATTATTCTGATCTGTGATGGGTCATAAGGGAGAAGGTAGCCTTTTGCCTTACCTTATCTGGGACTACTGTAATGTATACCATTGCGTGATTGCATTATAATCTTTTTGTGCTGTTGGAAGCTCCTTAATAACTCTCCATCATGACTTTTAATTTATTTAGGCCTTATCATTTTGTATACACTTAATTTTTGCCATAATATAGAGAAACATTAATATGCCCCTATAATATTCTGAAGTGGACTTCCATGAGCCCTGATTTGAATCATGTCAAACATCTATGGAAAGAACCGTTGTCATGCAGTCTGGAAAAGGCCCCTTTCGAACCTGACAGAGTGGGCCAAATGACCAGTGGACAGATGCAGAAGTCTCACTCAGAGCGGCACAAATCGCTTGTTTGCAGTGATTGTGCAACGGAATACTAGGTTAAGGGTCCCACCATTTTTGTCCATGCCATTTTCAGTTGTATTATTTGAAATACTCTGTTGAATCAAAACTCTACAGCAACAACTTCCTAATGCTGAACAGTGAAAAAACTGAGATTCTGCTTGTTGGATATAAAGCTACTGTTTCAAGGATTGATGACTTCTGCCTTAATTTAGACTTAACTTACTCCTCTGGTGGAGTTTACGACTTTTGATCCTATGTGTTCTTTTCAACCACACATTTCTACCCTGACTAAGGCAGCTTTCTGTCACTAACATAACATTGCCTATCCTTATTCTTTTCATGACACATAAATTCTGTTTCATTCTTTCATCACTTCTCATACAGACTACTATAATTCATGGCTTTCAGGTCTGCCTGCCAAAACTGCAATTTATACAAAATTCTGCTGCCATATGACTTACTCACATTAGCAAATAGGCACTGGTCACACCTGCCCTAGTTCAGTTATGCTGGCTTCCTGTAGCAGTTTGTATAAAATCTAAACCCCTTGCCCTTACATTTAGGGCTCTAAATGGCCTTGCTCCTCCTTACACCTCCAAACTTCTCTGTCCTTACAAACCTGTATGCATACTCCGATCTTCAGGTGCTGCTGGTCAACTTTCTAGTCCTCTTGCAGGGGTGTCTACTGTGGGAGACGTGGCTGCCCCCCACACTCCAAAATAATCTTCCATAGCATCTGCCTGACTGTACAGATTTAAGTCCAACCTCAAAACACATCTTTTTGTTCAACATAATCAGTGATTTATTCAAACCTGACAGTCTTTACTCATCCGTTCATCTTTTACAATTCTTATTCTCCAAGCTGACAACACAGTGAGGATTATGTTGTTTGATTTGTCCAGTTCTTTCAATACCTTCCAGTCATCTCTTTTAAGGGGTAAACTTAGATATACGGTAGAACCTCTGGTCACGAACGTTTCCAAACAGGTACAATTCGGGTTACGATCAAAAAGTCTGCCAAAATTTAGCATCTGTTCATGAGCACACACTCTGGTGGCAAACAAAAACACTGGTGGCCAGTTTCCCTTCCAGTTCGTACACGCCAATGATTTCCCATTGTCCGCTTCCCATTTTCTCCTCCAGAAATCGAGTCATGCAAGGTTAGTTTTCTTTGTTGTTTAGGGTTAGTTTTTGTATAAATTAAGGATTTTTCAAACTTTAATTTTTTTCCCAGTGCTTAAAACTTTTCATAAAAAAGTGTTTACAGCGAGCGGGTCGTAAGGGTCTAGAGTGAACTTGGTCCAGCACAAACTCTTGCAATGTTAGTTTTCTCAGTGTTATTTAATTTTTTTACATTTAGTTTACTTTTACAATGCGCATTCTTTGGTATAATTAACTATTTTTGTGCTTAAAAATCTTTTAAAAAAATATTTACATACAGTTTGTATGGTCTGGAACAGATTAATCATATTTACATACAATCTTATGGGGAAATTACGTTCGGGTCGCATCCAGAGTTTTGGTATGAATTATAGTCGTGACCAGGGGTACCACTGTATGTTGGTGGATGAGCCTTTGGGGTCCTGGATAATGGACTATCTATATCTAATGGACCATAGTTTGTGAGGCTTAAAGACTGTTTTTCCGATACAGATGTGAACAACACTGGAGCACCACAAGGAATAGTCCTGTCTCCACTCTGTACAGTGCTGACTATAAATATAAAAGCAGGTCATGTCACTTGCAGAAATTCTCAGATGATTCTGCACTTATGGGATGTGTCAATAAGAGGGATAAGACAGGGGCAACAAGCCAGGAGGAGAACTTTGTTTTGTGGTGCAAAGAAAATTGTCTGAACCATAACATCAGAAAAACCAAGCGACTGATTGTTTTTTAATGCACCAAAGAGCCTCTATGTCTGATCAGTATTCAGGGAGTGGATGTAGAGGTGGTCCGCTCTTACAAGTCCTTAGGGGTCCACATTAAGGACAGGTTGGACTGGCCTCAGAACACATGGGAACTATATAAGAAAGTTCAGAGCAGGCTCTTCTTCCTTAGGAGACTGCGCTTCATTAATGTGGGAAGTGATATCCATCACATCTTCTTTAAGTCTGTGTGCTCTGCTGGGATAGTAACATCACTTCAAGAGAGGCCCACCAAATCAACAAGCTAATTAAAAGGGCAAGTTCAGTTATAGGACACACTCCAGACTCCATGGAGGTCATAGCAACACCGAGGACTTTCAGCCAATAAATCATTCAGTAGAAGTGTGTCAAAAAAACGCTATGGGTACTCCAACACCCATAGCTGCAGGGTAGCAAGTAGCAAGGCTGTCATAAGAGTCCTATGAGATGATTGGCTGAAACAGGCTCAGCCCTCAGCCTTTGAAGAGCCTGGCTAGGATCATTTATACTAACAACAATATCCACAATGCCTCACTGGGACTGCCAAGTCAGAGGTTTTATTTCTTTTAAGTCATTCTTGTGTGTGTGTGTGTGTGTGCAGATATTTATCTATCTTTTATTTTATTAATGTAATTACCAGTACTTATTTAAAGAGCGTCTATAAAATGCCAAGTCTCCCCCTGGGGAATAATAAAGTTCTGTCTACCTACAATAATAACAAATGTATTATGCTGCATATTCTAAATTGTTTTATAATATTCTGTGTTATTTTACCATTTTTATGCTTGAATAGCATAATCTTGATTTCCTTTGTAAAGTGACCTAGGGTTAATGATAAGGCACTATATAAATAAAAAAAATATGTATTATTATTATTAACCAGTAACTGCGCACTGCATAATAACGTGCAGTGAATACACTTGACGTGAACATTCCTAGTCTTCATTCTCTTTCTCTGTACGTTTATCATTCGTTTGCTCAGAGGTTGATGCGCTTGCTGCTTCCTGAGCAGCTTTTCTTTTTTCCACCCTAGCGGCCCACTTCTTCTCTTCTTCTGTCGGCATTTTTTCGTGTTAAAACTGATTAAGTCAGTATTTGTGTTGCAATTACTTAGTACGTTTTCTTTAATTTTTCACTTAAGCTGGCACTTAAATCTTCAATCTGCTTCAAGAATGATTTAAGATATGAAGAAGTAGGGGAAGTGATGGCAAAGGTGGTAGGGAATGAGAACGACGCCCGTATTCATGAGCCGCTCAACTGCCCACCCTGCTGGCCGCTGCTGAGAGTTGATTCTACAATAAAATAAAATAAAAATATAAAGAGGAATAACCTTGGAGGTCAATCATCACCACAAAAGTGGACAGTAGAGGTCACATAGTATGTGTGTAATAATTCTTTGCATTTATTTTGCACTTTTCTCACTACTCGAAGCGCTCAGCAACTGCAGGTTAAGGGCCTTGCTCAAGGGCCCAACAGAGCAGAGTCCCTTTGTTGGCATTTATGGGATTCGAACCAGCAACCTTCCGATTGCCAGTACAGATCCCTAGCCTCAGAGCCACCACTCTGTGTACCAAATTTCAGGTCAAATGGTTTGTGAGCTACAGGTGATTTAAAATCCTGGACAGACAAAAGGACAGCCACGGTGGCGTATTATTTATAAATATAATATTTAAAAACTGTATTGCGATTGCACAGGTTTCTTTTCTATTATACTAATTTTTTTAATCTGTCTGAAGATCAGAAACAACTGTTATGAATAAGGAAAGAAAACAGAGGAAATAATGAATGGGTCAAATTCTTTTTCACAATACTGTTTATGAGATAATTTAACATGTCCATATTCTGTCCACAAGCAGGATTTGCTAGGAATAGTCTCTCTCTTTTTTTATTCAAATGCATAGCTTTGTTAAATGAAAGGTTAATTATATAAATGCAAAAAACGAGACTTTCATTGTGTTTTTATTAGTCAGATTTACAGTTCTTTACTTGAGTATTCTACAGAAAGGCTGAAAAAAGTTTTTAGGAATTTTCTTTAGGTATTTATAGAAGAGAAACATATTAAAAACTATATACAGTATATATATATATATATATATATATATATATATATACACACACACACATACACGTGTATATGTATGTGTGTGTATGTATATGTGTGTATAATATATATACAGTACAGGCCAAAAGTTTGGACACGCCTCCTCATTCAATGTGTTTTCTTTATTTTCATGACTGAAGGCATCAAAACTATGAATGAACACATGTGGAGTTATGTACTTAACAAAAAAAGGTGAAAAAACTGAAAACATGTTTTCTATTGTAGTTTCTTCAAAATAGCCACCCTTTGCTCTGATTACTGCTTTGCACACTCTTGGCATTCTCTCGATGAGCTTCAACAGGTAGTCACCTGAAATGGTTTTCACTTCACAGGTGTGCCTTATCAGGATTATTTAGTGGAATTTCTTGCTTTATCAATGGGGTTGGGACCAGCAGTTGTGTTGTGCAGATGTCAGGTTAGTTGGACGATCATTTATTTTTCAACAGGACAATGACCCCAAACACACCTCCAGGCTGTGTAAGGGCTATTTGACCAAGAAGGAGAGTGATGGAGTGCTGTAAATGGTCATGAAAATAAGGAAAACACATTGAATGAGGAGGTGTGTCCAAACTTTTGGCCTGTACTGTATGTATATGTATGTGTATATGTATATATATATATATATATATGTATTAAAAAAACAGAAAAGCAACCTGTACATGAACTAATACAGGGGTGGCGAACTTAAGGCCTGGTGGGCCGCAGTGGCTGCAGGTTTTTATTCTCACCCTTTTGTTAATCAGTGACCAGTTTATACTGCTAATTAACTTTTTCCCCATCACTTTAATAGCCCTGTTAGGAGAGTTCAACTCTCTGAATTGATTCCTTTCTTCATTAAATGACAGCCAAGCAGAAATGAGATGTGAAACGAGCTAACAGATGACCAGCTAAACTGGGGCTTCAAACTCCAACCAATTTCACTCCGATCACTTTCTTAATGAGAAGCCAATTCTTGCTGTTAATTAAACCCGTTATTTAATCCTATGGCTTGTTGCTGCTCTCATTCTGCCCCAACACTCATTTTGAAAACTGTTGTTTTTCTGTTCTTTCTAAGAGCACCGTCAAAATGTTTTGGTGACCTGAGAGATCAACCCTACCAAGACCATCACCTCTCTTTAATTTCAGATATTGTGTAATGGGCACAGGGGAGCTGGTCATGTGGTGGCTTGTTTTGTGTCTCATTATTGATTGGCTGCTAATTAAAGAAAAAGAAACAACTATGGGGCCTGAGTCCAGTTAATTAAAAGAAGTAATCAGCAGCAAAAACTGGTCACTAATTAAGAAGACGGTAAGAATGAAAACCTGCGGCACTCAAGGCCTGGAGTTCGCCACCCCTGAACTAATGGCTCTCTGCAAATGAGTAGATTGTACTACACCATTACACCTTTTACTGAGTGCAAGATGACTGTAAAGAACAACAGAAAAAATACATTCTATTGATATGTACATGCTGGCAAAAAGGTCTTACAAGCACACTGGCCCCTTTGTGCATCCTTGGAGTGAAGTTTTAAATGACCGTCTTTGGCCGTACACACATTCCCCAGCAGTACCACAGTATTTTTTATCCAGTTAGTGTTAATTGATTTTTTTTTTAATATATATATATATAAATAAAAAAGTGCATATAAATGGAACTAATCATTTCAGTATAAACCAATAGAGCAGCACTTTAAAGCTATAATGAAACTCTGTTTTGGTAGTAAAGGTGAAATTGAAATAAAACATTCAGTAAAAATATAAGTAAAATGACCATTCCTACCAGCGTAATACAAAAGTAGCAAAAACTTACAAAAGAATCTACTGTTCGTCCATACCCTTGAAGACAGAGCAGTGGCGTTGTTTTGAAGGCTCTAGAGAAAATGAAGTGGTTGGCATCTGGAGATGTCCAGGTAGCGCTCAGATGTGTAAAGCATGCACTGTTTGTGATATCACAGCCTTTAAACCAATTGGCTCCATTTGGTTTTTCTTTTTTTATTAACCTTCCAGTTTTAAGTCCTCATGAACACACTAATTGCATTTTTATAACAGCAGTTGCAGTTTTTTTTGTTTTGAATGCTAGGATGAGGTGCTGTGGTGCATTCCAAGGCTTAGCATTGTGAAACTAACAAGAAGGAAGCCATATCTGTGCTTATATCATGAATGCATTGCTTTTCCTAGCGAAGATATCCTTCCAATTTAAACTTTTAACGAATAATACTTGATGCAGCAGATATCCTTATGAACAGACATGTCTGCCAGAAGCAGTGCAAAGGATGACAGATAACCGATGACATAGGAGAATGAAGAAGAACATAAAGATGACAGCTAGGTGGCAGCAAAGCTGGAAAGTTAGTAGACAGAGAAGAAGGGTTGCGGCATGCATAATTCTTCTTACTGTTAGCTGAAGGGTGAAAATGAAGGAAGGGGAAGAAAATTAAAGCAGATTAAAGAAAAATGATAGACATTGAAAAATATGTATTCAGATTGCTTTCAACTGTTAAGCATGAAGGTATTTCACCACGTAGAAATAACAAGAATAAAATAAATAAAAGACTATGGGCAGGAGGGAGAGTGTTTTAGTGGCTTCTTTTATACTGGCCTCCAAATGTGAACAGCATTGAGAGGCACCACAGCCTGGCCTGCTGCACTCTTATATCTATCAATAGACAGTTTGGAGAGAGTGAAGTGGCAAGAAGCTCCCATTCGCGACTGTCCTTATGCTCGTGTCTAATACTGCACATCACAGCTGACCATTAAGCACAAACACTGACTGTTACCAGCTGCCTATTTGCACCTCGGTGACAGTCAAAGTACCACATGAATGTGATGCTGAAATCCAGTAGCCTTGCCACTTAAAATCTAAGCAGATCAGACAGTGCATCTCATTGTGTGTTTCTGGAGAAAAGATCGACACAAAGGCAACACTGATTTGCTCGACAGGAAAACAAGAGGGAAAGGTGAGACAGTAAGTACTATGGTGACACTGCCGCCAAGCGGCTCACATTTGGTTTTATTCGATTGATCATAAAGCTCCAGTAAGAAATTTCATTCAAGTAATAGTGGCTTTTAACAGCAGGGGTGCACAGCACCCGACTCGGTAACTAATCCTATGTCTTGACTCCACAGATGAACTTAAAAGGCTTGGGCCATAATGCGCTGTGTCACACAGAGGTCTCCAGACCTGAGCTGCTGTTGGACTTGCTGTCTGAGACACTTAAGGAACTAAAAGTGCAATAATCATGGTTACCCCAGTGAGTATACATTAGTTTTTTGGAAAGCTGATCAGACCTTCTTTGTGGTTGGTTTCTTCTGTCACTGTTTCTATAGTTTGAACTGTGAAGTGAAGACAGTGGGGTAAACTCTGAGAAGCCATCAGGTTTCAATTGTTTTTCAGCATTCTACAGAAAAGAGAAAAATAAAGTTAGAACACTTGGCACATGCAGCAATGCTTAACACCACCATCATCACCAGGAAGGAACTCTACAGCACACACATGCAAAACAAAGCCATGAAAAGATGTTACCAGAATAATCACTGTGTGATGCCATTTTACTGGCACGACACAGCTGGCCATGCTAATAAGCAGTCTCCTTAAGTGGATGTTATAAGAAAAGCCCAGATGAGGTGCAGCTACATCCAGATGCCACAGTAGAAAAGCCAAGAGCAGGAAATGTCCAGAATCCACATCAGACAGCATAACTGTGTTATGGCATGTCTGACTTTCTGATTTAAAAAAAACTGCAGAGAGCCTGTAAATTATGCAGCAGGTTAGAAACGATGCTCTTTTGCCAAGTTTTGTTTTCTAAATGGAACTGTGACTTCCTTATGCATATTCTTAAAACATACAACAGGCAGGAGTTCCTCAAGTTAACAAAAAACAGTTGAGGACTTAAGGGAAAAGTCGCAATCTTCCACACAGTGCAATGAGAACTAGATAACCAGAGATGTGAGGCCCCAGGTTTATGGTAAGGAACTTCTGTCAGGGACATTACTTTGAATTCCACAGAGAAAGGTGGGTATTAGAAAAATGCTGTGTGAACAGCAGACCAAAGATGCAGTGAAGATCTTCATTGATCTGAATATTGTGAGCGAGGAATATCAGAAAATATTATGTTTGCATAACGGCCTGCATCAGTCAGGATGCTTCTGTTTCATTTCTTCTCTCTTGCAAGGGTAGCTTCAAAGGAGCCTTCTTTAATAATACAACCTGAGATGAGTCTTGTGCTTTAGAAATCCACGACAGAGAAATACAAAACCACCACTATATGCGGACATGCAAAATGCACCTTCCCAGTAAAGCTGAGGTCTCCACAGCACAGCACCACACCCAAGCAGCGAACAACACTCTCATTTTACCAGGAATATTGTTATGCTTCTGACGTTGAATGGCATCCTTCAAGAAGTGAATCATCTCTGTGTATGATAACCCTTTTATCTGCTCGAATCCTCTGTAATGATGAGGAGAAACACTAAACTTCAATGTTTCTGAGGGCTGGCTATTGTTAAAATTAGTCAACTAACTACTAGAATGTCAGTCCTGAGCTGCAGGGTAGCAAGTAGCAAGGCTGTCACAAGAGTCCTAAGAGATGACTGGCTGATAAAGGCTCAGCCAATAGCTTTTGAAGACCCTGGCTAGGATCTTCTCTCACTCTTCCTCCACTTTCCAAAATTACCAGGGGTGCTTGGGACATCAAAACTAAATTTACTGTAGTATATGCCGCTTTGTGTCAGGAACTTAGGGGGAGATCAGAGTCTGACCTCTGACTCCACTGGCTTAAAGGCGTAACACTGTGTTAGTAGCAAACAACACATAAGGCAAGTTCATGAATATATCCACAATCATGGTATAGTGGTTATTTAAACTTATTTGTTTATCTGAAGCTATACATTTTAGGAAATATAGCTGTCTGTCTCAAAGAAACATTAACCAACTGGATGGTTTAATCAAACTCTCACTGTGTATTATTGTTCTGATAACTTCAAAGATGGGATTGTCTTGTTGGGGGTCAGCATTTGAGAAATGGCTGTGTTTTTAAATCTTGAGCTTACAGGTTTCAAATGGGGATTCAGTGCAGTTGTTTCTGTTTGAGGGTGTGCGTCCCTTACTTATCAGTGTACTATTTGAGGAACTCAAACAGGCATGTTGGGTGCTGCTGAATGTGGAGGTGGTGATAATAGTGATGGCTTTGAGGCTAAGGATCTGCACTGGTATTTGGAAGGTTGCTGGTTCAAATTCCATTACTGGCAGAAAAGATGCTACTCTGCTGGGCCTTAACCTAAAAGTACTCCATGGGTACAATGGCTGACCCTCAAAGGCCATGCATAAGGGAAAATTCCCATCAGGGATTAATAAATAATATAATAATAATATAATAATATAATTATACACACACACAGTGGAACCTCGGTTCACGGACATCTCGGTACAACTACAACTCGGTTTACGGCCAAAAAGTTCGCCAAACTTTTGCCTCGGTTCACGACCACACAATTGGTATGTGAACAAGCCAGTTTCCCTTTAGGTTTGTACATGTTCAGTCTCTCCCTGTGCATTTCCTGTGCAGTGAGAGCGCGCGAGAGACACACACACAGAGGTGCGTGAGACAGAGGCACACACACACACACACACACACACAC
>JANRMT010062834.1:56654826-56667057 GCA_026402145.1 Polypterus bichir lapradei
AAGTTTTTTATAAAGACGTCCTTGAAAGGCTCAGAAAAAGGGTCATTTGCGTGAGACCAGACATTGCAGACAAACGGATGCTCCATCATGACAACGCCCCATGTCACACTGCCCTCTCCATAACAGAATTTTTGACCTCAAAAGGCATTCCTGTGGTTCCCCAGCCCCCTTATTCACCTGACCTCAGTCCGTGTGACTTTTTCCTTTTTCCTAAACTGAAAAATGTCCTCAAAGGACGTCTTTTCGGGACTTTAGAAAACATCCAAAAGAGTGTAATTATCAGATACACACTAAATATGAAATAGGTACCTGTGCATTGTTTCTGGAACATATGACCCTGAAACTAATAATAATATACTTTATTTATACAGTGCCTTTTCTGTGCTCAAAGCACTTTACAAACCTTTGTCAAATGTTTTTTCTTCTACACTGACTTATGCGCAATGTACATTTTTTAACTTGCTGCAATCCTTCAATCCTGTGGTGCTCCATTTTTACTTTTGCAACTACAAGGCATCTTAAAGCTTAACAGGTATAAAGCCGTAATGTGCTTAATTATAATACAATATTTTATGATCAGATCTGTTAGCCATGTCTAGCTATAATGTAGTGATAGTCTTGTCCAAAGCAAAAGTGAAATCTGACCAAAAAGTGATGTTACTCCCAGTAATTCTATGTTTCACTCCTACTTTTGGGTAAAGGGCTAACCACCACCCTGTTGTTTCTCCAGATATGGCTGCACTAAACAAAGTTGGCATTTGCTTCCTTCAGTTGCTCTGGTATTTAATGTAGTTCAAGTGGCCCAATGCTAAAAACTAATCATTCTTTGTTCACTACAAACTCTTCCTGCTATTTTTTCTCTACACAAGACTGGAACATTTGTGCTATCAGCATATAATACTATTTTTTTTATTCATGCACCTTCCGTCATAAACATGATGCACAATCACAAAACAGAGTGAGGCTTTCAATCCAGATGTTTGTTTTGTTTTTAATAACTGAGTACTTCTGAATTATCATGTTGGACATGTTTCAGTGAACCTTTGGTGTTTAATTTAATACAACACTTTTTGCAGATACAAATGATACTGCAATGAAGCAGATTATTTCTGTTTATAGTTTGCAGTTTTTGAGAAAAGGTGTTAAAAAGCTTCCTTTTTTACCTTTATGTAGGGATATGTATGATTCTGTTAAGAAAAATAATTTGTCTTAACTGCAATGGATTGTGTTTTATGAAAGTCTTACTCAAATCAGTTCAATGTGAAGGCAGATATTTTAACCAGGCTGTCAAAGGCAGTGACTGTTAAAGAAGTAAAACATGTCCTCCAACACGAAGAAGCCATTTGTGTCTTTTCACCTTCTCTCCAGAAACAGGGACACCTGGCAAGGAGGCCTCACTCATTGTGATAATCTTGGCATGCTGATTAAATGTCAAATGGCATGCAGTAACACTTTACACTTTGAGAATGTTTTTTAAAAACCCAGGGTGCTTCTTCCTGCTCTTAGGACTCATGTGGCCCTCAGCTGTCATTTCTGTGCTTTTTTTTTTTTTTTTATTCTTTTTTTTTTTAAATCATGGTCATCTAAGAGCAGGTCTGGAAAGCATCCTGAATCCATCATGCATACAGAGAAAACGTCACCTCCTCTTCCTCTAGAAACTTATACTGCTGGATGTCTGAGAGAGCATAAAGATGGTGGACTGCTCAACAGTAAGGCACTGGCGCTTTGTCTGAATTCCAAGGAAAAAAGACCATTTATTGTAAGCAGGAGACAGACAGAGAAAAGAGGAAGAAAAGAGAAAAAGTATTGGAAAAAAGGTAGCTGGAAACAGGACAAGTATTTAAAAAGAAGAAGCAAATCAAAATTTAGTTCTGCAGAGTTAAGTTCAAAGGTCCAGTCTTCAGTTCCTGCTGCCTATATTCTTTGTTGCTCTCCCAAATTCTTGCTTCACTAATTTTTGCATCCTACATTTCTACACTAGTTTTAGTTTGTGTCATGTTCTCTAGCTCCCTCTTTCTGCTTATCCTCTTCCCAGGTATTTTTCATCTCCTCATTTCATTCTCCGGACTTTTGCATGTGTCTTTATTTCATCTTCCACTGTAATGTGGCTGTAGTACTGCAAACACTAAAAACTGCAGTATTAACTAGGCTGACTACTGTTACCCAAGAGGTAGTCACATCAACTCTTAAGCACAGCAGAAGAAGTGAACACTCCATAAAAGCAGTCAGGTAAAGTGAACAGTACTTACTTCAAGTGTGCAAGGTATAAACCCATCGTTGATGAAAGTCTGTGGGCCAGCAGGTAACTAATAAGTAAAACATGTCTGGCAGATACATGGTAGAGCAAACATTTATGGCAAAGACCTGGCAACTAGACAGCTTACAGACTTTGGCTTGACAAAAGTACTACTTCTGTGATACATAGAAGAAATTTACGTAGGTCTCATCTTTATCATTTATTATGCATAAACTTAATGTACTTACCTGAATTTTCTCTGCTGTCGTAGGCCACAGCTGCCGGCAAATTACTTTTTTAACTACATCTGGGAGAAGACTGACAGTGATGAGCAAAATAATTCCCAGCCAGGCAGGGCCGCTGGACAGCATCTGCATGAAAACGTAGTACATTCGCTGGTAATTCAAGAAGGGCCTGAAAGGAGAGAGAGAGAGAGTGAGTAGACTGAAAAGACCACCATATGCTATGCATTATTAACTAAGAGAAAATCCTCTTCCACTCTCTTCCTTATTATATATTCAATGACATACTAAAAGAAGATAAAGCTCACAGCATTCAGAAACACTCTGGTTTTTCTTTAAGGCTTTGGCCCGCAGCAGATGTCCTTCTTCTAAAGCAGGGGTCTCCAACACGTCGCTCGCGAGCTACCGGTAGCTCGCAACCCCTTTCCAAGTAGCTCGCCAAAGGGTTAATGAATCCTACATAAATTTGAAAACTTGATAAGTCAAATTAAGGGTGGGCGATCTTTCCAAAAAATCATACCACGATCCTTTTAACACAAAATCACGATCCACAATCTGAATTGCAATCTGTCTTTTCAATGTGGCATACACTTAAGAGAATATCTGGACTCAAACTCATCAAGACCTAAGTAACACTTTATTATAAATATCAAACAAAGTTGAATTCAATTGTTCTCTCGTTCGCTAGCTAAGCAGAGTTAAGGGACACGCCCCGAAGCTGGCAAGTGAGTGAGGAAGGCCCCTTCCCTCGGCCCGCTACGTGTTTCTTGGATTCATGCAAATAAATCGGCACCGCAAGCAAACTAGGATACACAGCAAAATGAGAGAAGTCGCAAAATCAACCGGAATGTTCAAGCAAATTACAGAAAAAAACCCGATCTAAATCCGTTAAGTAGTTCTCTCGTGAAAAGCAGACGGACATACAGACAGAGAGACATTAGATTTTATATATTATTATTATTATTATATTAGTAAACCTTCAAAATAATGTGCAGTTAAAGTCTTAACAGCATTTCTGGAGCTTAGTAGAGCCAGATAACTATAAGAATCTTCACCAAGCAGCTCTGAAAATGTCTGCCTTGTTTGGGTCTCCATACCTCTGTGAGTCTGACATGAACATCATGAAATCAAAGTTCAGAACAAGACTGACAGATGAACATTTGAATGACTCCATCAGAGTGAACCTCAGTGGCTCCACTCCACCATACACCTGACTCCATGCAGTGCTAGTCATCTGACTAACTAAAAAACACACTGTGACATGTAACAAAATGACAAATGAATAAGTCGTATCTGTGTATTTGGAATTGCATTGTTTTGTTTTGACAGCATTCATGTTTTAATTCAGTAGTGTGAGATACACTATAAAATGCATACTGACATACAAAATGGACTTGCGGGTAAACTAAATATTTTTTGTGATGTTTTAATGCAAAATGTGAGTTGTGTTACATATGATTTATTTTCACTTTTACTTTAAAACTTCAGTAAAAACAGCATTTGGAATTAACTTTTCTTTAAGATCGCATTGAATTTTGATTCTGTGTTTGGACTTACATCGTGACAACACAACTTGAGTGGATATTGTTTCTTTCTCTCTAATAAATAAAACTACACGTTGTCCCCAAGTTACAGACATCCAACCTACAACTTACGAATGGGGCTGCAGCTGCGACACATACGCCTCAGTAAGTGCCGCTCCGTCATCTTCGGTCCGGGGACACTGCAGGTGGTGGCTGGGCAGAGGCTGTAGGGGGGAGTTTTCACTGCTCGCTCTGTGTAGTGTCCCTCAGGCGGCAAGCAGTGACCCGTGGTCCATAGTCACCGGGGCCACAGCTATTGCTCATGTGCAGGACAGAGGCTTGATGGGGTGGTTTGCTGCCTGCCCATCACACCGCCGCAGCTACTGCTTCTGACTGGATGCAGGCTGGATAGAGCAGAGGGGGGGCGTTTCACTGCCCGCCCACCACACACGACTTCCACATTCGTTCTCGGTGGGAGGCTGGTGATGCTGCAAGCAGTGATCCAGTTAAGGCTGAATGGAAGCCATTGAGGGTGAATGGGACGGCTGGGGGTGGCATTGTAGTGTGCCATGGGTGGCTGCCTGTTGAATGGGGGTGATGGTGGGCGATTCATTATCCGCCTTTGGCTGCACCGTGTTCGTTCTCAGTGGACGGACGCCGCAACAATAGCATTTATTAAAAATAATGTGCCTGTTCCGACTTACATACAAATTCAACTTAAGTACAAACCAACAGTCCCTATCTCGTACGTAACCCGGGGACTGCCTGTACTTTTTCGAATGTTTGTCCATGCTCTTTCTTCTTGACTTAGTCGTTGACGTGTCATCTAGAACGTATAAAATTATTTTCCTAATAAAATTTATAAGAGCTGAGAGTGCAGGAAGTGTGTCTGAAAAAAGCATTCACACGACTGAGGTTAGGTGACCGTGGTCTTGTTTGAAAATAGTTGTAAGTAGGGCATGACTTGAAAGAATATAAGTCTACGTCTCATGGGAGTTCATACCGCGCCATCGTTTTTGAATTCTTTTAATTCTCGCTGGCAGCACAAATCAGATGATCTACAGTTTAAATCTGAACAATATATTTGATCTTTTTTTGCTGTTCGTTATTTCACAGAGTAATAATAATTTCCGTTTGCGCTAATGTGATCTTTCCTATCCTTTTTTTTTTTGAGACTTTCGAATTTTCGTACTTCCATTATGTCTAACCTGCTCACGTTTTTGAATTCTTTACGACGTTCTACTTTGTCATCTACTCTTTGTCCTTTATTTCCAGTTCCGAGTGTGGACTCATCTCGCAAGACGTATCTCTCCAAGAAAATTGTGTCTTGTCTTCTTCCAAAAATATTTTTTTTATAATAGAGAGATAATTTCCATAATGATAAATGGTAAGAAAGTGAATGTTATTTGTGTATACCTCATTTAGGGTGTACTTTGTCATTGTTATGGAATGAAGTCATACTAGCAAGTTTCCAGTCATCGGGTACACTAAAAAAATCTTGAGGACAAATGCATAAATATGCTTTGAAAATGTTAATAAATAATGTTTTTCATTTGCTCCAATAAAGTGGTAGTCATGCAGTAGATAGACAGACATGTACTACTTTATTGATCCCCGAGGGAAAATTCTTGTTGCTTTTATGGAGAAATAGAAATAACTTGCTGTTTATAATGGTTCATTTTTAGTGCGGGTTAATGTGTATGACTGCTTTCTGCCTTATAGATATACTTTGAGCAGTGCAGCAATGAATTTTGATGACCTGAATACTTCAAAAATGTACTGATAAGAAGCCAGTTACCCCTTAGCAAAATAAATGCTAAAAAAAAAAAAAATCCACACATTCCTCCATCATATTCGGATGACGCCCAAGGGAGCACATACCTCAGGTAGGTGAGGGGAGGCACTTAGTGTAACTTTTTCAAATGATTTGCCAAAGCAGCCGAATACCACAGGCTAGAGGATTCAAAAGTCTGCTTTTTCTTTGTTTTTTGTTTTTGTTCACTTGCAGGTGAGACACTTGCACTTTGTATAAAACTGTCAGTGTATTCAACAACATGTATTTTTAAGAGAAATCAGAAGGTGTCTTTGTGTGTCACAAATGAGACATTTTCCTGAGATTGTGCTTGTTTTCTCCATTTGTTTTTGTTTTTGAAACCATTTCAGGCACTTATCAACAGATTGGTATTACTGTATGTATTAGACTTTTAGTAGAACCAGTCTCTAATTCGCAGGTAAATTATCACATAATTCTGATTGACAGTTGAAGTGGACAGCAGTCATAACTGCAACAACAACAACATTTATTTATATAGCACATTTTCATACAAATAATGTAGCTCAAAGTGCTATAACATGATGAAGAAAAGAGAAATAAGAGACAAAGTCAGAATTAAAATAAGACAATAGTAATTAACACAGAATAAAAGTAAGGTCAGATGGCCAGGGAGGACAGAAAAAAAAAAAAAAAAAACTCCAGACGGCTGGATTGAAAAAAATAAAATCTGCAGGGGTTCCAGACCATGAGACTGTCCAGCCCCCTCTGGGCATTCTACCTAACAAGTGATTTCATTTGTCCCCTTTGAACTTCAAATTCAAAGCAAGTGCTCTTCCCTTAACATAAGAAATTTAAGCGGTAAAGTTTACAGGTGTATACAGCAAAAGACTGATAGATGAAATCAGTGTAACCAAATGACAATTTCAATACCTAGCTCTTCAGTACTGTGGGGCTACATGGAAAACAATGTCTCTGTATGGCTGTACGATTTTCGAAAAATATCTAGTTGGGATATTTTTGGTTAGTGTTGTGATTGGGATTTAAATTGCAGTTACATTATGTTTCTAACTTCACTTGTTCCTACATGAAAAGAATCTGATGAAAGGATGCAGTTGCAACATCTGTTTGTTTAAATGGTACTACAAGAGGGAGTTCAAGCTAAAGTTAGAAAATGGGATTTATTAGAAAATGGAACGGACCTCAACAAAACTGATGCTGTCATTTCTCTGTGTAGTCTCCACCCTTCTCAATGCACTTGCTCCACCTGCCTGGAAGTGCCGAGATTTCAGCAGAATAAAAGGTTTTGTGTTGTCCTCGCCACCACACGTGCACCGCTTTCTTCACATCATCATCTGTCTTGAATCGACACACACCCAGATGTTTTTTTTTATTTTTAGCAGTCCAAAAAGGTGGAAATCACACTGTGCCAAATCTGGTGAATAAGAAGGATGTGGCAATCCCTCAAACTTCAGTTTCTCCAGACAAGCCTTGGTGTTCTTAGCAGTGTGTGTTTATTGTCTTGCAGCAAAATGACTCCTTGAGACAGCAGTCCCCACCGCTTGGATCGAATAGCAGGCTTCATATTGGTCTCTAACAAGTCACAGTAACTTGCACTTAGTGAGTGTAGAACTCCTCGGCATGTAGTGTTCGACAATAACTCTGGTGCATGATTGACGGTGAGGACAACACAAAACCTTTTATTTTGCTGGAATCTAGGCACTTCCAGGCAGGTGGCACAAGTGCATTGAGAAATGACGTGATCAGTTTTGTGAAGGTTCATTCCATTTTCTAACTTTAGCTTGACTCCCCTTCGTATTACAGAGCTATTGCAACTACTACTGTCACTGTCACAATACAATGAAATCAAGAGCTTCATAAACAATAGGAAAATCTTATCTCAAAGGAGTATTTACCAGAACACGAGCCCTTGAGACTTCTTACTATGCATATGGCCCAGTATGGTTCACAAACATTTTTTGGGAAAATAACTGCATATCTACGTATGTGAATAATGGCCTTAACAACAACATCACCAATAATAAATGCTTTTGCACACTTAATTAATAATTAAGGCTGCAAAAAAAACAACTTTTCACTAAGTCTCATTAACATACTCATTTTATAACATAATTTGAAAAGCACTTTGGTGAATGTTTTGCTGATAGCAATAAATTGCAATGTTGACTAATGTGCAATAGACATCATTACAGATATGATGTTGGTTTAATTTTTATGGAGACTCTTTCCTGTTAAGTATGGAAATCTATTTTTTTGTCTGCATGTTGATCTGGCAAAATTTTACACCGGATGCCCTTCCTGACGTAACTCTCCCCATTTATACGGGCTTGGGACCGGCAAGAAGAAACACACTGGTGTGTGCATCCCTGAGGAGTGGGGAAGAAGTGTACGGGTGCTGATTTTTAAGAATAAAGGGGATGTGCAGGACTATAGTAACTACAGTGGGATAAAATTGATGAGGCACAACATGAAATTATGGGAAAAAGTAGTGGAAGCTCAATTAAGAAGTGAGGTGATGATTATTGAGCAGCAGTGTGGTTTCATGCCAAAAAAGAGCACCACAGATGCAATGTTTGCACTGAGGGTGTTGATGGAGAAGTATAGAGAAGGCCAGAAGAAGTTGCATTGTGTCTTTGTGGACCTGGAGAAAGCATACGACAGGGTGACTAGAGAGGAGCCTGTGGTATTGTCTGAGGAAGTCGGGAGTGGCAGAGAAGTGTGTAAGAGTTGTACAGGATTTTGTATGAGGGAATGTGACAGTGGTGAGGTCTGCGGTAGGAGTGACGGATGCATTCAAGGTGGAGGTGGGATTACATCAGGGATTGGCTCTGAGCCTTTTCTTCTTTGCAATGGTGATGGACAGATTGACACAGGAGATTAGACAGGAGTCCCCGTGGACTATGATGTTTGCTGATGACATTGTGATGTGCAGGAGAGTAGGGAGCAGGTTGAGGAGGCCCTGGAGAGGTGGAGATATGCTCTAGAGAGGAGAGGAATGAAGGTCAGTAGGAACAAGACAGAATACATGTGTGTGAATGAGAGGGAGGTCAGTGGAATGGGGAGGATGCAGGGAGGAGAGTTGGCGAAGGTGGATGAGTTTAAATACTTGGGATCAACAGTACAGAGTAACATGGATTGTGGAAGAGAGATGAAAGAGAGTAAAGGCAGGGTGGAGAAGAGTGTCAGCAGTAAGTTGTGACAGACTGGAATCAGCAAGTGTGAAAGGGAAGGTCTACAGGACGGTAGTGAGACCAGCTATATTATAAGGGTTAGAGATGGTGGCACTGACCAGAAAACAGGAGACAGCGCTGGAGGTGGCAGAGTTAAGAAGAGTTACCTGGGAGTGCAGGTGGATGATAAATTGGACTGGACTGCCAATACTGATGCTCGGTGTAAGAGAGGACAGAGCCGACTATACTTCCGTAGAAGACTGACGTCCTTCAACATCTGCAATAAGATGCTGCAGATGTTCTATCAGACGGTTGTGGCGAGCGCCCTTTTCTACGCGGTGGTGTGCTGGGGAGGCAGCATAAAGAAGAAGGACGCCTCACGCCTGGACAAACTGGTGAGGAAGGCAGGCTCTATTGTAGGCACGGAGCTGGACAGTTTGACATCCATGGCAGAGCGACTGGCGCTAAGCAGGCTCCTGTCAATCATGGAGAATCCACTGAACAGGATCATCTCCAGACAGAGGAGCAGCTTCAGCGACAAACTGCTGTCACCATCCTGCTCCACTGACAGACTGAGGAGATCGTTCCTCCCCCACACTATGCGACTTTTCGGTTCCACCCGGGGGGGGGGGGGGGGAAAATGTTAACACAACACAAGATAATAGACTGTTATACCTGCCTCGCACTCTCCACCTTGCATTTTTTAACGTGCACTGCACGGCTGAAGGGCAATACGATCCACTGTGCCACAGGGCATATTAAATGTAATAAGCTGATTTGATTTTACAGTGCCACATTTGTTGGAGTGAGTGATAAAGAATAAGCCCTTTAATCTATTTGAATAACAAATATAATAGTGGGTCAAAAGAATTCATTTCTTTTCAGGATGTGGTGATTGCTCATCTTCTGCTGTGTACTTAACATTCTTCCCTAAATTCATAATACATGCTTTTATCCTGGACTACATTACATTGTAAAGGGTTGTATTAGTGATGTGATTACAAGTGTATCGCTATATATGTAGTGGGGATGGTATTGCAGCAAGGGTTTGCGTGTATTTGTAAAATAGTGAATATGTTGTCATTGTGCACAATTTATCATTAACACATTTTCTACTTTTTAAAAGATATGGTTCATTTTGAAAACTACATACAAGTATACTATAACAGTATCTACTGACCACCAGAATCTTTTAATTATACGGTCATACACTCTTTTTTCCACTACTAGTTGATCTTATCCATTGGTGGTACATATACTCGTTACTGGGATATATCTCTCCTCATCGTGTATTTGCTCACTGACAGGCAGATTTGGAAGGAAAAAAAATAAAAGAACAACTTTATGCACTGAATATGCAGTGCTGACAGAATGTATAGGTTATTTAAAATTTCACCTTTTGGGCTTTGAAAAAATCATTTGCAGAGTAACTGTATTCAGTGTTGGCAAACCAGGTATACGCAGAAGTATTCTTCACCAGGTTATGGCCAAAATGAAAAAGACAAGCTGAATTGGATTAAGAACAGGGTTGGTTGAAAGAATTTGATATTTTGAACAAACTTTTGCCTATTTGTTGTCGTGATGTAGATGATTAAAACCCGAGCATGGTCTAAGCACCACATATATTTTTTGTACAACTGTTTTGTAACTGTTTGTGTTTAACTACAGTGTTCTCCCTAGCGTCTTTTAGCCAGGCGCTCTGCCCGGCTAATTTAGTTGAGCGCCTGGCTGTCATCTCGCATGACATTGTGAGATGACAGCCGCAGATCTGCAGGCACAGGGCACGCGGCAAGGGACGAGCGGGCGGGTGGGCAAATACTGCTAAAGCTAATAGCGGGTGTCGAAGCGGAGCAGAGTTCACAAGCAAAGAGTATGGGGAGGTGGGGTTTCGAGAGCGGGCTGTACATGGTAATAGCGGGAGTGTAGCAGCTTAATAGAGTAGCAAGGAGTATGGAGAGGTGGGCGGGCAAAAGGGGGCTGTACATGCTAATAGTGGGAGCGGAGCGGCAGTTGACAAGCAAAGAGGATGTGGAGGTGGACGAGCAAGAGGAGGTCTGATAAAATAAAATTAAAAAAAAAAAAAAAAAAAGACTAGTGGAACCAGCCTGTCAGATATCAGAAAAAAGGTGTCAAGAAGTGATATCTCTGTTCACATCGTCAGCGCAGTCTGTATAGCGCGGCTGAGCGTACAGCAGCTCTCTTCTTGTACAGTACATAGCAAACCTATATATATGTGTATATATATATATATATATATATATATATATATATATATATATAATATATATATATAATATATAAAATATATATATATAGGCTATATATTTATGGGGTGCCAAACTGGCAATTACAATGATTTTCGGAATATATAAAGTTATTCCTGAATATATAAAGTCAAACTTGAATATATAAAGTCATTCCTGAATATATAGTCAGCGCTGGAATATATAAAGTCAAAGCCTGATTATAGAAAGTCAGCGTCAGAATATATAAAGTCATTCCTGAGTATATAAAGTCAGAGTTAGAATATATAAAGTCATTACCGAATATATAAAGTCAGCATCAGAATATATAACCTCATTCCTGAATATATAAATTTAAAGTCAGATTAAATAGATTTTGATTGAAACGACTCGGGCACATTTTTAGTAAACTCAATGAGTTCCTAATACAACGTAATGAAATAAGTTAACAAAAACATCTTCAGAAAAATATTTAAAAAAAAAAACCTACTGTTTAGTTAATTCATTGAAAATGATGTATGTGCCCGGCATTTTGAACACTATATTTATTTATTCTTTTTGTATGGGCAAATTTTAGGACAAACCTCACAATCCCCATCGACTCTGAGTGGCTTCTGTTGAAGTTTACCTTTCACTAGTACGAGTGAAATGACAAGCACGGAAATTTTATATATTCGGGAATGATTTTATATATTCCAACGCTGACTTTATATATTCAAAAATGACTTCATATATTCCGACTCTGACTTTATATAATCAGGCTTTGACGTTATATTTGGGAATGATTTTATATATTCTGACACTTACTTATATATTCAAGTTTTTACTTTATATTTTCAGGAATGACTTTATATATTCCGACGCTGACTTTATATAGTCAGGTTTTGGTGTTATATATTCAAAACACTGACTTTATATATTCTGAAAATCACTATATTTTTCTGTTTGGCACCCTATAATATGTATGTATGTATGTGTGTGTATATATATATATATATATATATATATATATATATATATATATA
>JANRMT010062834.1:56667067-56692961 GCA_026402145.1 Polypterus bichir lapradei
TATATATATATATATATATATATATATATATATATATATATATAATATACACACACACACACACACACACACACACAGTTGTTTAAGCATTAGGTGTGTTCTGTGTGCAAAAATCCTTGTAGCATTCACTGTGGTTCCTATTTAAAGTAACCCCATCTGCCGTTCTTATATTTGCTCATATTTTGACCTGCGTTCATATTGCAAAAAGTGTGCAGAAACCCTTGCAGCACACACTGTGTCCTGAGCAAAAGTTTTTTCACTGAATTGCTGAGGGTTTTGTAAGGAAGAGTATTAGGGCCACGGTGAAGAAAAAAAAAATACGGCCAAAGTGAAGAAAAAAAACTGTATGTCGAGAATAAAGTCGAGATGTTGACTTTATTCTCGACATTTCCACTTTAATCTTGACGCTTATGATGAGAATAAAGTCGACATGTTGCTACATAGTTTATGACGGGGTTTGAGAAAATCTAGTAAATTAAACATTCATTTTAAGATGTTTAGTTTATGATGTTCTACCTTAATAACAAACTACGAGAATAAAGTCAACATGTCGAATTTAATCTCGAGATAAACGGCGAGAATAAAGTAGAAGTGTCGAGAATGCATACCTGCCGTGGTGCAAGTGTGAATATCCAACAGGCTCTCCCTTTCCCACTCAAAAGTCTTATTCACAGGTACTTTAGATTTATTTCAAACGTTTTACCAACATGAGCAAAAGAAGTGTTCAGAAAACAACACTGCTCAGTTATTTCAGAAAAGAGATGTCACAAACTAATGAAGGTGCGGCATCAACTCCTCATGTGGCAATTTCAGACAAAGACACTGCAGAGGCTGGTCCATCAGGGGAAGTCTCTTCAGCACACACTCTGCCAATTGATAAATCTAAGCACCGCTTATCCGGCATAAACAAACAATGGTTTAAAGATTTTGATTGGCTAATGGTCAAAGAAAATGTTATGTGATGCTCACTGTGCATGAAATACTCAAACAAACACCCCCCAAGGAGGGGTTACTTTGGGTAAACGTGCCATATACAAGAATTCTAAAAGGAAGCTTGCTGGACCATGAAAAAAGTAAAACGCACATGGAGTCTTGTGCTGACCTTTTAGGAAAGCGTGTACTTCAGCAAACTCGAATCGGTCAAATTGAAAGATCTGTATCTGTGTTAAATAACTTACACAGCAATGCCTTTGTGGGAGCTTTAAGATCCATGCATTGTTTGGCAAAAAATGAGTTGCCACATACAACATTGTTTGAAAAGCTGTTGGAACACTGCAAAGAAATGGGTTGTTCCTTTTTACAACACCTAAATGCACAATACAAATCTGAAGGAATAATGCAAGAGCTTCTGGATGTCTTAGCATCAGAATTAAAATCTAACATACTGAAAAATATACACGTTGAAAAGTTTTTCAGTATTCTGTGTGATGAAACCACAGATATCTCAGATATAAAACGATTATTTACATTAAATATGTTTGCCAGGTCACTAAAGAGGTCAGAGTTAGTTTTGTATCAACCCGCAATATGATTGACGGCAAAGCACGGAGTGAGACTATGGACACTCTAGGCTTGAAAACTGCTAATCTGGTTGGACTAGGGTCAGATGGAGCGGCCGTTATGATTGGGAAACAGAAAGGAGTGGCAAAACTGCTTAGAGATAAAACATCTGGACTCTTGGTCAACTGCCACTGTGGAAAACCACTGATTGGCCCTTGCAAGTGCCCAAGCAGCAGCTGCTGTACCTTATTTAACAAAACTGAACCTCTTAAGGCAGCTTTTCTATTTCTTTCAAAATTCTTCAGTTACGATGGCTGGTTTAACAGAAATTCAAAATATTCTGAACATTCCCCAGATTAAGCTTAAAATGGCCAGTGACACTAGATGGCTGTCTGATGACTTTGCAGAACAGTCACTATGACAGTGTATGATGAGTGATCTCCTTGGAGGGCCCAGATCCTGGGAACTTTGATTATGGGAAAGCTTCAGACAACTGGGCCTCTAGGAAGGAAAGAAGAATAAATATTTAACTGAAGACACCTTCTGCATATGCAAGTTGGCTTTGAGGAATATTTTTTAATTTTTCTTCATTAGGTTTCCTATATTTTGTTCATTGTTTTCATTTTTCTTCCCGACAGCGACAATACTTGTGCCTCTTGGTTTATGTCATAACAATTGTTATTTAAAATTTTTGTTAGGGTTGCAGGACCCTGAATTGGATACTTCTTAAATTTAATAAAAATATTCTGGCACAAGTGTCAAACCTTAAAAAAGGAAGTCATATGGAGCTTTGGAAAATAATAATTAACAAATAAAAATAGTGCACATTTAATTTTCCCCACCACCAAATTTCCCCGTCCCGCCCCATCCGGCTACTTTTTCTTGCCACCCGGCTGGAAAACATTTCTGGGGAGAACACTGAACTATAAAATATTATCTTGTCTATGCACTTAATATTTCTTAAAATAAAGTCAAACCAAAAACTGCAGGTACCTAGATGTCAATAACCATACCTCCAATGTCATCTTGCTTCTGCAAGTGGTTTCTGGTATAAATGAGGCCCCTGCCATTCTTAAATTTCTAGGCCTCACCAATGGGTTCTGTATTCACCTTTGCTATTTTTTTCTTTTCTTTAAGCTTTAAGCAAATTTTCTAAGCATCTTATACACAGTACAGAAATAACATCTTACAAGTAGTGTAAAGAGGCACACCTACCAAATGATACCTCCCCAGAGAAGAGAGAATACAACATAGAAAAGTAGTGAGCCCCAGATGACAAAGTGGTTTATCCAGGTCCAGTAGTGAGTATCTAGTGCAAGCTGGGAAGAAAAGGCAGCAGTTACATTTCTATTTCATTTATTTGACAGATAATAAAAATATGAAAACATAGGCACTGGAACTGCCATGGCATATATTATAGACAGGTGGCATAGACAAATGAATCAAGTCCATAAGAGATTTTTTAAGCAAGATTGTCTTTCACCTCTTACTTGTCTAGTTACTTTAGCTAAAGGCCAAATGTTTAAAATGTCATCAGCCTGTTCATAAACACTGTGTTGTTCCTGCTTCCAAAACATGACTGGGAGCTTTCTCTGACCTAGTTCCATTTACTATGCTGTTATGCTTAATGTGTACCTGGATATGCTTCAGTCTGTGAGCCTACTGAACTTGATTTCCAATGCTGCCTGCTACAGAATCATCTTTTCAAGTAACTACATTCCAGCAGAGAAAGTTGAAGATTGCAGAGTAGTAACAGTGTGCTGGTCTCCCAGAATCCCAAGTGAAAAGATCTGTGGTGTTGAACTAACTGCAGTTTCTCATTTGTCTGGTGCAGGACTCATTAAGTGTACCTTATTTATTAAGCAAATACCTTTTGTTCATCCCCACAGCTGCACAGGTTCAATTACCTTTAACGTGACAGTGAACACCAGCACAGTGAAGACCAGAGTCCCAAATGTCCAGTTGCCAAACATCTAGAAGAAACAGTAAGATGAATCAGGGTCAGGACAGTTAGCAAAGGCTTTCATTATTTTTTCTGTCTCTTTTAAGGGGCTTATAGCCAAACATTTCTAAGTAATTGGTAGAGATCTGGGAGAGCAAAGTACTCAATTAAATATTCATAAGAAAACAAAGGGGCCCACACAGATTTAGACTCTATTTTAATTAGGCATGTCAGAAAGGGAAGCAAGTCTGCACATCTCATGTCATGTCTGCGACATCTAACCTTACAGGAAGCAGGGCTTAGCATGCATTCTTGCGGATTACTATTGTGAAATACAAACTAAGAAGCTAAATACTACATGCCTTTTTAATTTACAGAGGCAAAGGATTGTTTTTAGTTACAACATAATGGAGTGCAGCTTAGAACAAGTATTAGTTTTACTTCAATGGGCAAAACATAATGGCCTCACATGGCACTGACCCAATGCCACGCTAATAGTTGAATAACAAGTCTAACATAAAAACGCATTACGATAAACTTGCTGGCAGGGAGGGTGGGAGAAAAATAAAGAAGGTATCCTTGTATAGCAGAGAAATTAAAGAGAGGCAACTACATCCAGTAGATCCCTATATGTCAAGTGACATTTTAAAAGTGTGATGTGCTCTAATGCCACCGGACAGCCCTGTATTCACATAATGAGAAGGTTGCTTGAGAGAAGCTACTAAATTAGTGTTTTAACATAGCACAGCAGTTTGAAATCGTTTGACTTACCTTAGGCGTAATATGCGTTGCTAAATTTCAAAGCAAATTTTGTCAACATGGTGTTTTTGACTATATAGGAGTATTATTCTCTCTCCATATTTGCATTATATACTTTATGTATATATATGTATATACGTATATGTATGTATAAAAACATCACATAAAATCGTTGCACTTTTATTATGTCACTTTTTGTTATCACGCTTTGAATCAGGCTTATTTTAAAACCTACATATATATGTTTGGTATCATTCTTTTCAGAATTTATCTTTAGTGTGATTTTGTTAGACTTTCAGATTCTTATTCCATTTTTAAATTATAAACTAAAAAATATCAAGAACTTGTGTCCTGCAAGACGAGACTTTGTGCCAAGAGATTAAACCACACCCGGGAACGGAAATAAAAGACAAAGAGTAGGACAGCTGCTGTACAGGCTTTTAAATTTTCAAAGCGCTACAAGAGATGCAGATCACACACACGGCAGCAGCAGCAAGCCAGCAACTGATCGAGCAAAGTGGAGGTTAAAAAAAAAAAAAACCAACACACTGTATTTGCTTCCCATTGTGTCACAAGAGGGGGTTTCAGAGGAGCGACCACGTCTCCTTGGAGTGCGTTCAGTCTCCCTCTTCACAACGTGAGTGGCAGACTGGCTGCAACTGAGGGTTGGGCGCCGAAGGTGCCGGGGGGCTTGTCCCCCTAGTATATATATATACAGTATCATCCAAGTGATTTGAAGCCTAAAACAGAGGAGTAATTTTCAGTCCTTCACTTTCTCTTCAGCTTCCTTCTGAGTACTTATTAAACTAAATAGTGAATACACATAGGTGGAAATGGAATCAGTCCTGTGTCATATCTATACTAATAAAAGGCAAAGCCCTCACTGACTCACTCACTCATCACTAATCCTCCAACTTCCCGTGTAGGTAGAAGGCTGAAATTTGGCAGGCTTATTCCTTACATCTTATTTACAAAAGTTAAGCAGGTTTCATTTCGAAATTCTACACGTAACGGTCATAACGGTTGACAACGTTCGCCATATTGACCTTTCTTATTCATAGGCCCATCTTCATGAAATTTGGTAGGCGGCTTCCCTGTGCTAACCGAAACCAATGTACGTACTTATTTCGGTGGTATGACGCCACTGTCAGCCGCCATATTAAACTTTCCAACGTCACTAATTCTCCAACTTCCCGTGTAGGTAGAAGGCTGAAATTTGGTGCTTATTTCGGTGGTATGATGCCACTGTCGGCTGCCATATTGAACTTTTCAACGGTCTTTGTTACTTATGGGCCCATCTTCAAGAAATTTGGTATGCGGGTTCCCAACGCTAACTGAATCCTACTTACGTACATATATACGTCCATAGCCTGCAGCTCGGTCACCATGTGAGGCGGCGTTGGGTCCCCCATCCCAACACCTCCCACGTTGTTGGCTGCCTGCCTATATAAGGCCGTCCGTCGCTCCGGTCTCTACATTCCCTTCCTTGCTTCGACATGGGATTCACGTCTCCCTGCTGATAACTACAGCCTTTTTATTTAATCCACGGCTTCTCCGCTGTTATATTGTTCATTTATTACGATTATAGTTATTGTTTAGGTATTTTAGACTTACTTTACATTGTTCAGGTACCCATTTCCTTTATCATTCCAGCCGTACTGCCATTAACATGTCTGTCGAGGTGATCACCATCGATCAAAGAACTGTCACTTACCGAGTGGTTTCCATGCCCAGAGATGACACCTACCTTTTCCATTCTCTTTGTTACATATTGCACGGCCAGATCAGGCTCACTCTTGATATCCGGAGGAACAGTGTGTCTTATGTATTGAATGACTGGGACAGGTTCAAGGTGTGGTTTAATTTTCATCTTAATAAAAATTTTAAGGCAGTACTTCGCCGCTGCGAAGCGCAGGTATTTTGCTAGTTGCTAATAAGGAGCAGTTAAAATAATGAATTTAGCTGTTTAATACTAAAATAAGCAATTAAGAGTTCAAAATCATAACAAGCGAGACAACTACAATGAAGCAGAAAAATGTCACTTGAGCAATAAGTGCTTCATCAGCAGTGAATGATTTCTCATGAAACAATTGGGTTGGAACAAAAACCTGAAGCCACTGCAGCTCTGCAGGACCGATGTTGCTCAGCCCTGACTTAAAGAGTGTCAGTCTTAAATAGCAAATAAATTAAATAAAGTTAATTAGTAGCAAAAATTAGTCATCCGTGAGATAGACGAATGTTAGTAAGTATCTCCCATTTGGCAGGATGGTACATTTAGGGCAGTAGGTATCCACTAAGAAAGGACATTTCAATATATTAATAGTTATTGGTGAAAAATACCCACAATAGAAAAACTAAATTCCCCAAACTGTCGGATTTGATTTAAATGTGGTGACATTGTTATATTTGTTGTTAATAATAGGACATTCTAATGCACCCCGTCCCCCACAGTACTGACATCAATCGCACGGAGAAATGGGGCATACCGGTTTATGCAAATGAAAGCTGAAGTGAAAGGAGCAAAGTTCGGTGAAGAAGACGTGTTTAGCAAGTGCTTGGCAGGCAGGCACGATGGCTGTGAATGTAGTCAATTCTTATACAACTGATCCAGTAAGATAGCTATTTAATATATATCATACCCACAACCCCCTTCATATTATCTGCAACCTTGTGCAAATGGCGATCTTGGAACTACACTTCCCTTCAGTCACTGAACTGCTCCAATTTCATCAGAGTTCACAATCTTTAAATAAGAACATCAATAAACGTACAATGTCATCAAAGTAGCAACTGCTGCATGTTTTTTCCTCAACCACTTCAGGATAAAAATTTGTCTCGCTGGATTACAGCATTTATCTTAAAGCAAAATGTCTCCCCCTTTATGGCCCTGAGATCCATTTTTACCTAAGTTTCTTAATGAGCATCAGACAGCATTTGAGGATTAAGGTTTTTCCCCATTTGTGAGTTGAGTGCAATTAGAAGAGCCAGTGTGTCCCCTTTGTGAAACTAACGCAGTTAGAAATGAGAAGGAATATCATGGAGCATTCTCAATTATTTCAGCAGACCAGTGTGGTGTGCCACATGTGACAAATAATCTGAGATAAACAGATTACACTACTTTTAATCAGTGCATAGTCTTGCATTTTTAAAAAACAAACACTATTGTCCACCTGCATATCCTAATTAACTTTGCAGTACCAATGAACGATCAGCCCTTTTTAAGTTGATAAAAAAACAGAGAAAATTAAAGAAAGAAATATCACCACAAATTGATGGATCCAAGCCACAATTTCTTTGCTGATTTTCATAATGCGATAAGAAGAGAACAGGATGGTGCTTCTGAGTGAGTAAACTAATTAGCAACTTTCTTTCTTTTGTTAGTAGATATTTATTCAAAGCCACTGCATACTGAGGCAGTACTAATTTTAGGATATGATGCCAATGGAGAGCATTTAGCAGTTTTTAACATTGAATGAATCAGCTTTAAATCATCTTTATAACGTTACCAAATACCATTTTAATATGGTGTTCTGCTGCTTTTCACACCAACGCCACCAAGAACTGTACGTAGCATGTTCAACGGTAAGCAGTTCAAATGAACTAAAAATTTTAGCCCCCATTAAAACAAAAAAAATGCAGATATTGTATACAAAAAAGTACTTAGTTACATAGTACTTCTGATACATCCAATTAACCAATGCCACTATAACTGAGGCCCATGGACTTAGAAACTTCCCAGGCAAGGCTGAGTAACACAGTCAGTTATTGATAAATGACATTCACTTCAAATACTGTGTTTACAAATCTTTAATCTTATGGCATATTTTAAAATACATCTCCTCATATAACAGCCAGGTCATGTCACTTGCAGAAATTCTTGGATGATTCTGCACCTATGGGGTGTATCGATAAGGGGGATGAGACAGAGGAGAAGAGTCAGGCAGAATTGTCTGCAATGTAACATCAGCAAAACCAAGGAACTGATTATTGACTTCCGACGTGCCAAAGAGCCTCTATGTCCGATCATTATTCAAGAAGTGGATGTAGAGGTGGTGCACTCCTTCAAGTACTTGGGGGTCAACATGAAAGAAAGATTGGACTGGTCTCGGAACACAGAGGAACTAGGGTAGAGCAGACTCTTCTTCCTTAGTAGACTGCGTTCCTTTAATATGGGAAGTGACATCCTCCACATCTTCTATAACTTGTATTACACTCCTCCCATGTAGGCTATTCACTCCGAGGGTAGCATCCGGCCGTCTGTGATTTAAGTTGCCTTCCTGGTGAGGTGCATGTAAACTGATGTTAATGTGTCTTCAAATATATATAATGTTTTGCAGCTGAGGTGGGTATGAGAAGAAAAAGCTGGATAGCATGGCAACTATCAATTATCCTTGGGCCAAGCTTTATGCATCTGCCAAGTGGGCAGTACCGTATGTTTAGGTAAAAGCTCACAATGTCTGCCTTTCTAAGAAGAGGGGAAGTCATCACACAAGTCACAAGAAATGAGATTCAAAGAATACGACCAACTGCAGAATGTGATACATGTAGAGCATTGAGTACATTTAATTTGGTGGATGCAAAGCGATGAGAGTTTACTGAAGAGATAGCATGTGGGACTCCAGCTTTAAGTATTCTGATTTGTCCCTAGTGCAGTCCATAACAGAGAAGTGACTGCTGCTAGAGTCCACTGAACACAATCATGTGGCAACATTAGTTTAAATTAAGGCTACATCCACAAAAGAAGAGGAGACTAAAGTGTCTATGATATGTGACAACACACGCACTACAAGGAACCTAAATTGAAGACAGAGAACAAACAGGGACAGACAGACGAACTGACAGGGTAGGCTTACCAGGTGCGTGTTGGCTGTCATTAGCTGAGGACAGGAAGAGAAGCAAAACAGCAAAAAAAAAATTGAGACTTAAAGTAAATAAAGATGTTAAAACTGAAAAACTGAGCAATTGAGAAGATGAGGGAAAAAACAAAAATGCAGAGAAACAGGCATGCCAATAAGAATCCAGCTACCAACTGATGATCATAAGCAAAGGAAACAAGACACACGGTGTTTCGTAGGCTCAGAGAAAAATCCTCTTTTAATCCTTACCTGTCCGTTGCTGGTCAAGGTTGTGTTATCAAAGAGAAAATAAGCACCGAAGAAAAATACAAGGGCATCAAAAACACCAAGGAATGTCCAGTAAATGAAAGTCCTCCAGCGGAGCAGACAGTTCTTGCTAATATCCCTGTCCAGAAAAAAAGAAGTCAATGGTGAGTTCTTAAAGGGAAAAACATTATGTATACAGGGAACCTCCATCTTTAGCATACTGTGCTCCGTTTTTAATGGAGCCAACTAAAATTCTGTACAAAAAATACTCTCACCAAAATAGAAGATTTCAGTGAACATTGTGAGAACCCTTACTTACATGTAAAGATATGGGTCTCTCTTCAGATTGTCCATGCCGACATGTTGCTCAATGAGGCTGTACAGCAAGATGGGCAGAGATGTGAAACTAATGTTGTACAGTGTTAGGTAGGCAGTGTCATATAAAGGCTGAAAAGAAGAAGGCAAGACACAATAGTAACCACGTCACTACTAGTGCACATCACCAGAGTAGACACGTATTGAAGAGATGTGGTTTACAGTTCCTTTGCTAGCTTAATAACTACTTACAGTTTAAAACTTACAAGATTAGTATGGTCAAGCCTGCCAGCGTCTGAAGATTAGTATGGTCAAGCCTGCCAGCGTCTGACTACTTCATCTTGCCAAGCTATGTGTGTTGTATACCTAGTACTTTCCTTTCCCACCAAGACACTTCAACATGTTCTGAAGCTATCCCCTTTGATGTCTGATCCTCATCTTGTACCTTTGTCTACTCTTGTAGATGTGGACAAATATGTTGGTCCCCTTACAACTCACTGAATTCAGTGCTGCATGCCTTCTGAAAAGTGATTAAATCAAAAGTACAGTAATTGACCCCTGTATACCTGCATGCCTTTGATTTGTCATTAAGTAAAGCAAAGCAAGTGTGAAGAGAGATCAAGCATTGCTTATTGTACAAAGATATTCTAAAATGGCCTGGACACATTTGTTGGTACCCCTAGAAAAAAACATAAATGACTCGATTCAAGAGATTTTTCAAATGAGCTATTTTCTTGAATTCATATCACACATGTCTCCAATTGTGTAATCAGTCATTCAGACAATTTAAAAGGAGAAAAGCCATCACTTTGCTGTTTGGTATCATCGTGTGTCCCATACTGAACAAGGACTGGAGAAAGCAAAGGAACCAGTTGCCTGAGAAGATCAGAAAGAAAATTATAGACAAGCATGTTAAACGTAAAGGCTAGAAGACCATCTCCAAACAGCTTGATGCTGCCGTGGTAACAGGTGCCAATATCTCTCTATTATAAAAAAAAAATCTTGGGTCGAGATGGATTTTCTTGGAGACAGTTTTAACGTCCCGCGAGACAAGGCAGTGAGACAAAAGGACAGCTGCTGTACAGGCTTTTAAATGTTCAAAGCGCTGCGTGATATGCAGATCACGCAGCATGGCACAAGCAGCAGCAGCAAACTAGTATTTGTTTCCAATTCTATCACCGTTTAAAGGGGGGGGGGGGGGGTTTTCAGAGGAGCAACCGCATCTCCTTAGCTTGCGTTCAGCCCCCCTCTTCACAATGTGAGAGGCAGAGACACGAAGTGGCTGGCACGTAGTGCGCCCCGGGACAGAAGAGGATGGGCGAGCAAACCCTAGTTATTAAGAAGTTTAAGATCCATGGGACTGTACCTAACCTCCCTGGATGTAGCCACAAGAGGAAAATCAACCCCAGAATGGGCAGAAGGATAGTGAAAATGGTAGACAAAAAGCCAAGGAAAACTTCCAAAGAGCTCTGCAGAGCTGAGCTTCATGGTTAAGGTCAATCAGTGTCTGATTGAACTCTCCGTCGCTTTTTGAGTGACATTGGGCTCAATGAAAGAAGACCCAGGAGGACTTCAGTATTGAATGAAAAACAAAAAAAAAATCCAGACTGGAATTTGTTAAAATGCATATTGACAAGCCACCATACCTCTGGGGGAAGACAGATGGACAGATGAGACAAAACTGGTGCTTTTTGGAAAGTCACATCAATCCTGTGTCCACTGACGAAAAAGTGATGCTTTCAAAGAACAGAAAACCGAACCTTTTGTAAAACATGGAAGAGACTCTGAGTTATGTTTTGGGGCTGCTATGCTGCATCTGGCACAGGTTGCCTTGAATCAGCTCTGCATCCAAAGATGAAAAGATGAAGCTTTCAAAGAAAAGAACACAATACCTACAAAGGCACATGGAGGAGGCTCGGTTATGTTTTGGGGCAGCTTTGCCTTGTCTGGCTCAGGGTGTCTTGAGTCTGTGCAGGGAACAATGAAACCTCAAGACTATCAAGACATTCTGGAGCGAAACATACTGCCCAGTGTCAGAAAGCTCTGTCTGAGTCATAGGTCCTGGATCCTCCAACAAGATAAGGAGCCAGAATGCACAGCTAGAACCACCCATGAATGGCGAAGAACAAAATATTGGACTATTCTGAAGTGGCTTTCTGTGACCCCTGATTTCAATTCTATCAAACGTCTATGGAAAGAAATGAAACATGCAGGCAGAAGGTCCCATTCAAACCTGTCATAGCTGAAGCGGTTTTCTCAGGATGAGTGGGCTAAACAACATGTCGACAAGTTCAGAAGTCTCATTGAGAGCTCCAGAAATACTTTGTTTGCAGTGATTGTCCAACAAAATTTTAGGTTAAGGGTCCCATCATTTTTGTTCATGGCATTCTCATTTGTGTTATTATTTGATCAGTTGGATCAAAACTCTTCAGTAAAGTCTGATTCCTGTTAAATACAGAATAAACAATGATGGGTGCCAAACACCTCTGTCAGTTTTAAGCTACCATATATACTCACGGATAAGTTCTCCTGCAGATAAGTCGGGACTTGATTTTACCGTATAATTTCTGGTATTTTATAATGTCGGCCGTATAAGTCGAATGCGGAAAACTCACGCTATTGATCCAAGAGATTATGATATGATAACACCCACCTAAGAGAGTAACCACGGAGCACACTGCCTTTTTTTTCTATGTGGGTGCAGCAATGCACTGTGTCAGCGTGTGCTCCTAACCCCTCTGTCTCTCTCTCTCTCTATTGAACCAACATGACCACATGGTAATACCCGAACTATTCCGAAGCAACATTTACACGGTTTTGTGTTTTTTGTATCTCATACCCTTATACTGTACTCCTTTACCGTAAGAGCATCCCTTATCTATGATGGAGCGTTCGATCAGAAGAAAATATGAAGCTGGTTTTAAATTAAATGTTGTTGAAGTAGCGAAAGAAATTGGTAACTGTGCTGCTGCAACAAAATTTGATGTGTCTGAGAAACTGGTGCGTGATTGGAGGAGGCAATAAGATGTAAAAAAAAAAAATTAAGATGTAAAAAAAAAAAAAATTAAGTGTTGCATTTTTGAACAAGCGTCTAAGTCGGGGTCTGATTTTATGATTGATTTTTCGGGTTTCAAGACCCGACTTACACGCGAGTATATACAGCATTTCAGATACAATTGTGGGTTCTTCTTTATTCATGGAGGGGTACCAACATATTTGTCCCGGTCTGCAAGCTCTTCATTACCTGAATATGTTCATAATACAAGGCCATAAATATCTTTCAAAAAGTGTTTTGCTCATTTTATTCTATTTATTTATTTTTTGAAAAAACAAACACAAAGTACTTGATACTAACCTGCTGGGAAAAGCCACAGAAGAACTGGTAAAGAAACTGAGGGAAGATGAAACAGACATTCTGTTCAGGAAAAAGAGAGCAACATAAAGAAAAACAAATTAATGTCACAGAATTGCACTACTAAACTTTTTACAATGCAGTCATTTGGTCCCCTGGATGATTTCCAGAATGGGCAGCTGTACAGTAAGCTGTATATTACATTGTACTGTCCAAAACAGAGTTTCTATATATAACTGCTCACAAAACAGCAGCCACTCAGGATCTGGACCATTCTTAAGTGAGCCATTTATTGTGGGTGGCAAGGGTGAAGTGGCACCAATAAACAGTGGCTTGCAAAAGTTTGAGTCCCCTTTCTTAAAACATCTGTTACTTTGAATACTTAAGTGAGCAGAAGATGAACTAATCACCAAAAGGCGGAAAGTTAAAGATGACACATTTCTTTAATACTTTAAGCAAGGTTACATTTTTATTTTCATCATTCATAGGTACAAAAATACCAAAAAATGAAGAGTTTGGGCATTGGACATGGTCCGTACTTAGTAAGACCCCATTTGGCAAGTATCACAGCTTGTAAACAATTTTGTAGCCAGGTAAGAGTGTTTCAGTTCTTACTTGAGGTCTTTTCACCCATTCGTCTTTGCAAAAGGCTTCAAATTCTGCACATTTTCTGGGTCGTCTTTTCAATGATGTTTATGTTGGGTGACTGTGAGGACCATGACAAAAACGATCAGCAATTCCAGTGTAGATTTTAGGTGTGTTTCATATCATTATCTTGTTGTTGGACCCATCCTCTTTTTAACTTCAACCTTTTTACCGATAGTGTAATGTTTGCTTCCAGAATTTGCTGGTATTTATCTAAATCCATTCTTCCCTCTACCAATGACATGTTCCCTGTGCCACTGGCTGCAACACATGCCCAAAGCCTGATCGATCCACCACCATGCTTAATATTTGGAGACACGTTCTTTTCCGGGAATTCTTCACCCTTTTTCCTCTAAACATACTTTTACACGTTGTAACCAAAAAGTTCTATTTTGACTTCATCAGTCCATAAGACTTGTTTCGAAAATGCATCAGGCTTGTTTAGAAGTTCATTTGCAAACTTTAGGCACTGAATTTTGTTGCTAGGATGCAGGAAAGGTTTTCTTCTGCTCACTCTACCAGGTCATATTTGTTCAGGTGTCACCACTCCAGAGTCTTTTGCAGTCAAACAGGGGTTTGTAGTTGCCTTTCTAGCAATCCAACACGCAGTTCTTTTAGAAAGTTTGCTTGGTCTTCCAGACCTCAACTTGTCCTCCAACATTCCTGCTAACTGCCATTTTTTAATAACATTAAGAACTAAGGAAACATCTACCTGAAAACGCTTTGCTATCTTCTTATAGCCTTCTCATGCTTATGAGGATCAATTCTTTTGTTTTTTAGAGTGCTGGACAGCTGCTTAGAGAAGCACATGGCTGCTGATTCTTGGAACAAGGTTTGAGATTTTAAGAGAATTTATTCAGCTTTGCAATTTGCATCATGTGGGATTTCCTTTACTAAAGATGACTCTGAACAAGCCATAGCCTTAATGGGCTAATGATGGTCTAAGACCTTGGAAAAAATTATGTGAGACCTCAAATATCATGGGGTGTCCAAACGTCTGCATTCCGCTCCTTTCCTTTTTTCACTGTACAGCTGTACAAAACAAACACAATACACTGTGGCAGACAGCCGGGGGTTATGCCCAGCCAGGATGCCTGGAAGGACCAGGTGAGGGACTATACCTTTCCTGGACCACGAAAGGGCAGCCGCCCTGGTCTGTATGGGGGCCATGGGAACCGAGCATGGAAGCTCAACTCTATTGGGGCCTGGGGGCACCCAGAAGATTGTGGAGTCCTGGATGTCAGCACTTCCGCCACACCCAGAAGTGCTGCCGGAAGGAATTCCAGGGACACCTTGAGCACTTCCGCCACACCGGGAAGTGCTGCCGGAAGACCTTCACAGAGCACCTGGAGCACATCAGGGTGGCTCTAAAAGAGGCCGCCTCCTTCAAGTAGACGAGCCAAAGTCGGGAGGAAGAAAACAAAGCTTGTGAGGAGAAGAGTAAAGGCGGCAAGAAGGAGAAGTCCAGGTGGGAGAGACGGACTTGTTAAGGGTGTTTGGTGCACTGTCACTGTGTTGTGTGCTGGAACTTTAATTAAAACGTGTGTGTTTTCGGGACATTCTGTATCTACCTCTTTGTGTCCGGGCTGAACTACCACAACACCAATCTTGCATAAAAATGCTGAAAAGAAATGTGTCATCTTTAACTTTACACCTTTTGGTGATCGTTTCATTTTCTGCTCACTTAACTATTCACAGTAACAGACATTTTGGGCAAGGGTGCTCAATCTTTTGCATGCCACACTGTATATACCTATGTCCTGATCCTATAAAAATCCTTCACACATTGTGTGAGCCATTAGAGTTCCCCTAGGAGGATTAAGTGTACAGTACCATCAGCTTCCAGATGACCTGTCATTGGGTGTTGCAGGCTCAGGGCTCAAAGTGCATCCTGCTCAGGGGCTGTGAAGAACTTGCAACTCAAATTTGTATGTGCACTGCTTTAAAGTATTTATTGTTTTTATTATTAGGTTGAAACCTTTATTCAAAGTGACTTGTACCATTTGAGAGACACAATTTGTTGCAGTATTTTTTCTTTCCTAATTGGAATACAGGCAAGTGAAGTGACTTGCTCACGTTCACACACAATCAATAACTGGATTTGAACTCACAGCCTCAGGGTATGAAGTCCAAAGCCTTAACCACTTCACCACACTGCCTTTTGGACTACAGGGAGTACTGTGATGAACTAATGCCCATTCAGGTTTGGTTTATCAATTGCTGTATTGTGCTTAATGCTGTCGAGATGGGCTCCCCACCAACCCAGCTTGAATTAAGCAGATTTAATTGAGATGATGATGACCATGTAAGGAGCTTTACAGAATGCTTAAACCTTACCTTATAGAAGAAGTATTGCACTAGTTCTGCTATTCTAATGTAGTAATAATGGCCATGAACCAGTAGCATCTTTTTCAAGTGTTTAAATTTTGGAATTGCATAGTCACTGTTCCTTGCAGCTTGCCGACCTTCTTTCCCCATAATACCTGATATAAGACGATAAAAAAGTAAAAGTAATACAAAATGCACCAGCAAATGTGTAGGTTTTCAGGTATGCCACTGAACATTATGTTTATAGGCATGAAAGGGTGTAGAGAAAAGGCTCATGACTCAAATAAAATCTTGCTTTCTTTAATTTTGTTAAAGCAAAAAGCAGACATGCCAATTATGCCATTATAGTTATGCATCAAAAATGTATTTATTACTATAATGAACATGCAGTGTACCAGCTGTGAGGGTTTTTAACTTGAGTTACAGGACTAAATTTGCCTCTGTTGTCTTTCAGCCAGGGTTCTCCCCCACCACATCCTCATGCCTGGGGTTCAAATTCATGTTTTAAGTCTATTTTGATCAGCTTTGATTGATTTATTTATGTTAATGTTACTTTTGCTTATTATTTGCTTTATTCTTTGTTGTTTGATTGTATCTGTGTATGCAAGTTGGCTGGGTTATGTACCATGTGGTTTGTGGGTGCCTGGGAAAAAGAAATGAGGCCACATGCCAACTCCCACCAGCTTACCCATGCAGGCTTTTCTCAAGCAAAGCTTAACTTGAAATCAATTCTTGCAGTTAGTGCCATACATCGATTAGAATAAATGGACTGTTTCTGCTCTCATTCCCCCACATTAGCAGTTTCTGCCAGTGAATGTTTTTGCTTTTCCAAGAAATATCAACAAAATCTATCATGATCTGGAAATCTGTCAGTTATTAACCCTTTTAGTTGCTGGGCTAACCATAAGAAGCCATGTTGACAGTGACTTACCAATCCCAACATGAGCTTCCAAAATCATGCTGACATCATTTGCCCCATCACCAATGGCAAGTGTGATGGGATGCTCCTTTGAAGCTTTAATGAGTTTCACAATCTGCAAAATAAGGGCATTTTCGAAATGTAAATAGTCTGCTTATGTTAAAAACCAAAATGCCTACATTATTTCATTTTTTTTTCCTTATACATTTTGTAAGGCAGAGGTTTTCAAGTAGATTTGGTCTGAGGCCAAACTCTCACAGAATAAATTCTAACCCAAACTCTAAACCCCGAGACACACACACACCTTACACACTTAAAAAATACAGTCCCATCTAATCACCTACCAAGCATAAGTTGTTCTGAATTCTTTTTGGTGGAGTCATTATTCATGTCATTTAAATTAATATTATTTTCCTCATGAAAATCCCTAGTGGTTGCACCCAATCATGTAACCTTTAGTAATTAGCCAGAAAGTAACATTTAAAAAGCACTTTGCCAGTTACTGGAAAATGAAGGTCTTGAAAGCAAACTATGATCACAGCAGGATAACACTCCTGTATTAACAAACTCAATAAAAACAGGCAACAAGTGCTCCCCTCTAGGCCTCCCGGATATTGGCTAAGTACAAGAAAGCCTTCACTGCTGTGGAGGTATTAACAGAATGTGTGATAGGGAATGTTATTGGAACTTGATTCTGTAAAACAGGTGCCTCTGTCAGCTGCAACTGTTGTGTGTGTGTATTTTGAAAAAGGATGTCCAAAGGCAGTTAATAGACAGAGACAGTCCGGCTTATTGTGTATTCCTGGCCATTGATGAACTGATAAGACAAGAAGGACATGGCCCTACTGTGTTGTTTGATGTTCTGATGAAGCAGAATTCAAAGTGGAACAGCAGGCACATTCAAGGGGTGGGTAGCAGGAGGCCGAGTGTGCCGGAGCACCTTTTGCTCTAATTGCCTCTCTTGAGTGTTGCTTTTGCAGAGGAGACCTAGCATATGCCTTGAGGGGCTGAATTATATTTGTGGCAGGGGAATTTCAACCAAGTGAAACAACAAATTTTGTTAGCTTTGGGGAGGATTTCAGCGTCGTGTGCATATTCACTGGCACTTTATGCTCAGTAAGCAAAAAATAAATAAAATCAATCCAAACAATAAAAAATAAGTAAAACTTTATAGTATCAGTGTCACATAAATTGGTGAGTACCATTAATTATTTATGACACTTGAATTTACAAAAACTCTTTAGAACTGCTTTTGTAAAAATGCATTTTTAAAATCACATATATCCGATAATCAGTTTGTCATGTTTATGACAAGTCAAATGAATTCAGATTTCAAATGTCACAAATTCCTGATGCTTTATAATTCTTTAATATATCCCTGCCATTTTGTTAAATCTGTTCCATTTATAAGGCTACTATAATGAAGTCAGGTTTACCAATTTAAGATTAATCTATTACTTTCACAATTCATACACAAAAGCTTTAATGTTGTTTTCAAGTGTTGTTTTCAAAGCCTGAACAAACTTATCAGGACAGTCTGCTCCATTACAAGGCCAAACCCTGGATACAATGGAAGCTGTTGTCAAAAAGAAGATGGTGGCAGAATTGGATGCCATCGTGTAAAATCCCCTCTATCTCCTCCAGGAGGCACTCTCTAGAGAGCACTTTTAGCTACCGGCTCACTCCACCTCTGGGGATCTTTTCCGCCCACTGCTATGAGGCAATTCAGTGTTTCCTCCTGACGTACTCTTTTAAGTTAATTCTGAAATTTCTGCACTATGTAAATGTATTTATTTATCAATTGATTGATTGGCTGTGACTCTATACCCTTGTTTTTTTATGTTTCTGCTGCTGTATATGTCTAAATTCCCCCTTAGGGTTAATAAAGTTTATCTAATCTAACCTAAACAGCTAAAATCAGAAACCATCAAACTGAACTGACTATACCTGCAGTTAATTACTCATAACTGGAAGCAGCATCCCATCCCTTCTCTCCCATACTAATCAAATGTGTCTTCACTAAATTAGTTACATTTTAGTTGTTATACTAATAAATACCACAAATGCAGTGTCTTCCAGTTGAAGTATGCCAATTTAATAGCCCTAGTAACTATGTGTCCCAGTGAACAGAGTGGTCTGCCTCATACTTCACAGTATTAAGAGCTGAGCCACGAGAATGTCTGGTCAACATGGTTGTTTTGAAACACTTAGTAAATAAAGCTTATTATGGAAAAAAAATATAGAGTAGATTGTTTCAACTCTTTTGTAGATTATCATCAAAAAAATGCATAGACAGCCATGTCCATTATATTCAGACCAGTAACAGCGCGCAGTGAATACACTTGACTTGAGCATTCCTAGTTTTCATACTCTTTCTCTGTAGTTTTAGCATTTGTTTGCTCAGAGGGGAATGCGCTTTTTTTCTCTACCCTAGCAGCCCACTTCTTCTCTTCTTTTGTCTGCATCTTTTCGCATTAAAACTGATTAAGTCAGTGTTTGTGTTGCAATTAGTTTGTACATTTTTTTTCAATTTTTCACTTAAGCTGGCACTTAAGTCTTCAATCTGCTTCAAGAATGATTTAAGATATGAAGAGGTAGGGGAAGTTACGGCGAAGGTGGGAGGGAATGAGAACTGTGCTCGTACGCATGTGCTGCCCAGCCGCCCTGCTGGCCACTGCCGAGAGTTGATTCTACAATCACATAAAATAAAAATAAAAAGAGGAATAACCTTGGAGGTCAGTTATCACCCCGAAAGCGGATAGTAGACGTCACGTAGAGTGTGTGTGTGTGTGTGTACCAAATTTCAGGTCAATAGGTCAAACAGTTTGCGAGCTACAGGTGATTTAAAATCCTGGACAGACAAACGAAAATCCACGGTAGAGTACTATATATAAAGATGAGTGCAAACCATCCAAAAAAAAAAAGAGCAGGAGAAACCTTGCAATTGATGATCATGGCTCTAACATTAATTCAGTATATACTGTACAAAAAGTGCATTTATGTGACTGTAAAGAAAGTATAAAATTAAAAAGATCCAGATTAAAATTTTAAGGAAAAGCTTAGACTATTAGATTCAAGTTATTTGTTTAATTTGGTTCTGCATGCTCCATCTCACGGAATCAAGCTGGTGTTCCAAGTCCAAGAACCTGCTGTTTCAAATCTAGTCATTAAACTAGCTGTAGCCTAAGCTTTTTGCGCTCTGCTTTAAAATTTGATTCTGTATAATTCAAATCTGATAATTTCTCAAATGCATTTTAGGTATGCTGAATTTTTTTTCATTATTGTTGCTTTAATAGACATCTTCTAAATAAATAATGATGATGAAGCAGCACTCTCCAATTATCACAATACAAGATTTTGTTTGTTTGTTTGTTTGTTTAATATTTTGAACATGTAAAGTTTAAGTGTGCCTCAGTTTATACTTAAGCGATATGGGCAGAGTGCCATTATGCCTTTTGGCCTTTTGCAATACATAAGTGCAATGCAGGCAACAAGAGAAATTAATTAATAACTATGTGTAATGTGTCTTAGTTAGCCGTGCTTCAGTCATCTTCAATGCTGTGTCCCTACCTGTTATAAAGCTTCCTCCATTTCTCTCTATCCTCTGCCACTTCCTCCAGGTTTCTTCCCCTTGCTCCTCTGTCTCTTGCTTTCTCTATTACCATATATTTATACCTCTTTCTTGCCTATCTTGCTCTTCTCTTTCCTACTAGAATCTATCATATCACTCTTATTGCTATCTTTGAGATGTTCATGTGACATACATGTCTTGTCCGTCTTATCATTCCTGATATACCTATTTCCATCAGCTCCGTTTGACCAGTCTTTTCTCTCATATCCTCGTTACTAATCGTTCTTGGTGATCTTATTCCTATAATCTGTCTCTAGCATCTTCATTCCAAAACAACCAGTCTTCCCTTAATTGTATGGCTAAATATCCAGCTTTCAGCTCCAAATGAGGCTATCAGCACTATCAGTGCATTATAGACTCATAATGTTGTCCACAGTCTGAGGTTTCTGCACCTCCAAACTCCTCTTTCTAACTTAACAAATACTGCTCTTGCCATACCTAATATCTTCATCAGCCATCTTTCACCTCAATCTCACTTTCCAAATATGTGAATCTCTCTACACTTTCCACCTCTTGACCTTTATATTCCAATATGTTCATTCATTTCGTTTTGGCTATGTTTGTATTTAATCCCAGCTTCTCTGATTCCAATCCAAATACTCTCAACACCTCTACTAATGCTGTTATACTCCATGCCAGAAGCACTGGTTCATTCACGTCTTCAGGATCTCTCACCAGTGCTCCGCTGATATCTACAGTATTCCTCGACTATTATCTGATTCATCATCCTCCCTCAGCGCATTATCTAACAGCAGGTCGAACAAACATGGTGACAGAATAGTGTGCCTTATCAATCAAAAGTGATTTTGCTGTGGTTTATATGCTGTTTATAAGTAAAGGTAGAGACCAGTTTCATTACTGAAACTTTCGATCATGGCAGAGGTTTTAACTATAAGGACTTTAAGACTGCAGTGTTTATTTCCATAATATCACAAGACCAAAAAGGATTTGTAAAATATAGATAACTATCATCAGACCTTTGACTGTTTGATTTATATACTGTACACCTTTAGTACCTTAGCTATGAGTAGTATTGTTTTCTCTCTAGATACAGAAAAACTTTTTGCAGTGAAGAATGGCAAGATTTTTATTATACTTCGCAAATTTGTGAATTATGCATGTCCTTGAATCATATTGCTGTGTTCTCTGGCAGTTCACAGATCCTCAGTCTCTGTCCTGCATTCATTGTTTCATTATTGCTCATATCTTGTCTTGTTCGTTTGCTACTTGCACTCCAGTTAATTTAATGCTCAAGCATAGGGAGATCTGGTTCTAAATGTTTCTGGTAGGAAGCAGGGATTGGCGGACCGATACTAAAATATCGATGTTTCCGATCCTGACCTTAGTTTTTAACATCGTTGTTCAGATTACAGTAATCCCTCGCTATATCGCGCTTTGAGTTTCGTAGCTTCACTCTATCACGGATTTTATATTTAAGCATATTTAAATATATATCGCGGATTTTTCGCTAGTTCGCGAGTTTCTGCGGACAATGAGTCTTTTTATTTCTGATAGATGCTTCCTCAGTTGGTCCCAGTTGATTTCTTACAAGGGACACTATTGGCGGATGGCTGAGAAGCTACCCAATCAGAGCACGCAGTTAATTTCCTGGGTACTGATTGGCTCAGCGACGGAGCGCAGAATTCAAATTCGCTTTGCATTAACCAGGAATCTCGTCTTGTTCATTCAGCATCAACGTGTTTCACTGTGTAAAGAGTTAACTTTCATGCTCTTTTGTGTTTATCTTTGTGCGTAGTCAAGCCCTTCATTTTGCCTCCAAAACAATCTGCTCCTGTTACTGCTTTAGGGGCCATGCCCAAGCGCCAACGGTAGATGCTAACGATTGCCGAAAAGGTAAAAATTTTGGATATGTTGAAGGAAGGGAACAGCTACGCCGCTGTAGGACACCATTACGGCATCAATGTGTCCACGGTTCGCTATATTAAAAAGGAGGAGAAGAATATAAGATCTACGGCCCTCAGTGTGCTTTAACCAGGGCGCAAAACGAGTTGTAAGTGGACGTAATAAGACGGTAGTCAGGATGGAATCTGCTTTAGGGATTTGGATTGAAGACTGCAGGATGAAGAACATCCCCTTGGAGCTGTAACGCTTCGCTTTGTTAAAATTAAACTCATCGTTATCGGACAAGTTGTCGTGTCATTGTTGGAGAGTACCCATAACTAATTTTCTACATACTTAGTACATGTACGTATGTTTAGTGTTAACTGTACACACATTTTACTGTATACAATTTTTCTTGCATTGTACGTATTTATTGCTGGTGGCCTGTCTATCGTAATGGCTGTAACATATGTGATATTGGAGACACTTGATATCTTTAAAATAACATTTAGGTTTTACTGTATATAAACAGTGTGTTTACATAAATAATTTCAACGAATCTTACCTAAAATCTAAGAGAATATAAAGGGTTTATGCTGCATAACTGTGTGGGAATTTTTTATAACAGTGTGGGAGATTTTATAAGGGTTTTTACATATGGTTCTTACTTCGCGGATTTTCACCTTTTTCTGGGAGGGATCACTGTATAAATATTGATATTACGCATTTTCAATAATTTGCAAGTTTATTAGAAATTACTTTTAAGAAGCATTTGATGGTAACAGCATGATTATTAAATGAAATTTGTCATATTGTATGAAACGGGAGCGACTTTTCCTTCCACACTTTTCAACACCCTGCTTTCACACTAGCAGTGCTGTAGTCCACCAACCAAAGCAGTGGGATTGTGTATGTGAGGCAATGGCCGAAAAAAAGCGAAGTGTTGTTGGCAGTTATTTTACTCCACTGAACAATAATAAAGCAAAATGTGATACATGTCAGAAGACCATACATTAAACTTGGTAAAATACATGTAAGTCAGTCACGTTGCTGAACATGAGGAGTTACAACAGAGGCGATCAGAAGAGAACACAGACACTCAGGCTAAAAAGCCTGGCACGGTTGCCAAAGGGCTGTAGTCTACTCTTAAAGAAGCCTTCCAGAAAGGCAGGCAGTACCCAGGTAGTGTTAGTACTGTAAATTGATTTAGGGTTGTTGTAATTGTTTGAATAGAAAAATAAATCAATGTCTCTTTTTAGTGATAAGTATATCACATTTATAGCTTGATGAATGGACATACCTAGAATACATTGTCAGACTCTCTATATTTAGTATGTCTATTTTGTAAAAAAAAAAAAAAAAATTACTCGATATTCGCTTTACTTCAGTCGGGCTATAAAACCAATGCTAAAAGCGGTATTTCCGAGTGTCACCCAGGCAACAGTATAGGCACGTCTTCTCCTCTCACCTGTAGGCGTTCCTAGTAATAATGGCTTCTCATAAAAAAAAGATTTTCAGCAGCCAAAGTGTTGCACGCTCTTGACAGTGATATGAGCAGTGATGTTGAGGAGCCTCGCCTCAGCAGTGATGACAAAGTGAATCTGTCTTCAGGCAGTGCAATTGAAACGGACAGTGATTCTGATGAATCCAAAAATGACACTCCTTGGTATCTGCATCATTATTATACTTTTTCACACTTCTGACTTCATACTTATATTATTTTACACATTTTACAGTATAAAATAAATTTAAAAAAATAATTTTTTGAGCCAAAAAATGAAACGCCTTTTACCTGTTTTACAAGAAGAAAATGTAACCCTAACGCTTTTTATTGTTTTTCTATAGCTCGTTTGCAAGAACTGAACATGTTTAATAATTTCTGCTAATAAATAAGCAAAGAAGTCTGATCTTTGGCATTATATGTAATAGTCAACTAATGCAGTCTTTAAAATGTGACTATTTGATAACCACACATACTGTAAGTTTTTATGGTCGATTAACCATTCTTGCACGATGACACTCTGGCTAGATCAGTATTGGTGTTGGTATCGGCAATACTGGCCTCAATATCACCTGGTATCGGATCGAAAAGTAAATCAACAATATCGCCTATCACTACTAGGAAGCCTAGTGTTTGCTCTTTCGCTCCCTCTCTCGTGTAGCACTGTACAGTAGATGCAAAATGTCTGGCAACACACCTTTGATTCTGGCAGTTTTATGTGAGCTAAACTCCTTCATAAATCGTGTCATCTTTACCCAGTTTTCCAAAGGTGTTGTTGCGCCATATTTTTTGTGTGCTTTAATGAGTAGCATTTGATGTTTCTAGCACTGAGCTATAGAAGTGGAGGAACTATACAGTAAAAGGGTTTGCGACACGCTGCCAATTCTGGCTATTCTGTTTGCTTTTAAACCTCCTGAGTCTAACTGAAGCTTAAAACAGGCTATAAAGTTAAAAGGGGATTTTAACGGCTGACCTGTGGTTGACTTTATTTGAGCAGATAAGTACTAGGGTGTTGTACTGTGTTAGCCATTATGGATGTAGTGAGAAGTTACATCTTGCCTGAAGAAGGGGCCAGAGTTGCATTGAAAGCTTGCATATTGTAATATTTTTAGTTAGGCAATAAAAGGTGTCATTTTGCTTGATTTCTCACTACTTTGAGCAGATAAGACACAGACAATACAAAATACGCAATCTGGAATTTACACGCACATGTGCTTTCCTCTTATTACAGAAGATGCCAGAAATAAAGAGAATGTGTAAAAGGGGGGAATTAAATGTCCACTCTTTGCTTCTGTGAGAAAAATGGTTTCCAAAAACAATGAAGTGGTTAAAGCAATTCTTTAAAGGCTAAAAAGAAGCATGAACTGCTATTTCTCAATGAGAAATACATCATTTGAAAAATGACATGTCGCTTGATTTGATTGAAATTATATGTAAGGATGTCCAAAGGTTAAATGCAAATACTAATATTTTAGTGAATTACTTAGTTGGCAGGTTAGTTAATTCATGTAGAATGAATAACCGAACATTGTTTTTTTTTAATGGTGATTTTGTTTGTTTCTTAAAAGAAGAACAACTCAATTATGTGAAATGGTTAAAACACATTATGAGCTACAGTAAATTTTTTGGTCAGGTATTCAACTTTTATTAATAAATGTTTATTGAAATGTTGGTTTCCCCTGCTTTTGATGAACAGTTCAAACAGAGCTTCTGTTTTGTGTGAAACTGAAGTGCATTTTATTATTACCACGCTTCTTTTACCTTCACCTGTTTGTTGTCTGGTACAAATCTTGTAATCGATATTTAACCCACTTCCTATTGTCCAAATGACTTGAAATATTGCACACTTACTCACTTCCGATGACAATACATGAATCAATAATCAGTTTCACTAATTGATCAATTAATCCATGTTAATTAAGAAATTAAATTTTCATATGAAGGACAGTTCAAGATTTCACCAATAGATGGCGCTAGTAACAGAAATATTAAAGGAAGTGTTAAAATATTGATTACAAAATTGTACTAAAACAAACCTAAGAAAAAAAAGTTGAAAAT
>JANRMT010062834.1:56693361-56715239 GCA_026402145.1 Polypterus bichir lapradei
AGGTCACAATTTAATTTGAATATGTTTAATTTGTTAAACCATTTTTATGAACTAGGCTATATATCACTTTCTAAAAGTATTCAGAATAAGTTACACATTTTGAGTATTCAATCAGAATATAAATCTGAATACTTTAAGGACTGTAAATTCAGTATTTAAATACTTTTTTTTAAGAGTATTCTACCCAACACTGGCCATTGCTCTACACACAGGTCAACTACATTAAAGGCAGACCTGAGCTTTCTGTAGTGGAGCCATTCGGCAGCACAGAACAGCACTGCAGTTCCTGCAGATCTCCAGAAAGATCTCTTTGTAGTTTCCAGAGCTCCCATCTTCTGTAGGCTTCATAACTGAAGACAGAGTTGCTCCATCAATTATTAAACCATAGTCCTGCATATCCTGTGAAAGCCTGAAAAGAAACAAAAAAGATTGTCCTTTGCTACAAGAAGGGCTGCATGGCAAATCCAAGCAGGGCGTGTTAAAAGTAATTCCATCACTCATACTAAGGTGAAGCGCATTTGACTCAAATAGCCACACCACTACCATCGTTTAGAAGTCTGTGCCTAAGCCACCAGATCAGGCAGGAGACCCTGCTGTTGTATTAATAAGGTTTTCATCCAACAACCCTATTAAAACCTTGTGTTGCCCTACTGAGACAATAATGCTTATGGTATGCTTGGTGGGCAAAGGATGTTCTAATCACTTCACCTCAGTCGAGTTTGCTGGGTGTAAAAGAAGACTGTTGAACGAGGTGGGATATAAGAAACATGGATAGAGAAGATGGCCAGTGGTGTTACTTTGAGTGCGCTCTTGTAGGAGCTTAATATTTTCTTTCTTATGGGAGGTGCATACCCAGAGATGCTGTCACGGCTCAGGCTGCCCGAGTGTCGATGCACAGTCCTGCTTAACTCGAACAACACATCATGAAGGCTCTGTTCCTCTGTTCTCTTGGTGGTCAGCTCTAGGATTTGAGTGTTTCTGTGGAAAAGTCTGCTTGCATAGCAGGTAGCAGCAGCAGTCTCCATCTTGTCACCCGTCAGCACCCACACCTTCATGCCTGCTTTGTGTAGAGACTCAATTGTGTCAGCAGCTTTTTCTTGCAGTCTACAAAAGAGAATGAATGCATTTACCTTAAAAGAAAACAAACAAACCTTACATCTACACTTATTGTGTGCTGCAGTGTTGCAATGTTCTTCACTGCCTGCACTTCACGTAGGTGTTTCTTTTAAAAGTATTAGGGTTCAAATTGCACCACCTTATATTAAGTATTTAAACATTGATGACATAGTTTACATCTTGCCTGAAGAAGGGGCCCGAGTTGCCTCGAAAGCTTGCATATTGTAATCTTTTTAGTTAGCCAATAAAAGGTGTCATTTTGCTTGACTTCTCACTACATTCATAATGGCTAACACGGTACAGCACCCTAATACTACAGACATAGATGAGAGAAATTAATGAAATCATTGGGTTCACCACAAATGTGAACTAACTTGTATTGTCTCTGATTCTGCTTTATCAATATTATCAATATAAGTCTATGAAAAGCAGACATGGTGAGCCTTTTTTATGAAAAAGTTCTCTGTTAGCTTTAAATATGAATTTCAACACATACTACTTTATACACCTGGAGGAGAGCCATGGACATGGGGAAAACATGCAAACTGCACACAGACAGGACCTGGGATGCGAACACTGGTCTGGATTAAGTGGGTTACATAACTACTCTATGCATGGAGGCCAACCACTCAAGACGCTTAAATATTAAGACCTGCTAACTAATATGGTCCTCAGTGAGCTGTCATGGAGTCAACCTTAAACTCACCTTACATTTCAGCCATTGACAAAGCCTCATTCTGATTTTTTTTTTTTTTTACACACAGCCAGACTTTAACCCCATCACTCCATATCAAATGCAGTTATAACCTTCTCTGATTGCTTTCTCTCCCAAACTTATTGATGTAATAACATCAATCAATATTTACATGACAAACCCCATCTACAAGTGTTTTTTAGCTGTGGTGCAGCTCTACCATACATGCTTCGTCCCAGGACCAGTTTAGAAAACTGAAAATTCCCACCATGCTAACATGATAAAGTAAAAATGTAAAGTTTTAATACACGATGGGAGGTCTGAAAATCGAGAGTACACCTTATGAGAAAGATTTAGGAGTTATAGTGGACTCTACGCTATCAACTGTCAGACAGTGTTCAGAAGTCATTAAGAAGGCTAACAGAATGTCAGGTTGTATAGCGTCTTGATGTGTGGAGTACAAGTCACAGGAGGTTCTGCTCAAGCTTTATAACACACTGGTGAGTCCTCATCTGGAGTCCTGTGTGCAGTTTTGGTCTTCAGGCTACAAAAAAGACATAGCAGCGCTAGAGAGAGTCCTGAAAAGAGCAACTAGGCTGATTACAGAGGATGAGTTATGAGGAATGATTAAAAGAGCTGAGCCTTTACAGTTTAAGCAAAAGAAGATTAAGAGGAGACATGATTGATGTGTTTAAAATTAAGAAGGGAATTAGTCTAGTGGATCAAGACTGTTATTTTAAAATGAGTTCAGCAAGAACACTGGGACACATTTGGAAACTGGTAAATCTTGTACAAACATTAGGAAGTTTTTCGTTATACGGAGAACCATAGATACTCGGAATAAACTACAAAATAGTGTGGTAGACAGTAGGACTTTAGGGACTTTTAAAACTAGACTTGGATGTTTTTTTTTTAAGGAATCGTCTAGGTTGTTCTAATGTTCTAACACTTGGCACACATTGCTCACCCCATATAAAAGTTCCACTGATCTCAACTCTTTGCCGACTCAGTTTTGGTGGGGTGGTGGGAGGAAGGCCATGTTATTTTCATTCACTCTTTTAGCTATGCTTCCCAAAACACATACCGATCTTCTACTGCAGTTGCCCCTAGTAAGATCAGATCCTGCTCAATTTCATCATAAGCCTCTGCCAATTTCTTTTCCCGGTCATGTAAAGCCAGCTTTGCACTGTTCAGCTGTCGGCAGACACTCTCGTATTCATCTTGCTTGAGCATTTTATATGCAACACATAGTGTTCTCAGGCCCTCCTAAAATGCAAGGAAGACAAAGGAGTTAGATACATAAAGATGTACCTGCTAGCTGCACAAAAATAAGATGGTATCTAATGATGACAGTTCTGTTAAATGTAGCTGGTGTGGAGGTCTCATATAATTATTAAGAGCCTCTCACAATGGGTTCTGGATTGTACCCAAGTGCAAGTAGTAAACATACAGCATGCACTAATTGCAGCAACCAGAGTGGACACTGCATTACTCATTAAATCTTAAATATCACCTCACACAAGCATTTGCCTGAAATGTACCACATGTAATGTAAGATAATGGAGACTAGCTAAACCCAGGATGACCAGCCACATATTTGTTACAACACACAATCTGCACACATTTCTCCTCCTTTCATGTACAATCAAAAGAGAGCCGTCTTACCACAGCATTGTGCTCAACTCGCGCTTGGACTTGTTCCACTTTGCCTTTAATCACTCTAGGAAATATTGAGGAATCTGCCCCTTTACAAAAGAGATAATAATCCCCTGAAAAAGAGAAATAATGATATGTAGCCTCCTTAGTATTATGTTTACCCCCCAAAAAATAAGCCAAAAAAATTTTTTTTTCAACAATAACAAATGTTGTCATGCACAACAGAAACATGTAAATATCAAAATGTCAACATAGATATAAAAGAAAAGGTCTGTCTATTGTCCACTGCTGTACTGTTGCAGATTTAGAACACGTTCTTCGTGTGATACATTTTAAAATGGTCACCAACACACAGACTAACGTCACAATTGGGACAGTAGAAACTGTGCATTTTTCTTACCATATTCTTCCTGATGTTTGAGTATGAGAGAATGGAATATTAGTGCCTGATCCAAACAATCAATGTGCCCTTTGTATTATTGTAGTCTACCACAACACAAGGCTAAGTGGCTTCCATATTTCCCCTTACACAAACAATTGCTGCATTGCAAACAGTGCCTAGGGGGCAAATATCTTTGTTCTACTTCCACTCAATCGGAATCATTTTGCCTTTTTGCCACACACCTACTTACATGGTGAACCTTCAGGCGACTGAATTCACAAGGCATATAATGGCAGTGCCATACGCATTAGTTTATTATCTGTGTCAACATCTGATAACCACTTCATATTGCCATCACTATTGCTTGATTGAACTAATGGTTCAGTTTCAGTTTGTTCTAAAACCGGCTTTACAGCTTCTCATTTACACACCATTGTGTTTTGGGTGAAGGCTCTACCTCACTCATATTGATGAGTTACCTTACAGTGGCAAAATATTCATGATTTTTGCAGCATAATGTTATTTTATCCACTAGATGGCAGCAGAGTACAGTTATAAATGTTACTCAGGCTTAACGCTATAAAAGCGGATCATTACTGTCACCCCGAGTCTGACTGAGGTTGAACCGTCATTGCATAGAGTTCCAGGCCTGAGTCTTGCTTGGGGTTAACGCCAAGGAGGTTAATACTAAATGTGCAATTATTGTGTGGCTCTCTAGGTTCACTCTCTTGGGCGGAGTGGTGGCTCTGAGGCTAGGGATCTGCACTGGCAATCACCAGTTTGAATCCCGTAAATGCCAAAAGGGACTCTGCTCTGCTGGGCCCTAGAGCAAGGCCCTTAACCTGCAATTGCTCCGTCCTGGGTATGACGTTAATCTGCATCCATCCCTGCATGTAGGCCCTCCAACATGCAGGGAAAAACCTTGGGGGTTGGTGGCAGAATTGGCACTCCAGCTACCATAAAAAAACCTCACCCTGTTCCACTCCATCTGAACTGGTGTGGTGCTGAGGTGTCACCCATTGCATGGCTGCACTCGGGTCCTAATCTGGATCCTGAATTGGTTTGTCGTGTGGTGGTTGCAGCAATGCGCTGTATCAGCGGCTGCTCCTAACCTCTCTCTAGGTTCATAATTGAATATGTGCATGTTAAGAATCAATTGAAACTAAGTATTTTTAAGCTCCATTTGACTTTTTGTATTAAAGAAAATTTGGTTTACAACATGTAAAACATGCAACAAGACACAATATTCTTTAAGACTGAGGTTTAGTTCCAGTAGCTGAAAGAAATGATGAGGGTATTATATCTGATATGAAATTTAAATGCAGACCTGAAGAAGAAAGTTCTCCACTCTCACAACCTACTTGTAATGGTCACCTAAAGTGATAGCAGTATATTCACTCAACTAAATTCTGTTTCGAACATAACATGGTTGGTAGTTTGCTTCTCTGCCTGTGGTACCATTTATGTGACAGAAGCCATGGCTTTGAAGCCTCTGTGTCATTATGTAAAGAGAGCTCTGGGTTTGCGCTTACATATTTTTAACCTAATGACTTATGACATTTCAGCAGAATTTATTCCCTAAGTAGGAAGCAGAAGTACCAAAGGCCTGTATTCGGTGATGACCATCAATAATCATGTAGGATTTTAATGTCTCTTACCTGTGTGTGACCTAACGATGACACTCATGCGTCTTCTAACAGAGTCAAAGCTAAGCACTTCCATTAGCTCAAACCTAGGAATAGAGTAGACAATACAGCATCATTACTGTAATGGTTATTCAATAAAATTACTAAATAATATGGAACCTCCAGCCCCAGAAATGGCAAGGCTGTAACATCTTCACTTTTAGTATTGGACAAATTGTTCTATACCGTAGATCCCGGAATACAAGCCGAGAATTTCGTCCTAGATTTTTGGCTTGGAGTTTGGGGTTCGGTTTATACAACGAGTATCATTTCAGATTCCAGATTTCCAGCGCAATGCCGGTTTTGCCGATGAATACAGAAGTAAATAATGACGAAACCACAGAGCCATCTTTCAGATGAAGAAGTAAATTTGCATGCCGGTACTTTAAATTAAATAAAGAATTTATTCAAAAAAGTGTTTTAGTTGTTGATTTTATTAATAAAATTTATAATAAATTATCGGGAAGTTTAAAATAAAATTTATTTTGATTCACGATCCACATCTTGCGTTACGAAACGGATGCGGTCACGTGTATCCGCTTGCGCGATTGTAAACAAACAACCAAGAGCGTTAGTAGCGTCAGTCGGAGCCCAGATACATGTGTTTGTGGATGTAATTTCGAAACGAAGATGGACATTGTGTGGAAATATCTCCTCCTCCTCCCTTCCCAAAGATGTCAAATTAAATGGTGAGTACAGTATGAAATTGTTTCTAGAATAGAATGCCTTTTACTGTCACTATACGCATCTACAATGAGATTAAAAGCAGCTCTTTCAGTACAGAAAAAAGTTCTGTATAGGGCTTGTATGGTTGTTTTTTAGCCTTAGCATAATGCCGTATCTGCGGCCCCGCTTCTGCTTTCTTTCCCTCCTCCATCTGTGTCGTCTCCTAGACCCGATAACAAACCATGGAGAGCCCGCTGGTCTCGCTATGTTGTCTGGGATGTTGTGCGTGTGATGAAAAACACTCAAAACAGATGTCTGGCTCTGGACACCGATGTCTATAAGGTTCCGAATGGTGTAGTGGATGTTCGCTGAACCGATCGTGCACAAACAAGGACAAAAAAAAAGTGCAAAAACAACAAAAAAGTGCACTGAAAAGGACAGCCCTGAGCCGCTGCGCGCCGCCATGCTCCTAGCCTAATCGAAGTAGGCTAGGCACTTTTTATGACTTTTTGGTTAGTACATTAGAAAAAATATTGGTGTTTTTTATTATGAAAAGGTTAAGTAAGTGTTGTAGTGGGAGGTTTGGAACGCATTATGGGTTAGCCTTTGCGAACGAATTAAGTTCGTAAGTCAAGGGTCCACTGTATTGCGTATTTAAGTTAATCAAATTTATAACAAGTCTCCGGAAATCCACCCGCCAATGTACCGTATTTGCGTATATAGTTTCAACACAAAGGTTCCAATTTACCAAACTTCTCCGCAATCACTTCCTAGTTTCCATCAAAAATGCCGGCAGTCTCAAATTCTCGCCGATAAACATTATAAATATACCCGAAGAGACACTTTTAAGGAAATTTAGAAAATTTTGCTTGGAGAAGGGGGTCGGCTTAAATACCGGTCATCGGCAAATACATGTAATTTAGTCGGTAGAGAAGGGGATCGGCTTGTATTCCGGGATCTACGGTATGTTACTACTGTGTTTGTAGTTTATACTTGCCTTTCAATGGAATCTTCTCTATTTTGGATTTCCATGTAGCTATCTTTAAGTCGCAAGTACGTGAAACCAAGTCTAAGGGAAATATGAGGAATGTCAGTGCCAAGAAGGGAAATAAAACAAAAAAGCACCAGATCCTGATGTAAAGATCAGAAAAATCAACCTACCGCTTCATGCCTTCCACCAAAGCCACCTCATCAGGGGAAGAGGAGATATAGACTGAGGAGGAGGAAGACTTGCTGCACTGCTGAAGCCCTTTCTTTATCCCATCTACCGTTTCCTCTTCTTTAACCTGCACTGTGTGGCACAGACACAGGGCACGGAAGAAGAGTTCTTCACTTTCCTGCAAGGACCAGGCAAGAATGGAGAGAAATGCATCAAATAAAAGAAGCTAGATGAGGCTCTGAGACACACACTACAATAGAAACCAGCTGTGCATAAGGAAAAAAAGTGGTTCAACTTGATTTGACTGCCAAAACTTGCAGCGGGGAACCCAACCCAAGTGACGAAACACCACAAATGGTGCAGGCTCCCTAGGAGAGAGTGACCATACTCTTCCATAACAGTTCCCAACAAGGGGTCTCACCATTCCTTCTTCTACGGGAGATGAATCAATCATATCAATGCCCGTGGTTCCTGGCATGATTTGCCCATTACAGATGGCATGTGGTACATAGACGTGCCCATCGATGCAGCACTCAATGAACTGCATATTGTTTTCAGTCAGTGTCCCAGTTTTGTCTGTAAATACATATTCCACCTAGAAAGAAAGAAGAATGAAAGTAACTACACAGCTCTACATGTTTTCACCCAATCAACACACACTGGGGGTAGTGACAACTGGAAAGAACTGTTTAGGCCTTGTTGGGCTTAAGAAGACTTGAGAACTTACAGCTACAAGTGATGTTGGAGTCAAAGCAGGAAACTGTGATTTCATCATTAGAGATGTAATATTTACCATAAATGGGATAAATAGTCCTTGAAACAAACTGCTAGAAGAATACATATACATACCAGCAGGCCATTTAATTAATCCCTATAAGCGTAAAGAATCATAATGTGACGGCAGTAAATGACAGCTTACAAATGGGGAGGTAAGTGTGTGTTTCCCTGCTCGCTTCGCTTGCCCACCTCCATGTTTGGTTTACCTGATATACAATACAATACAATGTATTTTTTGTATAGCCTAAAATCACACAAGAAGTACTGCAATGGGCTTTAGCAGGCCAATACAGTATAAAAACAAAAAAATATATAAGTACGGAATAGAATTTCACATGATATGATGATATCACATAATATGATTTGGATTTGTTTTAAGTCCTGGAGACCTCATTCATTAAGCTGCCTCCCCCATTTGGCCATTCCACAGCTGAAATAGCGCTAATCCGATGAAAGAACACCACTTTCCCACGATTGCTGCGATCCTCCATTCGGGATTACTTTACCTTTGGCAGGCAATACACAATTTAAAGAGATTATTTTCTTGGGATTTGATACATATGCATTATACTTTAAAAACTTTTGTAAAAAGAATACTTATATGTTTATGATATGTGCTTGCAAGCTGCCTCTTCTGTTTGTCGCATGTCGTTGTTTTAAGAGTTGGGAGCACATGATGCTTGTATGCCAAATCTAACAACTGGTAAATTAGATGTCTGTGGACTTGTTTTAAATGATGGCTCACTGCCTGGTCTCACGTGACGTTGTAAAAACAATAATTGTTAATAATTCTTTCTTGCAGGACGTATAACGCTGCTTGCGTTGTGAAGGATGGGGGGTGGGGGGCCTAGCGCTGCCGTCGTGCTACCCTTCGATCATTTTAAAGCATGTACAGCCACTGTTCTTTTTGCTACTTTGTGTCTCTGCTACTCGCGTTGTGATCGCTTCTCCGTGATCATAAATATACACCTGACCGAATTGTGTTTTCTTTGAAATTAAACTTGTCATTGCTTTAACTGTTGCGGGTCCACAGATTGTCATAGCGGATGGTCCATTATTGTGTAAATCCACTTTATTTCTGACCTCTCTTTGTCCTGCTATTTTTTCAGTTACACCTGGTCCTGATGATTAATTTCCTTTTTTTTGCGCTAATGCGATCTTTTATTCGTCCACATTTCATTTATAAGTATTGTCCTTTATACGCTTTAGATGCACTAAGACACCTGTATCTGTGTGTGCTGTTTCCCTTTACACTGCTGATTTTTATTTTTGCCCATTCTCTTTCGTCTCGCGGTTCTTTTATTTGACTTTCATGATGTTAATGTGAAGATCACGTATCGTCTCCTAGTCATTCAGTCTGTGTGAAGTTTCAAGACTATCAAAACATGCTGAAGCAAAACATACTGTACAGTGTCCGAAAGCTCTGCCTTGGTGTCAGCTCCTGGATCCTCCAAAAGGATAATAAGCCAAAACACACAGCTAAAAGCACCAAAGAATGGCTAAGAACACAACATCGGACTATTCTGAGGTGGCCTTCTGTGAGCCCCGAGTTGAATCATTTTGAACATCTATGGAAAGAACTGAAATGTGCAGTCTGGAGAAGGTCCTCTTTAAACCTGACCCAGCTGGAGCAGTTTGCACAGGAACAGTGCACCAAGCAACCTGTGGACAGGTGCAGACGTCTCATTGGGAGCTCCAGGAATTGCTTGTTTGGAAGTGATTGTGCAACAAAATATTAGGGTAAGGGTCCTATCATTTGTGCTCATGCCATTTACATTTGTGTTATTATTTGAAAAATTCTTTTAAATCAAAACTCTGTCAGTTTCAAGTTATTTCAGACACAATTGTGGGTTCTTCTTTTTTGTGGAGGGGTACCAACAAATCTGTTCCCCACTTTCATACATGATGTGCACATATGATAATATCCTGTGCATAGTATTATGTTGCTTGATATCTCATTGGGTTAAAGGGAGCCAGAGTTGACCCAGCAGCATTGGGCACAAGGCAAAACCAACACTGGATGGGACAACTATTTCTTACAGGGCTCACAAACCCAAAATATCTACCATACTAGCCTAATTCAAATTTGACAAACAAGCTTGTTTGTGATATAAGAGTAAAACTGGAGTACGCTGAATAAAACACAAAACCAAACATGAGAAGAATGTTTGAACTCTACAGAGATGGAGACCAGACATGGATTTAAACCCTTCCACAGCACTAACCACTATGCCAATGTGTCCACACCCCAAAATCAAAACTGGATTCTTTTAAGTATGTTTAACCTTACTAGTCTATTTATATACTGTATGTAAATAATATATGGTTTAATTATTTCATTAATTGCATTATAGCAATCTGATCCTGTGCACACACACTTAATTGAATTAAACTGAATTTTAAAATGGCAAACAGCATTTTTCAGAAGGACAACTGGCTGTTCAGACTCTCTTGAATGTCAGTGCTAAATATATGTTTTAGGCTAAGCGCAAACATCTAACGGTTTAATTTGTGTAAAGTACGTCTTTAAGAGAGCCATCTGAACATATGGTGAAAAATGAGTTAATTTTTTGCTCAAGAGTGTGATCCAATGTGCGTAGTGCTTGCTTGTAATTACAATTTCAGCATGCAACCTCCAAAAGGATAGTCATGTCAGAGAAGATTATCTCAAGCAGAAGTCCAATTTGTATCATAGCTGGTTAGATATACTTTACACACACACACACAGAAACACACACGAGTCCCGCTCACTTTCAGCAAAGTATAAAACCCAACAACAAGGCTTACTTGTCCGAGCTCTTCATTCAGATCTGATGTGTTTACTAGGGCCCCTTCCCCCAGCTCATCATCGAACATTTCTTCATCCCAGGTTATGAAGTAAGAACCCAGGAATTTCTGCATCTCCACTGTGACGTACATGGACACTGGAATGATGTAATTGAACAACACCATAAAGGCCAGGAAGTCAGTGAAAGCTTTGAGGAACTGTGAAAGAACCAAAAGATGGGAAGGTCACAGATAAGCTAAAATAAATAATTTGGAGCCGTGAAAGAACAGCAAATAGTGTTTATCAGGCGAATTACAACAGGGCCTTCCTATTCAAATCTTTACCATGTTCCTCTGCCTTTCAGATTCCGTCTTTTGGTTGTACCAGGGCTCGTCCCGATTAGGGTTACTCTGCCACACATACTTTAGGACTGTGTTGACCAGAGCCTTGCTGATTAAAATGCACAGATACACAACCAGGAAGGCATTCATGGACCTGTCAAGGTAAAAACATGGTGAGGAGAATATCAATTTGTTATGTAAGACCGGACACACCATTGAGTACAAATTATGGGATAAGTTAGATGACCTTCTGGGGCAGCTAGAGTTGAAACTGGATACAATTATTGCTTCTGCTGGATGACACATCACTTACGTATGTGTCGCTGCCTCTACCAAGGTGAAGACCTAATTAATAGGCAAATACACATCTTGACTCTTTCCTAAATCCAGGAGTAATCCACTTGGCTAGGAGTTTTCCAAGTGCAGTCTTTGGGGCCCACTATGGCTGCAGGTTTTTTTGTCTCAATCACCTTCTGCTTTTAATTCGACTACTACCTTAAAGAATTAAGATACTGTGTTACTGTGCTTTAGTGTCAATGCATAAACTGGCTTTGCTATTTTTTTTTCTTTACTGGAATGCTGCAAGCATTTACATATGAAGATAATTTTGTGTTTTAAACTTAAGTTTGCCAACATCATCACGATTTTTATCCCACTTTTCCAGATGTCATCATAAAGTCACTTTACTAATTAGCTCACTAGTGAATCTGGCACTCAGGTGGCGGCTGCCTCTTAGCCTTCAGTGCTTTTTGCCTTGGTGCATACTTCATTTGTCGTTAAGGAAAATGACAACAGAAAGTTACAAATTTAAGCTCTGGCAAAAATACAAATCTTTCTTATAAATCTATTTCTCACATATCCACACTTTTCTGAATGCCTCAATTCTATGGAGGTTGACTGACTACTTTATGTAAATCTGGAGGATTCCACCAGATGGCAGTGTGAGATGATGATGTGAAGGTGCCAAAAAAAAGATGGCAAGAGTAACACAGAAGATGGCATGTGAGACCTTTAAATGTATTGTATCATTATGATGGGGAATAGGCAATGCCTGTATTGCCTATGCAAGAAATGGATGAAGAAAAACACCATGAGTACTTTCATATGTCTGCAATTAAGTTTGATGATTTGCTTCTGCAATATAGCGCCTTTTCTTACAATATATACAAGTGGAGTTTACAAATACTGGGTGTGGGGGTGGCGACTTGTTTTCAATCCTATTTTTTGTAAAAATTCATCTATTTGTATGGAATGATTACAATAAAATAAAAATACTGGGTGCTAACTGTACGTTGTCATATGGGGTATATTACAAGATGAGGGATGCCACTAAAGATGCATGTGGACACTGCAGCTGGTAGTCAAATGTCCTGCACTCATTTTTGCAGGCACCGACAGCATCTGGAGTAGATAACAGCCTGAGTACTCACAGCACCTGAATTAATTGCTGCATTCATCTCTGTCGACTTTTATCAAGAAATCTCCCAGCAGATTTTATGATTTCTTTTTTAACACAAGCCAAGTACAAAATTACAAATTATTTGTGTCATGTTTTGTTGTTATTACTTTCCACACCATTATGGCTTTGAGGTGGCACGGTAAGCGGATCTCCCTTTCCACAGTGCATTTCCCACTATTGAACCAAGTTTATCTGGAGCTAAAACTCCCTGTTGGCCAAGATACCCAGGATATGAGGCCTGCTAAAAAAACCCTGTAATAGATCAAAGAAGTAGCATAGAGCTGTAGATGTAATGTAGTCAAAATGAAAAGCAGCAGGGCTGTGGCCAAAGCACCCCATCATCCACATTAAGTAACGCCATTTCTCTAAAAAAACTGCTGATCTGGATTAGGATGACACTGGTTACGTATATAAATATTATAACTAGACATACAGAAAGGGGAGTGTGTTGGGGGACCTGAGCGGAATCTAATGGCACTCTGAGAGGATATGACAGCTATAGACTAAGTAATCAGTGAAAACAGGAAAACGCTGCCCTGCAGGAGCCTCGTCTATGACAACACACTGCGTCAACTCATACATTCATAATTAATAAGTGGTACTGTGCACACTGCTGCTTCACACAATTATTCTGTATAGAGAAGCATCTCTGTGGCATATTAAATAAGGCACAATGAGAACTACAATTATCAATTTTCACGTCATTCAACTTTGCAGAATGCCCAGTGAAGCAGTTTTCACCATAAAAAATAAGTATGAGCTTTGTATTGAAACAGTAGTGTAGAGGGTCTCCCCAAAGAAATCCTTACTTCTCAACTGCAGATCGCTTTTGAGACTTAGACTGGTAGTTCAGAGCCATTTTGGTTTCCATGCCAGTGTAGATGGCAACACCTGAAATGAGAGCAGCAAGTTAGAAGAATCCAGTAGAAAAGATAAAAGCTGTGAGCTAAGGCACTGATGTTAGTCTGCAGTGTCACCTGCCAGAAAAAAAGAAATGTCTTTTTATAGTAATTTACATATCCTCCAAAGAGACACGCTTTACTGATATTTTTATATTCCTTGATCTGAAATGAACCAGCAGACGAAAAGCGTTCCTGAGCAAATCAGCTGACACTCGTGACACAACAATGTGCTGGCGCTGAGGTATATGCTCAGTACATTGTGCACAGAACACTAAAAATTGGGTCAAGTTGAGATGCTGCAAGGGGCACTGACAACGAAAAGAGTGTTCTGAGCTCTCACACAGAGTGCCAAGCAGTAGTGTGCTGATGAGAACACCAGCACTGTGTACGCTCCACAATTAGCTTGACACAAGCATTGGCAATAGATTTAGCCAAATAAGCAGCCTGCCGATTGTATTTCACACAACAAAAAGTGTTAACATCTGTCATAATGCTGAAATCAGTAAATGAATGGCTTGAAAAAAGCAAAGCTGAAACCAATAAATGAATGACTTACAGAAATACCTTCTTTCTGCACTTCAAATCCCCTCAGAGTACATAACAATAACATATATTTCTATAGCACATTTTCATACAAACACTGTAGCTCAAAGTGCTTTACAAAATGAAACAAAAGAAAGTTAATATAAAACATAAACAAGATTATGCAATAATATTATACAGTATATAAAAAAGAAAAAGGTAAGGTCGAAATGCCAGAAGGACAGAAAAAAATAAATAAAACTCCAGTTAGGCTGAAGAAAAAAAAAGCAAAATCTGCAGGGGTTCCAAGGCCAAAAGATCCCCCAGCCCACACTGGGCACATACAGTCTATTAGGGCCATGGAATCATGAAGACTGTCTGTGGTAATCCAAAAATTCAAAGTAACAGAGCTGGTCATCTGTAACCTTTTTATTTATTTGCTTCTTTTAATTGATACAAAGTGTGTCACAGTTTCACATAATGTATTTTAAGCAATTGACGGTTATACTTCAGGGTTGTTATTTGAATTTTTTAATTAGCCTCTGAGTCACTGTGTGATTCTGAGCATAGCATCAGCAGTTGTGCTCCAGCTTCAAATACAACAAATAAAAACAGTTGGTTTTGTACTTGTGTGGAGCATTTAGATGGTATTCATTACAGGTAAGTGCCATACCTATCTCTAGATATATAAAATCCAACGTCTGTCTGTCTGTCCGCTTTTCATGAAAGAACTACTTAAAGGATTTAGATTGGGTTTTTTTGTATAATTTGCTTGAACATTCAGTTGATTTTGTGACTTCTCTCATTGCGCTAAGTATCATAGTTCGCTTGCGGTACCAATTTATTTGCACACATCCGAGAGAGACACAGTGGGCCATGGGGAAGGGGGCGTGGCCCTCCTCACTTACACACCAGCGTCGGGGCAAATTTTACATCCGCTTAGCTAGTGAACGAGAGGATGTTAAAGCTTGGATGGCCTTAAACGTTTTACATTTTAATGAGAACAAAACTGAGGTCTTAATGTTTGGGCTAAGTGGTATCAGTGGTGCCCCTCACGTGGACTTGAGCTCCCTGAAACCTAAGATCCACTGTAAAAAACCTGAGTGTAATTATGGATAGTGATTTTAAACAGATGAACTCAGTAATTAAAACTAGTTTTTTTCAACTCAGGCTTTTATCTATTTGATTGTTTAATGATTTTAAAAGAGTTGCACAAGCTTTTATTTCATCCCAATTTGACAACTGTAATGCACTTAATGCTGGCATTAGCCAGGCTTCTATCTCACGTTTATAGATGGTCCAAAATGCTGCAGCTCATCTTTTAATGGAAACACACAATCGAGAACATATTTTTCCTAAGATGGCCTTACTGCACTGGCTTCCTGTTCGTTTTTGGATTGAGTTTATCATTTAATTGTTTCCTTATAAAGCACTAAATGGCCTAGCTACCTCTTACCTGTCCGACCTTTTACAATTATATATTCCATCAGGTCACTCAGTTCTACTGATCAGTTGCTTCTGGTGGTGCCTAAATCAAGACTAACGTGTAGGGGAGATCGTGCCATTCCAGTAGTAGCCCTCATATTCAGAAATGAGCTACCACTTCACGTTAGGCTGGCCCCTACTTAGCCTATTTTTAAACCACTTCATAAGGCACATTTTTATTCTTTGACTTTTAATTGATTATAATTATAAGAGCTAGGTCTGTCTATTTTATTGTCTTTTGTTTATTATCTTTTGTACTGTATAATTCTTGGCTATACAGCACTTTAGTCAGCTATTGCTGTTTTTAAACGTTGCTATATAAATACATTTGATGCCATTTTATTTGAAGTAGTCTGGATATTTCATGAGTAAGCTACATAGTAGGCAGAACACAATACACTTATCCCACAATTCAATTCATATTGAGATTCAGGCTTCATAATGTAATAGTCCCACAGTATGAAGTCTCTCTATTATATAAAAAAAATCCTAGGGTGAGATGAGACTTTTTTCAAGTCCTGCTAGACGAGACTTTGGTCATGAGATTTTTTCAAATCACGCCCTCCTCTCAACCATATTCAACCATGCACATGGTACTCTCATATCTCATTTGTGTGAATGCTTTTGACAAACACAGTTCCTGCTCTCTCAGCTCTTATAAATTTTAATGTTTTCCTCACTTTTTAAGTTCCCAATTAAAGAAGACGTATTATGTCTAACTCTTATTGAAGAATTTCATCATGAAGGGTTATTAAAAGAAAAAATGAGTACACAGGAAATCCTTGCACCGAGAAACGATGAAGTCAAATGAATTAACACCAAAAATGTCGATCGGTTACAGGGCAAATTGGTTAAATGCGTATCAATAGACTTTGCTTGAAACGGTTGGTGGTGATGGTGTGGAAGATGAAAACATCAACTTACAATATCACGAAGAATATCTACAACCGTTAACACCATCTGGTCTTCCACCGGCCGAATTACTGTAAAAAGAAGGATGTATCCAAGAAAGGTAATGCAATACATCTTCCGCGGATAACATTAGACAACAAAGGAGATCTTGATATGCCATTCGTATTAAAACGTTAACAGTTTCCCATTAGAATAGCTTTTGTAAAGACAATTAACAAATCTCAGAGCCTAATATTCGAAAAAGTAATTTTATTTAATTATTTAATCTCTTTTATTAGAGAGAAAGAAGTAAAATTGACTCACGGGCAGTTATACGTTGCGTTGTCACGATGAAAGTCCAAACACAGAATCAAAATGCAGTGCGATATTGACGAAAATTTTATTAAAAAAATAGTTTTTACTGAAGTTTTACAGTAAAAGTCTAAGTTTAAAAAGTTTTTACGTGTTAATTTCAAAGCCAAACAGAACGAAATCGTATTATGCAACAACTAACTCTAATGCAACATAAAACACAATTTGCATTCAAATAATTACAGTTTACAATTTTTTAATATGGTTTGGTTTGGACATGTGCAGAGGATAGATGCTGAGTATATTGGAAGAAGGATGCTAAGGATAGAGCTGCCAGGCAGGAGGAGAAGAAGAAGGCCTAAGAGAAGGTTTATGGATGTTGTGAGACAGGACATGCAGGTGATGGGTATAACAGAATAACAGGAAGATACGGAAAATGATGATTTATTGTAGCAACCCCTAACAGGAGCAGCCGAAAGAAGAAGAAGAAGACTATTTTTTAACATGGTTAATTACTCACTGTTATGTAAAATAGTTACTTCTATTATTCATATGTAACAATTCCCATGAAAATAACAATCTGTTTAAATTGTACATCCACATCCCCATACGTGAGCAGCAGATCCGCAAAGAGGCTAGCGCATAGCACAGGCCCAGGGGTTGGCGAGCAAAGCGAGCAGGGGGCAAAGCCCACTAGTTTTCATAAAAGAAATGTACAGTATATTTAGTGTTACTTATAATATATGCATAAACTGAAACTCAGCTAAATAAATTTAGCACAGTGTGCCAATACAGATGTTTTAATGTATGTTATTGTAAGCTGGATCTTTTTTATGAAAACAATGTAATCTTCAATAGTTACATGAAATATCTGCACTGCAGTAATATAACATACATATGTGGGATGTTACTTAACACATACAGGTGAGAATTTCATTTTACTCTGTACATCTGAGAATAAATCCCCATAAACCTGTAATATAAAGTAACTGCAGTGCAAAACCATTCAAATTTAAATGGATTTTTTGTTTTCTGAGTTAACATCAAACATTGCTCCAATGATGGCTATCCTATTATTTCCATCTTGAATGCCCCTACTCATCCATTAGCTGACAGCTGTCACCTTCACATCTTTATACAGGTGGGGAATAATGCTTCTGCTGAAATAAAATTCATTTTGACATATTATATCTTAGGTCTAGTTTTTCAATCAAATTTATAAACTCCCTGCTTTTGACAAAAGATGTTTTTCATTTGCCTTTGTGTTTCACTTGAGTCATGATACTGTCACACAATACATGCTAAACGGTCACATTTTTTCCTGGCACTACTCTGTATCCCGAAATTTGATCCAGTGAAACTTTGTCTCATGCTTACTAATCGGACACCTCCCAGAATAGGTGAGCCAGGCACAGCCCCTCAGGCCAAGACTTGGAGACATATCCAAAATACGATTGGCAGTTGGCCTGTCAACATCTGATGATTGGCCAGGATGAGTTGCCAGTAGTGTCTGCGCACCTTATCACCTGACCCTCATTGGATAAAGTGCATTAACAATTAGATATATTTATTAAAGTCACTACAATCTTAAAATTTATAATACAGGGTGATTCAAAAAGATTCCTCCGATCTCACAGTGCTATATTTTTACAACCATGGAACCAATCACATACCAATTGAAAGTTTTTTTTTTTTGTCATAGAGACTTCAGTCTGCGCACTTCTCAACAAGCTCCCACATCACTGGATTGGCCGTAAATGAGCCTAAAATTTGGCACTACCCTTCTGGCCCCCAAGATCACTAGATCTCACGGCGTTTTTTTTTTTTGGGGGGTAAGTTAAGGATTCTGTTTATGTGCCACCACTCCCAACAACCCTGGATGATCTCCGAAATCGCACTGAAAGAGTCCTGAGTACCGAAACACCTGACATGCTCAATCGAGTACGGGATGAATTTGACTATCGCGTTGTCCGTACAGCTGGAAAAGGTCATATTGAGCACTTGTAAAATTACATAATAAACTTTATGCTCACCTGAACCAATTACAGGGCGGCACGGTGGCCGAGGAGTTTGCATGTTCTCCCCGTGTCTGCGTGGATTTCCTCCGGGTGCTCCAGTTTCCTCCCACAGTCCAAAGACATGCAGGTTAGGTGCATTGAGTATTCTAAATTGTCCCTAGTGTGTGCTGGGTGTGTGTGTGTGTGTGCGCCCTGTGGTGGGCTGGCGCCCTGCCCAGGGTTTGTTTCATGCCTTGCGCCCTGTGTTGGCTGGGATTGGCTCCAGCAGACCCCCGTGATCCTGTAGTTAGGATATAACGGATTGGATAATGGATGGATGGATGGAACCAATTACAATTTACTGCATTGTTCTCTAATGATTTACAAGTGAAATAAATCACTTTGAAATTGGATTAATCTTTTTGAATCAACCTGCATAATTAACAATTAAAAATATCATCTGACTTCTCAGTGGATATTCCGTTAATCCTTTATACTTGAGACGTGCAACACAACTACAGCACCATGGGGCAAAACATAAGACTAGTGACAACATAAGACAGGCATGAAATGGCAATCAGAGTAACGATTGTGGGACAGAATGTGGAGTGACAAATTGTCCATAATGTTTAAGAAAAGTAAAAATATTGTTGCATGGAACATGTACAAAAACTATGACATTTTAAACAAGTCGGACAGTGTATACATGGTGTAACATTCAGGAGCATTCAGTGACTAAGTTAACTGATAGGAAAGAGCATTTATTTATTTATGCATGTATGTATGTTGTATTTATTTATTTCATCCAAGAGTCAGTTATTACATTTTTGTTTATTAAATAGTTTTGTAACAATGAGTCTTACTGTACTTATAATAGAGATAACAGAATGCTTTTCCATGTGTTGGCAGACTCCATTAATTACGTGTTTTTTAAGAGCACATTACATTGGAGCTACAAACGGGGCTTGTGGATGCTCAATGGCTTTCATACACAGCAGACTGCAATTCAAGTGATATGAAAATGGCATTGAATGAAGTGTGTTAGTGGTGGAGGATCATTGAGTCATTTTTGTTGTTTTCTTAAACATAATATTTTTAAAGTATACCCACTACAGTAATATCCATTGGAAAAATATCTGTTAGTACATAATACTAGCGTAAAATCAGCATCAATGTTACCCTATGAAAGGAGGAAAGGAACCGAAATAAGTTTCCTATCTAGCTATTAATATTAGTGAAAACACAACAATTCTTCAAAATTATACAAATAAGTAAGAACTTGGAAATGGACCGATTTATTATATAACCGGAATTCAAAAGGTACATGATGAGCAAGAAGATCAGAGGCTTGTCGTGATTGTTTCATGTATTTCTGAGACTGAAAGATCAGACGCTTCAGCCTCCCACCAACCGACACCACTGTCCATTTTTAAACCCGTCCTGTGTTCATATCATGTAGGGTAGCTGTGTCTTTCCCGTGTTATTAATTAGTTCAAACACTATTTAGATGCAGGTTGATAATGTCGGTTCTTTACAATATTAATCTGCACTTAATATTGTTGAATCAATGCTTATTTTTAGACAGACATGGTCTTTTGCAGTAGGTGCTTCGTACAGTAGATGTGAACACACCTAAAAATTGCCATGTTAAAAATCCAGTTATAATTCCATTATTTTTATAATGTAATTTCTGAATGCTAGATACTTGAGTCACATTAAGAGAATAAAGCCAGGTATGGGAAGTCAGGCGAGGTTTTCAGTGGTTTTAGATTTACATGAATAGGAGCTGAACTATCTAAGCTGTGAGAAATGTAGCAGAGTCTTAAGGTATAATGGACTCAAATCAGGCATTATATGTAAAATGCTGTACACTGTTTATTTTTAATTGTATTTTGGTCATCTTTTCTGGGGAGACATGAAAGTAAGAATTTCAAAACACTGAGCGCACGTTGACAAGTTGGGTCAAAAATCCCAAGAAAATGGCGTCAGTAATTTCTCTCTTTAAGACCCTTTATATTTCCCAAGAATTTCTGAGGATGGTGTTTATATGGAGTTTTTTTTTTAGCTTTCAGTGTACCCTGAAGCAAATGTGAATTTTGTTTTTTTTAAACCTTTTTAAAAAATCCTTTAAAAGGGTTTTTATTTGTACGTGTGGCATTCTATTTAATTTTTATTCTGTAAATAACTCACTGAACTATTTGTTTATTTAGTTGCTTATTTTCAATAATATTCCATAAACATCTCTTGATAGTCTATTTTCCAATCTTTTATCCCATTTTTTACTGTTCTTTAAGTTGAACATTTGCTGCTAGTTTCAGCTTTCAATCCAATTGCTTTATTCAGTTCTCAGCCTTTCAGTTTTCAAACCTTTGTTGGAATCTTTACCATTTTTTATGAAGAAATCCTTTTCACCCATTCAGACAGTTTTTATGTTCTAATTTTGTTTGTTTTTTTTTTAATATATATTTTGCACTGTCTGTTATATGGAATACCAATTCACTAATTTGTGTTTGCTAGGTCTTTTCTCGTGTCCAGAAAGTGTGTTTTTTGGGTTTGGCACATATTTATTTTCAAAGACTACTTCAGACATATTCACAGATCACTAGGACTTAAAAGATCATTCAGTCATTCTCATTTCTGTTACTTGGTCTTTACTGATTTAGAAGGTAGGTTCGTCTGATCCTTTCAGTAGAATATGATTCGTGTTTCAGTTCTTCTTATTCCTTTGACTATGTCAGCCGAAATTATGGCATCTGCATTTTAACATTTCCTTCTTACTAGCTTTGTTTGACATACACATTTCAAAAATTGTGTTCTTTGGTAGCCTTTTAGTCTGTTGTTTTAATTTCTGAAACTATAGCTCTAATATGCTAAAAATGTGTCTGCCAAAAATGCATTAGTATCTAATCATTGAGGATTTCACATTCGGTCTTTTACATCACTACTGTGCCATTTATTGTTTTTATAGATAGACAGACAGATAGATATATAGAAATAAAAGGCAGTATATGATAGATAGATAGATAGATAGATAGATAGATAGATAGATAGATAGATAGATAGATAG
>JANRMT010062834.1:56715249-56760816 GCA_026402145.1 Polypterus bichir lapradei
TAGATAGATAGATAGATAGATAGATAGATAGATAGATAGATAGATAGTGTGGAACTTGGCCCGGACACAGACAGACGGACATCGTTGTTTCTCCCAACACACGTTTATTGACACACCACACTATTTACAATTACGTCAGTGCGCGTCCCAGTGCCTCTTGCACCGATCCCCCAAAGTCCAGGCCTCACAGTCCAATTACCTTTCTGGCCGCCTCCAGTCCTCTCTCCAGCTCCGTCCTTCTTCCACCCGACTTCCGCTACTGAATGAAGGGAGGCGGCCCCTTATATAGGAACCCAGATGGGCTCCAGCTGCTTCCCTGCATTCCTCCGCAGACACGCCCCAGTGTGGCGGAAGTGCCGGCTGCGCACCCGGAAGCCCTTTGGGTGTCCCTGCTCCTCTTCCCCCCAGCACTTCCTGGTGTGGCGGAAGTGCTGAGGACCAGGGTTGTTCAGGCACCGGGGCGGCCCGGAGGGAGGGAGGGAGGTAGGCAGCCCCTTTTATATCCACCCGGATGTGCTCCAGGTGCCTCCCAATAAGCAACTGCCGCCACTCCCTGGTGTGGCGGAAGTGCCGACTGTGCACCCGGAAGCACAGGTGTCCCTGGTCTTCATCAACCCCCCTCCTCCCCAGCACTTCCGGCAGTGGCGGAAGTGCTGAGGGCCAGGGCTCTTCAGGCATCCGGGCGCCCCCTGGCAGTGACCACGGGCCCCTATAGGGTTGAGCTTTCAAGCTCTGTTCCCGTGGTCCCCATACCATCCAAGACGGCTGCACTCTTGTGGTCTGGAGGAGGCGTTGTCCCTCTTCCAGTCCTTCTGGGCATCCCGGCTGGGTACCACCCCCAACCGCTTGCCACAATAGATAGATAGATGTGAAGGACACTATATAATACAGAGATAGACAGATAAGATAGATGTGAAAGGCACTATATAATAGATAGATAGATAAACAGGTAGACAGAACGTTATTTGTTCCCAAGATGAAATGTAGCTCTTTAAATAAATGTGGATTTAAATCACAGGTGCCAGCATTGTGCGGTAGAAAACATGGTGCAAGGAAGGCAATGAGGTGTATGCAAGAGCAGTGCATGACATCAGTATAGAAGCACTAAAAAAGATGAAAGCATGCACAACAAAGTGTCTGAACTTTGACTCAGAAAAAAGAAAGACCTTAAGAATTAGGGAAAAAATATCAGTTTTCATGTATAGTCTAACTTTGTGGGTCTTGGATGACGGTACAGGGTCCTGAAAACATATTGTCACCTTAAGACCAACTTGCTTTAATCTGTGGTTTTGGTTAGTGTTGCTGTAGGTGAAGATGGAGCTTTTTCCAACTGGAGCTTTTGTAGCCTATGGTCCCTAAATACTTTCCTACTTTTGCAATGTTAATCATCCAAAATCATTCTTGACACCTAAAGTAATCCTTTGATGTACCCTTAAATTAATTAAACTTTTTAGCAGCACCTAAGCAATTACACACTAGAATAGCAGTACTAAAAACTGAAACAAAAGCAAAAATAACACAATAATTCCCTCACCATTTCTGCAATATCATCTTTAAAATTAAATTATTTTTTTTTCTCTTCAGCTACTTAAATCACTTCCTAACTCTGATCCCATCTAAACCAATTACATATTGATTTACATGTTGTTAATAACAGGTTCGTACATTTTTCTTGCTTTAGATTAGCAGTAATAGATTCGCTGAGTTATTTTCTACCTGTACCAGACACATCTGTCAAATGTTTGCAGTTTTATTTAATTTTTCTCCTCACCCTAATTTAGTTAGCTGATGTTTATATGCTGGTTGTGTCATATTACAGCTCATCTCTGCACTGAGTGAATTGAGAGCCACAGACACCAAGGCAGAATGAAAGAGGGACAGTCAGAGGATGCAATATTCCTCTTTTATCTTTAACAGATTGAATGTTTAGGAGTTTATTTCACTAAATGTTATGTAGAAAATTGCACATTGTCTTTTTTTGCCGTCACATTTTTTTTAACAATCAAATATCAAGTACAAAATTAGAACAAGGACAGCACAGTCATTTCTGTAAAGAATTCAAACTAACAAAAGAGCATTGTCCTTAAATGGAGAATGTTAAAAGCACCTTGTGTTGTAAAGCTGTGGGGTATTTGATGCTTAAAATGCCTGCAAGTTTTCATGCTGCACCTGTTTTCCCAGCATTCAACTAAACAGTTAAACTCAAAAAGGGGGGTGAGACAGAGGAAAGGAGTCAAGTGGAGAACTTTGTTTCTTGGAGCAAAGGGAATTGTCTGCGCCTTAACATCAGCAAAACCAAGGAACTGCTTATTGACTTTCACTGCACCAAAGAGCCTCTGTGTCTGGTCACTATTCAAGGAGCAGATGTAGAGGTGGCCCACTCCTATAAATACTTGAGGGTCCACATTAATGACAGGTTGGACTGCTCTCAAAACACAGAGGAACTATATAAGAAATGGAAGAGCAGGCTTTTTGTCCTTAGAAGACTCTTTCTTTTAATGTTAGTAGCCACATCCTTCAGATCTCCTACAACCCTGTTTTGATGGCCAGTGCAGTTTTGTATGCTGTGGTGTGCTGGGCTGGTAACATCAAGAGAAACCCACAAAATTAACAAGCTCATTAAAAGGGTAGACTCAGTTTTGGAACAAAGTCTGGACCTCCTGGAGGCAGTGGCAAAGGAGATAATTAAAACAAAAGTGAGTGCAATTATGAACAACATTTAGTAGACATGTGTCAAGAAACACAACTGATGGATCCTTTATACCAACAGCAATATACTTTCTTAGAAGGTTGGCGTCCTTCAACATCTGCAATAAGATGCTGCAGATGTTCTACCAGACGGTTGTTGCAAGTGCCCTCTTCTACGCGGTGGTGTGCTGGGGAGGCAGCATAAAGATGAAAGATGCCTCACGCCTGGACAAACTTGTAAAGAAGGCAGGCTCTATTGTAGGAGTAAAGTTGGACAGTTTAACATCTGTAGCAGAGCGACGGGCATTAAGCAAACTCCTGTCAATCATGAAGAATCCACTGCATCCACTGAACAGTGTCATCTCCAGGCAGATGAGTAGCTTCAGTGACAGACTTTTGTCACTGTCTTGCTCCACTGACAGACTGAGGAGATCGTTCCTCCCCCACACTATGCGACTCTTCAATTCCACCCGGGGGAGTAAATGCTAACATTACTCAAAGTTATTGTCTGCTTTTACATGCATTTTTATTACTATTTAATTTAATATTGTTTTTTGTATCAGTATACTGCTGCTGGATTATGTGAATTTCCCCTTGGGATTAATAAAGTATCTATCTATCTATCTATCTATCTATCTATCTATCTATCTATCTATCTATCTATCTATCAATATGCCTCCTGTATGGTGCCTCACTGTGAGTGAAGTTTTCTTTTCATTCTTTTTAAAATTTTCTTCCTTTTAGATCATCCTGATGTGTGTGTGTGTATATATATATATATATATATATATATATATATATATATATATATATGTACTGTATATCTTAAACATAAATGTCTATGCGTGGAAGTGTGTGTGTCTGTCTAGCCTGAAAGTTAGAGGTGGAGTCGGGGTAAGGGCTCCGCATCTGAGGAAACAGAAAACACTCATAACACAAGCAATGCGAGCACATCGGCGAAATGAATCCTCCTAGGAGAGAGATGCCCAGAGTAGTTTCTTTCGATTACCTGACATCTCTACATTTCAGGTTTGTTTTTCTGACGATTTCAATAGTTTCTAGGACCCCAGGCTTTTTACAGCACAGGCTTACAGGGCTAGTATAATATAATATATAGATCTACTCTCTCTATATAAAATCCTAAGCCTAAAAGTGCAACAATTTTTTGTCACGCTTTAAACCGGGCTGATTATAAAACCTACATATATAAGTTTGGTATCATTCTTTTCAGAATTTATGTAACTTTAATGTGATGTTGTTAGATTTTCAGATTCTTATTCCATTTTTAAATTATAAACTAAAAAATATCTAGAACTCGCGTCCCGCAAGACAAGACTTTGTGCCAAGAGATTTAATCACGCCCAGGGACGGAAATAAAAGACAAAGAGTAGGACAGGTGCTGTACAGGCTTTTAAATGTTCGAAGCACCGCACGAGATGCAGATCACGCGGCACAGCAGCAGCAGCAGCAGGCCAGCAGCTGATCAAGCAAAGAGGAGGTACAAAAAATTTATTTGTTTCCCATTGTATCACCGTTTAAGAGGGGGTTTTGGAAGAGCGACCACTCTAAATAATTACTGAAATGTTATTGAATAGTTCAAGTAACTTGGTTGCTAGGGAACAGAGCCTACTGGTGCATATATTCTGTGTAAAGCCAGATTTCCTCCTGGGGGGGAAAAACAGTTTTATCCATCCATCCATCTCTCTATTTATCATTTAGCTTATTTCATATCTATCTATACATTATATGATACCTTTCATGTCCATCTCTTTATCAATCATATGGCACCTTTCATATATCTATCCATTATATAATACCTTGCATATCTATCTGTGTGTACTAATAAATATTAGTTAGGGATGAGAAGCTAATTAAAAGAAAGAAAAGGAATAATATAACAATTTAGCTGACATTTCATTGGATTGCTGGAACAACACCTGCACCTACACCTGCTCTTTCCAACAGCAACACTAACCAAAACCACAGATTAAAAACAAGTTGGTCTCAAGGTGAAAAGACCCTGGACTGTCATCTGAGACCCACAGAGTTAGACTATACTATAGAGATGAAAACTGGCAGCACATAGAGCGTCTCAGTAGGATGAACAGGAGACCACAGGAAACAAATGGTGTAGTCAGTGGCTCAAAATTTTTAAGGTCCTTCTTTATAGAATAGGCAGAAGAAGCATAGTTGGGAGTGTTATGCAGAGGAATACTTATTAATCTTTTAACATATTAATCTGATAAATCCAGATTCAAAACCACAAAATGAAATGTAAGTTAAAGCTAACAATTTTTTCCATAATTAATTCTTCTTTGTGTGTTGTTTTGAGCACTGTCTCTCACAAGGTCTTTCTTTTGTCCAAGTCAAAGTTCAGGCACTCTGTTGTGCGCACCGCCATCTTTTTTTATCTATCTATCTATCTATCTATCTATCTATCTATCTGTTATATAGTGCCTTTCATATCTGTCTGTCCATCTATGTATTATATAGTGGATTTCATATTTATCTTATCTATACTAATAAATGTAAGGTGGGGATGAGAAGTTGAATTATGAGAAAAGAAAAGAAAGAATTTAACAATTTAACTCACATCTGAGTAAAAGAATATGATTGGGCTACATCTGCTGCAGATTCATAAAAGAGTTTTTTCTTTCATTTGTCTCAAGCAAAATTAAATTTTGTAATGGTTTATGAATATTACTGTACAATTAATTTTAAACATGACAGCAAGGCTCATAATTAGAACCAAGAAGTATGACCATGCAACAGCAGTTCTTAAATCGTTCACTGACTTGCAATTAAATTTAGAGCCGATTTTAAAATGATTTTTCTTATCAGGTACTGTACTTAAAAGTCAAAAATGCTTCAGCCCCCCCATTAGCACACAAAATTAATTAGTGTAGTCACTTCAGGTCATACATTGCAGTCTCTTGAAGCTGGCCCTCTTTAAAATTCAAGGATAAACAAAATTTGTACAGTAAGCAGTTACTTCTGCTATAGGACACCCAAACTCTAGAATGTAGTCTCCCAAATGTACAGAAACCCCATCCGTTTCATCATTTAAATGAATCTCAGAACTTTCTGTAGCATAGCCATTCAACTGTTAGAGCTGACATTAAGGTTGTTGCATATTGCTTCTCTATATTGCTTTTTAATCAATTATATTTTTTTTTGTTTTGTTTCACTGTTAATTAGTCTTTTCTGTTTTCTTTCACTCATTTTCTCTGAGACTTTGGTGGCAAGGTGGTTTACCTTGAAATGGATGCACCAAATCATGATGGATCTGTTGTCTGATTTTTTTCTTAAAAAAATTGAAATTGTCATCTACATAAAAATTTACATTTTCAGAATGCTGCTGTCATAGGTGTTATACATATTACAGATACAAGGTAGTTATATTTTTGTACATACAGTATATTGTGTGTTTATTTTTACATATTATTTATAATTATTTATAACACACTGCACTATTAAGTGAAAGTGCAGTTAAGACTAAGTTGTATCGAATTGAATAAATGAGTTGCACCCGTGGATTGAGTATAGCAAGCTAACGTCTGTTAGAGTTACTGCAAAGCAACAGCCCCCCTGCTTTAAAAGGACAGGTAAGGCTGCTGAAGTTATTGACAAGGTGAAAATGCATTCATTTACCGGAATGGCATAACTTGTGGCAACAGTGGACACACGGTGAGAACAGAGGTTTCTTTGAACCAGCACCTCCATCAGTCTGTGAGCATCTGGTGCAGAATGAGCACAGAACAAGCAGCACTGATGTTCCCAATATCTATGAACACGTATATATATATATATATATATATATATATATACTAGACATTAACCCGTTAAAATAACGGGCGCTAGAACAGTAGTGCATAAACATTTGTATGAACAGTCTATATTAAATGGCAAGGGATCTTGTATGTGGCTGTAATATGTGTCACTGTATTGTGTGCCTTTAATTTTCTCTCTCAGTAATACTGGTTTGTATTTCCGTGAAATGCCTGTAATTTTGTCTGACAGTAATACAGTGGAACCTCAGTTCACGACCATAATTCGTTCCAAAACTCTGGTTGTAACCCGATTTGGTCGTGAACCGAAGTAATTTCCCCCATAGGATTGTATGTAAATACAATTAATCCGTTCCAGACCGTATGAACTGTATGTAAATATATATTTTTTTAGGTTTTTAAGCACAAATATAGTTAACTATACCATAGAAAGCACAGCGTGTGTGTGACTCTCGCGTGTGTGTGTGTGTGTGTGTGTGTGTGTGTCTGTCTCTCTCTCTCTCTCTCTCTCTCTCTGCACAGGGAATGCACAGGAAGAGACTGAACACGTGCTGTGTGGCCCCGCGCATGCGCACTTCTCCAGAAGACACACACACACACGGACACAGCGCACCTGTGTGTGTGTGTGTGTGTGTGTGTGTGTGTGTGTGTGTGTGTGTGTGTGTGTGACTCGCGCGCGCCTGTGTGTGTATCTGTCTCTCTCTCTGCACAGGGAATGCACAGGAAGAGACTGAACATGTGCTGTATGGCCCCGCGCATGCGCACTTCACCAGAAGACACACACACACGGACACTGGACGCACACAAGGGTTTTATTAAAGAGGATGATATATAGTGCCCTGTAATAATATTTGAGAGAAAGACACATTTTTGCTTGATTTACCCCCCCTGCTCCAAATCAAATACTTCAGATACGATTAAAGTGCAAATTGCAGACTTTCATTTAAGGGGATTTGCATACATTTCAATTACAGCATGTAAAAAAAACACTTTTTCTACATGGTCCTCCAATTTCAGGACCAAGAAGTCCTATTTACCACTTTGTCTCATATCCCTTGTAGGCAATGACTGTTTGAAGTCTGTGATTCATAGACATCACCAGCTGCTGAGGATCTTCTCTGGTGATGCTCTGCCAAGCTTCTAATGCAGGCATTGTCAGCTCCCGCTTGTTTTGGTGGAGCAAATCCCATTAAATTTTCTCTTCAGCATATGGAAGGCCTGCTCAATTGGATTTACATCAGGTGACTGGCTTGGCTATTCAAGTTTTCCATTTTTTAGTTTTCACAAACTCCTGTGTTGCCTTAGCAGTATGTTTGGATCATTATCTTGTTGCAGGATGAAGCACCATTCAGTAAGTTTGGAGGCATTTACTGAAACTTGAGCAGATCACATGTTTCGACACACCTCAGAATTCATTGTGCAGCTGCCGTCAACAGTCCCATCGCCAATGAAGAGAAGTGTGCCAGGACTTGTGGCAGCCATACATACCTAAGCCATACCACTCCACCACCATGTCTAACAGATGAGGTGGTCTGCTTTGGAGCTTGGGCAGTTCCTTTTCATCCCCAGACTTGTTCTTGCCATCACTCTGACACAGCAGGTTCATCTTTGTCTCGTATGACCACATATTCTGCAGGCTCTTTTAATTACTTTTTGCAACCTCTAATCTGGCCATCCTGTTTTTGTGGCTAACTAGTGGTGTGTATCCTGCAGTGTGTCCTCTGTATTTCTGTTCTAGTCGTCTTTGACACACACACATCTACCCCCGATGACTGTTTCTGATCTGTCAGACAGGCGTTTGGGGCTTTTTCTTTACCATAATGAAGATTCTTCTGTCATCAGCAGTGGAGGTCTTCCTTGACCTACCAGTCCCTTTGCGATTTCTGAGTTCACTGTTAGGACATCCTAAGGTTTTAAAGATGTCTGTAATGGTTTTATTCTTATTTTTCAGCCTCATAATGGCCTCTTTGTCTTTTATTGGCACAGCTCTTGTTGTCATGTTGAACAATGGCAGCTACAGACTCCAAAGGTAGTCTGTGGGTAGAGGCAAACCTAAATCTATACTAATAAAAGGCAAAGCCCTCACTGACTGACTGACTGACTGACTCACTGACTCACTCACTCACTCACTAACTCATCACTTATTCTCCAACTTCCCGTGTAGGTAGAAGGCTGTAATTTGGCAGGCTTATTCCTTACAGCTTACTTACAAAAGTTAAGCAGGTTTCATTTCGAAATTCTACACGTAACGGTCATAACGGTCGATAACGGTCGACAACGTCCGCCATGTTGAACTTTCTTATTTATGGCCCCATCTTCACGAAATTTGGTAGGCGGCTTCCCTGCGCTAACTGAAACCGATGTACTTACTTATTTCGATGGTATGACGCCACTGTCGGCCGCCATATTGAACTTTCCAACGTTACCAATTTTCCAACTTCCCGTGTAGGTAGAAGGCTGACCCCGTCTTCACTAAATTTGGTAGGTGGCTTCCCTGCACTAACCAAAACCGATGTACATACTTATTTCAGTGGTATGACGCCACTGTCGGCCGCCATATTGAATTTTCCAAACGTCACAAATTCTCCAACTTCCCGTGTAGGTAGAAGGCTGAAATTTGGCAGGCCCATTCCTTACAGCTTACTTACAAAAGTTAAGCAGGTTTCATTTCGAAATTCTACGCGTAACGGTCATAACGGTCAACAACGTCCGCCATATTGAACTTTCTTATTCATGGCCCCATCTTCACGAAATTTGGTAGGCGGCTTCCCTGCGCTAACCGAAACCAATGTACATACTTATTTCGGTGGTATGATGCCACTGTCAGCCGCCATATTGAACTTTCCAACGTCACTAATTCTCCAACTTCCCGTGTAGGTAGAAGGCTGAAATTTGGTACTTATTTCGGTGGTATGATGCCACTGTCGGCCGCCATATTAAACTTTTAACGGAAACCGATGTACATACTTATTTTGTTGCTATGACACCACTGTCGACCGCCATATTGAACTTATCAACGTCACTAATTCTCAAACTTCCCGTGCAGGTAGAAGGCTGAAATTTGGCATGCTCATTCCTTACAGCTTATTTCCAAAAGTTTAGCAGGTTTCATTTCGAAATTGTACGCGTAACGGTCATAACGGTTAACGTCCGCCATGTTGAACTTTCTTATTTACGGCCCCATCTTCACGAAATTTGGTAGGTGGCTTCCCTGAGCTAACCGAAACCAATGTTCGTACTTATTTCGGTGGTATGACGCCACTGTCAGCCGCCATATTGAACTTTCCAACGTCACTAATTCTCCAACTTCCCGTGTAGGTAGAAGGCTGAAATTTGGCAGGCTCATTCCTTACAGCTTACTTACAAAAGTTAAGCAGGTTTCATTTCGAAATTCTACGCGTAATGATCATAACTTTCAACAACGTCCACCATGTTGAACTTTCTTATTTATGGCCCGATCTTCTCGAAATTTTATAGGCGGCTTCCCTGCACTAACCGAAACCAATGTACGTACTTATTTCGGTGGTATGATGCCACTGTCGGCCGCCATATTGAACTTTTCAACAGTCTTTGTTACTTATGGGCCCATCTTCAAGAAATTTGGTACACGGGTTCCCAACGCTAACTGAATCCTACTTACGTACATATATACGTCCATAGCCTGCAGCTCGGTCACCGTGTGAGGTGGCGTTGGGTCCCTCATCCCAACGCCTGCCACGTTGTTGGCTGCCTGCCTATATAAGACCGTCCGTCGCTCCGGTCTCTACATTCCCTTCCTTGCTTCATCACGGGATTCACGTCTCCCTACTGATAACTACAGCCTTTTTGTTTAATCCACGGCTTCTCCGCTGTTTTATTGTTTGTTTATTACAATTATAGTTATTGTATAGGTATTTTAGACTTACTTTACATTGCTCAGGTACCCATTTCCTTTATCATTCCAACCCCCATTACCATGTCTATCGAGGTGATCACTATCGATCAAAGAACTGTCACTTACCGAGTGGTTTCCATGCCCGGAGATGGCACCTGCCTTTTCCATTCTCTTTGTTACATATTGCACGGCCATATCAGGCTCACTCTTGATATCCGGAGGAACATTGTGTCTTATGTATTGAATGACTGGGACAGGTTCAAGGTGTGGACTGATGACGGTACAGGAGATAATTTTACTACACAGGAGCACTATAAGAGTGAAATACTTAAGCCCTTCATCTATGGTTCTGCATGTGAGTTGATGGCTGCCGCTGAATTGTTCGGTTGTCGCTTTCAAGTGTACTGAAATGGCCAAATATTTTACACCTTTCGACAACCGCCAATGCCTCTTAAACATCTTAGATTCACAGGTGACGATTTCAGTAGTGGACACTTTGATGTTTATGAATGTTTAAACTCTCAAAAGCTGGATGTGATTTTATCGATGAAACCGGTTGTGTGCTTACAACGCTTGACAGATGCCGAATGTCACTTCAACACAACAAATCCTGCAAATACTGTCGTAATTGAAACAAACCATGAAACTCAAACCGATTATGACAGCAGCAATCCAAGCTGTGAGATTTGAGACAAGATTACTGTTCACATGGCCAACTGTAAGTTACATGCTCAAGAGTAAGCTCAGCGCACAGCTTGGTCATGTTACAACCGGAGGGCCGAACTGACAACATGGTATAGAAAGAGATCCTTAACAAATAATTATTGGCATATTTTCCCTCAGTTTAAAAAAATTAAATTGTCTTAATAAAAATTTTAAGGCAGTACTTCGCCGCTGCGAAGCGCGGGTATTTTGCTAGTATCTTATAAAGCAATGAAACACACCTGAGTAATCACAAACCTCTGTGACGGCAATTGTTTCAAACATTATGGTGCCCTGAAATTGAGGGACTGTGTCGAAAAAACATTGTCATTTCTACATGCTCTGACTGAAATGTATGCAAATACCAAATAAAAAAATGTGCAAATAAAAGTCTGCAATGAGCATCTTAATCACAATATCTGAATTGCTTGATTTGTAATTTTAAACTGTGCAGCAGAGGAGTGAATCGAGGAAAAATGTGTGTTTGTTCCAAATATCATGGAGGACATTAAATATGAATATTTTACTTTATACACTATATTCCCAAAAGTATTGGGACTCCTGCCTTTACACACACATGAACTTTAATGACATTCCATTCTTAATTCATAGGCTTTAAGTTGGCCCAGCCTTTGCAGCTCTAACACCTTCAACTCTTCTGGGAAGGCTTTCCACAAGGTGTAGGAATGTGTTTATGGGAATTTCTGACCAGGAGAGCATTTGTGAGTTCAGGCACTGACATTGGACGAGAAGCCCTGGCTCGCTCACAGTCTCCGCTCGAATTCATCCCAAAGGTGTTCTGTCAGATTGAGGTCAGGACTCTGTGAAGGCCAGTCAAGTTCCTCCACACCAAACTCGCTCCTCCATTTCTTCATAGACCTTGCTTTGTGCACTGGCGCTTGTGCAGTCATGTTGTAACAGGAAGGGGCCATCCCCAAAGTTGGGAGCATGAAATTGTCCAAAATGGCTTTGTATGCTGAAACATTTCACTGGAACTAAGGGGCAACCCCAGAAAAACAATCCCACACCATAATCCCCCCCTCCACCAAACTTTACAATACAATACAATTTATTTTTGTATAGCCCAAAATCACAGAGGAAGTGCCGCAACAGGCTTTAACAGGCCATGCCTCTTGACAGCCCCCCAGCCTTGACTCTCTATGAAGACAAAACCCTTGTTGGGAAAAAATGGAAGAAACCTTGGGAAAGGCAGTTCAAAAAGAGACCCCTTTCCAGGTAGGTTGGGCGTGCAGTGGGTGTCAAAAAGAAGGGGGTACATACAATACAGTACAATGCACAGAACAGAACAAATCCTCAATACAGTATAACAATAAAAATTTTAGAAGTACGGAGTAGAATTTAATAGTAGATGATATCACATTATATGATTTGGATTTGTTTTGTGTACATTTGGCACAATGCTGTCAGGCGAGTCCCATTCTCCTGGCAACCGCCAGACCCAGACTCATCCATCGGATTGCGTGATTCGTCCCTCCTGAGGACACGTCTGCACTGCTGTCAAGTCCAGTGGCGGTGGGCTTTACACCACTGCATCCGACGCTTTGCATTGCACTTGGTGATGTCAGGCTTGGCTGCAGCTGCTCAGAATGGAGACCCATTCCATGAAGCTCTCTCTCTACACATTGTTCTTGAGCTTCTGGAGGTCTATAACTATTGACTCTGCAGAAAGCTGCCGACCTCTGCACACCTCAGCTTGTGCTGTCCCCACTCTGTGATTTTATGTGGCCTACCACTTTGTGGCTGAGTTGCTGTTGTTCCCAATTGGTTCCACTTTGTTAATAATACCACTAACAGTTGACCGTGGAATATTTAGTAGCGAGGAAATTTCACAAATGGACTTACTGCATAGGTAGCATCTTATCACGGTACCAGGCTTGAATTCACTGAGCTCCTGAAAGAGACCCGTTCTTTCACAAATGTTTGTAGAGGCCATCTGCATGCCAAGGTGCTTGAGTTGATACACCAGTGGCCATGGAAGTGAGTGGAACACCTGAGTTCAATGATTTGGATGGGGGGGTCCCAATACTTTTGTTAATATAGTGTATGTGACTGGCCAACTGCTAGTCCACCTCATTAACTTTACCAGATCTTGGGCCCATAGCTCTCTTACCAGAACTGAAGAGCAACACCCCCTCATAAGCAACAGTTTGCCCCCAAGCCATGTAAAGGCAACTAATCTGCAGTTTGACTGGGCTTTTAGAGTTCAAAATTAGTAAGGTCTAAGAATGGTTACCATGTGGTGTGACAGTGGTTGCAAGCCAGCAGCGCACACTTGTTAGATGTGATGGTATAACAACCATATCTACAGTGCCAAGTTTTTAGTGTTTTTTTACAAATTGTTTCATTAGAACATTAGAACACTCTAAACGAGAACATTCCATTCAGCCCAACAAAGATCGCCAGTCCTATCCACTTATTTCCTCCAAGAAAACATCAAGTCGAGTTTTGAAAGTCCCTAACATCTTACTGTCTACCACACTAATTGGTCGCTTATTCCAAGTGTCTATTGTTCTTTGTGTAACGAAAAACTTCCTAATGTTTGCGCGAAATTTACCCTTAACAAGTTTCCAACTGTGTCCCCGTGTTCTTGATTAACTCATTTTAAAATAAGTTTCGATCCACTGTACTAATTCCCTTCATAATTTTAAATACCTCAGTCATGTCACCTCTTAATCTTCTTTTGTTTAAACTGTAAAGGCTCAGCTCTTTTAATCTTTCCTCATAATTCAACCCCTGTAGCCCTGGAATCAGCCTAGTCACTCTTCTCTGGACCTTTTCTAGTGCTGCTATGTCCTTTTTGTAGCCTGGAGACCAAAACTGCACAAAGGACTCAAGATGAGGCCTCACCAGTGTGTTATAAAGGTTGAGCATAACCTCCTGTGACTTGTACTCCACACATCAAGGCGCTATATAACCTGACATTCTGTTAGCCTTCTTAATGGCTTCTGAACACTGTCGGGAAGTTGATAGTGTAGAGTCCACTATGACTCCTAAATCCTTCTCATAAGGTGTACTCTCGATTTTAGGTCCGCCCATTGTGTATTCAAACCTCACATTTTGACTTTCTATGTGTAATACTTTACATTTACTGACATTAAATTTCATCTGCCACAAATCTGCCCAATTCTGTATGCTATCCAAGTCCTTCTGTAATGATATAATGGATTCCAAATTATCTGCTAATCCACCTATCTTGGTATCATCTGTAAATTTAACCAGCTTGTTACTTATATTCCTATCTAAATCATTTATATATATTAAAAATAGCAGTGGCCCTAGCACTGCCCCCTGCTGGTCACCACTCTTAACATCGGCCAGTTCTGATGAGGTTTCTCGCACCATCACCCTCTGCTTCCTGTGTCTGAACGAATTCTGCACCCATCTAAAAACATCACCCTGAACTCCCACTTCTTTTAATTTGATGCCCAGCCTCTCATGTGGCACCTTATTAAATGCTTTCTGAAAGTCCTGATAAATAATATCATAAGCTCCACTTTGATCATATCCTTTTGTTGCCTCCTCATAGAATTCCAGCATGTTAGTAAAACACGATCTCCCTCTAGGTTGAAAATAGTGCCCGTGGACTATGATGTTTGCTGATGACATTGTTATCTGTAGAGATAGTAAGGAGCAGGTTAAGAAGACCCTGGAGAGGTGGAGATATGCTCTAGAGAGAAGAGGAATGAAGGTCAGTAGGACCACCAGGACAGAATACATGTGTGTGAATGAGAGGGAAGTCAGTGGAGGATGTAAGGAGTAGAGTTGGCGAAAGGTGGATTTGTTTAAATACTTGGGATCAATGCTACAGAGTAACGGGGACTGTGGAAGAGAAGTGAAAAAGAGAGTGCAGGCAGGGTGGAATGGGTGGAGAAGAGTGTCAGGAGTGATTTGTGACAGACGGGTATCAGCAAGAGTGAAAGGGAAGGTCTACAGGACGGTAGTGAGACCAGCTACAGTTGTGCTTGAAAGTTTGTGAACCCTTTAGAATTTTCTATATTTCTGCATAAATATGACCTAAAACATCATCAGATTTTCACTCAAGTCCTAAAAGTAGATAAAGAGAAACCAGCTAAACAAATGAGACAAAAATATTATACTTGGTCATTTATTTATTAAGGAAAATGATCGAATATTACATACTGTATTTGTGAGTGGCAAAAGTATGTGAACCTCTCAGATTAGCAGTTAGTTTGAAGGTGAAATTCGAGTCCGGTGTTTTCAATCAATGATTGAAGGAGATGACAATCAGGTGTGAGTGGGCACCCTGTGTTATTTAAAGAACAGAGATCTATCAAAGTCTGCTCTTCACAACACATGTTTGTGAAAGTGTATCATGGCACGAACAAAAGAGATTTCTGAGGACCTCAAAAAAAAGAGTTGTTGATGCTCATCAGGCTGGAAAAGGTTACAAAACCATCTCTAAAGAGTTTGGACTCCACCAATCCACAGTCAGACAGATTGTGTACAAATGGAGGAATTCAAGACCATTGTTACCCTCCCCAGGAGTGGTCGACCAACAAAGATCACTCCAAGAGCAAGGCGTGTAATAGTCGGCGAGGTCACAAAGGACACCAGGGTAACTTCTAAGCAACTGAAGGCCTCTCTCACATTGGCTAATGTTCATGTTCATGAGTCCACCATCAGGAGCACACTGAACAACAATGGCGTACATGGCAGAGTTGCAAGGAGAAAGCCACTGCTCTCCAAAATAAACATTGCTGCTCGTCTGCAATTTGCTAAAGATCACGTAGATAAACCAGAAGGCTATTGGAAGAATGTTTTGTGGACGGATGAGACCAAAATAGAACTTTTTGGTTTAAATGAAAAGCGTTATGTTTGGAGAAAGGAAAACACTGCATTCCAGCATAAGAACCTTATCCCATCTGTGAATCATGGTGGTGGTAGTATCATGGTTTGGGCCTGTTTTGATGCATCTGGGCCAGGACGGCTTGCCTTCATTGATGGAACAATGAATTATGAATTATATCAGAGAATTCTAAAGGAAAATGTCAGGACATCTGTCCATGAACTGAATCTCAAGAGAAGGTGGGTCATGCAACAAGACAATAACCCTAAGCACACAAGTCGTTCTACCAAAGAATGGTTAAAGAAGAATAAAGTTAATGTTTTGGAATGGCCAAGTCAAAGTCCTGACCTTAATTCAATCCAAATGTTGTGGAAGGACCTGAAGCGAGCAGTTCATGTGAGGAAACCCACCAACATCCCAGAGTTGAAGCTGTTCTGTACGGAGGAATGGGTTAAAATTCGTCCAAGCCGGTGTGCAGGAATGATCAAAAAAAGTAATTTAGTTGCAGTTATTGCTGCAAAGGTGGGGGTCACACCAGGTACTGAAAGCAAAGGTTCACATACTTTTGCCACTCACAAATATGTAATATTTGATCATTTTCCTTAATAAATAAATGACCAAGTATAATATTTTTGTCTCATTTGTTTAACTGGTTTCTCTTTATCTCCTTTTAGGACTTGAGTGAAAATCTGGTGATGTTTTAGGTCATATTTATGCAGAAATGTAGAAAATTCTAAAGGGTTCACAAACTTTCAAGCACAACTGTATGCTATATGGGCTGGACACGGTGGCACTGACCAGAAAGCAGGAGACAGAGCTAGAGGTAGCAGAGTTAAAGATGCTAAGATTTGCTTTGGGTGTGACGAGGATGGATAGGATTAGAAATGAGATTAGATTAGAGGGTCAGCTCAGGTTGGACCATTGGGAGACAAAGTCAGAGAGTCGAGATTGCGTTGGTTTGGACATGTGTAGAGGGGAGATGCTGGGTAAATTGGGAGGGAGAAGGATGCTAAAGATACAGCTGCCAAGGAAGAGGAGAAGAGGAAGGACTAAGAGGAGGTTTATGGATGTGGTGAGAGAGGACATGCAGGTGATGGGTGTGACAGAGCAAGATGACAAGGACAGGAAGATATGGAAGAAGATGATCAGCTGTGGCGACCCCTAACGGGAGCTGCCAAAAGAAAAAGATAAGGTTGAAAACAAAGTGTCTGTAGTGCACTGGCTATGCAAAAACAAATCTCCACTTTTGAGTAACAACCCAAGATCAGATTTTGCCTGCTTCTTGGTAAGAGATTATCACAGATGTTACAGCAGGTGCTCCCTGAATAAGCACATAGCTGCAGTCCAGAGAAGCATTTCCTGAAGATGAAGACTGATACTGCTGATCAGCAACGAAACTGACTAATGAAAACATTCAGAAGGCGCAGCAAACTGTGTGAAAAGCGTTCAACCTATTAAACCACAGCTTTGCAACTTAACATTTCATGCGCTAACGCCTACAGTGACAATGAATTGCCAGCTTGAGAAATTTTGAGCTATGAGAAATTTTTAATTGCCAGTGCCATGTAAACAAAACACTGTGACTAAGTGCTTATTTGGTGTATATCTGCTTTTACATCAGTAGTGGTTTAGTTCCGGATTTAACAATAAGCTGGCAAATATCAGATTTTTTTCTGCTTAGTCAAAAATAAACATTTTTCATTGTGCAATCCTTTTACTCAACCTCAACAGAAATCTAAGCATGAATGAGAAACCAGATGCTCAGCTCAACAGGGCTATGAATGCGTTCCACACAATGTGTGTGCGTGACTGGCTTACAATCACGGCAGTGCCACACAGTGGCCAATCTTAGAACTTATTGGGTGTAGCATCTTCCAAAAAAAACTGATAAAATTTTACTTACCAAAAATGTATTCCGTATTCTTCAGAGTGGCTCCTCTAAGCAGCAAGTTTTCTGATCCCAGAGGCCTGAAAAACAGAGGCAATTAGACGATAGAGTTGCAGTGGTACAAAAGGATTTAACATGGAGGTGAAAAACCCCTAAAAGCACTTTGCTGGATCAGAACCATGCTCTCGTTGCAGTGGGCCATGCTTAATTAGGGACAACTGTATGGTCTGCAAAGATGTATGGCCATATGCCTCAATAAGTAACGCACTTTGGCATCTTGCGGCTATGAACAGAGAGAGAGATGATTTCTGTCTTTATTACTATGGTGGGTCCCAATTCTTTCATTCACTCTTCACTAACTAATAAAATGCAAGCTAAGGCACAGAGTGTGAATTGGAGACCATGACCAGCTAGGCCTCACCTTTATCACTTCATCTTCAACAGTGCTTTGTAACCTGCCAGACTTATACAGTTCTCCCTGATCAACATAACAGCAAGTGAACAAGAGAAAGCAGGGCAGGCTAACTGATGCCGACAGGTACTGTAAAGTTGGAGGGAAAGTGCGTGAGACAATTGATCTTTTCTGCATGCGTTGTGCTGTCAGACGGACATGACATGAATGATCCATTCACTGCATTTCGCTGAAAATTATTTATACTCGGATGGTCTGGAGAAATAAGAGGGTAATTAAGGATAATTACCCCAAATAATACTGCACGTGATCCTAAATGAGCATGACAGGATCAAGAATAGATAGAAGAGGTACTTTGAAAAGCTGTTGAATAAAGAAAATCCAAGGGTACTATTTGGTGATGGAGTCTATTATCAAGAATAAGAAAGGAGGAAGTAAAAGAGATACTGAAAAGAATGAAAAATGGAAAGGGAACAGGATCAGCAGAAGTGTGGATGAGTTTAGGAGAAGATGGAGTCGATGTGTTGTGGGATCAAATGCAGAAGATCATTAAACAGGAGAGGATACCAGAGGAGTGGAGGAACAGGGGGATTGTACCCATTTATAAGGAGAATGGTTGTGGAAACAATAGAGGGATGAAACTGATGTCACACACAAGGAACATTTGGGAAAGGGGTAGAGAGAGAAAGCTTAAGGAAGAGACCAACATGAGGGGGAGTAGATTTGTTTTATGCTGTGGAGAGGAACAATTGATACAGTCTTTGCATTGAAACAACCGATAGTGAAGCATTGAGAAAAGTTACAAAAAAGGACAGACTAAGAAATGGGACAATCAGAGATGCAACAAAACAGTGAGAGATAAAAAGCTCAATAAAGTACTGTAGATTGAAGTAGTATGTATATGTGATGAGGAGAGACATTGAATTTGTGGGCAAAAGAGTGATGGGATTGGAGGTCCAGGGGATGAGAAAATGAGGAAGATCAAAGCAGATGTGGATGGATAAAGTAAAAGAAGATTTGAAGGGAAACCGCTTGACTGTCGAGGAGGTGCAGGACCAAGCTGTATAGAGAAGGTTAATCAAATGCATCATCCCCACATAGAAGTGTGAAAAGATGAAGAGGAAGAAGAAGAGAGCAACCACACATCGACCGAGACCAGAGCTGCACATCCCACCTGTTCGAGATCAGAGGTTCAACAGTATGTAGTGTGACGAATGCATGAGCAGCTTATTCGTTACTGAACTCAACGTTTTAAATAGTGGTGCTTTTATTTACTTTACCACACAAAGCAGTAAAATCATACCTGGCAGCAGGCTCATCCCGGTTCTGGTATATGTTGATGCGGCCAACAAATCTGCAGAGTGAAAAGAGAACTGTCACATGGCTGCGACAATAGATGTTTTGTTTGCTTCATCACTTAACTTTGAGTTACACATTAGGTCTCTTTCCAAATTTCATTCTATCATCTCCGTCACATTGCCCGCCTCTGTCCATTTCTGTCCTTTAATGATGCTCAGACTCTGCTTCATTGTTTGTCATGATGTCTCGTATTGATTAATGTTATTCCCTGTTCATTGGCCTCCCTGAAAAATCTACACAGAGGCTACAGTACATTCAGAAGTCCACAGCCAGAGTCCTCAACCTCACAAAGCGTTTTGCTCACATCTCCCCTGTTCTCTCCAAGCTTCTGTTTCCTGAAGAGGCATTAGCTCTCTTGGAAATGTGTTCTTTTGAAATTGTGGCACATTAAATAACTAAACAATATCGTAATATACCAGAAAAGGCGATATCCCTCCCATCGTGAGTACAAGAATCACATGAGACAAAATATCTTTTAGCTTACATTTACTGATGGTTAACGCGGTTACAGACAGGAGGCAAATGGACAGACTTTATCCAGGTGGGAATGTGGATCAACACAGGCTGCCATTTCTCGTCCCCACACTGGGAGGTTTTTCGAACTTTGTCGACACAGCCTCCAAGGGTCTGGCTGCTGTCCAAGCCTTTTATACTGTTCTTCTTCAACTTGCTGGTCCTTTCTGTCTCCAAACAAGGGCTGAATTCCTCCTCCACAAAATACAGAAATATCATAGTGCTTACATGCCGATTCTCATTCTCCCAATAAGGAAAGAAGATTTTGTGCTGACAGAGGACAGACATACACTAGCTTCACTGGTTACCAGTTCCATCAAGGATTAAATTCAAGATTCTGCTTCTCACCTTTAAAGCCCTACATAACCTTGCCCCCATCTACCTCACTCAGCTCCTAACACTCCTTGTCGCTCTCTCAGGTCCTCGAGCAGTAATCTCTTTACTGTCCCATGCACCAGACTCTCCACCCTGGGAGGCAGGCAGGTCCTTCAGTGCTATGGCCTCTCAACCCTCAACTTTATTCCTCAGTCCCTCCGAGATTGCTCCTCTTTCTCCAGTTTTAAATCTCAACTGAAAACTTTCCTCTTCTATGAACTTTTGTCATAATTTTTGTTTTTTGCGACCTTGGGTTTGTGGAAGGCGCTCAATAAATGTAACTTATTATTATTATTAATTGAACTTGAATTTAACATTCCCCTTTCATAGTAAGCATCATTACATGAATACATTACAAAGCCGAGACATAACAAAATAACTGAAATACGAGAGTAAAAGTGAGGCACACAGGGCCTAAAGTGCAGACACCCCCTTACGTTGTATTAGAATATAAAACACGACTGAATGTCAGTTGAAGTCAGACTTGACAGTAAGAGTTGAATGTACAGATGAGTCATATCATTGTAGCAGGAATTAAAAAGTCGGTTATCAAAGGAATCGAATACAGGACAAAATGAATCATGACTGGGGATCTCATAAAAAGACAGACAATTATGAAGAGCTGAATAGCAAAAACTATAGGATTGGTGATGATAAATTATCTTCTGTGAGTGTGTGTGTGTGTATTCACCCTGCGATGGACTGGAACCCTTGTCCAGGAATTGTTCCTGCATTGCACTCTATGCTTGCTGGGGTAGGCTCCAGCTTCCCATTGCCCCTGCTCTGGGGCATAGTAGGTTTGGAGGATAGATGGACAGATGTACTGCACTTCAAGATGCTTGTTATATTTAAATCTCCCCTCTTTCACTCTTCTGCTGGTTATTTTGAACACTTTGTCTGTTCTTGTCAGCGCTTAATGATAAAATCGTCTGCTAGCCGTCAAAGTTCAACACTTCATTTTCCAGTTTACTTTTTGACTATTAGTTCGTACTCTGGTGTATAGATGTGCTCTGTGGCTGTGTTTGATCAGAATTGCTTCTTTTGCATTACTTTGCTGTCACTATTATTAGCCAGCTTTGTAATTTTAAATTACAGGTATTGTGAATTTGTGTAGTTACTCGTGAAACACTGCTGTGTCTCTGTCCATTGAATCACATGTTTGTATAAATCAATGACATCTAATCTAAGGTTCTGAAATGCCAATTTAAAAAAAAAACCTATAAACATGAGGCACACCAGAAGTTTAACTGCTTGCTATATTCATATCTTATAGTGGGTATAAAATATGCATACCAGTGTGTTACAAAATACATTTATTGCATCTTTTGCATTGCACATTGGCAAGTTTTATTAAGGAGCAAAACAAATGCAGAATTTCTAATTAAATTTAAATGTGTTTCCTATAGTAAAAACCTATATAAAATATATATATCATTTCTACATGGTGCAGCAAAATATTTTCAAATCCCCTTAAATAAAAGCTGTGAAATGTGCACTTTAACTCTTTCAGGGCGGATGTCGACTTTGGCCGAAATTCAGGGGTAGAGGATGGTAATCCGTTGTAAACTGACAAAGTTTGCCGTTATGTTTTAGTTCAACTATCCTGGCTAGCAGGAAAGTTTGCTTCATTGATTTGACTTTGAATCCCTATTTGTACGTGAATAACAAAGTCAAACAGCCTAAAAAATGGCATCGACTTCTGGCAAGAGACCAGAGTGAATGCGCAAAGCAAAGTACTCCGTGGATGATTTTTAGTGTATTATCGCTGAATCAGACTCTGAATTGTTGGACTCCAACTTTGATTCAAGTTATCTGGAGATGGAGATCAAAAACGAAAGTGATGCTCAACACGTTCGTGTAGCTGATGCACCTATGGCAACATTTGCCTGGAAGGACAGCCACGTATGATGACAAGAGATACATACTGTAATTGCAACCATCGCACAAAGACAGCCAGGCAGCCAGCCCACCATGCGTTCCTGCTGGCCGTTGAGCCCCAACAGCAACACCTCCACCTCCATGTGCAGCCAATGCCACCAGAGATAGGCACCGACAGCAGTCACAGCATGCAGCAACTGATGTTTTTGTTGATCTCTGTGTGAAACTATTGCTTTGTGTGCTTTTCATAAAACTGAGTTTTTTGGAAAAAATATTCAGCCCTCAAAGAGTTAATCACATCTGAATTGTAATTTTAAACTGTGGGGCAGAGGGGTAAATCAAGGAAAAGTAGGTCTTTGTCAAAAAATATTATGGAGGGCACTGTATATAGAGCGAGATCTGGGCAAAAGCAGACAAGAAGAACCCAGTGTACAAATACTTTATATATTTATATACAGTATATATATATATGTGTGTATGTATGTATGTATTTATATATACACTAGGGGGCTTCGCTCGCCAACCCCTTCCCCCCCGCCAGCGACGGAAGGCGCTGTTGTGAAGAGGTGGCCTGAGCACATCCCAAGGAGACACGGCCGCTCCTCTGAAACCCCTCATAAACGGTGACACATTGGGAAACAAGTAACAGGTGTTTTTTTTTTCACCTCCTCTTTGCTCGTGAAGCTGTTGGCATGCTGCTGCTGTGTGATCTGCATTTCGTGAGGGGCATTGAACTTTTAAAAGCCTGTACAGCACCTGAATATTAGACCCCCGTGACCCTATAGTTAGGATATAGCGGGCTGGATAATGGATGGATGGATATTTTTTTTTTTTTTGCGCAAATGCGATCTTAACTTTCATTTTTTCAGACTTTCAACTTTTCCTACTTCCATTATCTCTAACCTGCTCTGCATGTGTATCACGGGACTTGTGTCTGAAGGTTGTAAGTATGACGTGACTTGTCTGTCTCGCAGGAAGTGAAAGTGTCTCTGTCTCTCTGTCTCTCTTCAAAAGATCACGTCTCATCTCCGGGAAAAAGTCTTGTCTCGTCGCAAGTTTTCTTTTTTTTAATAATATATATATATACTGTATATACAGTATATATATATATATATATATATATATATATATATATATGCAACTTTGGCTCATTTACTCACTCATGAACAAAAACACTATTTCCTGTTAGGTTAAAACACTGAAATCTGGCAGGATGGAACATCAAATCAATCAATCAAATCAATCAAAATCTTTATTGTCATTGTAGCAATGAGACATTGTACAACGAAATTTTTTAGGTACAATTTTCCAGTGCAGAAAAAAATAAAAAATAAAAACATAAGAAAGGTCTTTGTGATAGATCAATATTTAGGGGTAAACCTGCCCAAAAATATAATAGAAAAAATAAATACTCCAAAATCTCAAAAATAGGGTGGAAAGAGTGAAGAAGGTGAAGTGTTCGGCACAGTCAAAAGAGTGGTGAGCAGGTCTTAAAGGACTCTTCAAATTTTGTTACTACTGTCAACACTCTCCAATCTAAAGCCTCACACTTCTTCACAACATATACTAAAATAAACACTTTCTGGTTATTCTCCAAGGGGGACTGCTAGACTAATATATCATGTAGAATTTATAACGCATCGCACAAGGGAATAAGACGTTGACAACACAGATAGCTCTGTATGGCCTCTTGTATGGTTTCACTTCAACCACTGGACAGGATGATATGTGGCATGAACTGTGAAGCGGGAGGAAGAAGGTTCGACTAAGCTCAAGTAAGACATGCTTAGGAATAAAGCTCGAGTTGGCTTGCCAGGGAGGAAGAAATACAGGAGTAGTGGCTTCCTCACGTCCAACACAGGCAGGTGGCGACTGCATCACTTTAAATACTAGCAGTGCTCAGTAAATTCGCCTTACACAACCAAAAAGGAGAGGGGTGGACAACTGTACATATCATATTTCTTTTGACTTGTCCTCTTCTGTTACATCCTTACTTTTCATCTGTTTTGAACCTGACTCCTAAATAAAAAGTCCTTTTCTTCATTTTTATCGTGTTTTCAATTCATAACACCACCAAAATATACAGCCTCTAAATAACACTGCTGCTTGTAATAAGTTATATTACAACATGATGCAATGTTATGACTTAATTGTCTGGCTATGGCAAGAAAAAAATAACTGAAAAACATTTGTTTACATGACGTAAACAAATGAAAATAATAAAGTTTTAATAATAATAGTAATACTAATGATAGCAGAAACTCCCAAAATTCCTGTTATTCTTGCTGATTACACATTTCAATTCAAAACAATAGTTTCCTCTGTGTTTTGCTATTACCATCAAAATAAGCCAAGGCCAGTCACTAGTAAAGTAAGAATTCCTCAATGGCAGGAATGTTTCAGTCATGGCAATTGTATGCAGCATATTCTAGAGTGAGGAGTTTCAGTGAACTAATATTAGCTCCTGGTAAAAAAAAACTACAAATATACCACAGGGTTACAAAAAAGTACCTAGTTAGTTACAAAGTACATGGTGAGTTAAAATTATGTTAACATTTGAATGGCGGAAACAATTTATTCACAAAACATACTTCATATGTGCAAGATGATTTACAGGACTGTCTCAACCTGTTCACAATCATGCTCCACACATTTAAATTAGTGGCACAATAATTGTATGTAAATATATACATAGCTGTACTATTAGTGTTAACCAAGGTTATTATAGTTAACGAAAACTAAAATAAAAACTGAAACTATTATTAAAAAAACACTTTCGTAAACTGAAATAAAATAATTAACAAAACCGAAATGAAAAACTAAAACTAAACATAACTATTAAAGTAGCTGGAAAGACTAACTGAAATAAAATAATTTACCAAAAATATTTTTAGTTTTCATTTTTGAATGAATATTCTTGCCGTTATTCTTTAACCCTTGTAACTTTTAACTCTAAAACAGAGAGTCATCCACCACGAGCCACTCACATATATTCATCCAGTGAACAGCAGCTGGTGACGGAGGACGGGTGTCCACACAACATTTGCGAATACGGGCACGTAAAGCGCGTGAAATAAAAAGCGATTTACTGTGCTGCTTTTCTTTGCGCTTGTTGTATATCAAGATGTAAATCAAACACCTGAAATCGGAATGTGCTGGTTAACAAAACCTTTATTGTATGGACAGAAAAATCACAAATGAGTAACGTTTCAGTTTATTTCTCAGGTGTCTGCTTTTCATTGACAGTAATTCATCTGTCAGTTTACACAGGAGGAATCATTTTTACTTTCTTGTATACAAAGTATAGAGAAAGTAATCATGAACAAATTCGACCTCAAGATTTTGATGAATCTCAACACTTTAGGCCTCCCTGAGTCCGAAAATGCAGTTTATTTGAATTATGTCTGTATGTGTATGTGTGTGCGTGTGTGTGTAAACACGATAACTTAAAAATGCAACGAGATAGATATATGAAATTCGGCATGTGGTTGTTACACAAAAATTGTAGGTCTGTATTAACTTTTGGGCCAAATCCGGAAGTGGTACTTTACCTGAATTGATTTTTTTTTTATTTATTTATGCAGCTGAAGAGTACGATTTATTCGACTTTACTTTTATAATAGTTGTTCAATATATTATTAATTTGATTTGATGCTGATGGTTCTTTAATGTGCATAATATAAAATTATAACCATTGTCTTGCGGTTTACTCCTCAGATATCCATCCCCATATCTGAATACATGAGACAGTCAAGGGGAGACCACTCCCGATTTTTGAAAATGAAACAACACTGATTGAGAGACTGACAAGGTCATCATACAAGATCAGCATATTGTTACTGACCAATCACTTTTCCAAACTATGTAGTGTAGCTTCCACTAACATTAAACTCGTATCCAGATCTGTTAAGTGTGCACTTCTGTCTGATTGCGACAAAAAACTAAACTCCATTGGAGCTCCATGCCATAATTACTAAAACCAAAACTGAAACTAATAGATATAACAATAAAATAGAAATGCCTTTGTGAAATGAATCGCTGTTGGCAGGTGCCCCTTCTAATCTTATATCACAGCTCCAGTTTATTCAACACTCGGCTGCAAGAGTCCTTACTCGAACCAGCAGCAGCGAGCACATCACACCCATCCTGCTCCGTCGTCACTGGCTCCCTGTGTCTTACAGAATCGAATATAAAATCCTACTAATAACCTACAAAGCCTTAAATAACCTTGCACCAAACTACATCAGTGATCTTCTCCATCACTATGTGCCTGCCCGCTCACTAAGGTCCTCTGATTCTGGTAATCCTGTTGTGCCCCACACTACACCCCATGGGTGACAGCAGGGCCTTCAGCTGTATAGCGCCCAGACTCTGGAATGACCTACCGAAATGAATCAGGTCAGCTGACTCCATGAATTCTTTTAAAAAACAACTCAAAACTCATCTGTTTAGGAAGGCTTTTAGCTCTACTTGACTTCATTCCCCTTCTCTCAGTTTACCTCTCTGTCAAGATGCTCATATAACCTGTATGTGTGTGTGCTGGACCATCAATTCTGTTGTCTGTTAGGCTTTCTCTGAATTTACTGTCTTAATCTTCTTTATTTATTTATTTGCTTTGTACTATGCTATATACTGTATACCGCCGTTCTTTCTTATATTCTGTAAGTGCCTTGAGCGTGGGAAAGGCGCTATATAAATAAAATGTATTATTATAAAACTACATTAAAACTAAAAATACATGATGAAGGAAAACTAAAACTAAACTGAATTTCCAAGTAAGGTCAGAAAAAATATAGAAATAAAAACTAATATAAAAACACAAAACTATAATAACCTTGGTGTTAACATAATTTTGACTCACCCTGTAATTCTGATACACTAGATTAACCAGTGGCACAATGACTGAGGCCCACTGATTTTGGAAATTTCACACAGTGGAGTTCCAAGAAGTGAAACTTGGCTTACTTGTAAAGATCAGGCTGTGGCTGTTCACATTCAATAGTTGCATTAATTCTGTCCACCTCTTCTTCAGTGTGGAATGATTTGGTGTCTTGAACAGCAAAATATGTCTGAAAAGAAACAAAGCAAAACACATTGGTGATATACTCTACATAACAGTTCCCAGCCATCATCACTCTGTTTGGTGTTTCCTGCTAAAGACTCAGGGCTTTCAGTGTCCTTAGCCAGTCAGTGCATTAGACATCATGGATTGCTTTGTGTGGATTTCTGTGCACATCTTATATTTCTGCAATGTACTTTTTTAGGTAGGTTTGGGAGGGGGATTGTCTACAGGACTCCTAACGCAATCTCATTGCCACATTGTTGAGTGTAAGGTTAGTAAATCTGGATTTTTTTATTTGTTTTAACCAATAGATTTTATGACATATACAGTATATATGTTGCATTTCAAACGTATTTCTTGTAGAGCAGGTCAGAGTTGCATATGTTGGATTCATAATTTCTTTTCTTGTTATGTTGCATTTTTCTTTTTTTTAATAATTTTATTTATTTTATTAAAATCAAATAACATTCCATACAAATAACTCAAGTTTTACAAAAAAAAAAAGGGCTTGAAACAAATAAATCCCTCACCCCTGAAAAAGAGAGCTAGACCAGCAGTGTAAAAGTTACGCTAGTAAAAATAAGTAAATAGATAAATTAATAAATGAATAAAGATAAATGGAGTAAAAGAGGGGAAATAATCTGCTTCTTCAATTTAAATGCTTATTCTAAAATGTTATTGATTAGATCCTGTCAGGTTTTGAAAAAGTCTTGTACAGATCCTCTAAGTGCGAATTAGATTTTTTCCAGTTTCAAATAGTATATAACATCAGTTACCCACTGACTTAGAATAGGAGAGTTGGGATTCTTCCAGTTGACCAAGATAAGTCTACGTGCCAATAGTGTAGTAAAGGCCATTCCAGTTTGTTTGTCCTTCTCCACTTTAAGCTCCTCTGGGAGTCCACCACACACAGCAGTTAGTGGATTAGGAACTATGTTGCATTTTTCAATGGTCTCCTTTAATTTGCAATTTCAAGTAGTATTCTTCATTCAGAATTAGTTGGCTGCTTTCAGTTTTACTGCAGTTATTCTTAATCAACTCCTCAAACTGCCATACTTCAGGTTTACAATTCTCTACATACTTGTAATCTCCATTTATTACTGATTAGCTTGTTCACAATTACATTTAATTACATTTCCTAAATTACTGCCAATTTCAATATCGGTTGTCATTTCAGCAATTCATCCACGGTACAAAGACCACCATGGCCTTTTAAAGCCTCAATAAACTAAAATTTAAATAGTACTATTCACTTACCTGAATCTGTTTTTTTTTTTTAAATGTGTGTGGTTGAGGCAGTTTTTGCAGCTGTGAACAATTTTTATTATTTATTAACTATTAAAATGTATACCAAGAAATGACAAGCCAAAACAAAACACAATAAAATGTATATTACTTGGATTATTAATTGAGTAGCTTAGGTGACGTGGATGGAAAAGTTATCAGAGTCTTTACCACTTATAAAATCTGCTTTTGCAAACAGTTAATTGTGTCAGTGCAGCAGAGGCTTCTTCACAGGTCTGTCTGGAGCACCCAATACTAGATGGATGGACAGACAGAGAGATAGATAGATAGACAGATATGAAAGGCACTATAAGATAGATAGATAGATATGAAAGGCACTATATGATAGATAGATAGATAGATAGATAGATAGATAGATAGATAGATAGATATGAAAGGCACTATATGATAGATAGATAGATAGACAGACAGACATACGAACAAGCACAGAGACGCACACACACACACACACACACACACACCCCACAATGACTAAAAAGGAAGAAAACTAAAAAGAAAGAAAACTTCTGACTTGGCAGTCCCAGTGAGGAGCTATACCCACGTATTGCTGGTGGTATAAAGGACTACTGTAGCATTTCTTGACACATTTCTACTGAATGATTTGTTGTCTGAAAATCCTTAGTGTTGTTGTGTCAAAGAGAGTAGCATTGCAGCATTGTTCATTCTCTCCTTTGCTATGACCTACAGGGGGTCTACAGTGTGTCCCATAACTGAGCTTGTCCTTTTAATTAGCCTGTTGATTCTGTGGGCCTCCTTTGAAATGATGTTACCAGTCCAGCACACTACAGAGTAGAAAATCGCACTGAGCATCACAGAGTTATAGAAGATGTGAAGGATGTCACTTCCCACATTAAAAAAGCACAGTCTCCTAAGGCAGAAGAGTCAGCTCTGCCCTTCCTTACATAGTTCCTCTGTGTTACCACCGATCTAGCTCATCACTGATGTGTACCCCCAGGTACTTGTAGGAGTGCACCACCTTGACATCCATTTCCTGAATAGTGAGCGGACATCAGAGGCTCTTTGGTGCGGTACAAGTCAATAAGCAGTTCCTTGGTTTTGCTGATATTAAGTTGCAGACAATTCTTTTTGCATCAGGAAACCAAGTTCTCCGCCTGACTCCTGGGCTCTGTCTCATCCCCCATTATTTATACACCTGATAAATGCAGAATCATTTGAGAATTTCTGCTAGTGACATGACTTGATGTTATTTTTATAGTCTGAGGTGTACAGAATGAAGAGAGAAAGAGACAGGCCTGTTCCTTGTGGTGCTCCAATGTTGCTCACATCCGTATCATACAAACAGTCCTTGAGCCTCACAAGCTGCAGTCTGATGGCCCATTGTCCAGGACACTGTAGCCTCATCCACCTTCATATCTTTGTGTTTGCCTTTTAATAGGGATGACCGGATGGTAGTGAAAGAAATGGAAAAATCAAAAACCGTAATCCTCACAATGCTGCCAGCTTTGTCCAGGTAAGAATAAGCCTGGTGTACAGTCATTAGGCGAGGTGCCTGCCTTCTTTAGAACAGGAATAATACATTGATGCTTTCCACAGCAGCCTTCGCCACAGACAGAACAGGTGGCAGAGGACACCGCAAAGGTGTTCACTACAGGCCTTAAGAAGATGAGGACTGACTCCATCTGGTCCCACTTTAACTGTACGTAACTGTGTGTTATCTCCTCACTTGGTCTTATGGACAGTGAATACTGATGGTCAGAGGTAGACGCATCACTGGCCATTCCAGTTGATGTGGTAAGAGCTGTTGACGTAGTAGGGATGGTGTTTGGAGACCTGTCATTGAAAGAAGGTGACAGTGGGAGGGAAAATCTATAAAAAAAATCGGTTGAGGGAGGGGCGGCACAGTGGTGCAGTGGGTAGCGTTGCTGCCTCGCAGTTAGGAGACCAGGGTTTGCTTCCCGGGTCCTCCCTGCATGGAGTTTGCATATTCTCCCCGTGTCTGCATGGGTTTCATCCCACAGTTCAAAGACATGCAGGTTAGATGCATTGGCAATTCTAAATTGTCCTTAGTGTGTGCTGGCGCTTTGCCCGGGGTTTGTTTCCTGCCTTGCGCCCTGTGTTGGCTGGGATTGGCTCCAGCAGATCCCCGTGGCCCTATAGTTAGGATATATCGGGTTGGATAATGGATGGATGGATGGTTGAGGGAGTATCTAGGCAGGGGAGTATATTGTCCACATCCCTTTCTAACACCTGAGCTGTAGATTGCTTGAGTCCAGTAATTATTTCCAGTCCATTTCAAACATCCCTCATGTTATTCTGACTGAGTCTTGTTTTCTATAAGCTTCCTTTTCCTTCACTCAGCTTTTTCTTCAGAACTTGCTGGGTGCCCTTCAGAGCCTCTTTATCACTGGATATGAATTCTCTTTTTCTCATTCAGAAGATAGTTTTGCTCCTTAGTAATCCAGGGATTACGCTCTGGAAAGCAATGCACTGTCTTTAAGGGTACCACAGTGCCATCACCAAAGTTAATGAAGTCTGTGATGCAGTGGCCGAGTCCCTCACTATCATCTCCATGTGATCCCCACATGATTTACCAGTCTATCATTTGGAAGCCATCATTCACAGCCATTTCCGCCTTGTTGTTAACAGCCTAGTCATCTTAGCAGGAAGTGTATATTTGCTAATGTAAGAATATATACTGTAACATAGGAGTAAACAATGATACAATAAAAAGTAATAAGAATGTATTTTGTGTGGCTTCCTTTAGAAAGCAAAACTCAATTCTCCTGGGGTTCTTTTAGGTAGAAGTCTATGTCTGGGTTTCTAGGGGGTAAATTTCTCCTACTTCGGGTGTATTTGCTTTAAAAAAAAAACAGAAGTTGCAAATATCTCAATTAGTTCCCAAAGATGACATGAGATTTGCTCCTTGAACAACTGCACCAAGAATATTGAAAATTGTAGGTGAAAAGCAAGAACAATTGTCTTAATGATGTGTGCGTGTGCTGTGTGTGTTTCTTACTTGATATTCAAGCAGCTGTTCATCATTAGTTGTTTTTAAATAAGTGAAATCGTATTATGTGCTATTATTATTGTTATTTGAACTTAGAATAAAAAACTTAAAAGCGGTATCTTAAAATTTCCCCTTTGTCAATTGCTTTATTGTGGTACAGATAAAAACTCAAATTACTTAACAAAACAAGGTGGGAGAAATTTTACTTTTGAAAAGTCACCAAAGTGTAAACTCTAACTGCTCTTACTCTTCTGTTGATTTTGGTTGTTTTTTTGTTCTTTTTGCTGTCCAGGTCATCCCTCATAGCTTCAGTTGTCTTGAGATATGTACCCTTGGGTGGCCAGTCTAATACTGCTATTGCTCCATCTGCTGCAAGTAAGTCTTAATTTTGTTTGCAATGTGTTTAAGGTTGTTATCATGCTGAAAGATGGTGTTTTTGGCACTAGACAGTTTTCCCAAAGGTACAGCATGATGAATCAAAATCTGCTTTTATTACTCACTAAATGTAATTTCACTTACTTTGACCATATCATTCATTACTTTGACACAGTATTTGTGCTTAAAATCCAATACACCCATTTATTTGTTAAATTGCACCAGTAGCAATCACTGCTAATTGGCTAATCAGATCCTGACTTATTGTGAATCAGTTGGTGGAAATTGACAACAAGGTGGAATTTCAAGAAGAAGGATGGGAGCCAAACCCATTTTGTTCTAGCCAGTTTATGAAATGTTAATAGTTTTTTGAAATCACAAGAAAATTGTTGTCACTTTTTATTATATCAATGTTTGTGTTTAGTCTGTCTTTATATAATGTTTTCACAAAGAAAGTGAATACTTGTTTCTCAAATAATTGGTGGGCCTAAGACATTTGCACAGTACTACATACAATATATGTTGATGCCTAAAACAGGAGACACTTCATACAGAGCAATGAAGCAAAGCCTTTTCTTTGTATTTGTCTTATTTTTGACCTTTTCTGTGAAATGACTTTATGATTTCACCCTCAAATATCTGATTTCAGGCAGTAGATAGTGTCACTTTTCCCCACAAACTGGATTTTTGTTTCTGACAAGGTGTTTGTCTTGTAGCTGTTGTGGCAATACCACAGTATACCAGTATTTCTGCAGCTGTGAATTGATGTGTGGTGGCTCACTAATTCTCCTTCTTCTTCTTCAATTTTTCCCACTTCTATGTGCTGTCGATGTGCTCTATCACCCTTTCCCAAACATCTCGGTCTTGCACCTCTTCCCAAGACAGGGCCTTTTCTTTCAGATCTTCTTTTACTTTATCTATCCGCCTCCACTTTGGCCTCCCTCACTTCCTCTTCCCCTGTACTTCCATTCCCATAACTCTTTTGCCCACATATTTATTGACTCTCCTCATCACATGTCCATACCACTTTAGTCTTTTGTTATACATCTGATTGTTTCATTTTGATAGTTATTTTTTTGTAACTCCACACAGCCACGTCAGCATTCTCATTTCTGCCAAATCTAACTTCTACGCTCCCTTTACTGCCCATGTCTCGTCTCCATACATCATTGGTGGTCTTACCACTGTCTTAAAGCCTTTCTTTTAACCTCTGGCTTAATTCTTCAATCACAAAATACTCCTTTAGAACATTAGAACAATCTAGATGAGAACAGGCCATTCAGCACAACAAAGCTCACCAGTCCTATCCACTTATTTCTTCTAAAAAAACATCAAGTGGAGTTTTGAAAGTCCCTAATGTCTTACTGTCTACCACACTACTTGGTTGCTTATTCCAAGTGTCTATCATTCTTTGTGCAAAGAAAAACTAATGTTTGTGTGAAATTTACCCTTCACAAGTTTCCAACTGTGTCTCCGTGTTTTTACTGAACTCATTTTAAAATAACAGTCTTGATCCACTGGACTAATTCCCTTCATAATTGTAAACACTTCAATCATGTCACCTCTTAAACTGTAAAGGCTCAGCTCATAATTCATCCTCTGTAACCCTAGAATCAACCTAGTCACTCTTCTCTGGACCTTCTCTTGTGCTGTTATGTCCTTGTTGTAGCCTGGAGACCCAAACTGCACACAACTACAGATGAGGCCTCACCAGTGTGTTATAAAGCTTGAGCAGAACCTCCTGTGACTTGTACTCCACACATCAAGGCGCTATATAACCTGACATTCTGTTAGCCTTCTTAATGGCTTCTGAACACTGATGGGAAGTCAATAGCTTAGAGTCCATTATGACTTCTAAATCCTTATACTCATAAGGTGTACTCTCAATTTTCCGACCGCCCATTGTGTATTCAAACCTCACATTTTTCCTTCCTATGTGTAATACTTCACATTTACTGACATTAAATTTCATTTGCCCAAGCCTGTATGCTATCCCAAGTCCTTCAGTAATGATATAACGGATTCCAAATTATCTGCTAATCTATCTATCTATCTATCTATCTATCTATCTATCTATCTATCTATCTATCTATCTATCTATCTATCTATCTGATAGATTAGATAGATAGATAGATAGATAGATAGATACTTTATTAATCCCAAGGGGAAATTCACATAATCCAGCAGCAGTATACGGATACAAAAAACAATATTAAATTAAATAGTAATAAAAATGCATGTAAAAGCAGACAATAACTTTGAGTAATGTTAGCATTTACTCCCCCGGGTGGAATTGAAGAGTCGCATAGAGTGGGGGAGGAACGATCTCCTCAGTCTGTCAGTGGAGCAAGACAGTGACAAAAGTCTGTCACTGAAGCTACTCCTCTGCCTGGAAGTGACACTGTTCAGTGGATGCAGTGGATTCTTCATGATTGACAGGAGTTTGCTTAGTGCCCGTCACTCTGCCACAGATGTTAAACTGTCCAACTTTACTCCTACAATAGAGCCTGCCTTCTTAACAAGTTTGTCCAGGCGTGAGGCGTCTTTCATCTTTACGCTGCCTCCCCAGCACACCACCGCGTAGAAGAGGGCACTCGCCACAACTGTCTGGTAGAACATCTGCAGCATCTTATTGCAGATGTTGAAGGACACCAACCTTCTAAGAAAGTATAGTCAGCTCTGACCTTTTTTACATAGAGCATCAGTATTGGCAGTCCAGTCCAATTTGTCATCTAGCTGCACTCCCAGATATTTATAGGTCTGCACCCTCTGCACACAGTCTCCTCTGATGATAACGGGGTCCATGATGGGCCTGGGCCTCCTAAAATCCACCACCTTGGTCCTGCTGGTGTTAAGGTGTAAGTGGTTTGAGTCGCACTATTTAACAAAGTCTTTGATTAGCTTCCTGTACTCCTCCTCCTGCCCACTACTGATGCAGCCCACAATAGCAGTGTCATCAGCGAACTTTCGCACGTGGCAGGACTCTGAGTTGCATTGGAAGTCTGATGTATATAGATTGAACAGGACCGGAGAAAGTACAGTCCCCTGCAGCGCCCCTGTGTTGCTGACCACAATGTCAGACCTGCAGTTCCCAAGACGCACATATTGAGGTCTGTCTGTAAGATAGTCCACGATCCATGCCACCAGGTGTGAGTCTACTCCCATCTCAGTCAGCTTGTCTCTAAGGAGCAGAGGTTGGATGGTGTTGAAGGCGCTAGAGAAGTCCAGAAACATTCTTACAGCACCACTGCCTCTGTCCAAGTGGGAGAGGGATCAGTGTAGCATATAGATGATGGCATCCTTCGCTCCCACCTTCTCCTGGTATGCGAACTGCAGAGGGTTGAGGGCGTGGCGGACCTGTGGCCTCAGATAGTGAAGCAGCAGACGCTCCATGGTCTTCATCAGATGTGACGTCAGAGCAACAGGCCGGAAGTCATTCAGTTCACTAGGACGTGATACCTTTGGGACTGGGGTGATACAAGATGTTTTCCAAAGCCTTGGGACTCTCCCCTGTTCCAAGCTCAGGTTGAAGATGCTCTGTAGAGGACTCCCCAGTTCCAACGCACAGGCCTTCAGCAGTCGTGCCGATACACCATCTGGACCCGCTGCTTTGCTGGCACGAAGTCTTCTCAGCTCTCTGCTCACATGGGCTGCTGTAATTGTGGGTGGGGATGTCTCACCTATGCTGGTATCAGCAGAAGGATGGTTGGAGGATGCAGTACTCCGAGGTGAGAGTGGGTTAGGGTGATCAAACCTATTAAAGAAGTTGTTCATTTGGTTTGCTCTCTCCATGTCTGTCTTGATAGTGGCACCCCGCTTCGAGCTGCAGCCAGTGATAATCTTCATCCCATCCCATACTTCCTTCATGCTGTTGTTCTGCAACTTCTGCTCCAGCTTTCTCCTGTACTGCTCTTTCGCCGCCCTGAGCTGGACTCGGAGTTCCTTCTGCACGCGCTTGAGCTCATACTGATCACCGTCTTTAAAAGCTCTTTTCTTCTGGTTCAAAAGGCCTTTAATGTCACTTGTAATCCATGGCTTGTTGTTAGCATAGCAGCGTACTGTTCTTACTGGAACTACAATGTCCATACAGAAGTTGATGTAATCAGTTGTGCATTCAACAGCCTCTTCAATGTTCTCACTATGTGACCCCAGTAGTACATCCCAGTCTGTAGTTCCAAAGCAGTCTCTCAGAGCCTGCTCTGCCTCAGGGGACCACTTCCTGAATGAGCGTGTGGTTGTAGGTAGCACCCTCACTCTTGGTTTGTAGTGAGGCTGAAGCAGAACCAGGTTATGATCTGCTTTCTCAAGCGCAGTCAGCGGGGTGGCGCTGTATGCGTCTTTAATGTTTGCATTCAGTAGGTCGATAGTCCTATTTCCCCGGGTGTTACAGTCCACATACTGGGAGAAGGCAGGTAATGTTTTGTCCAGCGTCACATGGTTAAAGTCTCCGGAGATTAGCACAAGTGCCACAGGGTGCTGCATTTGTATTTTAGCAACTGTGGAATGGATGATGTCACTCGCTATCTCCACGTTCGCTTGAGGGGGGATGTAAACAATAACAACAATCACGTGTCCAAACTCTCTGGGCAAGTAATAGGGACGCAGACTTACGGCCATAATGATATCTTGGTATCATCTGCAAACTTAAACAGCTTGTTACTTATATTCCTATCTAAATCATTTCTATATATTAAAAATAGCAGTGGCCCCAGCACTGACCCCTGCTGGTCACCACTCTTAATGTCACCCAATTCTGATGAGGTTCCTGACACCATCACCCTCTGCTTCCTGTGTCTGAGCCAATTCTGCACCCATCTAAAAACATCACCCTGAACTCCCACTTCGTTTAGTTTGATGCCCAACCTCTCATGTGGCACCTTATGAAATGCTTTCTGAAAGTCAAGATAAATAATATCATCTGCTCCACTTTGGTTGTATCCTTTTGTTGCCTACTCATAGAATTCCAGCATGTTAGTAAAACATGACCTCCCTCTTCTGACCCCACGTTGACTGTTCCTAATAACTCCTGTCCTTGCCATGTGTTGCTCAATCTTATCCTTAATAATTCCTTCCATTAATTTTCTGTGATGCATGTCAAGCTTACTGGCATATAGTTGCTTGAATCTGCTTGGTCACCCTTTTTATATACAGTGATCCCTCCTCGATTGCGGGGGTTGCGTTCCAGAACCCCCCACGAAAGGTGAAAATCCGCGAAGTAAAAACCTTACGTTTATATTGTTATTTTTATATTGTCACGCTTGGGTCACAGATTTGCACAGAAACACAGGAGATTGTAGAGACAGGGACTTTAAAACTCTGCAAACAAACATTTGTCTTGCTCCATGACAAGACAGAGATGACAGTTCCGTCTCACAATTAAAAGAATGCAAACATATCTTCCTCTTCAAAGGAGCGCGCGTCAGAAGCAGAGAATGTCAGAGAGAGAGAAAGAGAGAGAGAAAAGCAAACAATCAAAAATCAATAGGTGCTGTTCGGGCTTTTAAGTATGTGAAGCACCACGTGACAAAGCAGCCGCAAGCAAGGGAGCAATGTGAAGGTAGTCTTTCAGCATTTTTTAGAGGAACTTCCGTATCCTCTAGGCCAGTGTGCGAACAGCCCCTGTGCTCACACCCCCTCCATCAGGAGCAGAGAATGTCAGAGAGAGAGAGAGAGAAAAGCAAACAATCAAAAATCAATATGTGCTGTTCGGGCTTTTAAGTATGCAAAGCACCGCGCGGGAAGCATATTGTATATCATTGAGGAGTTTTATTTAATATGTAATACGTGCTCTGATTGGGTAGCTTCTCAGCCATCCGCCAATAGTGTCTCTTGTATGAAATCAACTGGGCAAACCAACTGAGGAAGCATGTACCATAAATGAAAAGACACATTGTCCGCAGAAATCCACGAACCAGTGAAAAATCCATGATATATTTAGATATGCTTACATATAAAAAAGTCGAAGCACGATATAGCGAGGGATCACTGTAATAGGATGATATTTGCTATTTTCCAGTCTTTTGGAATCTCTCCAGTGCGCAGTGATACCTTATTTAAGTTGTTCCATCCACACTGCACTCTGTGGGTTATCTCTGAATCTAATTCTCCACATTGAGCTACCACTGATCGTAGATGTTTTAATTTATCCACTCTTTGCAGTAGTTCTCCTTGCAGGTCAACTTCTCAATTGTGGTCATCATTAAACCTCTTTGTCCTGTTTATCTGTGTTCCTGTTTTTTATCTTTTTTTTAATCTTGGTTCTACTCTTACCAAATATTGTTAAATATGGTTAAGGTGCAAAGTTACTGTAAACATTGTACGTATGCAGTATCCTGAAGCCAGACTGTGCAGGAGTCTAACAAATAAATATTTTTCTGCCCTGACCTTACTAAGCAACTGAAACAAAACTGTAACAGACAGAGGACTTCCCAATATAAAAGCAAAACTTTTTAAAGGGTTAGGCATTCCTAAAAGATATTGTATTTGTAACTAATAACTTGCCAGCTGAGAAAAGACATAGCAATTGCCATCCATTATGTATACTGCATCATTCAAGCAAACACCTTTAATATTTCCCCCACCTTATGACTAGATTCTCCATCCAGACTTGCAGTTGTAACAAAACAGGTTCCATCCTCACGGCTTGATGACAGAAAGATTAAATCACATGGGAATGTTTCATCCTCCTTCACCAGGACAATATCGCCAACCTGTTAAGAGATGAAGAAGAAAAGTTTCAGAAGCAGATAGTTACTGTTTCTCCAGTGTTTATGGGAAATGCAAAATAAACATATGCCCAGAAGAGTAGATGTCAGGTATCTTCAGCTTCCAAGACAAGAGCTGACCTTACTCAAAGAAACTGGGTGCAATTCAGACTATCAGAAGCCAGGTGGTACCAGAGAAAGACATCCCATTCATTTTTGTGTCAGCGCTATCACTATTTTTAGCCATCATGAATGACTGGAGAGAGCTTTGATGGCTCTGCACCCTGTTTGGAACCATTTTCTGGCTTGTGCCCAGGGCTGCAAAACACACAACGCTGAATTGGATTAAGCAGGTGTCAGAGCAATATGAATCTCAGGAAATAATAGGGTGTGGTGGTGCCACAGTGCTATTTGTTTAGATGCCATCACAAACTACCATTCTCATTTGACCCACTGTCGATATGATATCAGTGCCATCTGTAATATGTTCATATTCTTAGGAAAATACTATGCAGTAAATCAGGTCAGTAGCAGTGGAAGGAAATCTCTGGGGGAGTTAAATGGGAACACAGTTCCTGGAAAGCCAATAACTACATTGAAGGGTGTAAGTGATGGAAATGGTCCTTTGAGAGTTGGGCAGGCAGTACGGTCTAGTGGGTTAATTATTAGAATTTAAACCCCAAGGTTGCTGGTTCAGTCCTTGTCTCTCATTCACACTGTGACCCTGAGCGAATGACTAGACTGTCTTTGCTCCTACTGTGAATATATAAGCCAACTATTGTACTACAGTGGGTACGGAAAGTATTCAGACCCCCTTCAATTTTTCACTCTTTGTTGTATTGCAGCCATTTGCTAAAATCATTTAAATTAATTTTTTTCCTCATTAATGTACACACAGCACCCCATATTGACAGACAAAAAAAATAATTTTTGAAATTGTTGCAGATTTATTAAAAAAGAAAAACTGAAATATCACATGGTCCTAAGTATTCAGACCCTTTGCTCAGCATTTAGTAGAAGCACCCTTCTGAGCTAATACAGCCATGAGTCTTCTTGGGAAAGATGCAACAAGTTTTTCACACCTGGATTTGGAGATCCTCTGCCATTCCTCCTTGCAGATCCTCTCCAGTTCTGTCAGGTTGGATGGTAAGCGTTGGTGGACATCTTTTTAGGTCTCTCCAAAGATGCTCAATTGGGTTTAAGTCAGGGCTCTGGCTGGGCCATTCAAGAACAGTCACAGAGTTGTTGTGAAGCCACTCCTTCGTTATTTTAGCTGTGTGCTTAGGGTCATTGTCTTGTTGGAAGGTAAACCTTCGGCCCAGTCTGAGGTCCTTAGCACTCTGGAGAAGGTTTTTGTCCAGGATATCCCTGTACTTGGCCACATTCATCTTTCCCTCGATTGCAACCAGTCGTCCTGTCCCTGCAGCTGAAAAACACCCCCACAGCATGATGCTGCCACCGCCATGCTTCACTGTGGGGACTGTATTGGACAAGTGATGAGCAGTGCCTGGTTGTCTCCACACATACCGCTTAGAATTAAGGCCAAAAAGTTCTATCTTGGTCTCATCAGACCAGAGAATCTTATTTCTCACCATCTCAGAGTCCTTCAGGTGTCTTTTAGCAAACTCCATGCGGGCTGTCATGTGTCTTGCACTGAGGAGAGGCTTCCGACAGGCCACTCTGCCATAAAGCCCTGACTGGTGGAGGGCTGCAGTGATGGTTGAATTTCTACAGCTTTCTCCCATCTCCTGACTGCATCTCTGGAGCTCAGCCAAAGTGATCTTTGGGTTCTTCTTTACCTCTCTCACCAAGGCTCTTCTCCCCCGGTAGCTCAGCTTGGCCGGACAGCCAGCTCTAGGAAGGGTTCTGGTCGTCCCAAACGTCTTCCATTTAAGGATTATGGCGGCCACTGTGCTCTTGGGAACCTTAAGTGCAGCAGAAATTTTTTGTAACCTTGGCCAGATCTGTGCCTTGCCACAATTCTGTCTCTGAGCTCTTCAGGCAGTTCCTTTGACCTCATGATTCTCATTTGCTCTGACATGCATTGTGAGTTGTAAGGTCTTATATAGACAGGTGTGTGGCTTTCCTAATCAAGTCCAATCAGTATAATCAAACACAGCTGGACTCAAATGAAGGTGATCTCAAGGATGATCAGAAAAAATGAAAGCACCTGAGTTAAATATATGAGTGTCACAGCAAAGGGTCTGAATACTTAGGACCATGTGATATTTCAGTTTTTCTTTTTTAATAAATCTGCAACAATCTCAAAAATTCTTTTTTTTGTCTGTCAATATGGGGTGCTGTGTGTACATTAATGAGGGAAAAAATTAATTTAAATGATTTTAGGAAATGGCTGCAATATAACAAAGAGTGAAAAATTGAAGGGGGTCTGAATACTTTCCGTACCCACTGTATGTAGGTGGTACACTGCTACATGTACTTGGGGGTCCACATCAGTGACAAGATGGACTGGTCTAATGACACAGAAGAACTGTATAATAAAAGGCAGAGCAGACCTGTGCTCCTTTATTGTTTGTAGTAACATCCTTTACATGTTCTAGAACTCAGTGACGGCCAAAGCGGTTTTCTACACTGTAGTGTGCTGGGCCAGTAACCACTTCAATTCAGGCACACCGAATCAACAATATGAATAAGGAGGCAGGCTTAGTTACGTCCTGTCCTGTCCACTTTCCATTTGTTGGAGGTAGTATACAGAGTGAGGCAGAAAGGATGGACGTCTTTGAAATGGCTAGAACTCACCACTAGGTGGAGTGTCAGATGTGCGGTAGGTGGTGTTAGGTTCGCGAAGTCTTAGCATTTTTTTATTTTCTTTTTAGTTGAAGCCATGGACGATAGAACACCGCGTTTTTGCGTACGACTGATTTGTCAAGAACAACCAATCTGTTACCGCAGTTCAGTATGAGTTTCGTTGCCATTTCAATATCCACAGAAATAAAGCTGTTCCCGCTCGTAACACTATCCTACGTTGGGTTAAAGAACTTTGTACACGAGGTACACTAATGAACAAAAGACCACCGGGGGGCTACACGAACGGCACGTACCCCTGAAAATGTGGAAAGTGTACGACTAGCCCTGCTGCACAGTCCAAGTGAATCTGCTCAGAAGCATTCTTCTGAACTTGGCCTCAGTAATCATTTGGTAAGGCATATTTTGCATTTAGACCTGCATTTCCATCCCTACAAATTGTCAAATGCTATTTCAATAGGAACTCAAATCTTTCAATAAATTTCTTTGTAAGAAAAAATTAACAATTTTGTGATTTTGTAAAAATTCTGCCTCACCCTGTAGAAGAAGATAATGGAGACAAAACTGATGGCCATTGTGAGCCACAGCAGTTCTACTCATCTGAGACAGATTGTAATCTAAGCAATCAACATAGACTTCAGCTTTAACATTTGCAGTGCACCATCTATTGGAATGTATTTATTTTGTATTGTATTGACCCCCTTCTTTTTGACACCCACTGCACGTCCAACCTACCTGGAAAGGGGTCTCTCTTTGAACTGCCTTTCCCAAGGTTTCTTCCATTTTTTCCCTACTGAGGTTTTTTTGCGAGTTGTTCCTTGTCTTCTTAGAGAGTCAAGACTGGGGGGCTGTCAAGAGGCAGGGCCTGTTAAAGCCCATTACGGCACTCCTTGTGTGATTTTGGGCTACACAAAAATAAATTGTATTGTATCGTATTTAGTGATGCATGTAGTAATAAAATGCATTGCATTTGTCATTACAACAGAACGCACATCACAAAAACATTTGTAGTATTCAAATGCATTACTGCAAATGTTTGTGATGACAAATGCAATGCCTATGTCACTGTTACATGCCATCTGGAATAGGATTAGTAAAAGAAGTGTTAATGTTTGTGATGAGCCTTCTATTGGAATGACAGAGACATGGCAACCGAACCAACATGCAGACATTTATCCTTTTATTAAGGTGGATGCTGCACATCCTTAGTTTGCCACATTAGCACCAATGACTTTTAGACAATGAATCATGTCACAAGCGTGTCAAGATGCACTTCTGGGGGTCCTTCATACCTGAGGTATCGCACCTTTATAGCTCCTCTCTCTGACTGCTCCCTTTTTAGCCAAGACTTGTTTGTTTTGGTGTCGTTTTGGTAGTTCTTCTTGTTTGTTACAATGTTTTTACAATTCTTGAGGTAACTTTACCACATACTTACCTTCTATGTATGTGTTGGGATGATGTAAATCAAAGGTACAATATACAATAAAATTTGACTGTTTGCTTAGGCAGCATTGGGCAACTACTGGGAGCACTGCAATGAGGTAGCACACTGGTAGGCTGTCTTTTACACCTATAGGCCTACTGCCTGCAGCAAAAGGTATGCAGAGAATATTTCTGCTTAACCAGTGGAACTTCCCATTGTGAAATCAGCACTTAAGGCATATGTCTTTTTCAGATATGCTCAAGACTCACCCTCAGCTTTCTGCTCTGCTTTCGCACCACTTTTCCATGTTGGATGATGTGAACAGGACACCGGTTCACTGCATTGTCCGCTTTATGCCGGAGCCAGTCTTCATATCCCTGGAATTAATAGCATATACATTGTTTTACAGGAGGCCTTTAATTGATGTGCAAAGTTGATTATCAAGGAGCAAGTACTCTGAAACGATGACCAGGCAGAGAAGACGTAATTGCAGTGTAATCAACACGTATCAATACTAATGCTAAAAGGAAGTCAGGAGCTCAGAGTCTCACTAACTGTATTTAGAATCATCGCTAGTTTTATGAGAAATATCTAGCTGCTGCCAGGATAGTTTTTAGCCTCTAACAGATCCGCACACCTCAAATTTGCCCCTCATGCACTGGTATGTTGACTCCCACGTTGCATGCTTCTCATGTCAGTTTCAGGCCTATTTAGCTACACTTTAAGATGGACTAAGAAGCTTTGAAGCCTGTTTATTGTACATTTCAGAAACTTGTAACCTATCAAGGACTTTCAAATCTGGACCCATAACAAGACACTACTGCAGAATAAGTGTGTCTTTTTTTATATGAAATACTAGGGGGCTTTGCCTCCTGCTCGCTTCGTTCGCCAACCCCCCGACCTGCGCTACGCGCCAGCCACTTCATGTCTCTGCCGTTTGCATATTTGGATTTCACTTTCAACAAACAACAAATCTTTTGCTTCTCGCAGATACGCATCTTCATTGGGAAAAAACACTACTTTTCCCTGGTGGCAACAGGAATTAGACAATCTACAAGTCTCCGACTTAAAGTTTAAATCCAAACAATATCTACATACTTCTGTCATATCACCTATGTCCATATATTTTATCTCTTTTCGTTGTTCCATTATTTCACTGCATAATATTTTCCGTTTGTTAACGCTAATGCAATCTTTACTATCAGTTTTTTTGAGACTTTTGAAATTTAGTACTTTCATTATCTCTACGTGCTTTGCATGTGTACCGCGCCAACATTTTTGAACCTCTTTACAATGTTCTATTTCGTCTTCTACTCTGTCTTTTATTTCCGGCCCCGGGCGTGGTTAAATCTCTTGCCACAAAGTGTTGAATCGTGTGACTTGAAATTATCTTATATAGAAATCCAAGAAAACTTCTTTGTCTGTGTTCAGATTAATTTTGCGTAAAGTGCAATACTTTTGGATGTATGGATTTATATCCATTATTGGCTGTAGAATTTCTAATGCGTCTGATCGTTTAACTTTTTCGATTCTTTGTTGCATCACTTATCTATGATCACAGTTATAAACCTGACGAAATTGTGTTTTCTTTGAAATTAAACTTGTAGTAGCTTTAATTGTTACAGGACCACAGATTCTCATAGCGTATGGTCTTGAATCATGTAAATCTACGTTTTGAGAATTGATTGATGCGAACGCGAACAGATTATTGTAGATTCGGAAATTTTGCCTGTACTGTTTGTGGATTTCAATTTCACCAAATAACAAATCTTTTATTTCTCATGGAAACGCCTCTTCATTGGGAAGAAACACTACTTCTCCCTGATGGCAACATGAATTATACAATCTACAAGTCTCCAACTTGAAGTTTAAAGCTGAACAATATCTACATACTTCTGTCATATTACCTATGTCCATATAATCAATCTCTTTTCGCCGTTCCACTATAGTTTAATAGAGTAATAATTTCCGTTTGTTGGCACTAATGCAATCTTTACTATCATTTTTTTGAGACTTTAGAATTTTAGTACTTTCATTATCTGTAACCTGCTCTGCATGTGTATCACACCAACGTTTTTGAACCCCTGTACAATGTTCTACTTTGTCATCTACTCTTTGTCTTTTATTTCTGGCCCCGGGCATAGTTAAATCTCTTGGCACAAAGTCTTATCTCACGGGACTTGAAATTATCTCTCTGAAAAAGATCTCGTCTCATCCTGGGATTTTTATTATATAATAAAGAGATGTAAAAAAATTAAAGCAGAATATAGAAATCACAATGCCATCACATTTTAATATAATAAAACACAAGAACTATATACTAAACTTTACTTTTATTTAAGGCAGTATAGTACCAAACACCATAAGGTATATTTTGTCCTCTGTCTCTACTGCTACAAATACAACAGACCATTATTAATTTTAAGTATAGACAATTTTCGTAATGGGAATCGAATCAGTTATGTAATTTGCGTAAATAGTCAAGCCATGCGATTCTACTGTACACAGTTTAGACAGTTTAGACTGTTCACTTTGCAGTTTGATGTTCTACTTTTAATAATAGTACTGTTCTATTATTGCAGTACAGTATTTAATAGTAGTTAGTGATTAGATAGATAGATAGATAGATAGATAGATAGATAGATAGATAGATAGATAG
>JANRMT010062834.1:56761391-56776024 GCA_026402145.1 Polypterus bichir lapradei
ATATATATATATATATATATATACTGCTCAAAAAATTAAAGCAACACTTTTTATTCAGTGTATAGCATCAAGTCAGTGAAACTTCTGAGATATTGATCTGGTCAGTTAAGTAGTAGAGGGGGTTGTTAATCAGTTTCAGATGTTTAAGTGTACTAGAGGGGTAACAATGAGATGACCCCCAGAAAAGGAATGGTTTCACTGGTGGAGGGAGGCCACTGACATTTTTCCCTCCTCATCTTTTCTGACTGTTTTCTGACTAGTTTTGCATTTGGCTACGGTCAGTGTCAGTCACTACTGGTAGACCCTACAGAGGGTTCACAGGTAGTCCAACTTCTCCAGGATGGCACATCAATACGTGCCATTGCCAGAAGGTTTTCCCTGTCTCCCAGCACAGTCTCAAGGGCATGGAGGAGATTCCAGGAGACAGGCAGTTACTCTAGGAGAGCTGGACAGGGCCCCTCGTAGAAGGTCCTTAACCCATCAGCAGGACCCACCGGTATCTGCTCCTTTGGGCAAGGAGGAACAGGATGAGCATTGGAAGAGCCTACAAAATGACCTCCAGCAGGCAGGCCACTGGTGTGAAATGTCTCTAAGCAAACCATCAGAAACAGACTTCATGAGGGTGGCCTGAGGGCCCGACGTCCTCTAGTGGGCCCTGTGCTCACTGCCCGGCACCGTGGAGCTTGATTGACATTTGCCATAGAATACCAGAATTGGCAGGTAGTTTGGTATTAAATGTATTAGTCAGTTGGCAAGTAAGATTTATGAGGAAGGTTATTTTCCAGATTTGATGTGTAAATCTGTATTCATTGCTATACCGAAGAAACCAGGTGCTGCAAAGTGTGAGTAACATCAAACTATATGTCTCATGAGTCACCTAACCAAAGTGATACTTAAGGTGTTATTAAATAGGCTGCATGGAAGAACAGTTGGTGAAGTGTCAGAAGAACAATACGGTTTTATGCCAGATAAAGGAACAAAAAATGTGATTTTTTTTCTCAGGATGTTAGCAGAAAGAGCTACTGAAATGCAGAGAAATGTCTACATATGTTTTATAGATTATGTGAAAGCATTTGATCATGTGAGGCATGGGCCATTAATTGAAATGCTTGACTTTATCGATGTGGATGGGCAAAGCTTGTAATTATCAAATAACTAGCCATCCCCTGTTGTGAGACAGGACAGTGAGGAAGGCCCTGCCCGGCTCCTCACTCCCCTCAGCCCGCAGCCTCTGTCTTAGATTAGCGCGAATGTATTGCTCCTGCAAGTAAAATATGCTTCTTAGCGCAATGAGAGAAGTCACAAAATCAACTGGAAAAAAACAATCTAAATCCATTAAGCTGTTCTCTCGTGAAAAGAGGACAGGCATTGGATTTTATATATATATATATATATATTGGGATCAAAAAACTGCTATTAGAGTAAATGGACTTATTATTGAGTATGCAGAAGTGAAGAGAAGAGCAAGACAAGGTTGTGTTTTTTCTCCTGATCCTTTTTCATTATATACAGAAATGATCATGAGGTGTATCAGAGAGCTTGAAACGATAAAGGATGGAGGCGTGAACATAAACAATTTGTGATATAGTGCTGTTAGCCGATGAAGAACAAAAACTGCAAAACTCATGGAAGGGTCTGGAAATCAACAGAAACAAATCTTATGTGCTGGTACTCTCAAAGAAAACAACTAGTCCTACCTGTAAAACCTTGGTCAAAGGAGAAGCACTGGAGCAGGTGGATCAGTTTATATATCTGGGTAGCATGTTGATGGCTGATGCAAGAACAGACCAAGAGATAAAGCGCCGAATTGCCATAGCTAAGAGTGCTTTCAAAAAGATGAAATGATTGTTGTTATCAAAAAGAGTGTCACTAGTTACTCAACAGTGAATACTGAAATGCTATGTTTGGTCGACTCTTCCGTATGGTTGTGAGAGTTGGATGATTAGTAAAGCTATTGAGGCATGCTTAGAAGCAGTGGAAATGTGTAAGGATGGTGAAAATATCATAGACTGTAAAGATTACAAATGCAGAGGTGTTGCACAGAGCTGCAGTGACTTGGGAATTGCTAGAGGTGATTGTGAAAAAACAAATTTGTTGGCCATGTGTTGTGAAAAGAAAAATTGGAGGAATTAGTATTGACCGGACGGATAGAGGGTAAACAGGCAAGGGATCATCAATAATTAACTTTTCTTGGCTGGCTATAACGAGTAACTGGAATGAAGACGCTTGATGTATTGAGGAATCTCAAATGCGGAAATGAGAAAGAAGCCATAGCTGATGCCCACGCCAGGATTCTGGCACGGCACTTTGAATGAATAAATGACACGACATTTGGACAAGTCTATGAAATACTAGGAGAACTTTTTGGCTATCATACTACACACCATGTTTGGATGAGAAATGGCACTGCACATCACCCGAGAAACACTATATCAACAGTTAAGTTTGGAGGGTATCATGGTGTGGGGCTGTAACTCATCTCATGGTCCTGGCAGACTTCATTTAATTAAAGGAACGATGTGTAGCGGTGCTTGAAACTTTAACTCCCAGCAGTCCCTGCAGTGGCTCCGATTGGTCATCTGCTGAAGGAGCAGGGGCTGTTGGGTACAAGGAGGCCAGTGTGACATTTAAATGGGGGCTAGTGTTACCAAAAAAAGGGAGAAGTATTTTGTGTTTCATGTCTAAAGTTCCTGTCTGTCTACTTTCCGTTGTGATAACCTGTGCCTTCTCATTTTGTCTTGGATCGTTTCTGGGTCGGGTTCTGGATTGCCTACTGTCTGCCTGTTACGTGAGGACTGTATGTAGATTTATGGCCATCCTGTAAAGAAAGGAGCGCTCCTGAACCGTCCACCCGTCTTCACCATTTAAGGAATGACTGGTAGGACTATCTTTACATTCCCCTTCAACGTGTGGATCTCTGGACTATTTACCTTCATCTTTACATTACATCAGTTGCCCTTTTTTTACAGACTTTACTGTGTGTGGTTATTGTTGTGGTTTGTTTTCATGTTGATTGTACATCGCCGTAAAGGGAACTGGGGTGGGATCGTTGTTTTCATTTATTATTAATACATTCTTTATTTGCTGTTTAATTTCCAGTGGCTTATTGTCTCTGTTTGTGAGTGCGTGAAGGTCAGGCCAAGGCTGGGTGCGTACCTGCAATCTCCACTAAAAAAACAAATAAATCACTGTCTCTTCAACGGTGTGAATCTTAGCAGCACCGGACCGCTACGGATGAATGGGGCCGTTTACAGAGAGATTCTTGAAGTAAATCTACGGCCATCCACCAGGATGATGAGGATGAGAAGTGGATGGACCAAACAGCAGGACAATGATTCAAAAGATAGAGCAAAGGAAACTCTCAAAATGGTTCCAGAGAAAGAAAATCACGTTGTTAGAATGGCCTAGTCAATCAATCAACTTAAACCCAACTGAACAATTGTGGAAGGAACTAAAGATCATGGTTCGCAAGAGAATCTTCAAGATTTGAAGATGATTACTTTAGAAGAATGAGTGTCCAAATCACACCTGATCACTGCAAGCTATTGGTTTCTTCATACAATAAGTGTCTTGAAGCTGTCATTACAAACAAAGGCTTCGCCAGTAAGTATTAAATTAGCATGTTCAATACAGTACTCTTCCCTGTGTCATTTGACTTTATTACACATACCTTTATTTATGACCTTTAATGTTGTGAATTTTTTTACATTTGTGGATTTCTTGAATTAAGACCAATGTCTAATGAGAATTTCATGTGTATAGCCTCATTGGGAATATATTTACTGAAAAAAATGTTGATGCGTTGTGTAGGTTACATAACGTGGCATGTAAGGGGAGACAAAAGTCCTTGGGAACATCTTATCCGACTCCATCTCTATTATCTTTTTCTACAGACAGTTGACCCTTAGCTGAAAATTACTTCTAATTCGACTAGCAAAAATGTTCACCAGTATGAGAGTCTGATTTTTAAAGTTGAAACACACTACAGCTGATTAGGAAATCGAGTCACCTGTCTACTTCAAATTATTACTATTTACTCACTTACCTATTTTTGTATTTATAGCATACTAGAGTTCTTTACCTGACTGCACTTTTTCTGTGTTTGATTGTTTGTACCTTACTTTATTCTTTGTTACTTAGTATTGCCTAATCTTATCTATACTAATAAAAGGCAAAGCCCTCACTGACTGACTGACTGACTGACTCACTCACTCACTCACTCACTCACTCACTGACTGACTCATCACTAATTCTCCAACTTCCCGTGTTGGTAGAAGGCTGAAATTTGGCAGGCTCATTCCTTACAGCTTACTTACAAAAGTTACACAGGTTTCATTTTGAAATTCTACGAGTAACGGTCATAACTGAATCCTGCTTGCATACATATATATATATGGCCATAGCCTGCAGCTCAGTCTCCGTGTGAGGCGGAGTTGCGTCACCCATCACCACGCCTCCCACGTAGTTGGCTGCCTCGCGAGATACAAGTTTAATGAGAAGACGCAGGGTATAAACGAGACTTTTGATCACTTTGTAACAGAGTTAAAATTGCTGGTGAAGGACTGTGCTTATACAAACGAAGATGAGATGGTCAGGGATAGAATAGTGTTTCGCACAAACTCAGCGTAAGTGCGAGAGAAACTTTTAAGTGCCGGGTCTGAGCTAACATTAAATAAAGCCATGGACATCGCAAGATCGCACGAGATAGCACAAGCAGAGCTGAGAACCTTCGATGCATGTACTCCAAGCGGCTCACGTGAACTGACTGTGAACGCAGTACGCAGACAACAAGCAAGAGCTCCAAAGAGTGCTGAACAAAAAACACATTAAACAATTGAGAAGGCAGCAAAACAATATGAAGCAAGTGACGCATACAAGCATATTCATAAGTGCAGCTACTGCGGAAACAAAGCACACGCTGAAAGAAGTCAATGTCCAGCTAAAGGAAGACAGTGTAAAAAATGTGGTAAATTGAACCACTTCTCTAAAGTTTGCAGAACTGAGAAAGGTAAACCTGTGCATGCAGTGTGTGATGTCTCAGATAAAGAGGAAGACGAGCTGTTTATTGATGCAGTAAGAAAAGAACAACCCTCTGAATCTGAACAAGCCTTTGTAGACATATCAATAGGAAAGCAAGGTGTAAAGCTTAAGTTTAAATTAAGTTCATAGACACGCTGCTGCTAAATATTCGCAGGCAAATCCACAACTTAATACCAGGAATGCCTGTTAAACATCTTAGATTCACGAGTACCGATTTGGGTAGTGAACACTTCGATGAATGAAACCTGTTATCTTTACAACGGTTGACAAACACGGAATATAACTTGAACACAACATATCCTCCAAATACGAACCTGATTGAAAGAAATAATGATAATCAAATCCTTGATGACAGCAACACTCATAACAGTCACAAAACAACTACATTGACAATCACGTTACGTTATTTTTAAAATGTTTCCTTTTCTTTTTCATAACTTCTTTAACACACTACTTCTCCGATGCGAAGCACGGGTATTTTGCTAGTTTTTTATATTTTTTGTTTTTGTTTCTTCATTTTGTAATTCACTTTGAGCTGCATCATTTATATGAAAACATGCTATAGAAATAAATGTTGTTGTTGTGTAAATGTTTCACTGCCGTATTTTGTGCCACTGTATGCTGCAATATGTTGTATGGCTGGCATGACAATAAAGCCACTTGACACTAAACTATTCAGGTAATCTCCACCACACTGGATATATTTAGTTCATTACTGTTAGTTCTTCAACAAAAGTATTCCCATAAAAAAACAGACTTCCATCACTGAACTTTCCTATCAGTTAGTGTTGTGGGCTGGAGTACTGTGCCACAGAGAGACCTCACACTACCACAGGAAGCAATGGCTACAAGGCACTTGGGAAGGCTCCCAGCAGCCAGAGAGTGCAAGTTTTTCACCTGAAGCACAAACAATTTTACTAAACACTCAGTCCCACCATGTTGTATGCAACATCAGCCGAATGGCATTTACACTGGAATTTATTACTCACATCAACAATGTTACTCATACAACATTGTGCAATATCTGTACATTCCTGAAACACCTGTCTTCTTCTTGTTGGGGTTAAATTGTCTTAATTTATTTTCCTCTCTACAGATTATTTATTTTATTGTGAACCAACTATCTGCTGTCTAGCTGTTGATACTCAGTCTAGTGAACCTGCGTCACATCAACTAATGCCAAGCTCCCCCATCGACCACAGGCACAAGACATCCCCCACTTTGGCAAGTGACCCTTCTGTATCTCTGTGTTTACACCACAGGGTAAGCTCTACACATTTAAGTGTACTACAGCCATTTCTACTCATCTTGACAATGTCTCTAAGACTCTTTAGAAGCAGAGGCCATTCCCAAATTTTTGTACGCACCTGCTTAATGGCTGTCACAGTGATCACAAAGAAAAGTGGAAGTCCGCTTGTGACTGGGCTGGTTGGCGTGTCAATTATCAACTGCAAAGAGATGAAGATCACAATGTGAACATCGGGAAACTAGAATTGAAGTTCAACATTAGCAGGCTGTCATAGTCTGAAACGATGTCTGCCAGTGCAAGAAGCACAGAACCCTCAGGGCAAACTAGCAAAGCACATTTCCAAATGAAACTCCCTCATTAGATAGCACTTGCTTGTTTATTTAACAACTCGTTTATCCAACACAGTTCTCAAAGCTTCTTACGATGGCATTTAGCAAAAAAAAAAAAAACAACTAACGCTTTGTTCCACATATATCCTCCTCCCTTACCTGCACAAGAAAAATGATGAGGAAGTAAAAATTTGCAATTCTTCTGAACTGTTCAAACAAATTTTTTGGTACAAAATTCCAGAACGTATACTATAAGAAAAGGAGACAAAACAGAAAAGAGTCAGTATTAGAGTCTTGACACTTTTTGGGCAGTTTGATTTTAACCAGCTAGTAGATATTATCATAGCCAACATAAATAAATGCATCCCTCCACCACAGTCATACACGTGTCCTTCTCACACAGAACATACGAAAATAAAAAAGGAATCACTCGATGTATTTGACATCAGCAGATCAAGGCACGGGACCCTTTACACCAGTGGTGATCAACGTCAGTCCTGGTGGGCCGCAGTGGCTGCAGGTGTTTGTTGTAACCCAGTTGCTTCATGAGAAGTCATTTATTGCTGCTGAAGCACTTATTGGTCAAGTGACATTTTTCTGCTTTATTTTAGTGGCCTTGCTTGTTAAGATTTTGAACCTTTACTTGCTTATTTTAGTCTCAAACAGCTCCATTCACTGTTTTTAATGGCTCCTTATTAGCAATAACATGCAAATGCAAAGGAACCAACAGTTTTCCATCTCGCTTGTTTCCATTGACAACTGTATGTATTCACTGTGTACTGTCTGGTTTAATAAAATATTTAGAAGTAAACTGAAGAGAAAACGAAGTACTGAAAACTACTTATCTGATTTAGGCTTCAAATCATTTGAATGATATCCTTAGAAAGGAAAAAATTTGGACGTGAGCTTCAGTAGGCTTTGCGCCCTATGGATCAAGTTACCCGAACTATTCTATAACATTTCAGTAATTATGTACCACTCTGATGCTGATCTTTCTGATCATAAAACAGGTCATTACGTAGCAATTAACGAGAAGAATTCATAATTAGTTCCAGAATTACAGTATTTGAGGGTTCCTCTAGAGCACAGGTGTCGAACTCCAGGCCTGGAGGGGCGCTGTGGCTACAGGTTTTCATTCTAACCCTTTTCCTAATCAGTGACCTGTTTTCACTGCTAATTCACATTTTATTAGCCCTGTTAGAAGGATTCAGTCCTCTGAATTGATTTGTTTCCTCATTAAAATGCAGCCAAACAGAAATGAGACATGAAACGACCCAACAGATGACCAGCTAAACTGGGTCTTCAAACTCCATCCAGTTTCTTAATGAGAAGCCAATTCTTGCTGTTAATTAAACTCGTTATTTCATTCCACGGCTTGTTGTTGCTCTCGTTCTGCCACAGCTGACATTTCCAAAACTGTTGATTTTCTGTTTTTCGTAAGAACACCATCAAAGTGTTTTGGTAACCTGAGAGATCAACCTTACTGAGACCTTCACCTTTCTTTATTTTCAGATATTGTGTGACGTGGGGGCTTGTTTTGTGTCTCATTATTGTTTGGCTGCTAATTAAGGAAAAGGATACAACTAAAGGGACTGGGTCAAGTTAATTAAAAGAAGTAATTAGCAGCAAAAACTGGTCACTAATGAAGAAGATGGTTAGAATGAAAACCTGCAGCCACTGCGGCCCTCCAGGACTGGAGTTTGACACCCGTGCTCTAGAGTGCCTCTTTCTCTTATACGATTTGGCTCAATTAGATGACTAATCAGCATGTCGTCATCTCATAACCGGCTTACATTTCGAGTTTGGTATTTTTCCATCCAGCTGTTTTAGCTCTAGACTGTCTGCAAAAAACTGCGACACACAGACAGACACACAACCACCATCAAGATATCAATGTTTTCAGCATCAGGGGACCCTAAGATGTCAAGATCTGTCGAAAACCAGAGATCGAAATTTTTGATGAATCTAAAGCTTTCACTCCTTCCCCATAGACAAAAGGTTATGTTGGAGGAGGGCGCAAAGCAAAAAAAAATACAATTTAAGAATGACTTGATATTGCAGAGTTAAAATACTAACAAAACATAACCTTAAATAAGATTTTTTTTTGGCGAGAATGGTTTTCTGATTAGGCAACTGGGTTGACACAAAAACCTGCAGGCCCTCCAGGACTGACGTTGCTCACCCCTGCTTTACATGACGCTTGCCCTGATGTTTGCAATTTCTCACCACTGGATGGCAACACATAATCAAGAGCAGTTCAGGATATTGATGAGATGGGAACTCCTTAATGCAGACCTTTGTCCTAATCTGTTTTATGAAGGTAATGCGGTGCACCCCTGTACAGAGGCTCCGAAGGGCAAGTGGCACAAAATTTCAAATAAGCGACACACATAAAATATGAGGAGTGACAGCATTAACAGATGGTGCAAGCAAAAAACAAAAGGATGGCAGTATTTACAGGTGTTGTGTGCAAAATCAAAAAAGTTGAAGCATTGTGATGCCTTCCATCCATCCATCCATTTTCCAACCTGCTGAATCCGAACACAGGGTCACAGGGATCTGCTGGAGTCAATCCCAGCCGACACAGGGCGCAAGGCAGGAACCAGTCCCGGGCAGGGTGCCAGCCCAATGCAGGGCACACACCAAGCACACACTAGGGACAATTTAGAATCGCCAATCCACCTAACCTACATGTCTTTGGACTGTGGGAGGAAACCCACGCAGACACGGGGAGAACATGCAATCTCAACGCAGGGAGGACCCGGGAAGCGAAGCCGGGTCTCTTTACTGCGAAGCCGCATCGCTACCTCTGCGCCACTGTGCCACCCCATTGTTATGCCTTGTATTTCTTAAAACTGCAACATGGCCTTGAGCCCTGGGCATCTAGTAGTTCATGAAACTGAATGAGAGTAGTGAGTGAGACACAGACACTTGATGAGGTGCAAACAAAAACATCACCCTTCAAGCAGCAAGACCTTATTTTACACTTTTGTCAATGCCTCTAGAATGCTGTTTGCCACATTACGGCTCAAAAGTGAAATGTTAATCTCTCAAGTGCAATGAGAACACAACAGTATCTGCTTTCTACTGGTACAGTCAGGGGAACACAGCACCCATCCTCCCACCATTTACTGTATCCAGCATAAGGAGTCAATATATACATCAGCTCCACTATTACAGGACTCCCCAAATGTTCTCAGATGTGCTCTCAGATCACTAGAATCACCACTTTTATACTCTCTATCCAGCCAAGTGTTCATCCCTGATGGCATTTCATACCTTGTGATCAGAGCAATTTTTATTTGTATACTGCTGTCCAACCTGCCACGCTATGCAGTGGCAGGTGTGCTGAAATAGAATAAGGAACCTGCTGATGAGGTAAGTGTGACTTGCTTACATCAACTCAAGTAGGCAGAATAAATAAGCTGTTACCGCACAAAGCACAAGGTTATTTATTCAGATACCTGGGGGTGGACATCTCTGCGACTCTTAAATGACCTTAGTGTCTCTAACTGTCGATGTGGTTTGAAGGACACGAAGGACTCCATCTCCTCATATTCCTCCCTTTCTCTACCTTTTTAGTTTAAATTTTCATTGATTAAGACAAATATATTGACTTGTGTTATATACTGTAAGTTCCATGCTCCCCGTATCACCCCTTTCCCAGTTCTGGTCTGAAATAAAATCTATGACTACTTTTTTTTTTTTAATAGAATTTCAGAAGGTCCTCTGTAAAACAATTTTCTATGCTCTGCGACAGGTTAACCCTGGGTGGGGTGCCCAGGTCTGCCTTCCCATCTTTGCATTGTATAATCAGCCGTCAGTCTAGTTTGACACGGACTGAACTCTCCTTCAAATCCCCCACCTTCTTTCTTTATTTCCCTCTGTGATGTGCATGTGAAAATCAGGCCCTCTTATTCTCTATGCTTTTTCACATGGTTGATATAGAGGCTGGTAAAGTTTTTCCATTCAATAAATCAAAAGATCATTTGAAAACTGTACATTGTGCTTACTTAGGTAGTCTTTTGTCAGTCATGTCCCAACCCACTATATCCTAACACAGGGTCACGGGGGTCTGCTGGAGCCAATCCCAGCCAGCACAGGGCGCAAGGCAGGAACAAATCCCAGACAGGGCGCCAACCCACCGCAGCACACATACACACACACACACACACCAAGCACACACTAGGGACAATTTAGGATCGCCAATGCACCTAACCTGCATGTCTTTGGACTGTGGGAAGAAACCCACACAGACACGAGGAGAACATGCAAACTCCATGGAGGGAGGACATGGGAAGTGAACTCAGGTCTCCTTACTGCAAGGCAGCAGCGCTACCACTACGCCACTGTGCCGCCCTAGTCTTTTGTATTATACCAAATTTATTTGGTGACCTGAAAAAATTAAATGGTATAAACAAAAATAGAGGAAATCAGGAAGGGGCAAATACTTTTTCACAGTACTGCATGTTCTACTGTCACCTAAGGTTCTCTTTCTTTTAGATTTCTCCCCTATGTCCCCCTCTGTACTGCTCGAGGTACTATGGCAGCCAAACTAGCACTGGCCTCCCGCTGGAGATCCCCCCAGTGTATCAATTCAGCCCACTGGAAGTCATCCTTTCATAACCTCTCTCTCTTGGAACTTTGTGCTGTGGATCAACAACTCTTCCAGTTCGACAATTCAGAGATGGTTTGTTGTAGTTTGGTTGATAACACTTGTCTGCAATAAAATCCACCCTGCCACAAAAACAAAGCTGATGTACTTTATAGATTCAATACAGTATATTTATTTAATACTGTAAGTATATTTCATGCTCCGAATATTATCTGATGTTGTAACAGACGGCCAGAAGCTCAACCTGGCTGGGACGCCCAGGGACTGGAAGGATGGGAGAAGGCAGCTACTTTGGGACACTGCTTCCCCCCAAGACACTAGATGTTAGATTCCCTGCAGTGTAGCGGTGCCCCGGATTCCCGTAGGGCACCCTGGGATATGGAGTTCAGCATCACAGCCCAGCTGGGTACCGTGGGTGCCGCCATGGGACGCTGTGGGAAGATGGTGGGAGACGAAGTTTTCACCTAGTAAAAGTAAAAACTGCAAAATAATAATCACAATTCTCTTTTTCTTTCTCCTCCACACCTCCCAGCATGCTTTGAGACCCAGAAGTGCTGAGATGTCACATGGACAGAAGAGCAGAAACACTTCCAGGTCAGGCACTATATAAAGAATAGCTGAAAACCCAGCAAGCGAGCCAGAGTCGGGTGGAGGTGGACAAAGCTTGCTGGGAGGTGTGGAGGAGTAAGAGAATTATGATTATTATTTTGCGGTTTTTACTTGTGTTATTGTGGCTGTGGTGCTTGGAGGGCACCGTAAGAAGAAAGAATTAAAAAAATTACTTCTTGGCGCTTTTACCTTGTGTGCTGTGTGTCTGTCTTTTGGGTTTAAGAGGCAACAGTGACCCCTAGCGTCCACAATGTATATTATGAGCTAAAAAATGACAATTTTCCTCATTCTAAATGTTAATTGAGTTTTTGCACTTAATCTGTATTTTTTTCTATCTTCTTACTCCTTCAAAATCGTCAGGAATTTATATTTAGAAGGTTATAAACATGCCTTTTATTGTCCAGAAGATAGCAAGATGTTGTTTAAATGGTTTTTACAAAAATATGCAAAATCATGTTGATCTGTCCAGTGACTTCACCAGGTAACAGAATGGTAAAACAATGGACCTCCTTCCTTTATTGGGTTATTGGTTGATCATCCCTAATCCAAAATGTCTGGTACCAGAAGTACTTTGGATTTTGAATATTTTTGGATTTTGGAATATTTGCATATATATATAATGAGATATTCTGGGGACACTATTGATCAAGTAGGGAAATGCAGGCAAAGCAGCTAAATGACGTTGCACGTATAATAATTCATATCACTGAGCAGTTATTTTAATTTGCCTTGATGTCCTACTAAACCTCAAAAGTGATGAATATGATGTACAGAATGTATTTTAGTTGCCTTTTAAGAGGGTCTTTGCTGCATTTTTCCACTGAAGAACTTTTTTGGTTTTTCGCCATTTTTGTCTACCTGTTGTCACTTGTCAGGGAACTGGCCGATGGCTCTGGTTTCACTGCATCCTGCCCACTGTGCTGGAGGCTGTTAACCGACCAACAAGGCAGTACATTCAGTTTTTATACGGTGTGGGTGTACATACATAAAACAGAACATATTTTTTACAACATGAAAAGGTAATTTGCAGCAGTGTCTGGCAGTTTCCCTGACTCCCAGAAGGCAGAGGAGAGCCGTTACAATGGCGTCCATGTTCTTGCACACGCAGTTGCTTAGCACAGCATAGTCTCCTCAAATGCAGGTGGCGGTGTCTCGATGGGAGGTTGGGTTTCAGGTGAAAGGCTGCTCTACCAGCCAATAAAGGTCTACTGCATCATGCTTGCATATGTATGAGGTTGATTAGCACAGTCCATGCATGGTTATTTCCTGGTGGGGTTTGAGGCACGTTCATGTACACACGTTTACAAGATGATTGTGACTTATAAAGGTAAATTGTGTAGAAATGTGCGTATGCCAGGTTTTATAAATAAGATTTTTAATTTCTCTGTTTCTCAATGTATGCATATTTTTATGGGCAAATCCAAGCAAAGTTTTATAAATGAGAAGTAGGCTGTGAATTTCTCCCCTTGTGGCGTCACCTCAATGCTAAAAAAGTTTCAGATATTGGAGCATTTCAGATTAGAGATGTCCTGTCCAATCTGTACAAAGGTGGAAAACTACAAGGGACTAGTTGAGGAGCTGGTCTCTTCCTACTTAGCACTTGGGTGCAGCACGTCTTAAAAAATACATTTCCAACACTTTCATTTGGTTTTTTTTTCCTCCAAAAACATGGAAGCAATCTGACGACCACAAGGAAAGGACATCGCTCAAAGGGTTAGACGTTCTAGACGAACGTGGAGAGAGTCTATGATGGCAGGCATTCCACTGTGAAAGACCTTCAGCAGATTATAAGAGAAAAAAAATAAACTACATACTGTAGTGACTACTTTTTGTAAGTAATAACTCAATTTAAAGCAATATCATGTGTAACTTATCATTTATCTATATTACATTTTTTTCTCTAAAATACTGCTTTTACATTTAAACCTTTCCCCTCTCAAAAACTGGATTCTAAAATCTATAAAGAGCACCTAAAGTTTTTGATGGAAGCTAATTCTCCTTTTAGCATACCAGTGTATTAGGCCGGGTGGTGGTGGCCTCATGATGTTGCTTCCTAATTCTCCTCAATTTAATTTAAAAAAAAAAGTTTACCACATAATCTGGTGGTACACAATCATCTAATCTTTGGTTGGAGAATGACACACACAACAACAACAATTTTCAGGACCATAAATGGACTCTCACCTTGGAAGAGACAATCCTGTTGTCGGGATAGCGCTGTGGGATGTAGGCCTCAGCACCTGGTGGGGGCTCACGATGTCCAACATATATTGTTCGGCTGTCCACCCAATTTTCTTCTCCCGCACACTGCAAGAAACCAAAGCCGTCAGAGTTACACAGAGCTGCTGCCAAAGAATACAAGACACCCATTTGCTGACTCTCAAGAAGGTGGCCCCCAAGCACACAACAATATGGTTGTATTACTGGTTTAGTGTATACTTTGTGTTATTCAATGGTGCAGAACCTTCACCCTGTATGGCAGTTTTATGCATTCACGTCATTAACAAAAGCTGCAGCTGTAGAGCACCTCACAATTAGCAACTTCACAGGCATTTGTGCCACATTCCTGAAGCATGACGAGTATCAATCACTAACTTCTATGTGCAACGTGTGACACAAAATAAGAAAGAGAGCAAACATGGCACAGGCAGGAGAAGCAAAGAAAGAATGAACCAATATATATATATATATATATATATATACATATATACACACTTATAGGAATCTTTGGATCACTTTCTCAATTTCTCATTTATCTAATCAACTAATCAACCAGCCACAGGGCAGTTGC
>JANRMT010062834.1:56782124-56827641 GCA_026402145.1 Polypterus bichir lapradei
ATATATATATATATATATATATATATATATATATATATATATATATACACCATGTTTCCCTGAAAATAAGACAGTGTCTTATATTAATTTTAGGTCCAAAAAATGCACTAGGGCTTATTTTCAGATAGGTCTTATTTTTATTGAAGTTCAAAAAAGTAAAGTACATTTATTCCTGTTCAACAATTATACGGTACAACTACCGGTACGTTAACGGCTGTTCAACAATCAAATCAACATGTACGGTATTCATGTTCTACAAACTACTGTACGAGGGGGTACCCAAAAGAATCTGCAATAGCGCCGCGCTGGACGGAGCCCCCGGAGCACACACCTCCCCCGCCACGGCAGGCGAGCACAGAACAACTTACTCCGAGGTAGTGCCCCAAGTTTCAACCCCGTCTCCTGCCGTTCTCGAGGCTGCAAACCCCCGCCTCCCGCCAGAGAAAAACGCCGCACCTCACCCCTTCCTAAACAAGAAAAGATTTTTCTCGCCTAAAAAAAGGTGAAATGCCGCACACCTACACAGCAGGAAACAAAAGCCCACAACCACACGCCGACCACAAAGAACCAGAAGAAGCAAAAAAACAGGTTGAAAGCTGTTCCACACTCACCCACCGCAGCAGGAAAAACGTGCAGCCCAAAAGCCCCGGCCAGAGCAGCGCTACCAGTATCACAGACTCCCTTGGGCACCCCCTCCTATGTTAACTCTGGTTTAACAATCAACATGTATTCAGGTTATACAAACTACCATATGTTAACTGCTTCTACATTTATTCAAATACAATCATGTCTTCTTCTTCTAGAATATCATCATAACTCTCCATATCTGAACCTGCAATTCCTTCTTGGATTTCTTTTGACTTAATTTCCTTTAGAATTAATGGCCCCAATCTCTCATGTGCAGCAATACCGCTCTCCTTAAATGAACATTTCTTGTCCAGGTAACCTGCTCGTAGTGCATTGGCAACACAGCTTTCAGTGATTTTATCCCATGAATTCTTCACCCAAGTCACCACCTCTTGCAGCTTAGGATTCACAAAGTTCCCCTGCTGATTTCTATCCATTCTGTTTTCAATGTAATCATTGACTTCTATTTGCAAATGGTTATTGAATGGCTTGTTTATTGCAATGTCAAGTGCCTGGAGATAGGCTGTCATTCCTGCAGGAATCATTATCTGATCTATTCGTCTCTCTTTAAGGAAGTTCTTCATGTCTTTAGCGTGGTGAGTGCTAGCAGAATCCCAGACTAGCAGACCTCTTTGGACACCTTGCAAAACATGTGGAAACATTAAATCTACCCACTTTCTTATAACGGCTTGAGTGCACCATGCCTTCTCGGTTTCAAGAACATAAATACCTAAAACATAGTCAGTCTTCTCTTTCTTGCCCTTAGTGATGATAAGAGGTGGGATCTTCTTTCCATCCAGACGAATTGCTAAAATGCAGGACACCCGTGCACTTTCATAACCAGTGGAGGGAATGTAGATTGACGAGGCGCCCCTCTGATCAATTGTCATTTGAGATCTTTGACCCATATACACTGCAGTTTCATCCATAGCAATCATGTTGGAGAATTGGTATTTAGTAAAGTCTATGTTGTCAACAAAAGACTTAAATGCTAATGCACGTTTAATAATTTCAGTGTCATCCAGCTTGAACAGTGTTGTTGATTTTCCTAGAGACAGATCATATCGCCGAAGGAAGCCATCCAGCCAGTGTTGTGATGCTTTGAAATTGGCTGGGCCTAATTCTACCGGTATGTGAGGTGCCATTGCAAGAGCAAATGCTTGAATATCAGCCCTACGCACAACCAAAGCCTTTGCTCTCTTGTCAGCAATCCATTCACAGATGACGTCTTCCAGCTCAGTAAATAATGGCTGCCGACCTGATCCACACTTGCACTTCTTAGCATGTCCCTCATCCATCTTGTGACTGAGGTTGTCATACTTTGCACTCCATTTTCGTACCATGCAGATATCCAGCTTATACTCCTTGCAAAAAGCTGTTAGATTCTTTCCCTGGGAGTTTTCCACAATCCCTTTTTTGTACTCAACGGAGTAGCTCTTTCTTTTTACACTCATCTTGTCTGGGGGTAAAAATATTTATCCGATGTTATGCTGGACAAAAGACAACGTTTACTCTTTTACCTACTTGTAAAAGCGCCTTACCTTGTAACCAGGGCAACTTCTAAGCTAAATATGGCAGCTCTCAGGACAGATACAAAAATGGCGGATTAGCGGTAGGTGTTATTTTCAGGGGAGGGCTTATATTAGTGATACATTAGAAATTACTGCTAGGTCTTACTTTCGGGGAAAAACGGTACATACAGTATATATATATATATATATAAGTACCATGGCATTCGTAGTCTGAATCACAATCTGATTGTATGGTGATTACCTACCAGGTAACGCTTGTGGTTGGTCTGCAAGTCGGCAAACATCTGCCACATCAGTTACGAGAGGCAGATCATATATATTATATATAGATATACATGGAAGAGAAGGTCTGTGATACGGTTTGCATATTTGTGCAGCTGGAGATCCACAAAGGGAGAAAATGAATCACGTATCATAAAGTAGTTTTTATTCCTGAGCTTTCAACCCCTACCAGGAACACCGCAACGCCGTCAGAAGAAAGGACTCACTATCATTGATCTATACGCATACTAAATTAACAGGACATACATTTGATTGGGACGATGTACAAGTAAAATTTAAAGCCAATAATAAAAGTGCCAGAGAACTGGCTGAATCCTGGTTATCAAATGAGAACGCCATCAGCAGACACTTGGACATAAATCCAGCATATGCAAACTTAAGAAGAACTTATTCTTAATAAACAAGACTTTACACCCAATAACTGCCCCCCCCCACCCCCCGACCACATGGACCTAACCACCCTCCTGTTGAATCCCCCCCCCCCCCCCATAAGTTATTGCTATATATTGCCTTTGATTCTTGTAAGTCTAAGCATTATCCTCTGATGAAGACCCCTGATAGGGGTTGAAAGCTCAGGAATAAAAACTACTTTATGATACGTGATTCATTTTCTCCCTTTGTGGATCTCCAGCTGCAAATATATATACATATATATATTTATATACACACATACAGTTAGGTCCATAAATATTTGGAGAGAGACAACTTTTTTCTAATTTTGGTTCTGTACATTACCACAATAAATTTTAAATGAAACAAATCAGATGCAGTTGAAGTGCAGACTTTCAGCTTTAATTCAGTGGGTTGAACAAAACGATTACATAAAAATGTGAGGCAACTAAAACATTTTTTTAACACAATCCCTTTATTTCAGGGGCTCAAAAGTAATTGGACAATTGACTCAAAGGCTATTTCATGGGCCGGTGTGGGTAAGTCTGTCGTTATGTCATTATCAATTAAACAGATAAAAGGCCTGGAGTTGATTTGAAGTGTGGTGCTTGCATGTGGAAGATTTTGCTGTGAACAGACAACATGCGGTCAAAGGAGCTCTCCATGCAGGTGAAAGAAGCCATCCTTAAGCTGTGAAAACAGAAAAAACCCATCCAAGAAATAGCTAAAATATTACGAGTGGCAAAATCTCCAGTTTGGTACATCCTGAGAAAGAAAGCAAGCACTGGTGAACTCAGCAATGCAAAAAGACCTGGACGTCCACGGAAGACATCAGTGGTGGATGATTGCAGAATCATTTCCATGGTGAAGAGAAACCCCTTCACAACAGCCAACCAAGTAAACAACACTCTCCAGGGGGCAGGCGTATCGATATCTATCTATCTATCTATCTATCTATTCAAGTCTACCATAAAGAGAAGACTGCATGAAAGTAAATACAGAGGGTGCACTGCAATGTGCAAGCCACTCATAAGCCTCAAGAATAGAAAGGCTAGATTGGACTTTGCTAAAGAACATCTAAAAAAGCCAGCACAGTTCTGGAAAAACATTCTTTGGACAGATGAAACCAAGATCAACCTCTACCAGAATGATGGCAAGAAAAAGGTATGGAGAAGGCGTGGAACAGCTCATTATCCAAAGCATACCACATCATCTGTAAAACACGGTGGAGGCAGAGTGATGGCTTGGACGTGCATGGCTGCCAGTGGCACTGGGACACTAGTGTTTATTGATGATGTGACACAAGACAGAATCAGCCCAATGAATGACCCAAAACAATGACCCAAAACATACAATGACCCAAAACATACAGCCAAAGCAACCCAGGAGTTTATTAAAGCAAAAAAGTGGAAAATTCTTGAATGGCCAAGTCAGTCACCTGATCTTAACCCAACTGAGCATGCATTTCACTTGTTGAAGACTAAACTTCAGACAGAAAGGTCCACAAACAAACAGCAACTGAAAGTAAAGCCGCTGCAGTAAAGGCCTGGCAGAGCATTAAAACGGAGGAAACCCAGCATCTGGTGATGTCCATGAGTTCAAGACTTCAGGCTGGCATTGCCAGCAAAGGGTTTTCAACCAAGTGCTAGAAATGAACATTTTATTTCCAGTTATTTAATTTGTCCAATTACTTTTGAGCCCCTGAAATGAAGGGATTGTGTTTTTTTAACTTACTTTAGTTGCCTCACATTTTTATGCAATCGTTTTGTTCAACTCATTGAATTAAAGCTGAAAGTCTGCACTTCAACTGCATCTGAGTTGTTTCATTTAAAATTCATTGTGGTAATGTACAGAACCAAAATTAGAAAAAAGTTATCTCTGTCCAAATATTTATGGACCTAACTGTATATATACACACACACACACACACAAACAATTCTACTTTGAGAATTGCAGAAATGTGACAAACAGGTAAGACAGTGTAGAGGAGGAAAAGGAAGTTTTCTGAGCTTCCAGGGGTAAATACTCAACAGAACTGTGAAATTTAGTTTGACACTTAAATGTCTTCCCTTAGGCAATGCGTAGACAGCAAGAGTAATAAAATGAGGCAATACAGCGAAAAAAATGGAAAAGAATGTCTGTTCAAAGCTACACTGCACCGTCCATCCTTACATCTCAAAGACATAAATTACACTGGTCAGCTTTGATTGGGAATCTAGTGTGGAATTTGGACACTGACCAGGACATACAGCTCTGGAATCGTCCCAAAACGGGTGTAGCAGAGAGGTCAAATGGCATAACCCATGACAAAAAATGAAGAGAGAATATGTTCTTTTTGTTTCTTGTGGTTTTGATCTTTTATTATTCTGCGTGTTTCCTCGTTGACGCCACTATTTTCTGGTGTCTGATGCTGGACAACATGAAGTGTAGTATGTTGTGCACATAGAAGCATCCAGACTCTGAGTAACCAAATATTACTGGTCAAACATCAACTGAAAGTTAAGTAATTAGGAAAGAATTTCAGGTGTTGACTCGTGCTCTGTTTTGTAGCTTTGATTGTGGTTTTGTCCTTGTAATGTGATGAAAAGATTATGAATCTAATAAACCGTCCCTGACTCCTAAATGGGAGCTCTCTAGGAAGAAAATTTAAACTGTCTCTTGGAACTTCCACCTCATAGATAGCACCTCATTTGTCGCAATGGGGAAATTTAGCCCTTTATAAAACCTCCCAAAAATACAAATATTATAACAAAAAACAACAACCTCCCTTAAACACACTCAAAAATTACAAAAAATGAATAAACCTTCTGGATTGGCTTATAAAAGAGCAGGCACAGTTAGGCACTCTATATACGTGTTATCGTAGGTATGGAGGAGCCCTGCAGCGTTTCTTGACACACTTCTGCTGATCATTTCATTGTCTGAAAGTCCTCAGTGTTAGTTTGTCAGAGGATGTGCAGCCTTACTCATAATGGCACTCAGTTTTCTTTTAATTCTCTCCTTTGGAAGACCAACAGGGGATCCAGAGTGTGTCCCATATAACTGAGCCTGTCCTTTTAATCAGCTTGTTGATTCGGTTGGCCACTCCTGAAGTGATGTTACCAGCCCACCACACCACAGCTTAGAAAATCACACAGGCCATCATAGAGTCGCAGAAGATGTGAAGGATGTCATTGCCCACATTAAAGGAATGCAGCGTCTTAAGAAAGAAGAGCCTGCTGCCCATTTACCTGTGACATCTGCTGTTCGCTCTGTACTGGTTACAGAGCTTGTGAGGAGAGGCATAGGCAATTTTAAAATTTAGGGTTGGCAGAGAGGGCCATGGTGCTGCTTCACACATCCAACATCCTGTGTTTCATTCCCACACCTCTTCTTCATCTTCATTGTACTCTGGTTTTCTCCTCACATTCCCGAAGATGTGCAGGTTAGGTTAACCAGTTATTCTAAATTGGCCCTGTGTGGGTGTGTGTGTGAGTGGGTCGTAATATGGACTGGCATCCTGTCCAGTGCTGCTTCTGATTTTGTACCCAATGCAGCTCTCTGCAACCTGGAGTTTGACTAACAAGTTTGAGAATATTACTTATTAAGCCATCCTCTTCTCTTTTTCTTGTTTTGCAGGACCGTTGTGCCAGAGAATACCATGGATTCAGAAAACATTCTGACCTCTTCACTTTCTGCACACTTTATCGTGCTGTAGCTTTCATTTTAAATGGATACATTTCACATTTCTGCCCATCACTCCACACTCAATAACACATAATGTCTAAGTGAAAGACTTTTTTCAGAAAGGTTTGTAAATATATTAAAAAGTTCTAAATTGAAATTTCTCGTTCTTGTTCAACCCTTTGCTGTGGTCAGGTGCACCCTGTTTGCTTTAACTCTCCTTGAGCTGTGCTGAGGACTTGACTGGAGTCCGCCTGTGCCAAATTCAGTTGATTGGTTGTCATTTAGAAAGGCAAACACCTTTGTATTTAGGGTTCTACAGTTCCACGACAGCACAAAAAGCAAGCCGTTGAAGTCCAAGAAACTCTTTGTAGACCTCCGTGATCAGATTGTGGTGAGGCATAAAGAAGGGCAAGGGGATAAAACTGTTTGTAAAGTTTTCAGTGTTCCCAGGAGCTATAATTGTGAAACAGAAAATATGTGGAACCACCAGGATTCTTCCCAGAAGTTGGTTGACTGGCCAAACTGAGTAAATGGGCAAGAAGGTTCATAGTCAGGGAGATGACTTAGAACTCAATGATCAGTCTAACAGTCCTCTGCTGAGATGGGAGAAGCTGTCGAAAGGACAACCATCTATGGTAGAGTAGCTAGAAGGCAGCCACTGATGAGTTAAAGGCCTATGACAGTTTCTATGAGAGCATGAGGAAAATAAATTCTCTGAACTCTTTGGGCTGAACTTCAAAAACCATATCTGGCAAAGGCCAGCCACTGTTCACCACTGGCCTAATACCATCCCTACGGTGAAGAATTTTGGTGGCAACATCATGCTGTGGGGGTGCTTCTCGGTGACAGGGACCAGTCAGAATTTAGAAGAAGATAAATGTAGCCAAATCCAGGGAGGTCCTTGAAGGAAATCTGCTCCAGGGTGCACGTGACAGGAGTGACGGATCACCTTTCAGCAAAACAATGACCTGAAGTAAACAGCCACGACAATGCTGGAGTGGCCATGGGACAAGTCTGTGACTGTCTTTGAGTGGCCCAACCAAAGCCCAGACTTAAATCCCAGAGAACATCTGTGGAGAGACCTGAAGATGACGTTTTAAAGACACCAATATAACGAAGCCTGAGAGGATCTGCCAGGAAGAATGGGATCAACTGCCCAAATCCAGATGTGCAAAGCTTGCAGAGTCTTACCTTAAAAAGATTTGAAGCTATAAGTGCAGGCTTCTACAAAGTATGGAATATAGGGTCTCAATACTTTGAGGAATGAGAGATTTCAGGTTTTGTTTTTTAATACATTAGCAAACCTTTCTGAAAACCTGTTTTTGCTTTGTCATTATGGGTTATTGAGTGTAGATTGATGGGCAAGAGTGTCATTTCTATCCATTTAAAATGAAGTCCACGACACAAATGTGTACAGAGAGTGAAGGGCCTGAATAGTTTCTGAATCCATTGCAACTGACACGCTTGTTATCACTTGGTCTCACAATTGGCTTGCAGATGGCGGAGGCCTTCCTGAGCTAAATCCATCAGAAGGGGCCTTGATATGCGGACAAATGCACCGCTGCACGCTGATGCCGCTCCCTCCAGGTCAAAAGGTGCGAGGTTTGTGGCATTAATGCGGCTTTATCAGCTCCACTCTGCTCTCTCTTTAATAGTTATGTAACTGGAGATGTATCCCGATTATTTTAAACTTCTATTCTTAGCTGGGACAGCCATCCATCTGTTCGCAGTAGTTTCAGCTCTAGTCTTTGTCTTCTGTAGCGAGGTGTCAAAGAGGGAGCAGCAGTGTGATGAACCCAAACCCCTATAGGTCATGGTAAGCATTGACAGTCATGATAAACATGTCACCTGCTCATCCAGCATTCAACAGACAGACACCATCCTCATAAAAAAAGGCTTTTCCCTGTGCAGGAATGGGTCGAGGATTGGGGAAAGACATGCATGAAACACAATCTGTGCCCCACAACTCTTGCAAGATAATAACGATAATACATTTTATTTATATAGCACTCTTCCCATGCTTAAACTGCTTCACAAAAAATCTAAATTAACAACGCTGGACACAAAATAATATCTGCATAAAACACTAAATAAAGATAAAAGCCAAAAACACACAGCTTTTAATCAGAACAAGAGACCATAAACCAGAATAGAAATACAAAATACTACAAGAAAACCCTGAACAAATAACAAATGGACGTGGAGAAATTTGTTGGTCCCCTCACAGCTCATTGGAAACAGTGTATGCTTCCTGAAAAGTGAGGACATGAAGAGAAATTGTCCCCTGTCTCTGTACCTTCATGCCATAGATATGTCATTGAGTAAAACAAAGAGTGACAAGAGATGGAGTGTTGCTTATTCTACCAAGATATTCTAAAATGGCCTGGTGCCCCTAGAAAAGATCCTAAATAACTGGACTGGAGTGATTTTCAAACTCGCTGTTTCCTTGAATCTAAGCCACCATTCAGTCGATTTAAATGGAGAAAAGTTGTCACTCTGCTGTTGGGTATCACCAGATATCCCACACTGAACATGGACCAGAGAGAGTTGTCTGAGGAGATCAAAAAGAAAATGACAGACCAGCATGTGAAATGCAAAGGCTAGAAGACCACCATCTCCAAGCAGCTTGATGTTCCTGTGGCAACACCTGGAAATATTGTTAAAAAGTTTAAGGTCCATGGAACCATAGCCAACCTCCCAGGATGTGGCCACATGAAGAAAATCAACCCCAGAATGGGACAAAGGATGGTGAAAATGGTAGACAAAAGAGATATGAGCTGATCCATCAATGTCTGATTGTACCATCCATTGCTTTTTGAGTGACAGTGGGCTCAATGGAAGAAGAAAGGAAAACATAAAAAAGCCCAACTAGAATATGCTAAAATGCATCTTGATAAGCCACAATGCTACTGGGAGAATGTCCTTTGGAAAGATGAGACAAAAATGGAGTATTTTGGAAAGTAACATCAGATCTGTGTCCACAAGTGTGAAAATGAAGCTTTCAAAGAAAACAAAACACCATAGCTACTGTGAAACATGGAGGAGGTTCGGTTATGTTTTGGGGTGCCTTGAGTCCTTGCGGAAACCAATGAAATCTCAAGACTGTCGAGACATTCTGGAGTAAAATGTGCTGGTCAGTGTTAGAAAGCTCTGTCTGAGTTGCAGCTCATGGATCCTCCAACAGGATAAGGAGCCAAAACACACAGCTAAATGCAGCCAAGAAAGGCTAAGAACATAACATAGGACTGTTCTGAAATGCCCTTCTGTGAGCCGTGATTTGAATCCCGCTGAACATCTATAGGAGGAACTGAAGCGTTTGGCCTGGAGAAGACCCCCTTTCAAACCTGATTTAGCTGGAAGCTGGAACAGTTTGCTTAGGAAGAGTGGGCCAAACTGGCAGTGGACAGACGCAGATGTCTTACTGAGAGCTCCAGGAACTGCTGGTTTGCAGTGATTGCCTCTTCAAGTTGTGCAACAAAATATTAGTCTACAGGTGCCATCACTTTCTTTCTGTGCCATTGTCATTTGTGTTATTATTTCAAATATTCTGTTGGATCCAAACTCTAAAGCAAACTCTGACTTTTGTTAAATGTGGAATAAACAACAATGGGTTTCAGCAACTTTTGTCAATTTCAGGTTATTTCAGTGTCAATTATGGGTTGCTTTTTTTCATGGAGGGATACCAACAAATGTGTCCATGTCTGTAATTTTTTTTTTTGTTCTTTATTTCACCTTATACAATTTCTTGTATTAGGAATTTGTTAGTTTTCACATACCCCTTGGGGTCAGGGCACAGGGTCAGCCATTGTACAGCGCCCCTGGAGCAATTACAGGTTAAGAGTCTTCCTCAAGGTCCAAGCGGAGTAAGATCTCTTTTGGCAGTGATGGGGATTCGAACCGGCAACCTTCTGGACACCAGCACAGATCCTTAGCCTCAGAGCCACCATTTTGTGATACAAAGTTATAATACTGGAAAATAGGAATGTCAATCAGCAGTTCATGGAAATGTAATCTTGTTGGCATAATGAAAAGTGTCAACTGGATGTTAATAGATGGTCACCTTGCCACCATTGTGGCGGATACCTGGGTCCCATGCCCGGCCGGGACGCCCCTTCGACACTTCGTCCAGGGGAACAGCTATGTGTTACACACTACTTCCCCGGAACGCCAGGGGGAGCTGCACAGCTTCCTGAGCCCATCTGGGTGGCAATGCAGCCACATGCAGGTTATCAAGCACCTGCAGCATTTCCAAGTGAGCTATAAAAGGAGCCAGCAGCCACCACTCTGGGAGGAGGAGGACAACACTTGCTGGGAGAAGTGGTGATGAAGACTAGTGTGCTTTTGTTTTCGTATTTACTTTGTGCCCCCCCAGCTGAAGAAAAATAAATTTCTTTTATTTTTACGTGTGCCTCTGGGTCTGTGTGTGCCGGGTCGGGTGCCCATATAGCACCTTTTTGCCACACCATAAAAAAATTTATATTATAAACAATTTGGAAGAATACTCATTTCCTCTAGTATTTCTGAATCTCTCTCTCTCTCTCTCTCTCTCTATATATATATATATATATATAGATATACAGTACAGGCCAAAAGTTTGGACACACCTCCTCATTCAATGTGTTTTCTTTATTTTCATGACCATTTACAGCACTCCATCACTCTCCTTCTTGGTCAAATAGCCCTTACACAGCCTGGAGGTGTGTTTGGGGTCATTGTCCTGTTGAAAAATAAATGATCGTCCAACTAACCTGACTTCTGCACAACACAACTGCTGGTCCCAACCCCATTGATAAAGCAAGAAATTCCACTAAATAACCCTGATAAGGCACACCTGTGAAGTGAAAACCATTTCAGGTGACTACCTGTTGAAGCTCATCGAGAGAATGCCAAGAGTGTGCAAAGCAGTAATCAGAGCAAAGGGTGGCTATTTTGAAGAAACTAGAATATAAAACATGTTTTCAGTTATTTCACCTTTTTTTGTTAAGTACATAACTCCACATGTGTTCATTCATAGTTTTGATGCCTTCAGTCATGAAAATCAAGAAAACACATTGAATGAGGAGGTGTGTCCAAACTTTTGGCCTGTACTGTATATAATCCAACATCTGTCTGTCTGTATGTCTGTCCTGTTTTCATGAGAGAACTACTTAACGGATTTAGATCTTTTTTTTCTATAATTTGCTTGAATATTCTGGTTGATTTTGCGACTTCTGTCGTTGCGCTAAGTATCATAGTTCGCTTGCAGTACCGTTTCATTTGCGTAAATCCGAGAGAGACGCAGCGGGCCAAGGGGAGGGAGGCGGACCCCTCCTCACTCACCTGTCAGCTTCGAGGCGTTCCTTCCCTCCGCTTAGCTAGTGAACGAGAGAACTGCTTAACGGATTTAGATCAGGTTTTTATCTATAATTTGAACAAATCCCAGGCAGGGTGCGCACACACCAAGCACACACTAGGGACAATTTAGGATCGCCAGTGCACCAACCTGCATGTCTCTGGACTGTGGGAGGAAACCCACGCAGACGCGGGGAGAACATGCAAACTCCACGCAGGGAGGACCCGAGACGCGAACCCAACTCTCCTTACTGCGAGGCAGCAGCGCTACCACTGCACCACAGTGCCGACCATTTCACTTTCACCAAACAATAAATCTTTTAATTCTCACGGATATGCCTCTTCATTGGGAAGAAACACTACTTTTCCCTGATGGCAACACAAATTAGACGATCTACAAGTCTCCGACTTTAAGTTTGAAGCCGAACAATATCTACATCTGTCATATCACCTATGTCCATATATTCAATCTCTTTTCGGTGTTCCATAATTTCACAGAGTAATGATTTCCGTTTGCTTGCTTTAATGCGATCTTTACTATCTGTTTTTTGAGACTTTAGAATTTTAGTACTTTCATAATCTGTAACCTGCTCTGCATGTGTATCGTGCCAAAGTTTTTGAACCTCTTTACAATGTTCTACTTTGTCATCTACTCTTTGTCTTTTATTTCTGACACTGCTTGGAGCTGAGAGCGCAGGAACTGTGTCTGATAATAGCATTCACACGAATGAGAAGTGAGTGGACTGTGGGCGCACCAGCCACTCCACGTCTTTACCGCTCGCGTATGCAGATTTCACTTTCACCAAACAACAAATCTTTTAATTCTCACGGATACGCCAGTTCATTGGGAAGAAACACTACTTTTCCCTGATGGCAACACGAATTAGACGATCTACAAGTCTACGACTTTAAAGCTGAACAATATCTACATACTTCTGTCATATTACCCATGTCCATATGTTCAATCACTTTTCGCTGTTCCGTTATTTCACCCAGTAATAATTTCCATTTCTTTGAACTAATGCGATCTTTACTATCAGTTTTTTGAGACTTTCGAATTTCAATACTTTCCTAATCTCTAACCTGCTCTGCATGTGTGTCGTGCCAATGTTTTTGAGCCTCTTTACGACGTTCTACTTTGTCTGCTACTCTTTGGCTTTTATTTTTCGACCCTGCTTGGAGCTGAGAGTGCAGGAACTATGTCTGACAATAGCATTCACACGAATGAGAAGTGACTGGACCGTGGGTGTGGTTGTAAATGTTTGAGAGGGGGGTCGGGACTTGGCAAAATCTCTTTGCAAAAAGTCTTGTCTCGAGGGACCTGAAATTATCTCTCGCAGGAGTTGAAATTATCTCCGAGAATGTCTCATCCCAGAATTTACTTTTACAATAGAGAGATATTAAATGTTTGCCTATATATTACTGCATAATCTATGGGAGGTTCTTACAACCCCCACAAGTTGAACTGAATTGGTATATTCTAACTACTTGAGACTGACTATAGATTAGCCTCAGTTAGTGACCTGCCTTGCTGTATGTAAGGCATGGAGGGCACATGGTTTTAAACCGTGCCTTACGTGCCCAATAGTATGAAAGTTAACGTGCTCTGTTGAATGTGCAGTGCCGTACGTTTAGAGCGTACTGAAGGCAAAGTAAAGCATCTTTAAGTTTAGAAACAAAGTGTTTGAAAAATTCCTCCACTTTTTCCACAATAAAATTAAAGATCTAAATAATTCAACTAATAGAAATCCATTAGCCATTTATATCTTTCCCAGTGTTCCCACTCGGTCGAGCTCTTTTTCTAAATTGTCAGCAGTCACATCTGCATTTTTAATGACCTGCTTTCTAAGATGAGGCCCACTACCTGTTTACTGGACCTCATCCCCACCACACTCCTTAAATCCTGCCTTCATGCCATAATGCCAACTCAAGTCAAGTCACGTTGGGGAGCGTGCACTGGTACAGTGCATTGCCGCACCCACTACATGACAAAACAACCCAGGATCCTGGTTGGCAACCCCCCAGGCAGTCCAGTCCACTCCCACCCTCCGGAAATGACCCTCTATCTGCCGCAGCCAGGTGTTACGTGGGCGACCCCTTGGCCTGGTGCAATCACTCGGGTCCCCGACAATGAGGATCTTACGAGCTGGATCACCCTCGGGTAAACGCGCCACATGGCCGTAGTGCCGTAACTGACGCTCCCTCACAATGCAAGTAATGTGCCTCATTCGGGACTCCATGAGCAACCGCTCATTCGACACAAAGTCAAACCAACAGTACCCAAGGATTTTTCGGAGAGACACAGTACCAAAGGAGTCCAGTCTTCATTTCATGTCACTGGATAGCGTCCATGTCTCGCAACCATATAGCAAGACAGGAAGCACCAGTAACAGTAAAAGGACCTTCATCCTTTTACATAGATATCAGAAGCGCCACACACCCCTTTCCAGCGACCTCATGACCCTCCATGCTCCCCAATCCGTCTACTGACTTCATAGGAAGAGTCACCAGAGATATGAATGTCACTGCTGAGGTAAGTAAACCTCTCGACGAGGTCGACACTCTCTCCGCAGACAGACACACTTCTGATGCCTTGCCTTTTATTCTATGTGTGTAACAACCTTTTTTCGTTATTCTTGTGTGGACTATTTGCTTTGAATTTTCACTAAATCTTTTAAAACAGACTTTTGGACTGAGAGATTGCTTTCAGCATGTGTTTGACCTGTGCTTGATCCTGCCTTAGCATCAGCTGCTAAAACTACAGAAAGGTTTTTTTTCCCCTTGTAACATCCATCCATCCATTATCCAACCCGCTATATCCTAACAACAGGGTCACAGGTGTCTGCTGGAGCCAATCCCAGCCAACACAGGGCACAAGTCAGGAACAAATCCCCTGGCAGGACGCCAGCCCACCACATCCCTTGTAACAGGTTATGTTTATTTTTAAGGAATGCAAAAAGTGCTATCTGCACATGCGACACACATGTATCTCTTGTGGAGACTGGCCCGGGACATAGACAGGCGGACACTGTAGGTACAAAACCCAACACACGTTTATTGTACATTACTTACAATTAGGGCTCACACACAATCCAAGTACTCCCCCAAAGTCCAGGCCTCTACCAAATGCCTCTCTTCAGGTCCGCCTTCACTCCTCTCCTCCAAGACTTTGTCTACTCCGATCCCGACTCCAGCCATCGAATGGAGGGAGGCGGCTCCTTTTATACACACCTGGACGTGCTCCAAGTGTCTCCCGATGAGCTTCCACTGCCCCTTCCTGGAGTGGCGGAAGTACCAGCTGCGCACCCGGAAGCACTCCGGGTGTCCCTGGTCTTCTTCCCCCCAGCACTTCCGGGTGTGGCAGAAGTGCTGAGGGCCAGGGCTCCATAGGCATTGGGGTGCCCCCTAGCACTGACCACATGCCCCTATAGGGTTGAGCTTCTAAGCTCCGTTCCCGTAGTCCCCAAAGCCACCAGGGCAGTCGCCCCCTTATGGTCTGGAGGAGGCGTAAGCCCTCCTCCGGTCCTTCTGGGCGTCCCGGCTGGGTACCACCCCCAGCCACTCACCACACTCTCTAATAGGGATTTTTTTAGGAGACGTTTTGGCGGTAAACGGTTCACCATAATCAGAAGCTTGCTGTCTGTCAAGCCAGGTTAGCAAGAGCACCTCTGATCTTTGACGCTCATAAGCACCGCCCCTTCTTTGAGTTCTGCCTTCATGAGGCGTTGGATTGGTTTAGAAGTGTGACACTCAGTTACCTGTTTAATTTTTCCCAACCAGTTTTAAGCAAAATTCACTCATGATTGTCTCCACGTCTGGTTTCTGCGAGACTAGCCTGGCGAAGCCTTGGATGCAGGCAGCTCTGTGAATAATCAGTGACACTCTTAACATCTTAGCACAAACAAAACAAGACAAACACCCCGTCTGTTTACACTTTATAGCACCTTTCCACTTCAAACACACCATCCCTGGACAATTTATATAGACAGAGACTGAATACAACACTATTTTTATTCATTTTTTTTTTTAACAGTTTGTGCGCTGGCAGTTAAGGGACTTGTCACACACTGAGAGCAGAACTGCCGTCCTCCTGGTTTAGAGTCTGTTTCCCTATCCACTGCTCCACACTTACTACAAATCCACATACAAATGCCTGAACACAGGAACTAGCAACCCAGGATGAGATGGGGCATGAAACAACGTCAGTTAGGACCAACATCCCCAGTGCAGGGACCACATAGGGGTCTTACACACAAACCAAATCAAGTCTCAGGTGGAAGTCAATGCCTGGCACTTGTGTTGGCAGACACACTTATTTATGCAAAGCACCATTCAGAGCTACCACAAGGCACTTAAAAGTCTAACAAGATAACAACACAAACAACAAAGAGGCTAGATGTGCTGAAACAGAATGAGTCTCAGCTGTACAGGCTGTAGGGTTTAAGAAGAGAAGACCTTAGTGACAATTAAATCATGCCAGCATTAACCACCAATAGCACAACTCCCCACCTTCCACACCACATTGGATAAAAAGGCTGCTAAATATCAAAAACCACAACACAGTGAAGGGTGACGGCGTATGGACCCTGAGAGCACAGCACACAGCGGCTTAGTCGCTAAGCACATTAGGAGCTGCACTATAATACACTTCGTCATCAGCCAATCTCCTGTAATCTCCTCTGCTCTGGCCGAGTCAGGCTTCATGACACCCGGTCTCAAGACCCCCTCACCCATACACATTTCCGCATCACTGAAGTGGGCACAGAAGGCTAATCACTAGTGACACTAAGCTTGCACAGGACAGTTCGCTGCTGCCCCACTTTAAATCCAGCCTCTAGGCCGAGTGCCCAAACCACAATCTAGGCTATGTGCTGCATACCAGCATTATCGTCATCCAGCTCAGGACCACAGCTTCTAACCCCTAACAGCCAAAAGCTAAGAAGTCAGCTATCAACCACCTCCCAGCTATGGCCATTCAGACGTCCACCCCATCATGAATTTCAACCAACGACTACAACTAATATTCAAGTTCAAGTTGACACTGTGAAATTTGCACTTCCACATATCCCATGGCCAACTGACAGCCATACATTACAAACAGAGAGTAAAAAAGACACTGAGTTAGTGACGGGCTGCATCAGTAAAACAAAATACCGTATATACTCACGTATAAGTCGGATCTTGAAACCTGAAAAATCAATCATAAAATCAAACTTCAACTTATCTGTGGGAGAACTTAAACACAAGTATATATGGTAAGTAGAAACATACATATGGATTAACAGTCAGGAGGGCATTCGGAGGTCTTAGTTTAATTGTTTTCAGAGTTCTAGAATTTCTAATTTTTGTTTATTGAATGAGAGACATTCAATTTTTGCTTAGTATTTTGTAAGAATGAGTTCCAGAGTAACAAGAACAGAATGTAATTACATCTAAACATGCATTGGCATCTTCTGCCTTTCTCCTGGCTGGGGCAGAATGATCTTCACCTTGTTTCTTGCGCTATTAAAGGGCTGGCCTCCCGTCCAGGTAATGAACCTTGCCCCATCCCGGCCAGGACACCAGCCCATCTTTGTTTATTGCTAGTTTATGGCCATTTGCTGTATTTTGTTTGTTGTTGTCGTTTTATCTGTGTCTTTTGTTGTTTGAGGCACGGTGGTACAGTGGTTATTAGCACTACTGCCTCACAGCTCACGTCACAGTTTTGACCACATTAATCAGTCCAGCATAGTTGGAAGACGCTTCTTTAGCCACCAGGGACACTAAAAGCACCACTGCGCCTTTATTATTCACTCTAAACTAGTTCAGTTCCTCCTTCTCCATTAATAATAAGAATACCGTATATACTCGCGTTTAAGTTCTCCCGCGGATAAGTCGGGCCTTTATTTTACTGTATAATTTCCAGTATTTAATAATGTCGGTCGTATAAGTCGAACGCGGAAAACTCACACTATTGGTCCAACAGATTATGATATGCTAACGCCCACCTGAGAGAGTAACGACGGAGCACACGGCCTTTTTTTGTATGTATTGTGCCTACGTGACCACACGGCAATACCCAAACTATTCCAAAGTAACGTTTGCACTGCTTTGTGTTTTTTGTATCTCACACCCTTATACACCTTTATCGTAAGAGAATCTCTTATCTAAGACGGAGCTTTCGATAAGAAGAAAATATGAAGTTGGTTTTAAATTAAACGTCGTTGAAGTGGCGAAATAAATTGATAACTGCGCTTCTGCAACAAAATTCAACCTGTCTGAGAAACTGATGCGAGATTGGAGGAGGCAAGAAGATAAAAAAAAAAATTAAGTGTCGTATTTTTGAACGGGCGTATAAGTCGGGATCTGATTTTATGATCGTTTTTTCTGGTTTCAAGACCAGACTTCTACGCGAGTATATACAGTAATTATTCTTTACATTTATATAGTGGTTTTCGTTACTACTCAAAAGAGCTTCAGTGAGTGGGGAACCACTTCAACCACCACTAATGGGTTGTTACGCCGGTCAGCCATTTTGCGCCAGTATACTCACCACATATTAACTGTTAGGTGGTGAAAGAGACATAGCCAATTAGAGACAGGGGATAATTAGGGGGCCAGAGTGACAAAGACATCAGAATACGTCCCACTCTTTACAAAGGATGCCCTGAGATCTTTTGTGATCACAGAGAGTCAGGACCTGTTTTACATCTCATCCAATGGACGGTGCCATTTTAACAGCACAGTGTCCCCGTCACTGCACTGAGGGCATTGGGATCCACATTCAGACGACAGGGTAAGCGCCCCCTTCTGGCCTCACCAACACCTCTTCCAGCAGCAACCCAAGATTTTCCTAGATGGTCTCCCATCCAAGTACTGGCTGGGCCTGAACAGGGTTTAGCGTCAGGTGAATGACCTATTTTATGAAGTGCTTATGGTATGGCTGCTAATGTCAATGCAGTTTGTGGAGCTCATCAAAGTTCCTAAAGACTTCAGAGATTTTTGCCAAAATCACAGCAAAGCAAATACTGCGGGGTTCGCTCAACACTAAGGAGACTACAGTACACAGATAGTACAGAATGTGGTAAACTTGATAGCAGAATTTAAGTAATCAACCAAGACTAATGTAATCAGAAACAAAGTCAAAACAACAAGGGGTTGAAGCCAAAAAAAAAACGTTAGATCCGAGAACCCAAAACGTTAATCTCAGTCCTGACTTCTCTAATTAAAAGCACCACCGAAACACACAAGTAATCCAGAGACTCCGACAGCCATGTCTCAGTGACATCAAGGGTTGAACTTCCGTTGGTTCATGAACTGTTGCCAACTACAGTATGTCTTCCGCCATGCAAAACCGTCCAAATTGGTGGCAGAGATGTGTCACAAAGATGGTGATGAAAACTAATAACATCAACCAAATCAATACATAAATGAAAATGTGTACAAAAATAAATTTGGTGCATCCAATGTTTTTATTAATGACAGATCTTAGGATTTAACGCCTACTTAAGTGAACAAAACATCCAGTAACCATACCACCTGCACAGCTAAGCATGTTCCGGTTTGGCCAGTACTTGGATGGGAGACCATCTAGGAAAAGCTTGGGGTGCTGCTGGAAGAAGTGTTGGTGAGTCCAGCAGGGGGGCGCTTGGCCTGTGGTCTGAGTGTGGATCTCAATGCAGTGACAGGGACACTGTGCTGTAAAAATGGCGCCATCCTTCAGGTCCTGACTCTCTCTGATCATAACAGATTTCTGGGCATCCTTTGGAAAGAACAGAGTGTATCCCGATGTCCCAGCTAAATTGCCCACCTAGTCATTCTGGCCCCTTAATCATTCCCCGTCTCTAATTAGCTATGACTCTGTCACCCCATCACCACCCAACAGCTAATGTGTGGTAAGTGCACTGGCACAAAATGGCTGCCGTCACATAATCCAAGTGGATGCTACACATTAGTGGTGGTTGAAGTGGCCCCCCCCCCCCCACCCACTGTGTAAAAAGTGCTTTGAGTAGTGACAAAAGCACTATATAAATATAAAAAATTATTATTAACACCCCCAATTCCAGTGGCATGTAACACAAGGAGTTCCTTTTAGCCCCCTGCACTCCGGATCAGGTAGATTAGTAAGTCACCACCTCTCCAACACACAGATATCCCACCTCCCTGCTCTGGTTCCTGGGCTTCTGCTTCATCAACAGGAAGAGCTGCTGTACGGAGTCAATAGTCTTCAGGGTTACTTTGTATAGCCAGTTGAGTGCTGTGCCATTTGCGTTCAGGAGAGTTTTTGTGCAACAAGAAGCTGCAGGCACACCCAACCCCGCAGAGAAGGCTTGTTATCAGTATCCGTCTTTCGGCTGAACCAGAAAAGCTTGAAGACTCCTTTTAATGGTACAGCTTGAAGCCGGATGCACTTAAAGAGAAACAGCGAGCCAGACACACACACACACACACTTGATCGAGCTGTCCCTGCCTCTTCATCATTCCAAATGCAAAGGGTTTCATCCTCTCAGGGCAATGACTGCAAGACAGCAAACATCCAGACAAAGAGCTTAGTTGTTCCCGGAGTAACTGGCGTAAATATCACAAGCTCTGTGACATGGGGGTTAGGGGGGAATTGGGACGCTCGTTAACTTAGAGCAGCAGGAGGTCACAAACCGAGTGCCACTGTCCAGAAATGTTCAAGCTTTTGGGACTATTTTATTTATTTTATTGTGTTTTGTTTTTGTTTTCATTTTATTTTTTCTGCTCTGGAAAATTGCACCTAAAAATTTCGTTGTACAAGGTCTCATTGCTACAATGACAATAAAGATTTTGATTTGATCGATTGAACTGGAAAAGATCAACCAGATAAGAACAACTCCTTATTAGCAACACAGCATCTTTCATAATTTTACACAGCCAAGGCCACTGATTAGAATGTGGGAATACTACTTACTGTATTTACTGTAGCAGGAAGGGGATTCTCGTGACAGAAAGCAGTCAGCATGTCCCGTGAGCCTAAAGTTTTAGTGCCAGGCTGTGTCTCGCAGGCCATTGATCAACCAAAAAAAAAACATCTGCCACACTCAGCGGGGACTCTGCTCAAAATAGTTTGACTCGTTCTGCACCAGTCAGATGTCCGGGATGCAGAACACTTCTGGTTGTCAAACGAGTGTACCTGCGAGAGACGTTGCTTCGAGCCAGAAGTCTAATTATTTTTACAAACCATCGATTGCAAGGTCAGGAAGTTGCACATGGTCAGCAAGGACTATTTATAGAAAGTATAATGGCAGGCTTATGTTTTGTTTAAAAAAAAAAACACATAATAAATTAATAGAAGAAGCCAGTTATGTGGTCAGAGGACTATCCACCTTGGCCAGAACACACTTGTGCTTTCTGGAGTAGGTTAAAACAGGGAAGGTGAAAGGAAGCCATGCGTTGCATCAATTGTATGAGCTGCCTCCCTTATTCGCCATCCTGGTTCAAATTCTCTACCTGTTTCATTGTCGGTGTGAGTTTTTCTCCAGGTATTCTGTTTTTTTCTCCAACGGGTGAAGCCAATATCCCAATACACAACTGCTAGTTGTGAGTTACATCAAATTTGTCACCTGCTGCTGATCTCATTGCCGGACCACACCAGTTTACATGACTGAAAATAGCTGGGCATTTCTAATTTCAGAAACTGCTTGACGACCTTCCAGCACAGTCGTGTGTGCGCCGCCTTTATTTCTGACAACCAATAGCATGCTACCTGACGTAGCCAGTGGAGTACAAATGGTGAGTTCAGCCGTAAATTTTTTGATTTTTGTTTTATTCTCTTGTGGTACATAAAACACAAGACAGGTGAGCTTCTTTTCTGTTTTTCAGGTTCCTGATTCCTTGTCAATGCACTCTGTACTTCCGGATGAGCATTCATTGGTTGTCAGCTCTCAAGCACACACTTCTGACCTGTTTAATTTTGTCGGGGCGAGTCGTAGAGTTGCTGGAAGTGTCACATTACATGACTAGCTTCACAGGAACATGCTGTTGATATACTGTACCTCTGAAAACTACCGTATATACTCGCATATAAGTCAGGTTTTGAAACCCAAAAACTCGATCATAAAATCAGACCCTGACATACACGCCCATTCAAAAATACGACACTTAAAATTTATTTTTATTTTTTTACACCTTCTTGCCTCCTCCAATCACGCACCAGTTTCTCAGACACATCAAAGTTTGTTGCAGCAGCGCAGTTACCAATTTCTTTTGCCACTTCAATGACTTTTAATTTAAAACCAGCTTCATATTTTCTTCTGATCGAACGCTCCATTGTAGAAAAGGGATGCTCTTACGATAAAGGTGTATGAGGGTGTGAGATACAAAAAAGACAAATCAGTGCAAACGTTGCTTTGGAATAGTTTGGGTATTACTGTGTGCTCACGTAGGTGCAATAGAGAGAGAGAGAGAGAGAGAGAGGTTAGGAGCACACGCTGATACAGCGCATTGCCGCACTCACATAGAAAAAAAGGCCATGTGCTCCATGGTTACTCTCCCAAGTGGCCGTTAGCATATGATAATCTCTTAGACCAATAGCGTGAGTTGTCCGCTTTCGACTTATACGACATGATAAAATACCAGAAATTATATGTTAAAATCAACTCCCAACTTCTCCACGGGAGAACTTATCCGCGAGTATATCTATACTAATAAACGGCAAAGCCCTCACTCACTCACTCACTGACTGACTGACTGACTGACTGACTGACTGACTGACTGACTGACTGATTGACTGATTGACTGACTGACTGACTGACTGACTGACTCATCACTAATTCTCCAACTTCCCGTGTAGGTAGAAGGCTGAAATTTGGCAGGCTCATTCCTTACAGCTTCCTTACAAAAGTTGGGCAGGTTTCATTTCGAAATTCTACGCGTAATGGTCATAACTGGAAGTTGTTTTTCTCCATTTACTGTAATGGAGTTCAGCTGGAGGGGCGGAGTTTCGTATGACATAATCACGCCTCTCACGTAATCACGCATTATGTAGAAAGCCAGGAAGAGCTACAAAACGCGCTTTAGAAAACATGCATTATATAATTAAGAAGGCAGCGAAACAATTAGAAGCGAGCGACTGACATATAAAACCATATTCAGCGGCTCACGTGAACTGACGCAGTGCGCAGACAAAAAGTAACAGTTCCAAAGAGTGCTGAACAAAAACCAAATTACACTACTACGCTCAAATAGATAAACCACACGCAGTGGCGCGGTAGTAATGCATTCGCCTGTAGCGCCCACGTCCGAGGTTCGATTCCCGAGAGGGGATGCACTAAGTATGTACGCGCGCTTCTCCATTTATTTTAACCTCGCATCACATTAGTTTGAGACGTATGAAAACGCATGTGGTTAACGCAGAAAGACAGATCACCTATTCACCTATTGAAGCTTCATGAATAATGGATACTTTATTTGCGATCAATGATTGTTTTGGTAAAGCCATACTCAGTGTATTCATTAGATGAACGGTAAAAAAGTAAGAGCGAGGGGACGATAACTTACTGAAGCACACAAGCAAAACCACAATAGCACGCGGGCTCGATGTACTGACTTGCGCGATCACATTCCAAAAAATATTTCTTTTCAAGTTCTATTTAGTCCATATGAGTCAAACTCAAGGCCCACGGGCCACATCCGCCCCGGCGTGTAATTATATCCGGCCCGCGAGATCATTTTATATACTGTATTATTGTTATTAATGGCCCGGGTATATGAAGCGCTGGTAACACAATAAACTACAGATCCCATAATACAGCGCTTCAGCTGCCTTGCCGAACACTTACCGCGTTAATCAAGTCTAGCTTATGAAGGTGCAAGTTATTGTGAAGCTAGCCCACACGATGCCGAAGAGAAAAGGTGATTCTGGACATAGAGCCTTTAAAAACCGATGGGAGGCTGAGTATATGTTTACTGACATTGCCGGTAAACCCGTGTGTCTCATTTGTGGAGCTAATGTGGGTGTAATTACAGAATTTAATCTAAGACGGCACAATGAAACAAAACATCAAGATAACCTGAAAGACCTGAATGCAATGCAGAAGATACAGAAAGCAGAAGAATTAAATAAGAATCTGACACTTCAGCGGACGTTTTTACCCGTGCACAATCACAAAGTGATTTCAAGTGAAGCTGCTTTTATGGGAGACACAAATGCACCAGTGCAACTTGCCCCACTTTCCCTGTTGCCAAGTAATGTTGAACCAAGTCGTCACTACGGTGTTCCCAAATACGCACTTTGCTGATAAACTGAGCGCACGGCGCGTTGGTGACTTTGAAGAACAAAAAAAGTCCGTCTACATGCGGCTCGAACCTTGTGCATGTTTGGTAGCACATATCTGTGTGAGAAGCTCTTCTCAGTGATGAAGACTAACAAAACAGCACACAGGAGTCGCCTCACTAATGAGCACCTGCAGTCCATCCTGAGAATCTCCACAACACAGAACCTCACAGCAAACATAAACGAACTTGTTGCCAAAAAAAGATGCCAGGCGTCCAGCTCTAAAATGACATATGAGCAAAGACAACTGAATGATTTGATTTGTTATTGCTGAAAGGAACACATTTTATTTATATTTCCAGGTTTTGTTATGCAGCATGTTCATATTTGAATTTGTATAATTTTGACAGGATATATTTTTATGGAGAGCAAAATCTTTTGGGACATTTAAAATCTAAGTTTATTTTTTATATAAAATTACATAAGAGTAAAGAAATTTGAATGTTTGTTCTTTTAACGTTTACTTTATTTCTAACTTGTATAATTTAGACAGGATATATTTTTATGGAGAGCAAAATATTATAAGTTGTTTAAGGTTTGAGTTGATTTATTCAGGAATAATATTCCTGTCTGTTTTTACCATTCCTACCAAAGATATTTCTGTCGACCAAATAAAAATTCCTTCTAATTAAAATTTAAATAGAACTTGAACAAATACGATAGTTCATAATATCCACGCAGACTTGCACGTAAGAGCGGGAGTTATCCGTTTTAACAAGCAGCGTATTGCACTGATACGAAATAGCTGTGTGTGTATATATGTAGATATGTATGTATATGTATATATATGTATATATATGTTTATATATGTGTGTGTGTATGTGTATATGTATGTGTGTATGTATATGTATGTGTATATATGTAGATATATATATATGTATGTATATATGTGTGTGTGTATATATATGTGTATATGTATGGATATGTATATATATATGTTTATGTGTGTGTGTGTAAATATATATATATATATATATATATATATATATATATATATATATATATATATATATGACAGCAACACTCATCACTCACAACAGTGACAAAACAATTACATTGACAATCATGTTACGTTATTTTCAAAATGTTTCCTTTTCTTTTTCATTGCTTCTTTAACACACTACTTCTCCGCTGCGAAGCGCGGGTATTTTGCTAGTATGGTATGTGAGTGAAGGCTATGACTGAAAACAGATCCATCCATCCAGCTATATATTATAACTACAGGGTCACGGGGGTCCGATGGAGCCAATCTCAGCCAACACAGGGTGCAAGGCAGGAAACCAACCCTGGACAGGGCAGCAGCCCACCGAAGGGCACGCACACACACACACACACACACACACCAAGCACACACTAGGGACAATTTAGAATAGCCAGTGCACGTAACCTGCATGTCTTTGGACTGTGGGAAGAAACCGGAGTACCCGGAGGAAACCAACGCAGACAAGGGGAGAAGATGCAAACTCCACGCAGGGAGGACCCGGGAAGCAAACCCAGGTCTCCTAACTACGAGGCAGCAGCGCTACCCACTGAAAACAGATGAGGAGGGAAAAATGTCAGTGGCCTTCACCTGTTAAACCATTCATTCCTGTTTTGGGGGTTGTCTCATTGTTGCCCCCCTAGTGCACCAAAGCACCTGAAACTGACTAACAACCCCCTCTGCTATTTAACTGACCAGATCAATAGCCCCCAAGTTTCATTCACTTGATGCTATACTCGGATTAAAAAGTGTTCCTTTAATGTTTTTGAGCAGTTTATATTGCATTTTGTATAGTTTGAATGCTACATCCATGTGCAAAAGGCAAATAATTCACCTGTGTCGTGTGTGCAACATGGGAGGCAGCTTAAGGGCTCTGGTGATGGTAATTACCCACCAAACCAAGTGTAGGCACTCTGGACTAATGGCTTCTCTCTTCCTCCCTCTGCAGAACAGAAGACTAACAGCCACTCCACCGGTGACGTCACTTCTGTTTTCCGTTGCATTATCATATAACCCGGAGTCGACCATCTTGCTTTAGTTCTATTCTGAGCTCCCACCTGAAAAGACATAATCCACAAACTACTTTGTGCATTGTTGTTTTTCCATTCTTGCCATTATACGGGGTCACCATGGTGGTGCACCTTTTCATTTACACCGGTCACTAAAGTCCTGCAATAACTCCCACAGTCAGCTGCATTTCTATCCCTTAAATGATTTTTCCGCCAATGCACACATGCCCAGTGTAGGAGAACGACCGCATCACATGTGTTTTTAATCATTTTAGTTGATTTCATAAACAATCTGAAACTGCTAGTGTGGATGGAAATAGTTTTCCATTTAAAAATGCAGACCAAAAATGATGTAACCTTAGTGTGGCCTAGTGCCTTTACGGCGTACAAACAATACTGCAGTAGGCCAAATGGCCACAATCACTAGAACTGTGACTGTCAGAACCGACCACTAGTCTTTATATGTTCATATTGTGGAGAACTGCTGTTAACTGAAGTTTTTATTTTTTCTCCTCCATTGTCAAGTGGCCATATCTCACTTCTAAAGCTAATGAACTTTACATCACCATGATTTGCAAACTGAAATTTGCTCAGTTTTAATGTGTGCTCATGTTATTCATGTTGGAAGTTCCTGCAGTTTACTGTTGCTGCACTGTAGTTTTGGATGTGTGTCCACACTCTGGCCTGTGTTTAATAATGAGCGGTATATTGAAACAAATTAAAGAGAAATATATGCAATCCATAAAGTAAAACTGAAAGAGCAACGAACGGGCTGGGGATTAAGGGCATCAGCCGGATGATGAGGACACAACAGCAGTAGATGATTACCTGTACTTTACCAAGTGCCTTTCATAGCATACTAAAGAAATCTACTGAGACCAACGGTGAAGGCATATATGAAGTTATACAATACAATACAATTTATTTTTGTATGGCACAAAATCACATAAGAAGTGCCAAAATGGGCTTTAACAGGCCCTGCCTCTTGATAGCTGTTATAATCAGTTTGTTATAATATTTAAGTTTAATGTCACTGTCTCTATGCACACTGTTATGGATTCATTCATACAGGCAGACCAAGTATGGTACACAAGGATTAGGCTGCATTTAGAAACCATTAGCCTAGCAGTCTGGAGAATGGGACAAACTGCAGTGTGAGAATTGTGCTATTCTTGTTGGAGGTGGGGTTTGAGTTTACTGTCCTTGTTTGGAGACCAGAGAGGGCCCTGCACGTGGAGAAGACAGTATACATACATGAAACAATCAGTCAAACCCTTTGAAGCTGTCGGGCGGAAGATTATGTCATCCGTCCGGAAACCCTTTCAGCGTGGTGACGAAATATGGCAGACTGCGTAGATCAAGACTCCCACACCTTGATAGAGTCTGTCATAAGCTTCCCGTCTGTAACCGCGTAACACCGTCAGTAAAGTAAGCTAAGCTAAAGTATATCTGTTTCTCTCATGTGGTTTTTGTACCGCCATAATCACGATGGGAGGGATATCGCCTTTTCTGTCATATTTCTATATTTTTCGGTTACTTAACATGCCGCAATTTCAAAAGAACACATTTCCGGAGAGCTAATGCCTCCTAAGGAAACAACAGCCCCCCAGCTTTTACTCTCTAAGACGACAAGAAAAAATCCTAGTAGGCAAAAAATGGAAGAAGCCTTGGGAAAGGCAGTTCAAAGAGAGACCCCTTTCCAGGTAGGTTGGGCGTGCAGTGGATGTCAAAAAGAAGGGGGTCAATACAATACAATACACAGACACAAGATATGCCACCGAAGTCCATACTGTGGGCAGCTCAGTGCTGAATGGACAGCAACCAGAAGAGAGCCTGTCACGTGCTTAGGGTCCCGTTGTAATGTAAGATAATATGGGAGAACAAGTGCCATTAATTTAATGCAAACAAATAAGGAGATGAATCTAAAAAGTGAGCAGCCACCCTGGATGGCTCTTTAGTTAGTCTGTAGAATTGCAGGTGCTGCTTGATGCGGTGGCAGGTGATACATGTTGTGCCATTTCTGTCTTTGTTCTGCACAGCCTAGTGTAACAGGGATCAGTGTTGGTGTTTCTATCACATAATGCGGTTACGCCTCTTGAATCTTGTTATCTCGACTAATGCAGCGTTAAATTGACTTGAAGCAGCAATTCAGATACAGGGCTTGAAGTATGGGTACTAATAAATCTATCGTGTGTGGGCAGTGGCACCTCTGATGTGCGCAAAAGCAAATGTGCACGCATACAGTGCCAGTGCGCCCCACACGGGGCACTGAAACACATTAACGAAAGAGCTTCCTGCTTTACTGAGTTTTTAGCAAGCGTCATTTTTCTTTAGGGATAACAACACTGCTACTTCACAGGTCCAACTTCCTGAGTTCAAATCCTGCACCCGGTCATTAAAGTGATACTTGAATTACACTGAAAGGTGATTCCAATCAGAGAGGATTTTGAGAAAAGGAGAGGCAGAGAATTATTTCCTTTAAGAAGAGTGTCAAATTCATATCAAGAGTCATTACACAATTTACCTAAAACCAGGACGCTAAGCAGAATAGTAAAACACAAAATCAAAAATGGAATTTATTTTCATAATTAAAAGAAGTTCAGTGTCTCCCAGGATTTTCCCTTTAAATATCTTAAACTTTAAAGGCTTACCAGTGCATTATGTCATGGGTTACATGGTACAGTATGAGCATCACATACCCAGCATGCAGCATCATAGAGACCAGGCACACAAAGTGGCGGCACCCCTGAATACATAGACACACAAAATGGCAGCAGCAACAATTGAACAAATACACAAAAAGATAATGTGATAACTTCACCAAAACCGACATAAAAATAAACAAATGAAAATTAAAGTATGGAAACCCAAGAAAAAGTCCTAAAGAAATTAATAAGATACTGAGAAATTCAGTCATACTTGTTTTTAGTTGAACAGATTACATTAACGCACTCCTAACAGGGACCACCTGAGAAAGACATCAGTCAGGGGTGGTGAGTTCAGAATGCAGCAGCAAGAATCCATCCATCCATCCATTATCCAGCCCGCTATATCCAAACTACAGGGTCACGGGGGGTCTGCTGGAGCCAATCCCAGCCAACACAGCACAAGGCAGGAAACAAACCCCGGGCAGGGCGCCAGCCCACTGCAGGGCACGTGCACCCACACACCAATCACAAACTAGGGACAATTTAGAATTGCCAATGCACCTAACCTGCATGTCTTTGGACTGTGGGAGGAAACCGGAGCACCAGCAGCAAGAATCTTAAACAGAAAAAGAAAATCTGAGCACATAACACCAGTCTGATCGATCTGTCAATAAAACACTAAGGGCTGTGTGTCCAGTCCTTCAGAACATTCGGATTGGTCAGTCTGGCTTTGGAGAAGCAACAAAAGAGTAAGACGCATGAGGAGGAGTAAAGGCGCATGCTGAGAGAGTTGCTTTCAAAGACGGAAAAGTATAAAACTGGACCAGAAGCAAAAAAGGTGTATGAAAAGCAGGCTTTACAAGAACGCGCTTTAGAGATGGTGTGCTGGTGAGGAGACATTCAGACACGTGAATACAGAGGAAAGGAGCTCAAAGAACAAGAAGGGCAAGAGACAGCAAATATTTTTTAATTATTCTATGACCTGTCTTCGTAGGTACCGTGGCAAATGATATATAAAGCCAAAATAATCTTACTCCTTCCTATATTTTGGAGTGCCTGACCCCCTACAGTACATTACTAGTCATAACCTTATATCTTCTAATGGTGGTCTACTTATTATTCCAAGAGCCAAGCATAAAAGAAATTGTGAGGTGGCCTTTTGTTGTTATGTACCCAAAAATCTGAAATACTTTACCAAAAGATAGATAGATAGATAGATAGATAGATAGATAGATAGATAGATAGATAGATAGATAGATAGATATAGACATGAAAGGCACTATATAATAAACAGACAGACAGAAAGATAGATAGAACTTTATTGATCCAGATGCTAGGCCAACTCTGAATCACTTCCACTTTTTTAATTTGGCTTTTTCATAACTACTTTTTTATCTCAACTGTTAACTAACTGTATATGCATAGAATTAACATATTCTTCACTGAATTTGCAATCATTATTAATCTTTACTTTTCTCGGTTTTCTTTTCTGGTTCTTCTATGGTAGTGCACAGCCTGATCAAAGTACTGTGCAGCCAGCCGCCTGTGATGTTTAAGTGAAAGCGGATACCCCAAATTCCTAAGAAAATCACTGTGTCAAACCCCTTAAAACACTTCTTAAAAAACAAATAGAATACTTAAGTTATTTACAATACTTAAGAACAATTATTTTACGTAGATTGTCCAGAAGCAGCTTGGTGGTCTTTTGTCCTTCAACCCCTGCAGATTTTTTTTTTTCTCCAGCTTACAGGCATTTGTTTTTTTTGTCTTTCCCCCACTCCACCCGGCTATCTAACCTTAATAATGGACTCATCTTCAGAGACTTAGAAACCATTTCTATATATGTACTTATCTACTTTTATATTGATTACATATCTATCTTACATGAGTGTGTCTTACTTATTTCATGTATGTTACTTATTCATTATTATTCTTATCTAATTTTAATTATCTTTTCTTTGTTTCTAACTGGGGGCAGCACGGTGGCGCAGTGGGTAGCGTTGCTACCTCGCAGTTAGGAGACCCAGGTTTGCTTCCCAGGTCCTCCCTGCATGGAGTTTGCATGTTCTCCCCGTGTCTGTGTGGGTTTCCTCCTGGCAGTCCGGTTTCCTCCCACAATCTAAAGGCATGCAGGTTAGGTGCATTGGCGATTCTAAATTGTCTAGAGTGTGCTTGGTGTGTGTGTTTGTGTTTGTGCGCCCTGTGGTGGGCTTGCACCCTGCCCGGGGTTTGTTTCCTGCCTTGCACCCTGTGTTCGCTGGGATTGGCTCCGGCAGACCCCCATGTCCCTGTAGTTAGGATATAGCGAGTTGGATAATAGATGGATGGATGTTTCTAACATTTCTTTAACATCTTGTAACGCATTTTGAGATATACCCAGTGTATGAAGACATGCTATAGAATAAATGGTGGTGTTGTTGCGGTTGTTTTATAATGCACTCTTGCCAGTTGTCACCCCAGTTTTCCTCTTGCCTCTCCATAGACATGCAGAGGTCAACTAGTGATTCCCATGTATATGGGCTTTGTGACACACTGGCATCCTTTCCAGAACTGTTTCTGCCTTGTGCCCCAGTTCGGCCAGGATGGATTAATCAGGAATGATTCCTTTCTGAGATTTTGAATATACAGTACAAGTTGGCCAAGTATGAGGAATGTGATCACCATCATTACTTTGATTTCTTCCTCAGTGGAAGTTTCTTCATTAAACAGAAGCCATGCTGCTTAAGACATCTTCCAGAACAGGGGTGGCCAGCTCTGATCCTGGAGGGCCGCACAGACTGTAAGTTTTCCTTCCTGCCATTTTCTTGATCAATGACAAATTTCTGCTGTTAGTTCCTTTCCTTTTATTTTGCATGGTTTAAGATTCAGTCCTCTGAATTGCTTCATTTTATTTCTTAAATGAAAGCCAAACAGAAATGAAAAGGGGACTGGGCAGTCTCATGGTCTGGAATCCCTACAGATTTTATTTTTTTTCTCCAGCCATCTGGAGTTTTTTTTTTGTTTTTCTGTCCACCCTGGCCATTGGACCTTACTCTTATTCTATGTTAATTAATGTTGACTTATTTTATTTTTTTACTGTGTCTTTTATTTTTCTATTCTTCATTATGTAAAGCACTTTGAGTTACTTTTTGTATGAAAATGTGCTATACAAATAAATGTTGTTGTTGAAATGTGAAGTAAGCCAACAGGTGACCAGCTAACACGGGGCCTTAAACTCCAACCAGTTTCTTAATCAGAAGTCGATTCTTGTTGTTCATTAAACCCGTTCTTTAATCCCACTGGTCATTGCTGCTCTCATTCTGACACAGCAGACATTTTTTTAAGACTGCTGATTTTCTTTGCTCCGAGAACACCGTCAAAATGTTTTGTGGACCTGAGAGGTTCAACATCATTGACACCTTCATCATTCTTTATTTTCAGATCTTGTATGATGGGTAAAAGCCATGTGTCGGCTCGTTTTGTACCTCATTATTGTTTGGTTACTAATTAATGAAAAATAAATGAACAGTTAAGGGGTCAGAGTCTTAAATAGCAAGTCAATTAAAATGAAGGCAAACAAAGCTAATAAGCAGCAAAAACCGGTCAATAATTAAGAAAAGGGTTAGAATGAAAACCTGTAGCCACAGTGGCCCCCCAGGGCTGGAGATGAAGACTCCTGTTCCAGAATAAAGATCTCCTCAAGCTTTTACTCAACTGATTGGCAAAATGCCTATTAGATCAAACATGACCGGACTTTTTAGTGGTTTGTATGACCTACCCCATTCTTACTTGTCCCCAATGGGGTGGTGTTATCAAGAAAATGCAGGTGGCCATTGTCATGATTTGTCTAGTGTCTTTAATTCCTTGGTCTTTTAAATAATAAGAAAAACTAGGAGGCTTTGCCCATTACTCGCTTCGCTCCCCAACCCCCGGGCGGGCACTATGCGCTAGCCACTTCACAGCTCTGCCACTCGCGTATGGGGAAACGGATGTACAATTTAAACAGATTGTTATTTTCATGGGGATTGTTCCATATGTATAATAGACCTAACTATTTTACATTACAGCAAGTAATTAACCATAGTAAAAAATAGTAAAACGTAATAAATTGAAAGAAAATTGTGATTCATGTTACGTGAGACGTATTTGTTGCGCTATATGTTTTTGTTCTGTTTGGCTTTGAAATTAACATGCAAATACTTTTTAAACTTACTTTTACTGTGAAACTTCAGTAAAACCAATTTTTTTAATTAACTTTTCGTCAATATCGCATTGAATTTTGATTCCGTGTTTGGACTTGCATCGTGACAACGCAACGTATAACTGCCCGTGAGTGAATATCGTTTCTTTCTCTCTAGTAAATAAACCGACTGTTTTGAATGTTTGTCCCTGTGATTTGTTAATTGTCATAGCAAAAGCTATTCTAACGAGAAACTGCAAACGTTTTAATACGAATGGCATATCAAGATTTCCTTTGGTGTCTAATGTTATCCCCTGAAGATGTACTACATTACCTTTCTTGTCGCCTGTTAAAATTTTACATGTCAGAATTGTTCGACCAATTTTGAACACAACTAATCTTGTTCCATTGCATCCATCACTCATACATAAATTATGCAATAACATTACGATACATCGTTCTTTCAACAGTAATTCGGCCTGTGGAAGACCAGACGGTGTTAACGATTATAGATATTCTAAGGGATATTGTAAGTTGATGTTTTCATCTTACGCACAATCACACCAACTGTTTCAGCAAAATCTATTGATACGCATTTAACCAATTTGCCATGTAACTGATTGACAATTTTCACATTAATTTGTTTGAATTCATTGTTTCTCGGTGCTAGGATTGCCCGTATACTCATTTCTTCTGTTGATAACTCTTCAGGATGAAATTCTTCAATAAGATTTGAACATAATAAGTCTTCTTTATTTGGGAACTTAAAGTGAGGAAAACGTAAAAATGTGTAAGAGCTGAGAGCGCAAGAACTGTCTCTGACAAAAGCATTCACACGAATGAGAGGTGAGAGGACCGTGGACGTGGGCCATTAACCGGAAATGTTTGAGAGGAGGGCGGGACTTGAAAAAATCTCTTGGCAATAGTCCCATCTCATCTCAAGATTTCCTTTTATAATAGAGAGACAAGGTTTCCTGAGTTTTCAAGGCTAAGGAATCCATTGGTTACGTGTATTTTTACTATTTGTTTTTTTTTTTGTAATGCATTTTAAATGATGTTAAAAATTGATTATGTTCACCTGTGGCACCGTATTGTCTTCTTATGGGGGCTGCCATTTTGACAGTTGCTGTGCAGTTACCAGGCAAGACAACAGGGGTGAGCCACGCCGGTCATCATCATTGTCGCGACTGTACAAAGGTTATGGCTGGTCATTTGAAATTTCAAATAAAAGGTGTCATTTTGCTTGACTTCTCTGAAGATTCCTCCTAAGAAAACCCTTTAGCATTCATTCTTAATAGTATCTTCGGTTATGAACATATCTTCTGTTCCTGGACTTGCAAAACTGTTGGCTCTGGTTAAGTGTCCGCTTATGGCTATAAAAATCCCACACTGTATCCACACTTAAATTAACAGCATGTACATGATAGATTAATTTCAGGTCTTCATAGTCTGGTTTGTTATTTTCACTTCTCGATGTCTTTCCATTTCAAACACAGCACAGGTGTCTAGTAGTGAACACGGATGCCATACATAGCAAGTGACAGCTGCTGGCAGTGTATGGCCCATGAACAGCAGGGCTGGTCCCACTCCCTTTTCCTTGCTTCTGCTCCTGCATACCAGGATGTCTAAAGTTTTGGCTTTTCACCTCCATATTTCACACCTGCTTACACAGTTCTGTCCACTGGTGACCACAGAGACTGTAACCCAGTCAGTTTTTGCCCCCTTGTTAACTGTTGATTTCTGTACCATTCATTATTTCTTTTTACTTGGACTGAATTCTGAACTTTTTAATGGTGAGTGTTGTGAAGTGCACAGTGGGTACAGTGCTGAACATACTGTCCCTTTATCTACAACCCCACCCAATTGGTAGTCATGTTAACTCCTCCAATCCCAAATGACAAATACGGGGTGTATGAGAAAGTGGGCACGTGCCTGCGATGGCCTAATGTCTCATTCTGGGCCCAGTGCAGCCCACCATAAGCTCCAGTGCCACCTGACTCTGAACTGGAATAAAAGGTTTTGTAGAGAGAGTGAGCATCCAGACGACGGCCACAGGCGACATTACCCCGATGCAGACGTACACGCCGCGCAAGGCCTTTATCAGTGATGCGAGAGCCACGGCTAAGTGCAGGACTCAGCGCCGTCTTCTGATTTCACAAATATCGACCTGCAGCCCCAGCTCCACTGTCAATTGACTTTTCCAGAGAAGTGATGACAGCAGGATGATCAAGTCATAAATAATTCGTCAACTTCCAGCTCCATTTAGGGACTGTTTATATTGGGAAGAGTAAAAACAGCAGCACGCCAGGCGGGCGCATCGATCCACTACGAAGGTGCGGCAAGTCCGTCATACTGTGTAAACAAAAGCATTCCGTGCTGTTTGCTAACCCAAGAAGAAACTGATAGCTGTGACAGACAGGGGGCTACAAGCAAGCAGATTGTATGTAACAAGAGATTTGACTACTGGAGCTCGTGAAGCGCCTCACGGCCAAAAGGAAAGAGCAGCTGGACGAGCTGGGAGTCTGTGGCCCACTCAGGTCCATGAGGTGCGACTCATACAGGTGCGGTCAAGCTCCCCGTTATCTAGTTGGGCTGCTTCACCCTTACACTCCCTCCAGTGGCCCTGGACTACTGACAGTCACTCAGACCAAACTAATCTGCTCAAAAAAAATTAAAGGAACGCTTTGAAAACACATCAGATCTCAATGGGAAAAAAATCCTGCTGGCTATCTCTACTGATATGGTGATGTGTTAGGAATGAAAGGAGGCCACATTGTTTGATTGAAATGAAAATGGTCAACCTACAGAGGGCTGAATTCAAAGACACCCCAAAAATCAAAGGCAGGCAGGCGTGTCCATTTGGCTGAAATTTCATTGCAACAACTCCAAATCGTACTCCGTAGTTTGTATGCCCCCCTTCCACGTGCTTGTATGCATGCCTGACAATGTCGGGGGGTTCACAATGCTCCTAATTAGACGACGTTAAGTGTCCTGGGGGATCTCCTCCCAGATCTGGACCAGGGCCTCACTGAGCTCCTGGACAGTCTGAGGCATCGGATGAACTGAAACATAATGTCCCAGAAGTGTTCTATTGGATTGAGGTCAGGCGAGTGAGCGTGGGGGCCAGTCAATGGTATCAGTTCCTTCATCCTCCAGGAACTGCCTGCATACTCTCGCCACATGAGGCCGGGCATTGTTGTGCTCTAGGAGGAACACATGAGCCACTGCATCATTGGGTCCAAGGATGTCATCCGGATACCCAATGGCAGTCAAGGTGCCATTGTCTAGCCTGTAGAGGTCTGTGCGTCCCTCCATGGAAATGCCTCCCCCTACCATCACTGACACACCACCAAAGCGGTCATACTGAACGATGTTACAGGCAGCATAACGTTCTCCATGGCTTCTCCAGACCCTTTCACATCTGTCACATGTGCTCAAGGTGAACCTGCTCTCATCTGTGAAAAGCACAGGGCGCCAGTGGTGGACCTGCCAATTCTGCTATTATATGGCAAATGCCAATCAAGCTCCATGGTGTCAGGTGGGCGGTGAGAACAGGGCCCACTAGATAATCTCAGGCCCTCAGGCCACCCTCATGAAGTCTGTTTCGGATTGTTTGGTCAGAGACATTTACACCAGTGGCCTGCCTGCTGGAAATCATTTTGTAGGCTCTGGCAGTGCTCATCCTGCCTCTCCCTGCCCAAAGGAGCAGATGCTGGTGGGTCCTGCTGATTGGTTAATGACCTTCTATGAGGGGACCTGTCCAGCTCTCCTAGAGAAACTGCCCGTTTCCTGGAATCTCCTTCATGCCCTTGAGACTGTGCTGGGAGACACAGAAAACCTTCTGGCAATAGCATGTATTGATGTGCCATCCTGAAGAAGTTGGACTACCTGTACCACCTCTGTAGGGTCCAGGTATGGCCTCATGCTACCAGTAGTGACACTGACCGTAGCCAAATGCAAAACTAGGAGGAGAGAAAAATGTCAGTGGCCTCCATCCACCTGTTAAACCATTCATTCCTGTTTTGGGGGTCATCTCATTGTTGCCCCTCTAGTGCACCAAAGCAGCTGAAACTGATCAACAAGCCCCTCTGCTACTTCACTGAGCAGATCAATAGCCCACAAGTTTCATTGACATCATTCTGTACTTGGATTAAAAAGTGGTTCTTTAATTATTTTTGAGCAGTATATTTATGTGGGATTACAGGTCACACCGTGCATAACCCCCAAATTTTGGAATCAGTGCACCTGAGACTGCCCTTCTCCATCTTCCTTCAAAAGTGAACTCGAACCTTTCCTTTTTTTTACTGTTATCACTGAGCAGAGTTGTTGTTTTATTTCATGGTTTAGTTTTGCATTTAATAACATGTTTGTGGTGTAATTAAGAGCTTGGTACAATGCAGAATGTAATTCTCTTATTATTTTGTGCTTTTAAATTGCATTCTACTGCCTCACTGGAACTGCTCTCTTATCTTTAGCCAAATTAGAAGTTTTCTTGTTTTTTGTAGTTCTCCTGTGTATTTGAGGAAGGCTGTTGTTTGTTGTATTGCTTGAACTTCTGCAACAAATCTGTTGGTACCCCTCCATGAAAAAAGAAGAATCCCCAGTTGTCTCTGCATTAACCTGAAAATGACCAAAGTATTTGCCACCCATCATTGTTTATTCTGTATTTTAAGAAAGATCAGACTTTGCCTTAGAGTTATGATTCAAATAAATACTTACACAAATGAGAATGGCTTGGGCAAAAAGGATGGGACCCTTACCTAATATTTTGTAGGACAATCACTACAAACAAGCAGTTTGTGGCGCTCTCAGTGAGACGTCTGCACCTGTCGACAGGTCATTTGGCCCACTCATCCTGAGCAAACTGCTCCACTTGTGTCAGGTTTGAAGGGTCTTCTCCAGACTGCATGTTTCCTTCTATAGATGTTCAACACGATTCAAATCAGGGCTCCCAGAATAGTCCGATGTTGTGTTCTTAGCTATTCTCAGGTGATTTTAGCTGTGTGTTTTGGCTCCTTATCCCGTTGAAGGGTCCATGACCTCTGACTGAGACAGAGCTGCCTGACACTGGGCAGGACGTTTCGCTCCAGCATGTCTCGACAGTCTTGAGATTTCACTGTTCCCTGCATAGACTCAAGGCACCCCGTGTCAGACACAGCAAAGCGGCCCCAAAACATAACAAAGTCTCCTCCATTTTTTGCAGTAGCTATGCTGTTTTTTTCTTTGTAAGCTTCATTTTGTCGACTGTGGACGCAGAGTTGATGTGACTTGCCAGAAAGCTTCAACTTTGTCTCATGTGTCCAAAGGACATTCTCTCAGAAGCCTTGTGGCTTGTCAGTATGCATTTAAGCAAATTCCCAGATTGGCCTTTTTAGTTTTTTTTTTTTCCTCCATTGAGCCCACTGTCATGTTGAAAGTGACGGATGGTCTGACCAGACACTGATGGACCTTAACCATGGAGCTCAGCTTGCATCTCTTTGGAAGTTGTCCTTGGCTTTTTGTCTACCATTCTCACTATCCTTCTAGCCATTTTGGGGTTGATTTTCTTCTTGTGGCTACGTATAATAATAACAATAATATTTGCAACGGTTGCCGTCACAGGAACACCAAGTTGTTTGGAGATGGTCTTCTAGTGTTTACCTTTAACTCTTTCAGGGTGGATGTCGACTTTTGTCGAAATTCAGGGGTAGAGGACGGTAATCGGGTGTAAACTGCGACCAAACTCGCCGTTACGTTTTAGTTCGACTCTCTGTGCTAGAAGAAAAGTTAGCTTTGATGATTTAACCTCGATTTCCTGCACATGCATGAGTAGCGAAGAGTAAACAACCTCTAAAATGGCATCGACATCTGTTGAGAGACCAAAGCGAATGCGCAAAGGAAAGACACTCTGTGGGCAACGTTTTGCATATTATCGCCGGAATGGACTCTGACTTGTCGGACTCCGATTTTGATGCAAGTGATCTGGAAATGGAGAATGAAAATGAAAGCAAGGTACCAGCCTCAGCTGATTGCTCTCCAGCTGATTATGGCGCTGAACATGTTTGTGTAATTGATGCACCTACAGAAACATTCGCCTTACAATGACGAGTTACAAACCAGATTGTGCTGCACAATGACTACCACCACTGCGTGAAGACAGCCAGGCAGCCACCCAGCCACAGATTCCTGCTGACCATCAAGCTGCCCCCGTAAAGCTGCTGCCAGAGACGCCGAACAGGTGCCAACATCAGCCACTTTACACAGCAACAGATGTTTTATGTTGGCATATGTGGGAAACTATTGCTTTGCGTGCTTTTCAGAAAACTGAGTTTTTTGGAAAAATATTCAGTCCGCAGCCCATTTTCTTTCTGATCTCCTCAGACAACTCTTTCCTTTTCATACTCTGGGGCACGTTCAGTGTGGAACACACGATGATACCAAACAGCAGAGTGATGCCTTTTCTCCATTTAAACAGGCTCAATGACTGCCTGCGCGATTGGAGACATGCGTGATACAAATTCAAGAAAACTCCTAGTTTGAAAATATCACTCAAATCCATTTATTTAGGATCTTTTCTAGGGGTCCCAGGCCATTTTAGAAGATCTTTGTAGAGTAAGCAATACAGTGGAACCTCGGTTCACGAACGTCTCAGAACATGTACAAATCGGTTTACGACCAAAACGTTAGCCAAACTTTTGCATCTGTTCACGACCACAGATTCGGTATACGAACAAGCCAGTTTCCCTTTCGGTTTGTGCGCGCCAATGATTTCCGCACGTGTGCAGTCTCTCCCTGTGCAGCGAGAGAGAGACACACACACACATGAGAGAGAGAGAGAGAGAGGGAGAGAGACACACACACACGCACGCAAGCGAGCGAGAGAGAGAGAGCGAGACACACACACACACACGCACGCATGCACGCACGAGAGAGAGACACAGACACACCAGAGAGAGAACAAGCCAATTTCCCTTTCGGTTTGTGCGCGCCAATGATTTCCGCACGTGTGCAGTCTCTCCCTGTGCAGCGAGAGAGAGAGACACACACACACGAGATAGAGAGACACACACACACGAACGAGAGAGAGACACACACACACCCACGCGAGCGAGCGAGTGAGAGAGAGAGAGAGAGAGAGAGAGACGCACGCGAGAGAGAGAGAGAGACGGCTGGACACATAAGGCTTGTTTTTAAAGAGACTGCTTCGAGCATTGTTTTAACCTCATTGTATTTAATGAAGACTTTTTTCTATTGGATTTTAACCTCCACTTCTGTTTACAGCGATCGGTTCATACCGTGCATTGCTACAATGTTACTTTTCTTGGTGGTTTATTAAATTACGGATTTTTCAAATGTTAATTTTTTTCCCTGTGCTTAAAACTCATTAAAAAAAAGTGTTTTTAGCAAGTGGTTTGTAGCGCTACAGCACAAACTCTTGCAGTGTTAGTTTTCTCTGTTGTTCAAGGTTTTCTCAGTGTTATTCAACGTTTTTACATTTAGTTTATTATTACGCTGTGCATTCTATGGTGTAATTAACTATATTTGTGCTTAAAAACCTTTAAAAAAAATATATATATTTACATACAGTTCATACGGTTTGGAACGGATTAATTGTATTTACATACAATCCTATGGAAATTACTTCGGTTCACGATCAAATCGGTTTACGACCAGAGTTTTAGAACAAATTATGGTCGTGAACCAAGATTCCACTGTACTCTGTTTCTTGTCACAGTTGCTTCAATGGCATAGCAAAGTGATCTTCCTAGAAACAAAGCCTGCGGTCCTTCACTAATTTACAGTAATGAAGAAACGAACGAGCTGCCACCTCACCACAGGACACTGGATTCAAATTCTGGCCTATCATATGGAGTTTGCACTTTCTCCCCTGTTACAGTTTCTCCTGATAACATTTCCTCTTACATCCCAAACACTTGTAGATAAAGTCCCCATCACATTAACACGTCGCTTTCTGTCAAGTTTCATTCATAGCCTTCATTTTTAAATAATCTTACCAAGTCATGGGAAATAAATATTTACTTGACATCTCGTCTTTGTTATACCAAGACAGACAGAGGAAAGAAAAAGATGCTCCACGTTGACTTGCTGCTGAAATGCATCAACATCGCAAAACTGTTGTAACACTTGAAACTGTGCTGAGAAGTCCAGAGGGAAGCATGTCATTCGTCATCCCCTACTCATTCCTCATCATGTAATCTGACATTCTCAAGGCAAAGAGATCCAGCAACTGCCATCGCTAAAGTGTGACGTGTTGTCCAACTCAAAAGTCGTGTAGTGTGATGTAGGGCTTAGAGCAAATGGTGACTGTAAACGGCCAAGTGTGTGACTGAATACTCCCTTCACCCTATGTAGGTGTAGTGGCAGAAAAGGTGGGGGCTGACGTCGCCTGGAAGTTCACCGCTTGCAGTATTCAGAAACAGGCTCTGTGTGGCTGGCGGATGGAGCTCTCCATTTAGTTTCTGCTGCTAAAAGCTCCCTTCTGAGTTGCAGATCCGAGACTCATCACCGTCAGTTCACCAAAGTGCAAATCTCTGAACTGAAACAAATGGTGACGAGGGTGGGATTTTAGTGGCAGCTCCACGTCAAAAAAGGGGGGGGGGGGTTGACGCAGTGAGCGAGTAGCTGATATAAAGAGGAAGTTCACTGCTTGCAGAGTTCAGGGACAACAACAACAACAATAACAATATTTATTTCTATAGCACATTCTCATACAAGTGATGTAGCTCAAAGTGCTTTACAGGATGAAGAAAAAGACAAAATATAAGAATAAAATTAGGAAACACTAATTAACATAAAATAAAAGTAAGGTCCAATGGCCAGGAAGGAAAGAAAAAAACAAAAACTCCAGACAGCTAGAGAAAAAAAAAACAAATTTGCATGGGTTCCAAGGCCACGAGACCACCAAGCCCCCTCTAGGCATTCTACCTAACATAAATTACATCAATCTGTCCTCATGGTTTTCAGGCTTCACATGGAAGAAAGAATTGTTTTGCATCCAAGGTAATAAAGATGGTGAAACAAACAAACTATAATGGTGTACTTTAAATGGAAAATGTGCTACAAGGGATCTTAGTTATCAAACACAGATGTAAAATACATGTAATCAAGTTCTTCCAAAACTCTGAGAGGCAGCTGCCATTTTTATAGAGCAAGCCAAATGCATGTTTGACTTAAGAAACAAGTAAAACATTTTCAAGACACAAGAATTAGTAACCCGGGTTCGCTTCCCGGGCCCTCCCTGCGTGGAGTTTGCATGTTCTCCCCGTGTCTGCGTGGGTTTCCTCCGGGTACTCCGGTTTCCTCCCACAGTCCAAAGACATGCAGGTTAGGTGGATTGGCGATTCTAAATTGTCCCTATTGTGTGCTTGGTGTGGGGGTGTGGATATGTGTGTCCTGCGGTGGGTTGGCGCCCTGCCCTGGATTGGTTCCTGCCTTGCGCCCTGTGTTGGCTGGGATTGGCTCCAGCAGACCCCCGTGACCCTGTGTTCGGATTCAACGGGTTGGAAAATGGATGGATGGATGGAAGAATTAGTAAATATGAGTATATGGACATGTGCATGCATATACACAGAAAGCAAATTAGCATTTACGCGGATGTTTTCTGGTGCAATGGAGTGATTTACTGGCATACTTTCTTTATGCTTCAAGTTATTTGTTCAAGCTAAGTACAAAGTGCAGATATGTCCTTTTACTGAAGTAAAAGTCACATTTTCCATAGCACATAACAGGGGGCAATGCCAACTTACAAATGCAGTGGAATATTACTCACATAAGGAGGTTCTAAACACTATTTTCATTTGCTTCTTTTACTGGGTATTTGCTGTTCTGATCCCTTTGTCTTCATCACACTCTTACCTGCCCCAAAAGTGCCGACATTCACAAAGGAGACAACACAAACCCAAATCACAACCCTGAATATGGCAGTCAGGAGAACGAGTGTGCTGGCATAAACAGCACATATGTGGGTAAGCTGTGTGCTCTCATTCAAAATACTACAGACCTGTCTACCATCAAATGCAGTCAAAAAAAATCTTAAGATATGCTACTCAATCAAAAAAAAAAAAAGTCAGTGTTCTCAAATGTAAAAGAATTAAAATACTCATTAGCATAATGACTCTGCAGTTTGCATTTAAGGAATAGTAAGTAACAGAGAATATATATTCAATTTGGTACTCGTGTGTTATAACCCCGGCACAGGCGATATTTTTATATTCGTTTATTTACAAAACAAAAACAAGAATACGTCAAATTTTATTTTTAATTACATATGAACCACTACTGTCGTTAAGTATGACATTGAACGGGTCATCACCGTCAGAGAAGCGCTATCTGGGTTGAGTGGCGGGGTTATAACATACGATTCTTCTATTTCTTGTTTTAACTTGTCAGAAAAGGGTCAAGATATGACTATTCCTATTAATTGCATTCCACATTGAATACCATAACCCTGTAAGATAATCACAGCCCAAGCTGGTTCAACACTCTGCTACAAGAGTCCTTACAGAGACCCCAGCAGTACGCACATAACATCCATCCTGCTTGGCCTTCACTGCATCCCTGTGTCTTACAGGACTGAATATAAAATTATATTAATAACCTATAAAGCTTTAAAGGGCCCTGCACCGGACTACATCGGTCACCTTCTCCATCACTGACTCCGACCTCTGACGGGCTCTGTGTGGTTGATTCCCCATTCAGCTCACACTGGTAGAAATTCGCTGTCATATGTTGCGACTTCACACCTCACAACCAGCGGTCCACCACAGTGCAAATCTTCGAAGTGATACAATCTGTGACGACTTCTTTTTCTGGCTGCTCCCGTTAGGGGTGATATAATTTGTGACAAAGGTGGGATTTGCACAGTGGATGGGTAACTGCACAAAAATAATTATATATACTGTATGTGTGGAGGCTGACACAGAGAGCACACCATAGTGCTAAACTTCAAACTGAGATGCTTCATGGTGGGAGTCCATGGCAATTCAGCAGATATGGTTGCTGTCCTGCACCCCACATTTCAACCCTGTGTTGGATCACATGGGCCAAAAAAAAAGAATGGATGGATGGGTGAAACTTTAGCTTGTTTCTTTGACTAACTGTTGAAAGCAAGCTGACAACCACCACATACATTTGGGTCCTACCTATGTGCATCCCACTAGGCCTTACCTTCAGACGTGGAAAGTAATTCACCTACAGAAGGCGCTATATGACCAAAATGAACAATCCAAGCTGTACTGTGATGGCTCAAGCAGAAGTCGCAGGTAGACCATTTAGAGAAGCCACTGATCGGCCTGCAAAGCCAACATGACCTTAACTTTGTTTTTTTTTTTTTTAAAATGCACAGTTGTCACAGTGCAGTAAAGCCTGAACCCCACTTTCACCTGCCGTCTCGCTTGCACAAGCAGCCATTTTCTGCTCCACTTCCTTCATGAATGCACTGATGAGCACAGGACACAGGACGTCCTTGAGGAAAAGGTCCTGCTGAAATACTGGCCGAGTTGTCTGTCCTTCATTAAGTCTAGACAGGCTGATTTGCACTTGTCAGCTTTTCCATCCCAAACAAAACCCCTGATTTACAACTCCCTCCTTGTAACTTTTATCCTCTGAGTGAGGTGCAGTTAGACATCCGGGACAGTGAGTCACAGTTTCACCACTCCCATGTGGCCACATTAATGGCTGGTGGACTATGAAACCTCCCTACTTTCAGATGTGGTAAGCAGTAAGAGTGTTTCCTGACATGTGGCTCCACCAAATGCCATACGCATACAGCTATTCTTGGAAGATTATGCCAACACTGTACTGGGTAAAGGCAAGTTCTGTTCCCACTGGGAATCACTGACTCCTGAGAAGAGGGAGGCGGGGATGGCTACTTCACCGCCAGTGGCAGCTGCTCAGACTCACACAAGGATTGGCGCAGAGACATTTACAAATCCTGGAGTGAAAGGTAAAGAATAAGGCAGGAAATACTCACAGCGGACTTCATGGCCCATCAGCTTTTCCAGTCATCATTCTCTCTGTGTGTGTGTGTGTGTGTGTGTGTGTGAGCCACAGAGCTGAGCAGCAGTAATGAGGAGGGACACTTAAACACAGGTGCATGCTGGATGACACATGGAGAGTAAGCAAACACAAAGCACCCCAGGAGGGGAAAGTCAGAGGACAGTAAGGCTGGCGTCATACTTGTGCCGCTCCCCGCCCACCCTCTGGGTATACCACTGGCGTATCGCTGCCATACAAAGCTGGTTTCAACCTTGCAAATACCTTACCCGGTGGGCAAACAGACAAAGCAGCGCTTCCCCCTGTGTTCATACACACAGAATCAGTAATCCAAAACGGGGAATAAACGTAAAAATAGATCTTTTAATGCCCGTGATACAAAGGCAGAGAGGGGTCAGATAGTAAAGAGACAGAAGCAATAGCAAATGGATTCAAAAATCGCTGGAAGGCACTGTTGTGATGTGAAATTTTGCATATACAGTGGTGTGAAAAACTATGTGCCCCCTTCCTGATTTCTTATTCTTTTGCATGTTTGTCACACAAAATGTTTCTGATCATCAAACACATGTAACCATTAGTCAAATATAACACAAGTAAACACAAAATGCAGTTTTTAAATGAT
>JANRMT010062834.1:56828041-56843631 GCA_026402145.1 Polypterus bichir lapradei
CATTGAATGAGGAGGTGTGTCCAAACTTTTGGCCTGTACTGTATATATACTGAGTATCAGAGTTGGGTAGTAACGAGTTACATTTACTCCGTTACATTTACTTGAGTAACTTTTAAAAAAATTATACTTCTAAGAGTAGTTTTACTGCACCATACTTTTTACTTTTATTTGAGTACATTTGTGAAGAAGAAACGCTACTCTTACTCCACTACATTGGCCAACACTCGACTCGTTACTTTTTTTCCATTAGATAATGTCTGACAGACAATTTTCAATCTGCTCTGTGTAGCGTATGCTGTCAAGTTGCGCACACGCCTTCCATTGCGTCTCCAGCTCTGACGCGAGGTTTTGGATGTTCCCCAAATCAAGGCGCTGCAGCTTTGAGGCCAGATGTTGCATTTTTCGTTTGAAAGCGTTAACTGAGCTAATCATATTGACCATATTGGTTTTCTCCTTTCCTTGCAGCTGTAAATTAAGCTCATTCAACATGTTGGTCAGATCGGAAAAAAAATGGCAAGTCTAGCGGCCATTGATCGTTATTAAGTTGCTTGTATTCTACATGTTTAATGACAAGGAAAAACTCCTTTTTCTCCGGCCAGGGGTCTTGAAATCTCAGCAGGAATTTCTCCCTAGCCATCTGCCTCAATGAAGGCTTGTTTTTATCATCTCTCCATCTTGGAAGGACTTCTTATGCTTAATGATCGAGTGACTCACCCGGAACGATGCTTCGGTGTGTCTGCCTTTGCTTTTGAATTCAGCCAAGTGAAAAATGACGGCTGTCCAATTAACTTCGAATTTAGTTCCCTCTCCTTTCTCTTTCTCAGATCGCTTTTCGGAATAAAGTCAGTTTCGTAGTTTTTATGAACAGTTCGAAAGTGCCTTTCCTCATTTTTCTTCTTTGGAGTGGCAATGATAGATTGACAGATCAGAAAAAATGCACTTCGATTGTGACATTGTGAGAGAAAAAAATCCTCTTCCAATTCCACATCCAGCCCATATCCAACAATTTTTTTTTAATCCCTTCTTTAATCGATATAAATTGGAAGGCTAACTAGATCACTTAGATAGCCGGAGTTTTGCAGTAGCTTGTGTGTTTGATCGTGCGTGCGGGAAGACCAGTGTGTTAGAAGAAAAGAGATCTCAGACTGGCCGTCCTGTATGTCAATCAAGTGGCAAATGCCATAGGGAGGATATATGATAGACTAACATTTTAAAAAAAACATTTTTTGAATGCAACGCTATCTACCTGCACTCCCTTTCCGATTGCGATCAACATATTGGGCACCCCTGCTCTAGGGGTTAAACAGAACATCTATAAATTTGCTTGCTTTACTCACTCTCTCTCTTTTACTAACATCTGATGAAGAAGCATCTCACTTTCTTACCAAACTGATGAACTGAAAGGACAACAAAATGGAGAGCACAGCTCGGCAGCCATATTGAGACAGGCATGCGGCCTGTTCTGAAGAAAGCTGACCACAAATGATGCCTTAAGTAGAGACATTTTTAAGTAACTAACAGTATGGTTGCCAATATTCATATGTACTTTGCATAATGTTATTTATGAATATTATCAATAATACATTGTTTAAATTGTAACTTAACTCCTGCTTGTCTTTTACTACACCTAATTGCCTGAGGCTATAGATGTAGGAGGGAGGGTGGAGAGAAGTTATATACAGTAATACCTTATAAACAGTGGTAAGTCTGTGAGATTTGAGGCATTCTGACAAAGGCTACTTATTAATAATACAAAAGGGGAAAGTAGAGCAAATTATTATTCTACAAGACAAAACAGGCACAAAATCCACAAAAGCAACTTACAGTAAACAACACAACACATCCTTTTGTCCACAATCCAGTCTGCCTGTTCAGAAACGTCAAAAATGTTTACTTCATGGGATATGCCATTCTCTCTTTAATAATTGCCATCACGCTTTGTGACTATTCTTCTAGTATCGTGTTCCATAAACTGTGGGTCACAACCAATGTGGGGGGTCATGCGGAGTTATGAAGTGCAAAAGTAACGAATAAGAAACAGTCGTGAATAACTTGCAGAAAGCCTTGCAATGAGTCACAGCTTGCAAGGGGTAAACAATACCCCAAATGCGGTGATTCTCTTAGGTGGACCCCCCCTTCTGACACCGGACAGTGATTGCAGTCGATCCTCCAAATGGGACAATGACAATTGGCAGTGATTTTCAAAGGGGGTCACAAGAAAATAAAGCTAAAGAACCACTGTTCCAGTGTATTTCGGACAATAGTCTCCAGAGTTCCCAAGCACACAAGTCCTAAAACAGTTCAAAAAATGAGCACTAGAGAGGGAAATCCTGTCAAAAAACCCCAGCTATTAACCCTAAAGGGTACATAGAATCTTTATAAAATACAAGAATTATTCTTAATGAAAATTCGCTGAAATAATATGAACCTCCATGGAGTACAAAAACATAATCCACAGTGCACAAAGTCCTAATACAGCAATCCAAGGCAAGGTAGCAAAACAGAGCAGAAGGTCAAAAATCCACAATAAGCAAAAGCAGAGACACAAAAAAACACTCACCGACTCCCGAGCGCATTCGAGTGAACCGCTAGGAACTGTAGGAAACCCTTGCCTTTTTTAGGGCTGAGGGCAGTTCCTGTCGTGATGGGCAGGTAGTCCCGCCTCTTGGGGAACCACCCACAAAAGACATGGAACATAACAAAAGATATATAGACAGTGTGGCGGGCAGCTGGGGGCTGTACCCAGCCGGAATGCCGAGAAGGACCGGGAGAGGGACTATACCTCCCCCAGACCACGAGAGGGCAGCCGCCCTGGTTTGTCTGGAGACCACGGGAATTGAGCATGGAAGCTCAACCCTATAGGGGCCCGTGGCCACCGCTGAAGACTTTGCAGCCCTGGACGTCAGCACTTCCACCACACCCGGAGGTGCTGGCGGAAAGATTACCAGGGACACCAGGAGTACTTCCGGGTGCTCATGCGGCACTTCAACCACACCAGGAAGTGTCGCAGGAAGCTCATCAGGAGGCACCTGGAGCACGTCTGGGGGAACATAAAAGGGGCCGCCTCCCTCCATTCATCAGCTGGAGTCGGGTGGAAGAGGACGAAGCCTGGAGGAGAGGAGTGGAGGCGGTGAAGGAAGGCTGGACATGGAAGAGGCCCGGACTGAGGGTGTGTGGTGCGGGGGCACCGGATTGTGTGCGGCAACCGTAAATAGTTTAAATATGAATAAACGTGTTGTGGTGTTTAAACCATCAGTGTCTGCCTGTCTGTGTCGAGGCTGGTCCCCACAACAGACAGAAACTAAGGAAATAACAATGCTTAAACATAACAAGAGACTTGCTAAGGATAAATTTCATTCAAACATTAGGAGTTTTTCTTCAAAATGGCACCCATAGACACATGGAATAAGTCACCTAGTAGTGTGGTGGACAGTAGGACCTTAGGGACCTTCAAATTTCAGCTTGATGTTATTTTGGAGAAATTAAGCGGATAGGATTGGTGAGCTTTGTTGGGTAGAATGGCCTGTTCTTGTTGAGACTGTTCTTTTGTAATATTTGACAGTGTTCTGTGTTTATAGGTTCAAAACACTCAGTGATTGGTGGTGTACAGCTTAGAGTGCTACTCAGTGATTGGTGGTGTACAGCTGAGAGTGCTGGCAGACAGGGTAGGTCTCAAGTGTAACCCTCAGCAGGCATTCAATTGGAATAGAAGCTGCAAATAAATACATACATGTATGCGTTATTGTCTACACACAGCAAGATTCATGTCATCTCGCTTCTTGTTGTAAGAATAATGTTCTGTAACATATGCACGAGGAGTCAGCGCCTATCCTGCCAGCACTGATGCAGGGCCCACTCACATCCTCACACACCCACATTCGCACTCTCGATCTGAAATCACCCATTGACCTAACTGGCACACCTTGGAGCTATCTGTGGAACGGCAAAACACCCGGAGGGGAGATCCACCCAGACAGAGGGAGAACGTGCACTCTGCACAGAGACAACGTCTGGGAACAAGATTCAAACCTAGGGTTCTGAATCTGTGAAATGAAAAGGAGTGACAATAAAACAATTTCCATTAGAACAGTATTAAGCCACACACATTCATCCTATGACTTCTCCTATACAGTGTTGCTTAGCCATACATAGCCACTTAGGTGGGGTCAAAAACCAGCAGTACATGAAGGCAGGCATCACAGGGAGAGTTCTGGGCAATGGCAGAAAAGCATGGCAGGTGAACAAGGGCAGGTCTTCTTCTCCAGCTTTTTTTTTTTTTTTTTTTTACTTTAGGGTGGTCCTGTCGAGACACAAGTTGATAAAATATTCACAAGATTGCATTTTCTTGAAGACGTAGAAGCAGGAGAGGCCAAGAGGAGGACAATGTGACGCTACATTTACAGAGGCCCTCTGGGACGATGTTTAGCTTTCAAAGGAAGCCAAGTGCTCTTGCTGCTGGTATATTAGGACAACAGCTCTCATTATGGGGGGCTTGGGAAGCATAATTGAACATGTCTGGCTTCTAATAGAATTGACAGATCTAAGTCCACAGACTTCACACCCACAGTCAGATGGAGATATTACAAAAAGAAAAAAAACGTGCACTGCAAACGTCAAGATAGTGCAGCCATCAGTACTAGAAATGTGATTGCTGTGGACAGAAGATGACCTTCGAGGAAAGAGTGTGAGATGTAGAGCCTCAATCTTTACTACTCCTGATCCTCCTACATTGCAAGGACAGCTATATTAGAAGAAGAGTCTTTCTACTGAAGAGCTATCAGACACTTGAGGACACCAGTGGAAATGAAGAGGAAAGGCACTTGAGAGAGAAGCCCGGAGGCACTTTGTCACCCAATTGTTGTGCGTCTCCAATTAATTCTGTCGCTAAAGTCAAAAAACCTTAACATCTTTTTAAAAAGTGTCCAAATGAGATATTGGGACAACTTAGCCATTGGTCTATCAATGACAGGCAGTGTAATGTTGTGGTTTAAGGCTTTGGACTTCAGTCCCTGAGGTTGTGGGTTCAAATCCCGTTACCGACACTGTGTGACCCCTGAGCAAGTCACTTGACCTGCTTGTGTTCCAATTGGAAAACCAAAAGAGATGTAAGCAATTGTATCATAAATGTTGTTCGGCATCTTGGATAAAGGCGCCAGCTAAATAAATACATGTAAATGAACATTCTGCCAGGTTTTTGTAACCAAATGAGCAAGATGGACCGAATGGATGTCTTCTCATATGTCAGACCTCTTATGTTCTTAATCCATATTCACAATTCTCAATCATAATTTAAATTAACTAGGGGGCTTCGCCCCCTGCTCGCGTCGCTCACCAACCCCCGTGTTTGGTTGTCCAGATACACACCTGTAAGACTTTTGTTTTCTTTGAATTGTTGCTATTTCATTAGTTTCACTTTTATTTCAGAACTTCTGTAAAAACAATATTTGGAATCTTTCGTGTCCCAATATGCTGAATCCTTTAAATGAGGTCTGTGAGACTTGTGTTTAATGACTTTGTACCATAATTTAGGATACGTTTCTCTGTTCTCTGTCATCATCAGCAGTTAATATTTTTTTTTTGAAAAGTAACCAATAAATGCATGTGAGTTAAACCCCGTTTTTGAAATTCTCTGACTTAAACTAATTTCCTTTTGTTTGCGTCAATGCGATCCGTGTTATCTTTTTTTTGATACTGTAGCGACTGACATAAAGTGTCACAGAAGTTCTACTTTAACAATCGGCAACTATGTAACACCAAAAACAACTTTCTAGCACCCTCTCCAACCCCTCCTCCCATTGGTCTCGCCTCCCCCTTACCGCATCAATCAGCACCCAGCTATCAGTATGCCGTACTGCACTCTGCCCTCCCTCAATCGGACCTAACAGTCACTTAAAACAAAAAAGGCTTCAGCTTGGCTGGGACGCTACAATACTTTCGACTGTTACTGCTTTCATATTCTGTACCTTTCTCTGCATATGTATCTCTTTTCTCCATGCTGCTCTTCTTCTTTGCCGAGAGCACAGGCTCTGTGTGTGCCACGTGACTTTACATGACTGAATGTTTTACTGGCTGGCTGTGCTCCTATATGATAGGAAGGGCGTGTCTTGCAAGAATCTTATGTTCCACAGCCCTGGGACAATCTCTTGGCACCAAGTCTCATGTTTACGGTCCCCGCGAGACGCTTCATGGCCCGTGTTTTTTGTCTCACGGGTCTTTAAAATGTCTTTCGAGAACTTCCGAGAAGATCACGTATTGTCGCCTTGCTTTTCCATTCCACCAGGATTTTTTTTTTTTTATATATAGAGAGAGATTTAATTTAAAGTAGGAGTATCATAAATATTAAGCGGTACTACAGAGTCAAGCCAACACAATTCTGAATGTACTCTGGAAGACTCAGCTCTCTAATGACACCTTTATACTTTTATTATTTACCAGTAATGGCGGACTGCATGATAACGTGCAGTGAATGCACTTGACTTGAGCATTCGCAGTCTTCATCCTCTTTCTCTGTACGTTTACCATTCATTTGCTCAGAAGTTGATGCGCTTGCTGCTTCCTGAGCAGCTCTTCTCTTCTCCACCCTAGCAGCCTGCTTCTTCTCTTGATTCGTTGGCATCTTTTCACGTTAAAATTGATTAAGTTAGTGTTTGTGTTACCATTACTTAGTACATTTTCCTTAATTTTTCACTTAAGCTGACACTTAAATCATTCTTGAGGCAGATTGAATACTTAAGATATGAAGAGGTAGGGGAAGTGATGGCGAAGGTGGTAGTGATGAGAATGGCACCCGTACACATGCACTGCACAGAGAGTTGATTCTACAATAAAATAAAATAAAAAGAGGAATAACCTTGGAGGTCAATCATCACCCCGAAAACAGACAGTAGACGTCGTGTAATATATGTGAACCAAATATCAAGTCAATACGTCAAACAGTTTGCAAGCTACAGGTGATTTAAAATCCTGGACAGACAAACGGACAGCCATGGTAGCATATTATATAGGAAGATTTTATAACTATTTGTTGGTGTGCATTTGGCCGAAGGCAACCTATGCCCACAATCAGAATCGCTGGGTTGGTTGGTATATGGGTGTGCTGGGTGAGTTGCCCTTTCCAAAGCCACTTCTTGCCCTTGTGCCTAAGTGCTGCCAGAACAGGCTCTGGCCCCAGTGTCCCTAAATTGGATTAAAGAATGTTAATACAATACAACACAAGCGGCTGAAATGAGTTTCCTCCGCAGGGTGTCTGTGCTTTCCCTTAAAGACAGGGTGAGAAACTCGGTCATCCGGGAGGAGCTCAGAGTAGAGCTGCAGCGCCTCCGCATCGAGAGGAGTCAGATGAGATGGCTTGGTCGTCTGATCAGGATGCCTCCTGGAGGTGTGAATGGATTTAAGAAGCGATTTAAGGTGGGACGGAATTATGAGTTTTTTCGTAATCTCTGGTAATTCTAGTGTTAATGCTCTGCCAGGCCTTTACTGCAGCGGCTTTCAGTTGCTGTTTGTTTGTGGGCCTTTCTGTGTGAAGTTTAGTCTTCAACAAGTGAAATGGACGCTCAATTGGGTTAAGATCAGGTGACTGACTTGGCCATTCAAGAAGTTTCCACTTCTTTGCTTTAATAAACTCCTGGGTTGCTTTGGCTGTATGTTTTGGGTCATTGTCCATCTGTATCATGAAAGGCCGCCCAATCAATTTGACTGCATTTAGCTGGATTTGAGCAGACAGTATGTCTCTGAACACCTCAGAATTCATTCGGCTGCTTCTGTCCTGTGTCACACCATCAATAAACACTAGTGTCCCAGTGCCACTGGCAGCCATCACACTGACTCCACCGTGTTTTACAGATGATGTGCTATGCTTTGGATAATGAGCTGTTCCACGCCTTCTCCATACTTTTTTCTTGCCATCATTCTGGTAGAGGTTGATCTTGGTTTCATCTGTCCAAAGAATGTTTTTCCAGAACTGTGCTGTCTTTTTTAGATGTTCTTTAGCAAAGTCCAATCTAGCCTTTCTATTCTTGAGGCTTATGAGTGGCTTGCATCTTGCAGTGCACCCTCAGGATTTACTTTCATGCAGTCTTCTCTTTATGGTAGACTTGGATATCGATACACCGACCCCCTGGAGAGTGTTGTTCACTTGGTTGGCTGTTGTGAAGGGGTTTCTCTTCACCATGGAAATGATTCTGCGATCATCCACCACTGTTGTCTTCTGTGGACGTCCAGGTCTTTTTATGTTGCTGAGTACACCAGTGCTTGCTTTCTTTCCCAGGATGTACCAAACTGTAGATTCTGCCACTCGTAATATTGTAGCAATTTCTCAGAGGGGTTTTTTCTGTTTTCGCAGCTTAAGGATGGCTTCTTTCACCTGCATGGAGAGCTCCTTTGACCGCATGTTGTCTGTTCACAGCAAAATCTTCCACATGCAAGCACCACACCTCAAATCAACTCCAGGCCTTTTATCTGCTTAATTGATAATGACATAACGACGGACTTGACCACATCTGCCCATCAAATAGCCTTTGAGTCAATTGTCCAATTACTTTTGAGCCCCTGAAATGAAGGGATTGTGTTCAAAAAAATGCTTTAGTTGCCTCACATTTTTATGCAATCTTTTTGTTTAACCCACTGAATTAAAGCTGAAAGTCTGCACTTCAACTGCATCTGAGTTGTTTCATTTAAAATTCATTGTGGTAATGTACAGAACCAAAATGAGAAAAAAGTTGTCTCTGTCCAAATATTTATGGACCTAACTGTATATCAGTTTATAGAAGACCTATTTCATAAATGTCTGATTTGACAGAGTAGTACACTAGCAATTATTTCAGTTAAATATTATGTTCCATTAACAAGTATGTTTCATTAGCTATTACTGCCTTGAAAGTTGTAGTGTAAACTTGGGAGAACCCATGGCACTCTGGGAAATGAGCTTGATGCTTTGATCGTTCTGCTTTAAATAATGTGCATGTCTGAGACCGTCCTATAATGACACCCTGCCTCTGCTCAAATTGTACGTCATTCTTATTCCTTGATGAAGGTTGACAGTAGAGATTGATTTATATACAGTTACGCAACGTGGCACTGCAATAGCAACATGGTAACATCAGTGCTCAAAAACCACACCCAGCTTGTATTCCTGTTAGTGGGGTGGCAACACAACCACAGGGAAAAGAAAAAAAATGTTTTTGATAAAAGTTCAGACAAGCTTATCTAAAATGGCTATACTAACATGGAGACGACCCTGGGCTAAAAAAAAAAAAGACGCATGGCCAGGTTTCGCCTACACACTCTTGTGTCACTCATGTACTCACGTCTCATCCCTCAAATTTAGGGGTATTTCACCCCAAATCAATAAGCATGTTAAATACTAGAATATAATAAAAGTTGAAAAATGCAAATGTGAGCGCAATTCTATTTTATTGAATCCATTAAATAATAAATTGTGTATCCTTTATAGGCTGGTGGTGGATGAAGGACATTCCTTCATTCATCTCAGGTTTTGATGTAAAATAATGAAATGCATTTTACTCATTAACAGTACCTTATACTGTTCAAGTGACAAAAAAAACACACATCAACTTACAAATCATCTAATGGAGTAAACATCTACTCCCTGGGCTTGATGTACACTCTATTGCCATAATTATTGTGACGCCTGCTGTTACACACACACATGAACTTTAATGACATCCTATTCTCCATACATAGGCTTTAATATGGAGTTGGCCCACCCTTAGCAGCTCTAACAGCTTCAACTCTTCCGCAAGGTGTAGGGCGAGTGTGTTTATGGAAATTTCTGACCAGGAGAGCATTTGTGTGGTCAGGCACCGATGTTGGACGAGAAGGCCTGGTTCACTCGTAGTCTCCACTGGAATTCATCCCAAAGGTGTTCTGTCAGGTTGAGGTCAGGGCTCTGTGCCGGTCAGTCAAGTTCCTCCACACCAAACTCGCTCCTCCATTTCTTTATAGACCTTGCTTTGTGCACTGGCGCTTGTGCAGTCATGTTGGAACAGGAAGGGGCCATCCCCAAAGTTGGGAGCATGAAATTGTCCAAAATGGCTTTGTATTCTGAAACATTAAGAGTTCCTTTCATTGGAACTAAGGGGCCAAGCCCATCCCCTGAAAAACAACCCCACACCATAATCCCCCCCTCCACCAAACTTTAACGTCCTGTTCTCCTGGCCAGACTCGTCCATCAGATTGTGTGATTCGTCCCTCAGAGGACACACCTGCACTGCTTTCGAGTCCAATGGTGGTGGGCTTTACACCACTGCATCTGATGCTTTGCATTGCACTTGGTGATGTCAGGCTTGGCTGCAGCTGCTTGGCCATGGAGACCCATTCCATGAAGCTCTCTACGCTGCACTGTTCTTGAGCTTCTGAAGGTCTCTGCAGAAAGTTGTCGACTTCTGCACACCTCAGCATGCGCTGTCCCCGCTCTGTGATTTTATGTGGCCTACCACTTTCTGGCTGAGTTGCTGTTGTTCCCAATCGCTTCTACTTTGTTAATAATACCACTAACAGTTGACCGTGGAATATTTAGTAGCGAGGAAATTTCACTAATGGATTAATTGCACAGGTGGAGTCCTATCACGGTACCAGGCTTGAATTCACTGAGCTCCTGAGAGAGACCCATTCTGTCACTAATGGTTGTAGAGGCCGTCTGCATGCCGAGGTGCTTGAGTTTACAGTATATACCTGTGGCCATGGAAGTGACTGGTACACCAGAATTCAATGATTTGGAGGGGGGTCCCGATACTTTTGGCAATACAGTGTATCTCAATTCACAACTCTTTTCTTCAAGTCACATATTTTGATTAGTTTATTGTCTCATGTACTGAGTAAAGTAAAATTCATAGTCATTTCATACTTCACCATCTCCATTTGTATGGTTTACCAATAGAGTGTCATTTATATGTTGAAATTTTTGTTTTTCCAAGGCTCGTGTTATATTGTTCAAACATTTGTGTTGATTAATCTTTGCTGTACAGCTTGTTTTTTTAATGTTTGAACACTGATTTTGTTGGAAGCACCAATACATTAAATATATGTTTAATTTTATTTACAATTTATATTTTTATTCCGGGGTGGCATGGTGGTGGAGTGGGTAGCGCTGCTGCTTCGCAGTTAGGAGACCCGTGTCCTCCCTGCGTGGAGTTTGCATGTTCTCCCCATGTCTGCGTGGGTTTCCTCCTGGTGCTCCGGTTTCCTCCCACACTCCAAAGACATGCAGGTTAGGGGCATTGGCGATCCTAAATTGTCCCTAGTGTGTGCTTGGTGTGTGTGTGTGCCCTGCGGTGGGCTGGCACCCTACCCAGGGGTTTGTTTCCTGCTTTGCACCCTGTGTTGGCTGGGATTGGCTCCAGCAGACCCCTGTAACCCTGTAGTTAGGATATAGCGGGTTGGACAATGGATGGATGGATATTTTAATTCCTGTGAGTGGTTGTGTAGGTAGGGGCCCCAGTGCACTGCTTTACCTGGGGGGGTCTTACTCCAGCCTCCCTGGTGCACCACACCATCCTGCCGCACTGTGCACGCTTTCCGCTTGATAGCCGTGAAGGTGTAAGAGGATGAGGTCCCCCTTTAAGTTCAGATCGCATCAAAGCAATAGGTGTTGGTGGGATGTCCCCAATGAACTCCAGATTCCGTCGTAGCAATGGGGGAGGCTATCCCACCCATAAAGTTCCAATCGCATTGAAGCATGTAGTTTCGTTTGGTAAAGTCTATAAAATGGACACTTTTCCACAACTACAATGCTATAGCAAGTGTCGAGGAAGGGCAGGTGAAGGACTGAGAGTAGACAGCACAGTTTGTAGCATTGTCTTCTCACATATTCAAGGTCCTAGGTTCAAGTCCTATAACCTGATATTGTCCATGTGTGTTCGGTCTGTATCCTTGTTTCTTTTCTTCTGGGTTTATTCTCAAAAATAGGCCCGTCGCCTCCTTCATTTATGTAATTTAAGCAAAATGGAGGCAGCAGCTAGTGGACTCCCATGAAGGAAGTCATCTACTCTGACATTCCCAGCGACAAACTCCAACTAGTCTGTGACTTTAGTCGTAGAAGCAGCTCTGTGTGCATGACAGCAGACAACCAGTGGTCGGTCATCTGGAAATTCAGTGCACTGCTTTGCCCGGGGGTCTATAATGCTGTTAAGACAGCCCACCATCTCCTGCAATTCCTAGATGTGTAAAGCTGACATTGAGATCATCAAGTGTGACCTACTCTCCTTCTCCTAGTCATGTAGTGTCACATTGGCCTAAAACCAAAGATATCTTTCTGAATCAACATGCAAGTTAGATGTAATCTTTGTAAATTACTGTTCTCTAAATTCCTACAAAAGTTAATTAACTGAATAGCGATTTAATAAAGGGGTTAGCAATCATCAGTCCGAGGACATGTGACAGACAGACAGCAGCAAGGCGTGATAGTGGCCCAGTTCTTAGTCTTATTCAAATACACTTTCCAAATAAATAAGAAGACTCCATGTGCACGACGTCCTTCTATAAGCAGCCTAAATCTAATTTTCTGCATTCTCTTTTAATGTCTATATTTCAGAAGAGCCTTCAGCTGCAGGTCATACAGCATTTTTTTTTTATATATACAGGGTGACACAAAAATGGGAACTTTTGAAAAACCCAATAAAAATAGAAGAAATCCAACAAAAAAATTTTATTGACAGCAATTGAACCACTACAACTTGCCTTTTAAGAGACAGTAATCCAAATTATCAATGTCTGAAAATTACGTCCTGTAGATGGCGTCCTCCTGTACGTATGCATTCTTCCAATCTGCTGTTGAGGTTCCCCATTGATCGCTGCAACATCTCAGCTGGGATACACGAATTTCGTCCTCCTGTCCTGTCGGTTTCTTTTTTAGAGCAGATCCAGTCTCTTCAAAGTTTTTAATCCAAGTTTTTATCGCGCGTTTCGAGGGAACCCGACCATGACGCCCTAAGTTGAAAAAACGTCGGAACTCCCTCTGCGCACCTTCCAAACTATCATCGTTTTTGTAAAACATTTTTATTGCGAAAGCACGCTGTTGACCGTTCCACTGATCCATGATTACTAAATGGCGAGATTGTTTACAGCTCAAGGTCCCGGTTCCGCAGTGCTGCCAACTGTACATGGCTGCCACTACGCATTTCAAATGTTCCCAGTTTTTCTGTGTCACCCTGTACTTTAATATTAATCCGCAATGGGAATTTGTCTTTCGTATGACTATTGGAGGGGTCAGCCATTGTTACAGCACCCCAAGAGCAATTTTCAGGTTAAGGGCCTTGCATTTCACATTTTAAGTACAAGCTAAAATGTTTTTCTTTGCACATTTGCATGTCAAATCTATGTAAACCGGGTCAAAACTAATATACTGTAGTTTTGTTTACTAGACTGGCATCCGCCCATCTGTGCTCAGATCAGGTGTTTCACATTCTCGCAGAATAAATCCACCTGTGCCTGGGCGCTTCCTCAGATAGTGCAAGTCCAAGGAAACACTACAGCGAAAAGCCCAAGGAACTTTCCAAGCAGATTCCATTGAAAAAACAGCAGTTATGGATAGAAGAGGATAGAAGAAAATGAGCAGGACACTCACAACATCTCAAATGATAGTTACGGTGAAAAGAATGAAAACTGAACGTGACCGTCCGCCTTCCAAAAGTGAGTGTGTAAGAGATGTATTACCAAGAGGCATATGGTAGCTCTAAAGGAGTAAGGCCAGGTTTATACCAGGGCTGCAGTGGACACTTCTCCTACGCAAGCGTTGTACCGTTTATATTTGTGATCGTACTTTACGCAAATCTGGAAGATTCCACCAGGTGGCAGTGTGAGATATCATCACGGTGAGGACAGGTTCAGCTTTCTTTGAAACATCCATTAAATTCTGAGGACACCTTGCCACAATATCTCTGAAAAGGATGTTTAATGATTACATCCATCAATACAGGGATGCGCCCATTCCAGTTAGCATTGGGCACGAGGCAGAAACTAAATCCCTGGACAGGGGAATCAGCTGATCGCTAGATCAACACAAGCACTCACATACACACTGGCGTCATTTTAGTGTCACCAAACCTTCATGTCTTTGGAAGGAAACCGGAGCCCACTGTGGAAACTCACCAGGAAAACATGCAAACTCCAGGCAGGGAACACCAGGGACGTGACTCACTGCGAGACAGCAGCCCTACCGCTCCGCCACCATGTCGCCTCCACATGTGTGAGTTGATTAACAGTATTCATTATTTAAATGAAGTTAATGATTTATCTGTAAAATGTACCATACATCCTTTAATGCACTTCATCATGAAAGTGATATGAAGTATAAATCTAAGGATTCTAAATGTGCACAGAGCTGGAATATCATAAATGAAATGTGTTCTGTGTGGGAATCGCTGCTTGCCGCTGCTGTCAGTTCTGGAGGAAGCCCCAGAAGTTCGTAGCGATTAACAACTGGGTCGGTTTGAAGATGACGTTTACGACCGTCTACTTTAATTAAAGTGGAAATTTCGAGATTAAAGCCTGTAAGAGCCATTTTCCTAGTTCTATAAAAATTATGAATATTTATTAGATGACAATGCATAATCTATGGGAGGATCCTAAAACCCCCATAAATAGAAATGTATTGGTATATTCTTGCCATTTCTAACAACTTCAAGTAAACATTACTGTTCAGTTAGTGACAGCCTTGCCATGTGTAAGGTGCAAGTGTAGAGGCATGCAGTTTTTAGCCGTGCTCGTGAACGTGCTTGATGGCCTACGAGCTCTTTGAATGTGTGAAGTAACACGTAAAGAAAACCTGTTTATTTAAATACCATACCGTACACTTAAAGCGTACAGAAGAAGAAATTAGTTATTTCTATACTTAAAGATTCTTAAAGTTTATAGAAGATACATTTTTCCTTTTTTTTGCCTTTTATTCTATTCTATTCATATATAACTACAGTGGACCCTTGACATACGAACTCAATTCGTTCGCGAGGGCTGGTTGTAACTCAAGTTGGTTGTAAGTCTATTTTTCCCATAAGAAATAATGGAAATACCCATAATGCATTCCGAACCTCCCACTGCAACACTTACTTAACCTTTTCATAAAAAAAGGTTGTATAATGTGCATAATTTACCAAAACACCAATAATTTTTCTAATGTACTAACGAAAAAGTTATAAAAAGTGCCTAGCCTACCAGAAACAACAATTTCATATTGTACTCACCATTTAATTTGACATCTTTGGGCTGCAGGAAGGGAGGAGGAGGAGGAGAATGAAAAGGAAGGTGGTTATTGTTTAGAAGGAGCCTCCTTATGCAAATCTTTTCATTGTAAAATTGTCGAGATGGTGGATTTCGACATGCTGTGCATACCATATTTATTTCCCAAAAATTAGCATTAGAAAATCAGGTGCACGTCATACACGAGGAAACTTCTTCTGCTTGGGCTCGCTCGCGCACTCACACTCTCTCTCTCGCTCGCTCGCTCGCTCGCCCGCCCACTCGCGCTCTCTCTCTCTCTCGCTCGCTCGCCCGCCCACTCGCGCTCTCTCTCTCTCTCGCTCGCTCGCCCGCCCACTCGCGCTCTCTCTCTCTCTCGCTCGCTCGCCCGCCCACTC
>JANRMT010062834.1:56848514-56867494 GCA_026402145.1 Polypterus bichir lapradei
AGGCACTATATAATAGATAGATAAGGCACTATATAATAGATAGATAGTTTCTTTATTAATCCCAAGGGTAAATTCACGCATTCGTGCCCTGACCTACATTGTGCGTATGCGACTCACACATAAATGGAAACCATGTGTTCAGTGCAGGCCATGGAACATTAAAACAAATCTCATTATTATATTTTAATTACAGGACATGTGTTTGTGCTCCGCATCCCCACCTACGCTTTGCATATGCGCCTCAAATGTAAATTGAAACCATGTGTTCAGTGTAGACCATGGTACATTAAAACAAACCTCTTATTATTTATTAATATATTGCGCTAAAATGACTCATAAAAGTCATTTTATGATATTCGCTCTTTTCAAGACTCTTGGACGAATGAATGTGGATTTGTACAACAAAATGATTGTGCTGTGTGTGCGTTATGCTGTGAAAGTGTCGCGTGTCGTACGTCAAGTGTACAAACACATCACCAAACTAAACATCAGTCCACGTTTAAAAACTCTGATGAGAAAAGTGAAGCTATAAAAATGGCTGTTTCTATCGTGGGCTGCATCAGGAATGGGCAGGAGGAGGAGTATAGGAACCTAATCAAGGACTTTGTTAAATGGTGCGACTCAGACCACTTACACCTGAACACCTGGATTTTAGGAGACCCAGGCCCCTCACGGACCCCGTGATCATCAGAGGTGACTGACTGTGTGCAGAGGGTGCAGACCTATAAATACCTGGGAGTGCAGCTGGATGATAAACTGGACTGGACTGCCAATACTGATACTCTGTGTAAGAAAGGACAAAGCCGACTATACTTCATTAGAAGGCTGGCGTCCTTCAACATCTGCAATAAGATGCTGCAGATGTTCTACCAGACGGTTGTGGCGAGCGCCCTCTTCTACGCGGTGGTGTGCTGGGGAGGCAGCATAAAGAAGAGGGACGCCTCATGCCTGGACAAACTGGTGAGGAAGGCAGGCTCTATTGTAGGCACAGAGCTGGACAGTTTGACATCCGTGGCAGAGCGACGGGCGCTGAGCAGGCTCCTGTCAATCATGGAGAATCCACTGCATCCACTGAACAGGATCATCTCCAGACAGAGGAGCAGCTTCAGCGACAGACTGCTGTCACCGTCCTGCTCCACTGACAGACTGAGGAGACCCCACACTATGCGACTCTTCAATTCCACCCGGGGGGAGTAAACGCTAACATTATACAAAGTTATTGTCTGCTATATCTGCATTGTTATCACTCTTTAATTTAATATTGTTTTTTATCAGTATGCTGCTGCTGGAGTATGGGAATTTCCCCTTGGGATTAATAAAGTATCTATCTAAAGTACTTATTTTAGTCAAGTAATTGGAACTAAAAATAAAGCCACCGACTGTAGTTCTACAATTGCTTTGAATTAATTGATTAATAGCTCTGATTAATAATAAAGAATGATTAATCATATTAGAATTCTTGATAATTTTTTCTTATTCAAACTATGTATTTTGTATTGAAAAAACTTGTAATTTATAATTTGTACTACAATTTTTAATAAATGTGTTGAAAATTAAAATTTGACAAAACATTCTTTTCACATATGGTCCTATATATTTTAAAATATTGAATGACCAATAACATAAGATCCGGTTATAATGGGCTTCAAAAGTATATGCTGTTGAAGCCCATTATAACCGGACCAATCTTCATACAATATGTAACAAAACTGGTAGAATTATGTCAGCATGCGGAATAACATTGTAACACAGGTTTTGGCACGACACCGCTGAAAGGTTGCCGACCCCGGTATAGTAAGACTGACTGCACTCTGGAATGGCCGGGTGGCGTACTTTGAAAGCTCTGCTAGGTGGTCTGGAAGCTCAGCCCAGTCAGTCTTAGTGGACAAACGGACTGAGCAGGATTGGCTACTGCTCTGCCCCAACATAGGCTGGCAACCCCCCAGTCCAAAACTGGATTAAGGAGGTTAGAAAATTAATAGAAATAATTTATAGTAAATCTGTGCTGTAGCAGAAAACTTGCAATCCCATCATCATACCACCCCCATACACCGTATTGCAGCATACCGTGGCACAAAATTACGTTCTCTAGGACCACACAGGTATTTTTTTAAATCTTTTCAAATTATTGTAAACCAGTAACAGCATACTGTAACGTGCAGTGAATACACTTGACTTGAGCATTCCTCTTTCTCTGTACGTTTGCCATTCATTTACTCAGAGGTTGATGCGCTTGCTCCTTCCTGAGCAGCTCTTCTTTTCTCCACCCTAGTGGCCCGCTTCTTCTCTTCTTTCGTCGGTATCTCTTCACGTTAAAACTGATGAAGTCAGTGTTTGTGTTGCTTAGTACGTTTTCTTTAATTTTTCACTTAAGCTAACACTTAAATCTTCAATCTGCCTCAAGAATGATTTAAGATATGAAGAGGTAGGGGAAGTGATGGCGAAGGTAGTAGGGGTGAGAATGGCGCCCTTATGAATGCGGTGCACGGCCGCCCTGCTGCACACTGCCGAGAGTTGATTCTACAATCAAATAAAATAAAAATAAAAAGAGCAATAACCTTAGAGGTCAATCATCACCCTGAAAGTGGACAGTAGAGGTCACATAGTATACGTGTACCAAAGTTCAGGTCAATAGGTCAAACGGTTTGCGAGCTACAGGTTAGTGCTGGGCGGTATACCGGTTCATACCGAAAACCGTTTTTTATTTTTGTTATGATATGGATTTTTCTGATACCGCAACACCGGTTTAAATAGCCTAAACAACGTTCAGAACGTGGCGCAGCGAGAAACTGTTTAAGGGGGTACCTTTTTCACTGGTACACCGCTAAACAAGCATGCAACGGAGTACATGTGTTAGTGGAGTATTAAGCGGTGAAAATGGCCAGAGAACATTCCGAAACTGAAGCTGTAGAAGACGGTAAAGTTGAACATACAGTGCATCCGGAAAGTATTCACAGCGCATCGCTTTTTCCACATTTTGTTATGTTACAGCCTTATTCCAAAATGGATTAAATTCATTTTTTTCCTCAGAATTCTACTCACAACACCCCATAATGACAATGTGAAAAAAGTTTACTTGAGGTTTTTGCAAATTTATTAAAAATGAAAAATTGAGAAATCACATGTACATAAGTATTCACAGCCTTTGCCATGAAGCTCCAAATTGAGCTCAGTTGCATCCTGTTTCCCCTGATCATCCTTGAGATGTTTCTGCAGCTTCATTGGAGTCCACCTGTGGTAAATTCAGTTGATTAGACATGATTTGGAAAGGCAAACACCTGTCTATAGAAGGTCCAACAGTTGACAGTTCATGTCAGAGCACAAACCAAGCATGAAGTCAAAGGAACTGTCTGCAGACCTCCGAGACAGGATTGTCTTGAGGCACAAATCTGGGGAAGGTTACAGAAACATTCCTACTGCTTTGAAGGTCCCAATGAGCACAGTGGCCTCCATCATCTGTAAGTGGAAGAAGTTCGAAACCACCAGGACTCTTCCTAGAGCTGACCAGCTGTCTAAACTGAGCGATCGGGGGAGAAGGGCCTTAGTCAAGGAGGTGACCAACAACCTGATGGTCACTCTGTCAGAGCTCCAGAGGTCCTCTGTGGAGAGAGGAGAACCTTCTCTGCAGCAATCCACCAATCAGGCCTGTATGGTAGAGTGGCCAGACGGAAGCCACTCGTTAGTAAAAGGCACATGGCAGCCCGCCTGGAGTTTGCCAAAAGGCACCTGAAGGACTCTCAGACCATGAGAAACAAAATTCTTTGGTCTGATGAGACAAAGACTGAACTCTTTGGTGTGAATGCCAGGCGTCACCGTTTGGAGGAAACCAGGCACCGCTCATTACCAGGCCAATACCATCCCTACAGTGAAGCATGGTGGTGGCAGCATCATGCTGTGGGGATGTTTTTCAGCGGTAGGAACTGGGAGACTAGTCAGGATAAAGAAACCAGTATTATTTTGAATAATACCGTGATATAGACCACCCAGCACTACCACAGGAGATTTAAAATCCTGGACAGACAAACGGACAGCCACGGTAGCGTATTATATAAGAAGATATAATACTAATAATACTGTGGAAATTCTAATTTACAATACTAATTATAACCGCATACATTACAAGGTGGCGACACGGTGGCGCAGTGGTGGCACTGCTGCATCGCAGTTAGGAGACCTGGGTTCACTTCCCGGTTCCTCCCTGTGTAGAGTTTGCATGTTCTCCCCATGTCTGCCTGGGTTTCCTCCCACAGTCCAAAGACGTGCAGGTTAGGTGCATTGGCAATTCTAAATTGTCCCTATTGTGTACTTGGTGTGTGGGTGTGTGTGTGTGTGCCCTGCGGTGGGCTGGCGTCCTGCTTGGGGTTTGTTCCTACCTTGAGCCCTGTGCTGGCTTGGATTGGCTTCAGCAGACCCCCCGTGACCCAGTGTTCGGATATAGCGGGTTGGATGATGACTGACTGACAGACATTACAAGGCATTCATTACTGGAAAGCAGGCTCTGACGCCGTGTATACGAGAGAGCAGCAGGTGAGGCTCACAAAGTCGCCAACATGTCTGATCCTGTCCACAATCAGCTCTGAAGTGAGCATCTGAGCTCCCAAACACAAACTCAAGCAGTCGTACAAAAATGGCTGCAGACAAGAATAAGCTTCAGGGGACTTCTCACTTCACTATAGTTGTCAGCTACAAACATGTGTTGCCACGTTGTAAAATAAGTCAAGACACTTTATCGTCATAATAATAAGTAATAATTCTTTGCATTTATATAGCGTTTTTCTCACTACTCAAAGCGCTCAGTAATTGCAGGTTAAGGGCCTTGCTCAAGGGCCTAACAGAGCACAGTCCCTTTTGGCATCTACAGGATTCGAACCGGCAACCTTCCGATTGCCAGTGCAGATCCCTAGCCTCAGAGCCACATACCAACATACAGTGGCACAAAATAACGTTCTCCAGGACCACACAGGACAAGTGCAAGACAGGGAAAGGATTCTACTGTACTAACAAGAGATGAATAAATAATAGCAAAGTGTTACTGTCCACTTCAAATTATTACTGGCAACTAATCATAAAAAACAACGGTAGTAACAGGTGTAACAATGTGCTGCATATAAACAAACTACTAGGAGCAGATCTGAGGGCGTCTCACAAAGCACAACATGTCAAACTGTGAGGCGGATGGGCTACAGCAGCAGAAGACCACGTTTGGGCTTCACTCCTGTCAGAGAAGAACAGAAAGCTGGGTTGCAGGGGGCACAGACTCACCAAAAGTGGACCGTTGAAGACTGGAAAACATGGCCTCTCAGTTTCAGCTGAGGCACACAGATGGTAGGCACCAACAGCAAGAATCCATGCAGCCAACCAACCAGTCTTGTGTCAACAGTCCAGGCTGCTGGTGGTGGTGGTGGTGTTTTTATGGTGCGGGGAATACTTACTGGCACACTAAGGACCCGTTAATACCAACCAATCGTTCACTCATTGAGTGCCACGGCATATTTGAGTATTAGTGCTGGCCACATGCATCCCTTCCTGGCCACATGTCCCCCCACCTCCTCTCATCTTCTAATGGCTACTTCCAGCATGACAATGCGCCATGTCACAAAGCTCAAACTTGTTTCATGAACATGAGTTCAGTGTTCCTCAGAGACCTTCCCAGTCGCCAGATTTGAATCCAGTAGGGTGAAGTGGTGGCTCTAAGGCTAAGGATCTGCACCGGTATACGGAGGGTTGCCGGTTCAGATCCCCCCCGTGCCTGCCAAAGGGGATCCTACTCTTCTGGGCCCTTGAGCGAGGCCCTTAACCTGAGCTGTACAATGGCTCTGACCCCAAGGGGTAAACAAAAACTAATAAATTCCTAATACAAGAAGTTGTATAAGGTGAAATAAAGAAAACCTTTGGGATGCGCAGAACAAGAGACTAATGTGCAGCTGACAAACCTGTCAACATGGAGCAGAATCTCAAAAAGGAATGTTTCTGACATCTTCTGGAATCCATGCCACAGGGAACCAAGGCTGTTTGCAGGGCAAAAGGATGCCCTACCCACTGTTGGTATAGTGGGGCTAATGAATATGTGGGCAAAAGAGTGATGGGAATGGAGGTACCGTGGGAAGAGAAAGTGAAGGAGACCACAGCGGAGGTGGATGGATAAAGTAAAAGGAAAAAAGGGTCTGACTGGGGAGAAGGTGCAGGACCGAGCTGAACGGATAACGTCGATCAGGCACATCGACCCCATTCAGAAGTGTGGAAAAGATGAAGAAGAAGAAGTGGATATATACTGACATACTTTATACTTTCAAGAAAACTAGATCATTTTAGAATAACTTGGCATATTTGTGAAGGCATTGATGCAGAAAGACAGAACAGTGATGTAAACAAAGATAACGGCTTCCAGCTAAGCCCGTGCCAGTTCATGGTTAACTGGCTCACTGTGGTGACACACACACCCTATTTGTGTAAAAAAAAAAATGTATTTAAACCAGGGGTCCTGGAGGGCCTCAGTGGCTGCAGGTTTTCATTCTATCCCTTTTCTTAATGAGTGACCCGTTTTCTTTTATTTGACTTGCTCTCGAAGACTCAGACGCCTTAATTATTTCCTTTTCCTTACTTAATAAAATACAAAATGAGCCAAAACATGACCAGTAAACTGTGTCCATCGTACAATACCTGAAAATAAAGAAAGATGAAGGTCTCAAGAATGTTGATCTGTTCAGGTCCATCCATTATCCAACCCGCTATATCCTAACTACAGGGTCACGGGGGGCTGCTGGAGCCAATCCCAGCCAACACAGGGCACAAGGCAGGAAACAAACCCCGGGCAGGGCGCCAGCCCACCACAGTCTGCTCAGGTCCCCAAAACATTTTCACAGTGCCGCTCTTAGAAAAGAGAAAATCAACAACTTCAGAAATGTCTGCTATTGAACAATGAGAGCAGCAACAAGCCATGGAAGTAAAGAACGGGTTGAATGAATGACGAGATATCAGCGCCTAATTAAGCAACTGGTTGAGCCCCTGACTTAGTTGGCCTTCTGTTGGCTCCCTCACTTCACATTTAATTTCTGTTTAAGGAAAGAAATGAAGCAATTCAGAGGAACGGTAAAGAAATTCAGGAGAACAAATCTTCAAAACACAAGTCAATTAAAATGAAATGAAAGGGAGTTAATTAGCAGCAAAAACAGGTCACCAATTAAGAAAATGGTTAGAATGAAAACCTGCAGCTACTGCAGCTCCTAAGGACCAAAGTTTGATATCCTGATTTAAATAATGAATCAGAGCAGCCTGTGCTGGTAAAATTTCAAACATGAGCAGCAATATAAAGAATCCACACGTGACAAACATTATAACAACCCACAGGTGTCACCGATGATACCTGGAGGGAAACAGTGATATTGGATGATGTTGTTCTGAACAAACAATGGACGGTTACAGTGAACATCCACACTGACTAAGAGTAACATAAAGGAGTGACAGGGATTAGCATTTCAAAGCCAGACGTAACTTGAGCAGTTCTGAACTCTTCTCAATTGCAAAGCGAATGATAACAGAGAGCCAGAAAGTGTAGAGGAGACTATTTGGTGGCATTGCTTCTAAAAGGTAGCGGTTAAATAATCATATACTGTGTAAGCCTGTGCTGTAAAAAGCCGGGGGTCCTAAAAACTATTGAAATCGTCAGAGAAAAAACTGTCAGGTAATTAAAAGGAACTACCCTGGCCATCTCTCTCCTAGGAGGATTCGTTTTGCCGACGTGCTCGCCTCAGTTGTGTATTAGCAGTGGGATGAAAAGTAAAAGGGATAGCGTTTTGCCAATGTTAGCGTCTAAGCGACTTTGTCTTTCTTCTGAGGTTTCGTTTTGCCGATGCACTCACCTCGCTTGTGTTATTAGTGGCTAAGTGAGTTGTCGGTTTCTTCAGATGCGGAGCCCTTACTCCGACTCCACCTCTCACTTCTGGGCCGGACAGACAGACACACTTCCACGCGTAGATATTTATTATCATATACAAGAAAAGTGCGGGCACATTTAAAACACTGTTGCCCCACTTTTGCCCTCTGGGTATGGCCATCCAGATCTACAGTATGTGAGTTAGGTTTTTAAAATGTCTTGGTTGTGTGTTCATTATGATTCAGTTTTATGAGCAGTTGTGACTTCTGGTCTTTTATTTCTTTGTTTAACATCTGCAGTGAAATTATTTGATTAAAATAAAAAATAGTATTATTTTTAAGTAGTGGTTACGGCTTTGGAGTTCATACCCTGAGGTTGTGAGTACAAATCCCACTACTGACACCACTAGAGTGACCACAAGCAGGTCACTTCACCTGCCTCTGTGAAAAGAAATGCAACCAACTGTACCTCAAAGGTTGTACGTTGTAAATGCAAGTACAATAAAGTAGTTTATATACTTCTCTACGTTTGATACTCGGCTGCTGGTAGTGAAGCGATGCATTGTTCAAATAAAAAGAAATAATCTGTTAAACAAAAACAAGAAAAAACACAAATAGAAACATGAAAAAAGAAATAAAAATAAACCACTTTTTTTAAAATTCATGTCATTTTCTAACCTTCTTAATCCATACAGGGGTCGTGCAGTGGGTGCTGCAGGCCGGTCTGGATGGGATGCCAGCTCATCATATGGCGAACACAAACACACACACACACTCACACACTCATGCAAAAATCACACACTGGGGCCAAGTCCTGCGATGGGCTGGCACCCTGCCCGGGGTTTGTTTCCTGCCTTGCGCCCTGTGTTGGCTGGGATTGGCTCCAGCGGACCCCCGTGACCCTGTAGTTAGGATATAGCGGGTTGGATAATGGATGGATTCATGGGGCCAAGTTAGCATTGCCAGTTCACCTAACATGCACTTCTTTGGAGGAAACGTATGCAGACACGAAGAGAACATGCAAACTTCACGCCAAGAGGTCCCAGGGCATGGAACCAGGGTCTCCTTAGTGCGAGGCAGCAGCACTGGCACTGCACCTTTTTAAATTTATTTATTTATATTTTTTTTTAAATGGTGGGCATCAAAATTACAAACTGTGCTCCCCTTTATGTCATGTCTGGCATGGACAATTCCTATTACCCAGAAATTCATACTTCCTCCACATTGTCTTATCACGAACACTCTCTTTGATAAAAGAGCCAGGCTACAAAATAGTTAACAGCAAAAAAAAATATAAAAATACACCAGCCAATCAATCAGTCACAGTTTGCAACAGCAGACTGATGGACAACATAATTAACATCATTAGCATTATATTCCTCATCAGACACATAGGAACCAGTCCGACAAGAATCTAAAAACGTGCTGGGAAATATGGCGAATTTACAAACGTGAAATTTCGTGATAGCAAACAATTAACCTCCTCAAAACAACTCCACCAAAAGTTCTTATTAAATCACAGCAATTAAAAAAATAAAAACGCAAAAAGGAGAACACAATATATGTACACTACCGGTCAAATGTTTTCAAACACCTCCGTTTTTCCAGTTTTTCTTCAAATGTAATGAATGACCTAAAATGGTGAAAAGGTAAGCAGTAAAATGCCAGAGGTTTCAATTTAAGGTTTACATTAGCAAAAACTGAAAAAAAAGGAAATTTCTGAATATTACAAATGAGCCTTCTACAGGTGGCATGGTGGCGCAGTGGTAGCGCTGCTGCCTCGCAGTTAGGAGATCCGAGTTTGCATGTTGTCCCCGTGTCTGCGTGGGTTTCCTCCCACAGTCCAAAGACATGCAGGTTTGGTGCATTGGCGATCCTAAATTGTGCTTTGTGTGTGTGTGGGTATGTGCCCTGCCCAGGGTTTGTTTCCTGCCTTGTGCCCTGTGTTGGCTGGGATTGACTCCAGTGACCCTGTAGTTAGGATATAGCGGGTTGGATAATGGAAGGATGGATGGATGGACCTTCTACAGGAAACAACTAATCAGTTAAACCTACAGATGTCCTGCAGCAATTGAAGTAAATAAAACCTCGCACACAATTTGCACTGGCGTCCCAACTTCTGCTGATTACTTAAAAGCCCTCTGTGTGTCTTACAGAAGAGCTGGAACAGACTGCTGTGTTACTACACCCTGTGAAGTCCTACTTGGACATTATTAAAGAGACAATGGCAAGAAAACCGCAATTAACAAATGAAATGAGACGGAGCATTATGACCCTTAGAAGTGTAGGCCTTTCATTTAGAGAAACTGCAAAATAAACCAAAGTGTCAGCGAGTCCGGTGGTGTCCTCCACGATCCAAAGGCAACTGGAAACTGGAAGGAAACTCTGATATGAAGAGATCTGGCAGAGCCAGAGACACCAGCCAATCAGAAGACAAGTTTCTGAGGGTCACCATCTTGTGTGGTCACAGGCGCCTCACAGCACAACAACTTAACAGTGCAGGCCGACAAAAGCGAGTGTCAGTTTGTACTGTGAAGAGGAGACTTTGTGCTGCAGGTTTGACCGGGCAGCCATTCCTTAAAGCAGCGGTTCCCAAACTGTGGTACGCAGAGCCTTTTCAGGTGGTACGCATCGCGGTCCCTGAAATTTAATTTATCTGGGCAAAACCCTTTATGACAAGCCTGTTGTGAGCAAAAACCAATGAAACTGCTTAAATACAATAATACGTGGATTCCCAAATTTAGTGTGGTGTGAAATTTCGTCATCTGAATAAATTAAACTTATAATTCGAATCAGTATTTAGTTCATTTAACGCTACCATAATTCCGTTTTGTGGAAGTCAACTTCTGCTTCTTCACTGTTTGAGCTTTTAGTCACTAGATGAAAGCACAACGCCGACACTATTTAGTCTTCGGTAACTCTGCCTCACAGAAACCACTCGCGTTTGTTGTTATGTGTGCACTGCCGCTGTATCGCATCGTAGTCACTAGATTTAAGCACAAAGCCGATACCATTTCGTCTTCGGTAACTGCGTCACATACAGGCCGAAGGCAGGATTTAGTTTCGGGGTGGAATTTATCGATTTATGTACATGCACACATTTTTTCATTAATTTTATGCATAATTTCTTCCAATTCTATAACTTTTATTCAGATTTCGGGGCAGTTTAGACCCAAACTCCCCCCCCACCTTTCAACAAGGTGCGGGTGGTACGCAACGCAACTCACTTAACCTCAGGTGGTAATTGACGTCCAAAAGTTTGGGAACCCCTGCCTTAAAGGATAAAACAGGGCCTTGAAATACCGGCTGTGGACGACTGCAGACTGGAGGAAAGTCTTATGGACCGAAGAATCAAAATTTGAAATCTTCTGTTCATCATGCAGGGTGTTTGTATGCCAGTTGGTGATGGTGAAGGTTCCTCAGTGTGCGGCACCAACTGTCAAACATGGAGGTAGTGTGAAGGTCTGGGGTTCTTTTGCTGGAGACAGAGTTGCTGACTGGCACAGAGAGACTGGCATTCTGAATCAAAAGGGTCAACACAGTTTGGCTGTTATATCAGCAAAAGGGGCAGGCTACTTTGAGGAATCAAAAATATGAATACAATTTTGTACACTTCATGATTCCTTGACTTGTTTTTTTTATTTCCCATTGTTTATTTGTTCTATTCCTTCATTGCATGACACATTAAGACATTCAACTCTGTGCATTTCTATAAAAACTGAGGTATGAAATCAGGACAGGTGGCAGACGCCATTACAAGTGAGTGTGCCGCCAACATGCCAGCAGCCTGGTGCCTCTCTGTTGTCATCGATGGACTGGTGGAGGACTGTGGCATTTTTTTTTTTTTTAACGTCTATCTGTTGATGGAAGGGAAAGCACAAGATTATTTGGACAGGTGTTGAGCAAATGAAAGATGGGAGCAGGCGATTCATTCAAAGAACATTAAGAAGTGATGTGTGCTTTTAAGCAACAGGGGACAGTTAGTCCTTAATATGCGTTTCCAGTTAAAAAAACAATTACATCTCACCTGAAGAAGGGGTCCGAGTTCCCTCAAAAGCCTTGTGGTATATGGCCGGCAGTTCATCCCAGCCAATACCCCCACGCCACTGGACACTGGATGGAGTCCTCCCTGCAACATGGAGGTGCCCCAAATTCCAGCAGGGCATCATGGACCTTGGAGTTTTACTTCACAGCCCAGCTGGAGACCATGGGGGCCGCTGCAGGGAAGAACAGGGAGTTGTATTTTCCATACAGCCCGGAAGTACTCCCTTGGTCATGGGGACGGAAGAAACAAAGTACTTCCGGGCTGAAGAAAAGAAGTTTTCACCTGACCCGGAAGTGCTATGGAATCACGTGGACTGAGGGACAGAAGCACTTCCGGGTCAAGGAGTATAAAAGGACTGTGGGAGATCCCAGCAGTGAGCCGAGATGGGAGGAAGGGTGACGGAGCTGCTGGGAGTGGAGGACTGTGATTATTGAGTATTGTTAATTGTGATTATTGATTTATTATTGAGAGTACTGTGGAGATGGAGGGGCTTGGTGCACATTATTCAAGAAATTAAATTCATTTCTGAACGTTTACCTAGTGTCTCATGTGGTGTCTGATGGTTCAAGGGTCAACAGAGACCCCCATCTGTCACGGCCTGCATATTATATTCTTTTTAGTTGGCCAATAAAAGGTGTCATTTTGCTTGACTTCTCGCTACATTCATAATGGCTAACACTGCACAACACCCTGGTACTACAGTTAAAAACGATTTGTGCTCGCTATTCTTACTTTATGCACAACAAGTTTACAGAATAATTAAAAAAAATAGCAAATTTGTGTTCCTACATTTTTCTGCATGTTCCTCCAAATCAGAAGCATTGATACCCCTTGGCAAAAGGCTTACAGTGGAAACGTGGCGTGTTAAATGCTGTGCTGAAAATGTCCTCCATTGGCAGGGACGCAAAATTCAGTGAGTCGCATGACAAGACCTCCATCCATCTGTCGTGATGATCACCACGTCCACTTATGAGGCCTTTGTCCCATACAGTCCACATAGTTGGAAACAACCGCTGGTGTGCAGACAAGAGGGGTCTTGGGGTTTCGGGGCATTGCTTACAGAACCAGGAATAGCCCACTTTTTCAGTAATTGCTGAATTTTGCATTTCAAAGGAATATTCACAAAAGGATCATCTACCAGGAATCCCTCAGGTGTCAATTTGCCAAGAGTTTGTAGAAACATAAATCTCTTCAAGTGAAACATGTTGTTCCAGTGAATGCAGTATGCTAGCTCAGAGGAGTTGCTCAAACAGGACGGAGCTCCTGTGCATTTTCCACATTTCTTTGTTTATGGTTTGACATTAAGTTTTATGCTTGTGATAGACTTCTAGATTAATTAAGTACACTTGTATACAATATATTCAACACCATCCAACCTCTGCTCCTTAGGGACAAGCTGACAGAGATGGGAGCAGACTCATACCTGGTGCCATGGATTGTGGACTATCTTAAAGACAGACCTCAGTATGTGCGTCTTGGGAACTGCAGGTCTGACATTGTGGTCAGCAGCACAGGAGCAGCACAGGAGCACCACAGGGGACTGTACTTTCTCCGGTCCTGTTCAGCCAACATACATCAGACTTCCAATATGACTCGGAGTCCTGCCACGTGCAAAAGTTCGCTGACAACACTGCTATCGTGGGCTGCATCAGGAGTGGGCAGGAGGAGTATAGGAACCTAATCAAGGACTTTGTTAAATGGTGTGACTCAAACCACTTACACCTGAACACCAGGAAGACCAAGGAAACTAGTGGTGGATTTTAGGAGGCCCAGGCACCTCATGGACCCCGTGATCATCAGAGGTGACCGTGTACAGAGGGTGCAGACATATAAATATCTGGGAGTGCAGCTGGATGATAAACTGGACTGGACTGCCAATACTGATGCTCTGTGCAAGGGAGGACAGAGCTGACTATACTTATAGGCTGGCGTCCTTCAACATCTGCCATAAGATGCTACAGATGTTCTATCAGACAGTTGTGGCGAGCACCCTCTTCTACGCAATGGTGTGCTGGGGAGGCAGCATATAGAAGAGGGACGCCTCACGCCTGGACGAACTGGCGAGGAAGGCAGGCTCTATTGTAGACATGGAGCTGGACAGTTTGACATCCGTGGCAGAGCGATGGGCACTGAGCAGACTCCTGTCAATCATGGAGAATCCACTGCATCCACTGAACAGGATCATCTCCAGACAGAGGAGCAGCTTCAGCGACAGACTGCTGTCACCGTCCTGCTCCACTGACAGACTGAGGAGACCCCACACTATGCGAATCTTCAGTTCCACCCAGGGGGGTAAACGTTAACATTATACAAAGTTATTGTCTGTTTTACCTGCATTGTTATCACTCTTTAATTTAATATTGTTTTTTATCAGTATGCTGCTGCTGAAGTATGTGAATTTCCCCTTGGGATTAATAAAGTATCTATCTATCTATTGCCAATAGTATTGGGACCCCCCTCCAAAACATTGAATTCTGGTGTTCCAGTTACTTCCATGGCCACAGGTGTATAAACTCAAGCACCTCGGCATTCAGACAGCTTCTACAAACATTTGTGAAAGAATGGGTCGCTCTCAGGAGCTCAGTGAATTCAAGCCTGATACCGTGATAGGATGCCACCTGTGCAATAAGTCCATTCGTGAAATTTCCTTGCTATTAAATATTCCATGGTGAACTGTTAGCGGTATTATAACAAAGTGGAAGCAACTGGGAACAACATCAACTGAGCCACAAAGTGGTAGGCCACGTCAAATCACAGAGCGGGGACAGCGCATGCTGAGGTGTGCAGAAGTCAACAACTTTCTACAGAGTCGATAGCTACAGACCTCCAGAAGCTCAACAACTGTGCAGCATCGAGAGAGAGCTTCATGGAATGGGTCTCCATGGCCGAGCAGCTGCAGCCAAGCCTGACATCACCAAGTGTAATGCAAAGCGTCGGATGCAGTGGTGTAAAGCCCACCGCCACTGGACTCGAGAGCAGTGCAGACGTGTCCTCTGGAGTGACGAATCAAGCAATCTGATGGACGAGTCTGGCCAGGAGAACGGGACTCGCCTGACTGCATTGTGCCAAGTGTAAAGTTTGGTGGAGGGGGGGGATTAGGGTGTGGGGTTGTTTTTCAGGGGTTGGGCTTGGCCCATTAGTTCCAGTGAAAGGAACTCTTAATGCTTCAGCACACAAAGCCATTTTGGACAATTTCATGCTCCCAACTTTGCGGATGGCCCCTTCCTGTTCCAACATCACTGCACACACACACCTTCATTTCAGGTGCTCAAAAGTAATTGGTCAAATGAAATAACTGGAAATAAAATGTTCATTTCTAATACTTGGTTGAAAACCCTTTGCAGGCAATGCCAGCCTGAAGTCTTGAACTCATGGACATCACTAGATGCTGGGTTTCCTCCTTTTTAATGCTCTGCCAGGCCTTTACTGCAGCGGCTTTCAGTTGCTGTTTGTTTGTGGGCATTTCTGTCCGAAGTTAAGTCTTCAACAAGTGAAATGCACGCTCAATTGGGTGAAGATCAGGTGACTGACTTGGCCATTCAATAATTTTCCACTTCTTTGCTTTAATAAACTCCTGGGTTGCTTTGGCTGTATGTTTTGGGTCATTGTCCATCTGTATCATGAAACGCCGCCCAATCAATGTGACTGCATTTAGCTGGATCTGAGCAGACAGTATGTCTCTGAACACCTCAGAATTCATTTGGCTGCTTCTGTCCTGTGTCACATCATCAATAAACACTAGTGTCCCAGTGCCATTGGCAGCCATGCACGCCCAAGCCATCACACTGCCTGACTCCACCGTGTTTTACAGATGATGTTCTATGCTTTGGATAATGAGCTGTTCCACGCCTTCTCCATACTTTTTTCTTGCCATCATTCTGGTAGAGGTTGATCTTGGTTTCATCTGTCCAAAGAATGTTTTTCCAGAACTGTGCTGGCTTTTTTAGATGTTCCTTAGCAAAGTCCAATCTAGCCTTTCTATTCTTGAGGCTTATGAGTGGCTTGTACCTTGCAGTGCACCCTCTGGATTTACTTTCATGCAGTCTTCTCTTTATGGTAGACTTGGATATGCTGACCCCCTGGAGAGTGTTGTTCACTTGGTTGGCTGTTGTGAAGGGGTTTCTCTTCACCATGGAAATGATTCTGTGATCATCCACCAGTGCTTGCTTTCTTTCTCAGGATCTACCAAACTGTAGATTCTGCCACTCGTAATATTGTAGCAATTCCTCGGATGGGTTTTTTCTGTTCTCGCAGCTTAAGGATGGCTTCTTTCACCTGCATGGAGCTCCTTTGACCACATGTTGTCTGTTCACAGCAAAATCTTCCACATGCAAGCACCACACCTCAAATCAACTCCAGGCCTTTTATCTGTTTAATTGATAATGACATAACGACGGACTTGAACACACCTGCCCATGAAATAGCCTTTGAGTCAATTGTCCAATTACTTTTGAGTCCCTGAAATGAAGGGATTGTGTTAAAAAATGCTTTAGTTCCCTCACATTTTTATGCAATCATTTTGCTCAACCCACTGAATTAAAGCTGAAAGTCTGCACTTCAATGACATCTGAGATGTTTCATTTAAAATTCATTGTGGTAATGTACATAACCGAAATTAGAAAAAAGTCATCTCTGTCCAAATATTTATGGACCTAACTGTAGATGATGTGACGTTAGCCATTATTGCACCAGTACGCCCACCACATATTAGCTATGAGGTGGTGAAGAAGTGAGAGAGAAAGAGAGAGAGAGTTGGGGGATGATTGGGGCTCGAATGACCAACTGGGGGATGTCCTGATCTTTTCAACAGATGCTCAGGGATCATTTAGGACCACAGAGAGAGTCTGGACCTCAATTTTACATCTCATCTGAAAGATGGCACCATTTGTACAGCACTATGTCCCCGTCACTTTACTGGTGCGTTGGGATCCACATTCAAACCCCAGGATAAAGTGCCCCCCTGCTGTCCTCACCAACACCTCTTCCAGCAGCAACCCAAGCTTTTCTTAGATGATCTAGCCAGGCTCACGCATGCTTGGCTTCATGTGGACGGCCTCTTCTGAAGTGCAGAAGATTGCTGGCCATACTAATTCATGTACAACATCCTGGTCTCCATCACTATATGGTTTTGTTCTTAACACTAGAATTACCAGAGTCTACGAAAAAAACTCGTAGATCCGGCCCACCTTAAAATCGTTTGCACCTCTCCACCAGCGTCTTTTGTCCTCTAAATGTGCTGATAAAGACAAGCTGCAAGCAGCCAGCTATTCCATTCCCCCACCGACTTAGAACGTACACAAACTTCTCCCAGCTCATGCCTTGATTGATTATCTGGGAGTGAAGTGGAGTTTTTGAGTGGTAATAATAGATCGTTATTTGGAACACACGCATTTCATGTGTGTTCCGTTTCTACCGTTTCTATCATTCTTGAACCTTTTGTGAAAGTGTTTATTTGATGTTTGGACTTCATGCTTCACACATTCTATAGTTTATGCTTACATTTTGTAACATTTATTACTAAAATATGAAAAAGTTTCTGTTTTAACAATGTGTTTACACAGATTACTGTAGAAACGGAACACACATGAAATGCGTGTGTTCCAAATAACGATCTATTATTTCCACTCTAAAACTCCACTTCACTCCCTGATAATCAATCAAGGTATGAGCTGGGAGAAGTTCATGCACGTTCTAAGTTGATGGGGGGATGAAATAGCTGGCTGCTTGCAGATTGTCTTTATCAGCACATTTACAGGACAAAGGATGCTGACGGGGAGGTGCGAACAGTTTTAAGGTGGGCTGGATCTACAAGTTTTTTCGTAGACTCTGGTAAATCTAGTGTTAATAGAAATAAATTAACACTGAAATAAACTACCAGAGGGTAAGTCCTTGCCCAAGTGCCATTTTAAACGGTCATTACTGATGAAAATATAAATGCAGCGCCGCATGACAAGCACTTTCATTTACCGAGGCCATCACTTTCCATGCTGTAATCTGACATATTGTCAGTACATACAGTTGGTCATTCTGGTCCTCGGGCAGCTGTTCATGTGACAATTAGAAATGAATGGCGAGTTGCTAAGCGCATGTCTCAACACTCCAGCTTCAAAAGATCTTTTAAGATGCAGCAGAGGAACAAAAATGGCAATTCATGTTATCATTGCTTCTAAGTTTTATTCTCTAGGAAAAAAAAAAAAAAGTGTAAACAATATCCGCAGGAGACATTTTAAAGACGACATGCACCTCTATTGAGTTCATAAGAACTACTTGCCTTTCAGAGAGCAATTGATAAGGCGCCACAGGAGAGGTTCATTGCTGTGCATACGTATCGCCATTTTCAGGGTCCTTCATGCTTATGCCTCGTGTCCCACTTCACTGCACAAAAATAATTGTCACTGCTCATACTGTGGAACTAGATACCGGTCTGGCTTATCACATTATGATGGACCTTAAATGATGCATTTAACTGGAGCCAAACTTCTGACGTGTGCACGTAGCTAGCTAATACCCTTCTTACGTACTAAAATAGCAGTGTTCAGTTTTTGCCATGCTGCATTTTGATATAAACGCAGATTTTTAGGGAGTCACTGCTTCTTTGTGGAAATTCCAAAGGACTGGAAAATGACAAATATTATCCCATTATATAAAAAAAGGTGACCAGGTAGGTCCAAGCAACTACAGGCCAGTAAGCTTAACATGCATAACAGGAAAATTAATGGAAGGAATTAATAAGGAAAAGATTAAGCAACACCTGGCAAGGACAGGAGTTATTCTAAAAAGTCAGCATAGAGTCAGAAGAGGGAGGTCGTGTTTTACTAACATGCTGGAATTCTATGAGGAGACAACAAAAAGGATATGATCAAAGTGGAGCTTATGATATTAATTATCTGGACTTTAAGAAAGCATTTGATAAGGTGCCACATGAGAGGTTGGGCATCAAAGTAAAGTGGGAGTTTATAGTGTTGTGCAAGATGGGGGCAAAACTGGCTCAGACACAGGAAGCAGAAGGTAATGGTGTAAATAACCAGAATTGGCTGATGTTAAAAGTGGTGACCAGCAGGGG
>JANRMT010062834.1:56895235-56910288 GCA_026402145.1 Polypterus bichir lapradei
AGACACTATTAATCCCAAGGGGAAATTTATAAATTGAGCATAAGGCACAAGACAGGAACCAGCCGTGTTTTGGGGGTATACGTCAATCTCAGGGCAAGCCTGCGACCCCATAATGGCACTTTATGGGTGTGCCACTCCAAGGTAACTCTTTTATGACGTGAGAATTAATGAAACTCTCTCAAGGAAATCTGCTCCGATTCCGAGAGATGCATTAACAAGGCTAGGATTTGGACCCCCTCTAGGCACAATGATGCGGAAGTACAGGTAGCAGCCCTTGGTCCACTGTGCCATCCGTATTATTTAATCTTGCTTAATTCAATTCAGGGTCATTGGCAGGCCAAAGTCTTTCCCAGGAACCTTTCCAGCATTTGGGGTCAGATCATTGTGGGACCCATTTATGCACACGTCTTCATTCACTCACAATAACGGCTATCGATTTATGACATGGCAATCAGCCTAACCTGCAAGTCTCAGAGTTGTGGAAGGAAAACCAAAAAGCACCAGGAGAATGCTGGGAATGCGAAAAAGAAAAGCCGTTTTGGAGATTGGACGGCACGGTAGCTGGTGCCACTGCCACCCGACTTTGTGTTCCGATCATTGAGTGTGTGGTCGGTCTGTGCGGTGCATCACTTCATCCAAACTGCCATCCTCAAGCACACTTCATCCAAGCCCCAGTCAGGTGAGCTGGAGACAGGAAACTAACCAGGACAAGTGCCAGGCCAGCAGCACAGGGTGCCCTCAACACCCCTTAGGGGCAACGGTCAACTCCACACACTCTCTTTAAAGTCAGTAGCTGAAGATGCTGCCCAATCCCGTTTACCATAAGCGAGAAAGAAAATAACTAAAGAAGACAGCGAGGACCTGCACGTGTAAGCTTTAGTTTTTCTTTTTAGTTGGAAACTTTAACGTCGACATCTGAGGCGCCATTCACTGCACGCTGATTTTAGTGTTTCGCTTCAAAAAGAAGTCTTCTGAAAGAGAAATACAAATGACTGAAAGTCTTTGTATTATTAGGCTACCAAAACAAGTGTTACAATAAGTATTAAAGGGGGCATGTCCTCTTTAAATAAAACAGAAAATACCCAAATTGACAATCCAGTCCAGGGTGAGGTGGGGGGCCAGAGCCTATTCCGGCAGTACCAACTCTAGAGATGGCAAAAACCAACGCGACGTGCAGAGCCACATGAACACTCGATCATCCTAACATACACAGTTTACTTGAAGGAAACCCCCCCCACCAAAAAACACAATGGGAAACGTCCTACAGAAAGGGGCCAGGTAAGGAAACCGAATCCAGGATGCTGCGCCTGCCACTGTGACACACACATTTACATTTATCATTAGTGGCACTTCACGTTTCCTTAAATCTTCATCCAAGACACTTCTTCAGTGTCAATCAACAGCACATTACTTATTAAAGTATTCATTATGTATTGCAGTATCAGCTTAAATACATTATACAGACAGAAATATTAACTTTATTTAACCCCAAAACTTTACAGAAGCTCAATAAATCTATATCCACCTTAATAAATAAGATGTCTGTCCAGTTGCCGCTTCAACACATGGCACATCACACATATTTATGGTAATAAAATGAGTTGCATTTTTCATTCCAACAGATGGCACTCCACATCATTAACCCTGTGCTTATAAATGGCTTCAAAGCCAAACTAACATTACATGACTTTACAGTCGCTGATCTACGCCATATCAAATTATATACCATATATACTTGCGTATAAGTCGGGTCTTGAAACTCGAAAAATCGATCATAAAAATCAGACCCCAACTTATACGCCCATTCAAAAATACGACACTTACATTTTTATTGCCTCCTCTAATCTCGCATCAGTTTCTCAGACATGTTCAAGTTTGTTGCAGCAGCCCAGTTACCAATTTCTTTCTCCACTTCAACGACTTTTAATTTATAACCAGCTTGATATTTTCTTCTGATCGCATGCGCCATCGTAGATAAAAGATGCTCTTACGATAAAGGTGTATGAGGGCGTGAGATACAAAAAACACAAAACAGTACAAACGTCACTTCAGAATAGTTCAGGTATTACCATGTGGTCACGTAGGCACAATACATAGAAATAAAAGGCCGTGTGCTCCGTGGTTACTCTCTCAGGTAGGAGTTAGCATATCATAATCTCTTAGACCAATAGCAGCAGTTTTCCACATTCGACTTATATGACCGACATTATAAAATACCGGAAATTATACAGTACAATAAAATCAAGTCCCGACTCTCCGCAGGAGAACTTAAACATGAGTATGTACGGTAAGTGAAAATCGCAGCCCATGTCACATTTACCGACCCAGTGCCAATTTTTCTGAGCCGGCGCTGTACGAAGGGCTAACAGCTGTGGCAACTTCAGCAGCGTCTCTGCCTTTTATTTCTTTTTTTTACATTCTATTATGGTATGTAAAATACGAAACATCTGACAGACGAGCTCCTCTTCGGTTTGTGAGGTCCACAGACCCCAGCCTGCCTGATTGAGTTGGCACTGTACTAGCGATATGGTGGTCAACTGCAGCCTTGGATGTTGGGAGAAATCGGGGTACCTGCATGAAACCCACAGATGGCATTTAGATTTGGCACAAATACATCTGTAGGATTTCAATGAAATAAAAGAAAATAACGGGCCGCGTTCATAGACGTTTCGCCCGTGGTTTGTGGCAACCCTGCACTCCATATTGTAAGGAGAAGCTCTTGTACCATGTAACCTCCTAAAGCAGGAAAGGGTTGACATTTCCTGTGACGTCGAAAAGAGGACATCTTATGGGAAACTTGCTTTTGTTTGCAAGCGTAAATATGCTAGGGGTTCAAGGCTGTCTTACCAACATCGTAGGCACCCTGGCAAAGTAGTGCACTGAAGCCCCTGTTTTGATAGCAAAACAAAAACATGCATAGGCATCAGAAACATTGTGGGCACCTATGGGACACCTGGCTAGTGGCCATTGTGCCCATACGTTAATACGGTCCTTGGTTGCCACCTGTTTAACATCATCAATATAGACCTCAGTGTTAGAAGTTGCAATGCACCATCTATTAGAAATTATTTGCTAGTATGTGATTTTTCTAAAATGCATTGCGTTTATCATTCCAACAGATGGCGCATCACAAACATTTATAGTAATTAAATAATATGTAATTAAATTAAATTCATTACTACACATTTATATGATGTGCCATCTGTTGGAATGACAAAGCAATTAAATTTAGTACTACAACCAAATTACCAGATTAACCGACCCAACTTTGGCCCCAGTCAGACCCCTTCACTTTCTGCACACTTTATTGTGTTATAGATTTCATTTTCAAACTAGCTGTGCCATCCATTTAAGACAGACTGAAATCTAAGTAACTGAATGTAGACCTCAGTGTTAACATTTGCAGTGCATCATCTTTGGGAATGTATTTTGCAAGGCGTGCAGTTTTAAAATGCATTGCTTTTGTCATTCCAACAGACGGCGCATCACAAACGTTTACAGTAATAAAATGCATTGCTGTGAATGTTTGTGATGCACCATCTGTTGGAATGACACATGCAATGCATCTGTCTCTGTTAATCCTATGTCACATTAGATACCTTTTGCACTGATGTTCTGTCGTGTCCTTCATTTATGTAATCTCAGCCTGCTGGAGGCAGTCAGCGCAATGGCAAGAGGATGATAACCTCATGTGACATACCTCCTGAGGCCATCAACTCCATCCAATAAAATCTACATTACAAAACATGATGCACTGCAATGTGTGCAGTTTTAAAATGCATTGCATTTATCATTTCAACAGACGGCGCATCACAAACATTTACAGTAATAAAACGCATTGCTGCAAATGTTTGTGATGCACCACACAATGCATCTGTCTCCGTTAATCCCATGTCACATTACACACCGTTTGCACCGAGTTTCAGTTATGTCTTTCATTTACTGCAGTCTCAGCCATTGTTTTCCTTTTTCCATTCTGTTTTAGCATACAAAACACGAGACATCAGACAGATTAGCTTCTCTTCTATTTGTGAGACTCAAAACACGCGTGTTCCTTATTCCTCATCGCTACATTCTATGCATTGTACTTCCAGATGAGCATTCATTGGCTGCCAGCTCTCCTGGAGAGCCCACCCCTCCGACACACGAGAAGATCAAACCGGTTTTGATTTTCTCGGAGTGAGTCACAAACTAGTTTGTCTAGGTCGTTAGATATGTCACATTAATTAGGTGAGCGTCACTTCGGGAGCGTGCCACCAACTGCATCTGGATGGCTAAGATTATGTAAATGAAGGCTGTAACTGAAATGGCACCTAATGTGGTATGGGAATAACACAGATATATGTGTTGCATTGCTTTTGTCATTCCTACAGAAGGTGCATCAAACATTTGTAGTACTGCATTTTATTAGTACAAAGGTTTGTGATGTGCCATCTGTTGGAATGAAGAATGCAATGCATTTTATTGCAACATGCAATATGAAATGAAATACATTGTAATAGATGGTGCACTGAAAATGTCTTAAGACGCATTGTAGTCTATGTAAATCAGCATTGACAGGTACCACAACTAGTTTATATAATACAGCGTAAAAATCCAAGGGTTTTCTGTCTGTCACACAAAATCTTGTTAACCAATGGGCCTTGAACCTTGAACTTGGTCTTAATTGAGAGTGTAAAGTGTAATACGATCTGCGAATCGAAGATGTGGGCAACTTTAGCCAAGTAATTGAGCTCTGAGTCCAATTCAAGACAAGTGGTGCCGGCACAGGCACACAGCATTACTGACAGGACAAAAAAAACGTGGCAACATCTGCTGACTGCAAAGCACATTGCTCAGGCCGACTGATTGTTTTCATTGCAAATGCAAGACATACACACACCATTGAGGCACAAAAAAAGATGGCAGCACCCTTGCCAGAGTGCCCTGCGGTGCTGTGTTTCATGAGAAGCACATGAGGCACCTTTCACAGAGGACAGGTGGTCCGAATATTTCCTAGTATATAAATATTAAAACAAATCACAAGTATCCAAACAAAAATAATAAGGCGAGCTGCTGTCATCCGATAACAGGCTTGGAGATGGCAAGTCAAGTCAAACCTGCACAGGATGGCACCAAACAACGTCCCCCTGGCAGTACAGTGTGGTCAGATCTGCCCAGCTGTGCCACAGGTTTACATTTAAAGGCATTAACATTTGGAGAGAGCAGGTCCAGCTTGTTGTGTCCACAAACAGAACACGCCGATAAGCCAAGAGAAGCGAGTACGTTAGAAATGAGCAGAAGAAGTCAAAAGGCAAAAGCGGAGTTCTGGATTGAATCCCAAAAGGGAGAACAACAGAGGTAAAGGCTGCCAGTCATGCACAGTGATGCCCATCACATTCACAGGCAGAAGCAGCAAGTCGGATACAGAGGCCATTGGAGACCCCATCCCCTAAACATAAAATGTAAACTGGGGCCATTTTTACGAATGAAGAATAGCCATCATGTTTTGAGTCTCGTTGTTTAATAACTTGAGGAGGGCAGACTGGGTTTAAATTCTTCGAAATTGAAGTTATACTATTTAATTGGACTTTCACCTTGTGTATCTACTGTGCGTGATTTGTATCTTGATTGTACAGGAACTTGGAATACACAGTCAGACATTAGAGCACCACAAACCGAGATCTGATCTGCCATCAACACCGACGGACAGGGGTAGCCCATCCCTTCGTGTAAAAATAAAATCATCCACCCATTATTGAATATGTAAAATGACAGGAAAGTGAAATATATCCCACCATGAACCAATCGCCAGGTCAACTCACCCGTATTCACTCAAACTCGGCCCGTTGCTCCCACGACATTTCCAAGTGCCAAAAGAGAACAACATGCCAAATGCACACAAAAGATGACCCCAGTCTGTAACTGAACCCAGCGGCTGTAAGATGATAACAGTAGCCACAGCAGCATGCTAAGCCATTTTAAATGTTCCTTTCCCAAATAAAAATATTAACAAAACACATCTCTAACAAGTACTGTACAGACGTGGGCCAGTCTTTGAAAATTTCAGGTTTTATTTTTTCATTATTAGTGTGTTAAGTGCACCTTGTAAGAAAAGGCCCACCCTCCTGCACTTCCTACACCTTCTGGGACAAACAATACACACTTAATGAATCCATAGATCTCTCGGCGGCATGGATGTTTGGGAATCTCCGGCCATCCGGATTGGTTTTCCTGCCACAAGCCACGGATGCGAGAGGTCCCTCAGGACCATCATCAGACAGAAAAAAAAATGGCATGCTGGGCAAGGAAAGTAGTGAAAAAATACCCTGAAGACTGAATATAACATTAAAGAGGAAATGCATCAGAACTCAGAAGTTCAAGTGTTACGAGACCCTAAACTAGAATGAGATCCCTTCATTTGCAGATAAAGTCAGGTGAGAAAGAGCCGTTTATGCACCTTTTACTGGTCAGCTGAATGAATGAAATAGCGGGAGACGGGAGGCAGGAAACGAGTCGATTGGGGGAGCACAGGGCGGTAGTTTATTATCGGCCACCTTGTGATCGTCTCTTTGGTTTCATTTATTTGTGTGTCGCCTGACCAGCAAATGGAAGGTACAACTGTGGGGAAGCACAGGTGAAATGATTCAAAGTAGGACTGAGCAGCGACTGCATAAATAGGTTCATAAGCACAAAGACATGCTAGAAACCCGTCAAATGCGCTAAATAAAAAGTTTCAACGGGGAATCGTCCGAGCGTGGAAGGCCTCGTAAACACCGCCAGATGGAAAGCTGAAACAGGAGGTTTTCAAACCTGAAGTAAAGGGGCCACATGACAGCCTTAACAGGTGGGCAACAAACGTTGAAAAATGAGGATTTGATCTCTGTGTACTTCACGATCATCGGCTGGGCTGACGGTTGTAACGAAAAAACAAAACTTAAAACCTACGTGAGAGATTCCGTACCTGTAAGTGCAGCAGGTGCCCTGCCTGTTGCCGTCAATCTGGATAAACAGTCCGGGACAGACTTTCCAAAGGCCCGCCTAAAACGTGTACGGACACGGCATGGAATGCGATCGCAATAGGTGGCAGATACGCGGGACTCCCAGGCTCGGTCCTGGGGAGGTTTATCATCACCCCGTCCCATGAAGGAACCTCGAGAGAAGAGGGGTATAAAGAGCTGTCCGGTGAGCGACCCACGGCGAGGAACGGGACGCCCCAACCCTTCGCCCAGCCCTCCCACCGGTCGTGCTTCTCAGAAGCTGATGGCTTGTGATCCGATCTCTCCTAGCCGAGGCTAACCTAACCTCGCTCCAAGAGGCACTTACGTATCTGTTGATGAGACTCCTGATGTAGCTGCAGTCCATCCTGTTGGTTCGTCCGTCCGTCCACTCTCGTGTGCTCACTTTAGTCGCGGCTCCGGCTTAACTCTAAAGGAAGATCCATTGAGACAACCAGCGGCGAGGTACAGCACGGCAGGGCTCCGGGGGCCGAGCGGGCGCTCTCACTTAGTAGAGTAGCGCACCTCTATAAGGTTGCGGGGCAGTCATAGCCGGATGAAGCGAATAAACTCCTAGCCGGCGGGTCTTTGTTTCTTTAGCGTGATTGTAGATTCGCCTCTCTTATCTCTCGCTCTCGGGCGGCGGCGAAGGTAACAGCAGCTCGCTCTTGTTGTGCCGTCGCTTTATTCTCTCACTTCGTCTCCAGTGATTTGATCCAGTCTCGCCTGACAGCCGTCAGGGGGTTTATCTTTCAACGCGAACACGTCACGGGGAGGGGGCGTGGCAGTGTGTAAACGCTTCATGCGGTGGCACCGTCGAGTGCTAAGTGCGCACGCGCGCTTCCTGGCCGGTTGCCCTCCCTCCCTTCAGCATCTTTCACGAAGCGTAGTAGCGCGGGATTTAGACGTCAGGTGACAATAGTGGTGACCGGTCGCGTGTAAGCGTCTATATATTTATTCGTTTTCCTAATAGAATTGTTGCAATTTACTAAGATCACGAAGTTTACCGAGCGCAGTGTCCTCAGGCGGGCTAGGAGCTGAAGAACGTCCGGCAAGTAGCTTACCCGGGCAAACTAAGGGAGTCGCTACGCCAATCCTTTCTTCATTCTCTCCGAAACGACAGCGCACATTTCGCACGTATTTCAGATGTTGGGAGAAACCGGTGTACCAGCATAAAACCCGCAGATAACATTTAGACTCGGCACAAATACATCTGTAGGATTTCAATGAAAAAAAGAAAATAACGGGCCGCGTTCATAGACGTTTCGCCCATGGTTTGTGGCAACCCTACTGTAACCCATACTGTAAGGAGAAGCTCTTGTACCATGTAACCTCCTAAAGCAGGAAAGGGTTGACATTTCCTGTGAAGTCGAAAAGAGGACATCTTATGGGAAACTATTAGAGGTAACTCAGGTCCATCTTGCCAGCATCATAGCAAAACAAAAATATATAGGCCTCAGAAACATCGTGGGCCCCTATGTTCCTGGGACACCCTGCCAGTGGCCATTGTGCCCATACGTTAATGCAGTCCTGGTTACTACCTGTTTAAGACTGATTGAAATCATCAACATTGACCTCAGCGTTAACATTTGCAATGCACCACCTGTTAGAATATATTTTGTAATATGTGAGTTTTTAAAATGTATTGCATTTGTCATTGCAACAGATGGTACATCACAAACATTTTTAGTAATTAAATGCATTACTACACATGTATGTGATGTGCCATCTGTTAGAATGACAAAGCAATTAAATTTAGTACTACGACTAAATTACCAGATTAACCAAACCAACTTTGGCCCCAGCCAGTTGCAATAATCGATTCTGCAGGTATTCAGACCCCTTCACTTTCTGCACACTTTATTGTGTTGTAGATTTCATTTTAAAACTATCTGTGCTACGCATCTAAGACAGATTGAAATCTAAATAATCAAATGTAGACCTCAGTGTTAACATTTGCAGTGCGTCATCTTTTGGAATGTATTTTGCAATGTGTGCAGTTTTAAAATGCATTGCATATGTCATTCCAACAGATGGTGCATCACACACATTATAGTAATAACATGCATTGCTGTCAGTGTTTGTGATGCACCATCTGTTGGAATGACACATGCAATGCATCTGTCTCTGTTACTCCCATGTCACATTAGACACCTTTTGCACCGAGTTTCAGTCGTGTCCTTCATTTATGTAATCTTCGTCAGTTGGAGCCAGTCGGCACAATCCCAAGAAGACGAACACCTCATGAGGCCATCTAGTCTTCAACTGCATCTGATAAAATCTAACGGGTTTGATTTTCTTGTTAGTCAGAGGGGCAGGCTGTGTACGCAGATGAGCTGACCAACAAATAGATGCTCGTCTGGAAGTACAGTGCATAGACAGTCGCAACAAGGAATAAGAAACACGTTCTGATCCTCACAAGCAGAAGAGAAGCGCATCTGTCTGAGATCTCAAGTTTTATGCAGTAAAACAGAATTGCAAAACGAAAAAAAACAAGGGTGGAGACCGCGACTGAACACAGCACAGCTATTAACCCTTCGCACAGCGCCAGTACGGCTCCGGCTCCATCCGGCAACACGGGGTCTGTGAGCCTCACAAACAAAGGAGAAGCTCATCTGTCTGATGTCTCGTATTTTACACTCCATAACAGAATGGGAAATAAAAGGCAGAGATTGCTGGTAAGGTAGTTGCAGCTGTTAACCCTTCATACACCACCGAGTCTGTCAAGCGGCATGCTATTGGCTGGCAGAAAAAAGTGGTGAGCTGAACTGCGCTGGAAGATCGGCACTCTGTCAGTAAATGTCACATGGGCTGCGATTTTCAGTCGTGTAATTTGTCCAGAGTGCAGCAACAAGATCAGCAACTGTGATCGGGAAATCTAACATACCCCAAGACAAAAAGTCACGTAATTTAGACATTGGCTTTAAATGCAATTTTGTATGAGATTCGTAAAAGGAGTATTAATGTTTGTGATGCACCGTCTGTTGGAATGACAATACAATGCACTTTATTGGTACAAATGTTTGTGATGTGCCATCTGTTGGAATGACAGAGACATAGCAACCAGAGAGACATAAAGAAATGAAGGTGGATACACACACACACACCTCATCAAGGCGCTATATAACCAGACATTCTGTTAGCCTTCTTAATGGCTTCTGAACACTGTCTGGAAGTCGATAGCTTTGAGTCCACTACGACTCCTAAGTCCTTCTCATAAGGTGTACACTCGACCACCCATTGTGTATTCAAACCTCACATTTTGACTTCCTATGTGTAATGCTTTACATTTACTGACATTAAATTTCATCTGCCACTAATCTGCACAAAGCCTGTCAGCTGTCCAAGTCCCCTCGTGATGATTCAACAGATTCCAGATGATCTGCCAATCCTCCTCTCTTGGTATCATCTGCAAACTTCACCAGCTTGTTATTTATATTGCTATCCATATCATTTATATATTGCAAATAGAAAGGGTCCTAGCACTGCCCCCTGCTGGACAGCCTAACATCACCCAATTCTGATAAGGCAGGGGTGGGCAAAGTCAGTCCTGGAGGGCCGCAGTGGTTGCAGGTTTTTGTTCCAACCCAGTTGCTTAATTATTAATTAGTAATTTAATTAAACCAAATAGTGCATGATAAATACACACTGGTGTAAAATAGAAACAAGCTCAATTGAGGACTGCTGGTTTCTTTTGTCATTTGAATCTTATTGCTAATAAGGAGCAATTAAAATTTGAGAATACGGCTATTTAAGCCTAAAATAAGCAATAAAGGTTAAAGATCCTAATGAATGACACAATAAAAATGAAGCTGATGTGTCACTTGAGCAATAAGGGCTTCTTATTAAGCAATTGGGTTAGAACAAAAACCTGTAGCCACTGCGGCCCTCCAGGAATGACTTTGCCCACCCCTGTGATAAGGGTTCTCGCATCAGTACCCTCTGCTTCTTGTGTTTTACTCAATTCTGCGACGATCTACAAACAACACCCTGAACTGACACTTCTTGTTTTTGTTACTGAGCTCTGTGTTAAGAGTACATCTTTTATTTTTAGGAGGTCAATGTGCACTGGAGAGATTCCGAAGGACTGGAAAATGGCAAATATCATCCCATTATATAAAAAGGGTGACTGAGCAGATCCAAGCAACTACAGGCCAGTAAGCTTAACATCCATAACAGGAAAATTAATGGAAGGAATTGTTAAGGATAAGATTGAGCAACACATGGCAAGGACAGGAGTTATTAGGAACAGTCAGTGTGGGGTCAGAAGAGGGAGGTCGTGTTTTACTAACATGCTGGAATTCTATGAGGAGGCAACAAAAGGATACGACCAGAGTGGAGCAGATGATATGATTTATCTGGACTTTCAGAAAGCATTTGATGAGATGCCACATGAGAGGTTGGGCATCAAATTAAAAGAAGTGTCAGTTCAGGGTGTTTTGAGTAGATGGGTACAGAATTGGCTCAGACACAGGAAGCAAAATTGGGAGATGTTAAGAGTGGTGACCAGCAGGGGGCAGTGCTCTCAGCACTACAACTCCCATCATGCCCCTCAGGGTCCCACATGGTTACTGATGGGAGGAATGAAAATATGCAAATTTAGGAGCTTTCCCCCACTGCTCTCTTGTCTTGTCCTCCCATCCAGGTAAGGGCCTCATTCTCATCCTGGCCTGGATGCCAGATAATCCTGCTTGGCAATTACAAAGAAATAAACTTGGAGATCATCAAGCAACCAAACCACTGAGACAAACCAAAAATCAGAGGTAACCACAACAAACCCAGCAGTTGGCCTGCTTAGACTTGAACCTGTGACTACCATGAGAGATTGTTGCTTATTTGTTATCCAGCTGAAGGATAACCTCGACCTGCACCACAGCCATATTTACAGTATACTGGAGATACTGGTGAGCATTTGTCATGAGGTCGCTGGAAATGGGTATGTAGCACTCCTGATATCTCTGCAAAGGGACGAAGGTCCAAGTCTTTACAGTCCTGGCGCTTTCTGGTTGTGAGACATGGACGCTATCCAGTGACCTGAGATGAAGACTGGACTCCTTCATGTGTGTCTCTTCAGAGAATCCTTGGGTCCCGCTGGTTTGACTTTGTGTTGCTCACGGAGTCCCAGATGAGGCACATGACCTGCATTGTGAGGGAGCGTCAGTTTTGGCACTTCAGCCATGTGGCGTGATTACCCAAGCGTAGTCCGGCTCCTTGTTGAGGACCCGGGTGGCTGGACCGGGCCAATGAGAAGCCCATCTATTCTGTGTTACGTATGTGTAGGAGTTCATTAAACTGTAACATTTGTCTTACTGGAATACTCCACCCAAAATGATATTGCTCTGTATGTTCTTGGCAGCAGTGCGTCTGTCTGTGGTGAGAGTGTCAAACTCGTCGAGAGCTTTACTTACCTTAGCAGTGACATTCATATCTCTGGTGACTCTTCTTATGAAGTCAGTAAATGGATTGGGAGAGCATGGGGGGTCATGAGGTCTCAGGAAGGGGGTATGTGGCACTCCTGATATCTCTGCAAAGGGACGAAGGTCCAAGTTTTTACGGACCTGGTGCTTTCTGGTCGCAAGACATGGACGCTATCCAGTGACCTGAGACGAAGACTGGACTCCTTCATGTGTGTCTCTTCAGAGAATCCTTGGGTACCGCTGGTTTGACTTTGTGTTGGTCATGGAGTCCTGAATGAGACACATGACCTGCATTGTGAGAGAGCGTCAGTTTTGGCACTACGGCCATGTGGCACGATTACCCGAGGGTGATCCAACTCGCAAGACCTTCATTGTTGAGAGGCTGGACCAGGCCAAGGGGACGCCCCCATAACATCTGGCTGTGGCAGATAGAGGGTCATTTCCCATGGGGTGGGACTGGACCTCGTGTCTGCTTTAAGGGTTTGCCAACTGGGATCCCAAGCTGTTTTGTCGTATGGTGGGTGAGACAAATGAAATAGTTACAAATCATTCACAAACGAGTTTCAAGAACTAAAACCTATGGAAATTAAAGTGTGCAATGACAACTCTGGTTTCAGGCCTACCTTGTATTCACACCCTGGCTGGGATTCCATTTAATGGTTTAGGTGTTGTGAACGTAACCCGGGCACAGACAGGCAGACATGTTGTTGTTCACCACCACGCGTTTATTTACAAGTATTTACAATGTCAAAAGTGCACACACAAACCCCCAAAGTCCTGGCCACACACACACAATGCCTTCACTCTTCTTCTTTGGGCCGCCTCCACTCTCGCTTCTCCTGCTTCGTCCTACTTCCACCCGACTCCAGCCTCGAATGAAGGGAGGCGGCCCCTTTTATCTTCACCCGGATATGCTCCAGGTGCTCCCTGGCAATCACCCGCCGACACGCCCCCGTGTGGCGGAAGTGCCGGCTGTACTCCCAGAAGCAGGGTGTCCCTGCCTCTCTTCCCCCCCAGCACTTCCTGGTGTGGCGGAAGTGCTGAGGTGCAGGGTTGCCAAGGCATTGGGGCGCCCCCTGGCGGTGACCACGGGCCCCTACAGGGCTGGGCTTCCAAGCCCTCAACCCGTGGCCCCCAAAGCAACCAGGGTGGCGGCCCCCACGTGATCCAAGGTGGGTGCACGCCCTCTTCCGGTCCCTCAAGGCGTCCCGGCCGGGTCGTCGCCCCTGGTATCCCTGACAGTGTGTTTTGCTCATTTTTGATTTACGTTAATGTTACTTTTGTTGATTATTCTTTGTTCTTGGTTAGTGTTCATAGTGATCAAGTATTGAACTGTAAGGAAAAATGTTGGGGCGCCAACCTGGTCGTCCCATTTAATTCTGCTGTGAAGCAAAAGCAAAAAAAAAACATAAAATGGGCCACGTTGCCCACCAATACAAGAAAGTCTCTGGGGAAACAAAACGCTGCCAAGTTTGATTAAGCTTAGTAAAGGAGCTCCGTCCTGCGGCGCGCTTGGTACAAAAAAATGACCGCCTGCCTCCTTATAGGTTGGGGACCGGAAGGGGTGGAGTCAGTTGCTCTCACTTTACAGCAGAGGGAAGAAAAGAGGAGAAGGTCAGAGCCGACGCCCCCTCTCATCCTGTTAGTACATTCCTCAGATGAGCCGTCAGAATGTTCTAGAAATGCGCATGCATGACACTGCGAGTGTAAGCTCTCTGGATTATGTTCCATATGTTTTGTGGGTGGTCCCACCTGCCAATCGCCCTATAAATCCAGAGGGTCTCCCACAGTTCCTGACAGTTCATTCTGCATTCTTTTTTACAGTGCCTTGTGCTTATTTTGATTTATCAGATTTTTTTGACTTTCTTTTATGACTTTGCCTTGGGAATTCTGTTTCTGGACTTTGCATTTTTTTCCCCTCGATCAATGCACATTTCTCATTGTGACCAAAACGTGTAAATGTAATGCTCAATGAAGAATTTGGTTCAAATTTGCAATGTATCAGGAGGAGAACCCAGAAGCCGATGGAAACGGAGAGTACCACCACTTATTTATTTTGACATTTGGTCACCGTCAGGTCTCCCCTTAATCTCTCTTTGCGTAAACTTAAAAAGGCTCAGCTCCTTTAATCTTTACTTGTATCTCGAGTCCTGTAGTCCTGGAATCAGCTGAGTCTTGGAGACCCAAACTGCACACAGGACTCCAGATGAGGCGCCACCAGTGTGTTATAAAGACTTCAGCGGAACCTCCTGTGACTTGTACTCCACACAGTAAGGCGCTATATAACCTGACATGAACTTCCTTAGCCTTAGTCCCAAGTATCACTCAGGTGACTGCATAGATGCGTTTTGCATAAGCAGCAGTCCTGAGGATTACACAGGCTGTTAAAGAGCCAACAACGTTAATTCCGAGCGTTAAACGGGGAACGGTATAGGCGTGTCTTATGTAAGCGTCAGTCCTGAGCGTTACCCAGGCAACGGTATAGGCGTGTCTTACGTAGGCGTCAGTCCTGAGCATTACCCAGTCAACGGTATAGGCGTGTCTTACGTAGGCGTCAGTCCTGAGCGTTACCCAGTCAACGGCATAGACGTGTCTTACATAAGTGCAACGGTATAGGCGTGTCTTACATAAGCTTCAGTCCTGAGCGTTACCCAGTCAA
>JANRMT010062834.1:56910298-56931028 GCA_026402145.1 Polypterus bichir lapradei
ACGTTACACAGGCAACGGTATAGGCGTGTCTTACGTAAGCGTCAGTCATGAGTGTTACCCAGTCAACGGTATAGGCGTGTCTTATGTAAGCATCAGTCATGAGTGTTACCCAGGCAACCGTATAGGCGTGTCTTATGTAAGCCTATTTTCATTTTCACATTCACATTTTCAGCAGCCCAGGTGTTGCGTGCTGTTGACAGTGACATGAGACGTGATGGCAAAGTGAGTCTGTCATCAGGCAGTGAAATTGAAATGCACAGTGAAATCGAAAGTGATTGTAATAAATCTGAAAGTGATGCCCGCTCACGTTTGGGTTTCTGTTGACCCTGCTTCAAATAAACCAGCACCACCTTGTTTTGATTTTGTGGGGCAGCCAGGAATACAAGTGAACGCTGAAGTGATTTCTTGATGTGATTGAAAGAATTGTTGAGACAAATTGTTATGTTGAACAGTGTTGGGTAAATGACCGCACACCTAAGCAGTTTGCCCATTCAAACAGATGGGGACTGGTAGCTGCTGATGATATGAGTATCTGGTATTATTATTATTATTATTATTATTATTATTATTATTATTACTAGAGGGTTTGCCCCCTGCTTGCTTCGCTCGCCAACCCACCCCTTGCCTGCGCTACACGCCAGCCACTTCATGTCTCTGCCACTCGTCTTGTGAATAGGGGGGCTGAACGCACCGCAAGGAGATGCGGTCGCTCCTCCGAAACCCCCTCTTAAATGGTGATACAATGAGAAACAAATACAGGTTTGTATTGATGATTGGACTGTAACTGTTACATTTGGGGATGACAAATAAAAGGAGGGCAAGAAACAAACTAAAAGAGAGAGCCGTGGCCGAGCCTCAGTGAGAGTGCCACAGACAGACAGAGGCGCCAGCCCAATAGAGCATCAGAAACACCTGGAATGGCTCCACCGTGTGAAGGAGGTTACAAATTATAGCAAGGAGGCTCTGCTCAGTCTCTACATGACACCATGAGATGACATTTGTGACCCTGATTGTCACCTAAAATAAAGAGATACACATTGGTGACCCTGATTGTCACCTAAAATAAAGAGATACACATTTGTGACCCTGATTGTCACCTAAAATAGATACAAATTTGTGACCCTGAATGTCACCTATAATAAAGACATACACATTTGTGACCCTGATTGTCACCTAAAATAAAGAGATACACATTTGTGACCCTGATTGTCACCTAAAATAAAGAGATATGCTGGATTCAGAGCATATGCAGGCTCCTTCACTTTCTGCACACTTTTATCATGTTGTAGGTTTTATTTTAAATGGATACATTTGCCAATTTTGCTCATCAATCTACACTCAGTAACTCAGGAAAAATGAGTTTATTAAAAATCAAAAGCTGAAGTCTCTCCTTCCTAGAAGTGTTTGTTGTGGCACGTCATGCCCAGGATGGAGCAATGGTAGATTCATTTATGGGATTCACGGGATTCAAACCAGCAACCTTCTGATTGCCGGCCTCAGAGCCACCACGCCAACCTGCCAGGTAGAATTATAACAAAAACGTTAGACCTTGTCATGCTACCTGGTACGGGTAAAAAGGCAAGGTGATGAAAGGCATGTAAATGAATGGCATGGAATCTGAACTGGAAGTACAAACTGAAATTGGTGTAGCTGAATAGGTAACATTAATAATACCCATTACTGCAAATTTTCCCGAAACAGAGCGTACCAGGGCTGAGCCGGAAACCAATGGTGTGAATGGCGGTATTCCAAAGCAAAATCTGACACCTCCAGCTGAGGTTTCTGAAGAGAGTCTGTGGTCTCGTCTGCAATGGATAAGAAATGATGTTAAAAAAGGTCACTTTGATTAGTGGGGAGGTGGAGTGTAGGATAGGACTTCTTTCTTGTGGCCACTTTGAAGGGTACTTTTTATTTTGCTAATTATGGGATTGTTCATTCCAGTTTGGATACCCTGCCATGGTATAGAGTTCATTTAAGGCACCTCGCACCAACTGCCCCCTCACAGGCTCACTCCAGGTATGTAGTAACCCGCCAAGACGAGAGAGGGAGCTGCCACTAACCCTGTCTTCTCCTTTCTTCACCCATAGAGGCGAGAAGCCACCCAGAGACGATGATTAGGCCCACACCTTCCAGTCCAGCCGCCATAAACTCCCAGGTGTCCCAGGAGGAGGCATCATTTACTGACCTGAGCAACCACCGGACGGAGCTTTGGTAGAGACAACTGCGTTGGACGTCATAGAGCGTCATTTCTGTTACTTTGCGCTTGTCCGCGGACAATAAAAGGGATGACCCGGTTGGCGCCCCAGACTTTCTTTTCCTGTTTGGAAGACCTGTCATTCCCACACCTGGCCACACAGCGAGAGGTTTGGCTCCATAGATACCGAAGGTGATATATCCACTGTTAATTATACAGCAAGTGAGTATTTCCTTGTATTGTCGCTGATGTCCAAAATAAAGCCACTTCATCTGGACTTCTCTGTTTTTGAGAGAGCTGCTTTGCATGAACTTCTATCAAGTTATCTTTATTCCATTTGTTCCTACCCAAGATAGGACAGTTTCAAAAAGCTGAAATGGTTTTATGGACTGGTAGACAATCTTCCAGTTTGAGGGTTTTCCCCTTCTAGAGTATAATTATGATTGATTGTCCTTCTGTACCCCCTTGGAGTTTCAAGCCACTTGTTTGATGGTGGACCAGCAATCTTACATTGTGATCTTTCGTGGACTGGTGACACGCATTTATGGAATTCATACAATGGCCTGGTCTTCAATTTTGTGAGCTTGAAAAAATGTTCTACAGACCAGTGCCACTGGTGGATGGCAAACACTGGCCTAGATCATCATCATCATCATCATCGCCATCAAGCCTGTACTGCATCACACTGGCTGCATCAAGTGGACCTGGTAATGCAGCTGGAGCTTCCCGATCACGTACAGTGGCAACAACTTCAGTTAGGCCAGATGTGGTCTTTTCTTCAGTGTCTTCTGTGCAGGTCATCCTCATCAAACTGACAGTTCCCTGAGGGGTCGAATAAATGGAAGCAGGCCGAGTACCAAAAAGTGCCAGAAACAAGGCTAGAAGGGTCTCTGAAGTCCAACAAAGAAGGATGCAGGGGTTTTGTTGGCCCCTCACTCTGCAGAGTCCACACCGTACTTGGCACCACTGGGACTGGAAAGAGAAAAGCCGTCAGGACCATCACAGACGCTGCTAAGGGAGCCTCCAGGAGGCCGTGGATCAGGTGGGATGACCTGAGGGTCAATGCTGCTGGGACATACGCTGGGGTCTGTTCAACCTCAAATGAGTTTTCCAGGTGAGGGTGTATGATGTTGAAAGACCTGAAACACCCGATGACCCCAGGTAACATCACTAATGACGTGTACCGGCGCATCTGCAGGATGGATCTCACGATCTATAACGTTTAATACAGAAAGTTGTATAAAGTTATATCAAGAGGTAAAATCAAGTTGAAAACTGCGGGGTAACTGCAACGGATAGAACCTGACTCAATACAACACATTTGCAATGGCTTATGGGTAGGTGGAACACACACAGCGCAGCCCTCTGCTGTTAGTCTAGTTCAAGAGTTCCCAAACTTTTTTCGGCCGCAGACCCCTTTACCAAAAACTTTTAAAACCATCGAGACCCCCTAGTCATTTACTTTACTTACTGAAATTAATACATTTGTACAGTACTCGATATTAAATATTTCACTAGATATCAAACTTTTCATTTTAATCACTTGTAATTAATGATTGAAAAAGATAAAAGGACTACAGAATATGGCATTATCTTGTGCAACATTTAATATCGAAACCTGCACTAACGAAAATTAAAGCAAAAAAATATGAGCAGAGTTTTTGTACATTTTTGACATTTATGAAATAAATATGTAAATTCAAAATAAGTACAAATAGTCCAAGCTGTACTGTCTGCATTTCTTTTTTGGTTCAGTCATATTATCTGAAGAAATAAAAACTTTTATTAACAAACAATTTTTACAGCCCCTGTGATAAAAAAAAACAGTAAAGTATGTACTTACTTGAAATAGAAGATTTTTGTTCAAACTCGAATAAATAACTGTGTCCTCTGATTTTCTTTTTCGTAGTACTGCGCCTCAATAAATAGTTATATTCAAAGTTCAAATCACAAATAAGTTCATGTCACATCAAATGAGCCAATTTATGGCGTTTTATGAAAGCATGACCGTACAAGACTGATAGATTCTGCTAATATCGAATATCCGTCGTCTCGTCCCACCGTGAGCAAGTGCGGACGTGCAATGGTTTTCATGTCCGCACTTGCTTTGATACGTTCGATAAGACGATGCACAGACATGCTTGTGCTACATGTATTTTCATGCATTCTTACGTGTGACTCTTTTAATGACACATTTTACCTTTTCGTTCGCAAGTTTGGTATGTAATGTGTTTTTATCAAAAAAGTGTTTTTTGAATTATTTTACTTCTTAATTAGGTACCTATTGGAATCATAGATATTATGAAGTAACAAACAAATAGCAGTAGTAAGGGGGTCTATTTTTGCTGTCGTCGACCCCCAAATTTTTTTATTGAAACTATTGACCCCTAGAAATTTCAAATCGACCCCAGGGGGTCGATATCAACCACTTTGGGAACTCTTGGTCTAGTTGAAGGCAAAGTCAAGTGAACATGGACGCTGTGCTGCAGGATGGCACCTTTGCTGCACAACACACAGTAGCGAGATTTCTTTGTGCAGAGGGGATGAAACCTGTGGAAATTCACCGAAGGATGTTGGGTTGTGTAGACCAGTGAGCTGTTTGGGTAGCCATCTTGTGGAAACTTTACGGTACCTCAAGTAATTGTGCACTACGGCACGTGCAGATCCATAGCTGCTTTCCAAATGTGCAGCAATGGTGGATAATGGAATGCGTCAGTCTCCTCCGATGAAGACATGTGGGCCTGTGTGTGCAGCGTTGATGGTCAACCAGCTCAAGCTTCACTGGTCACACTTGTTCTTCTTCCTTTAAACCTTTCTTCCCATTCATGAACTTTATTGAGTTGCTGTTTTCACTCCACGGAGCACACAGCCTTTATTTTTTTCCTATGTCTTGTGCCTACGTGACCACACGGTAATACCTGAACTATTCTGAAGTGACGTTTGCTCTGTTTTGTGTTTTTTCTATCTAATACCTTTATACACCTTTATCGTAAGAGCATCCCTTATCTACGATGGAGCGTTCGATCAGAAGAAAATATGAAGCTGGTTTTAAATTAAAAGTCGTTGAAGTGGCGAAAGAAATTGGTAACTGTGCTGCCGCAACAAAGTTTGATGTGTCTGAGAAACTGGTGCGAGATTGGAGGAGGCAAGCAAAAAATTAAGTGTCATATGTTTGAACGGGCATATAAGTCGGGTCGTGAAACCCGAAAAATCGTTCATAAAATCAGAGCCGACTTATATGCCCGCTCAAAAATAAGACACTTCAGTTTTTTTTTCTTTGTGACTGAAGTGCAGACTTACAAATTTAGTTCAAGGGGTTTAATAAAAATATCGTATGAGCTGTTTAGAAAAGACAGCCATTTTGATAGATGGTCCCCCTATTTTCAGGGGCTCAAAATTATTTGGACAGACTAACATACTCATAAATATAATGATCACTTTCAATATTTGGTTGACAATCCTTTCCAGTCAATGACTGCCTGAAGTCTGAACCCATAGCCATCTCCCAGTGTTGAGTTTCCACCCCAGTGATGCTTTGCCAGGCCTTTACTGCCACTGTCTGCAAGTGCTACTTCAGGTACGTTGGGTTTTCTGCCATCGGTTTTGTCTTTGTTGTGTTGAGGTCAGTTGATTGACTTGGCCATTGAGTCCACTACTTTGTGTTGAGAAACACTTGGTTCGCTTTCCCAGTATGTTTTGGCTCATTGTCCATCTGTACTGTAAATCACTTGTGCAACATTTAGCCAAACCTGTGCAGATGGTGGACTCGTGGACACTTCAGAATTCATCCTGCTACGTCTACCAACAGTCACATCATCAATTAACAACAGTGACCGACTTCCATTGGCAGCCATACACGATCAGGCCACAAAACTACATCCACCATGTTTCACAGATGATGTGGTATTCATCAGATCAGGAGCAGTTTCCTCTCTTCTCCATGCACTTCTCTGTCCATCATTCTGGTGCATATTGATCTTAGTTTCATTTGTGCAAAGAAAACTGTTCCAAAACTGCACAGGCCTTTAAAAATGTTTTCTGTCAACATCTAATCTGTCCTTCCTATGCTTGAGGTTCACCAGTGGTTTGCACCTTGTGGTAGACCCTCTGTCTTTACTTTCATGAAGTCTTCTCTTGATTGTAGACTTTGCCAATGATTGCTCTACCTCCCAGAGAGTGGTCATGGTGTGGCTGAATGTCGTGAAGGTGTTCTTCTTCATCAAGGACAGAATTCTGCAATCATCCAGCACTGTTGTCTTCTGTGGTTGCCCAGATCCTTCTGACGTTGCTGAGCTCACCAGTGTTTTACTTCTCTTTAATAATCTACCAAACGGTTGACTTGACCACTCCTGGTGTTTCTGTCTAAAGGGTTTGTTTTGTTTTTTCCGTCTGTTTTTACTTGCATGGACAGCTCTTTGGACCTCACAGTGAGAGTTCACAGTGACAGCTTCCAAATGCAAACTTCACACTTGGAAACAACTCCAGATCTTCTACCTGCTTACCAGTTAATGAAATAACGAGGGACCTGCACCCACCTGGCTATGGAACAGCTGGTCAGTCAAATGTCCAAATACTTTTGAGCCCCATGCATAAAAATGGCTGCCATTCCTAAACGGCTCATACGATATTTCTGTTAAACCCTTTGAATTAAAGCTGAAGGCCTACACTTCAATCTTATTGTTATTTCTTCATTTCAAATCCATTGTGGTGGCGTAACAGAGCCAAAATTCTGAACATTTAGTCAATACTTATGTCAAAATCCTTATGGACCTGACTGTAAATGGTAGAATGTTTCCAGCTAATGACATTTAGGGTGATGTTACATGAAGACAGAAGTGTGTGTGTCAGTGTCATTCATGTACGGATGTGTGAACTGATTCTGGCGGTGCAATTCTGTCTGTGATTACGTTAGATGGCCGTGACAATTTAGATGTGTCAATATGCCATTATTAAATAACCTTCTGCACAAGTAAGGAAAAGAAAGAATTTATTTATTTATTTATTGTTATCCACTTTGGGGGTCCACAAATTATAATTTACTGAAAACACCTCTGGAGTGGGATGATGGGATTCGGAGTCCTACACTATTATTCAAAGTTTTGTTCTTCACTTGCAAAGTGAATTGTTAGCTTTCAATTCAATTTTTATTTTAAATTGTATTTGCAATGTTTTCATTCATGTTTTTCACTTAATGCATGCGGATTACGTGATATATTTAAAAGAACGGCCTAAGAGGGACACATGCAGTACTTTCTTCAAGAATCACATTTGTGTGATTGGAGATGGAAGGCCCTGGTGCAGTCAGTGGGGTTTGATGTCATATTTAGTCCTCGATCCAGTTCACCTGGCGGGGGTTAGGATTTTGCTGAGAAACAAATTTTGTGTTAAAATGATAGAATCGTTTTCCTCAAGGACAGGTAGATGGGTAGTTCTTGCTGTTCAAGTTAAAGACGTGTGGTTCATGTATTTGGTTTAAGCAGGTCATGGGAGGATATCACATTATTGACAGAACTATCGTCATATGTTAATAACACGAAGCTCACATATCCGTCAGCGTTTGGAGACTTTAACGAAGCACCAGACTTGCATGCTTGACAGATTTCCACCCCGAAGGGTCTCAAACTCTGCCAACCCGGTAACTTTTGTCAAGCCCTGAATCTCACTGATGCCCACTAGGTTTTGAACCCCAGCAATTCCTTGTTCACCTGCTTTAAATCATCAGAACTCTCCTAGAAATCCTGCACAGACCTGTGGCTTGTGACTCCCGAACTTCTTATTTGAGTTCCTTCGACAGCTCACCGTCTCCTTTATCAGATCTTTCGCTTAGTGATACCGTGCTGTCCGACAGTGCCAAAGCAAACTCTCGCTTGTCTTCAGAATGGTGTTGTCTGGAGATTAATAAAACAGCTGAAAACATGAAATCTTTATGAGGCATCTCAGCTAGTGCTAAGTGGGAGCTTTTTAAATATGAATGTAGGGAATTTTCACATAAATTTGGTGAAATGATGGCAGGAGGAAAATTTGAGGAGCATGTAGAGATTATGAAAGAGAAGGGGGAGCTTTCTAAAAAATCTGATCTTGGTGATGCGGGGAAGGAAGGGAGCTTTACGCTTTAAAGATGAGGCTGGATAAGGGTGCATTGGTAACGTCTTGAGCTACGGGGCTGGAGTTTGGAGACCTCTGCTTATGTTAATGCTGTAGAAAAGAAGCATTTTAATAAGAAGAAAATGACATCTCTTTATATCAGCAATACCTTGACTCATGAGCCCACAAAGATATATTCCTACGTTTTGGAATTTTATCAGAGATAACAAAATACCCGCGCTTCGCAGTGGAGAAGTAGTGTGTTAAAGAAGTTATGAAAAAGAAAAGGAAACATTTTAAAAATAAAGTAACATGATTGCGTCTTAGGCATGACAAACGCCAGCGGCAGCGTGTCTATGAACCTAATTTAAAGTTAAGCTTTACACCTTGCTTTCCTATTTGTTTGCATAAGCACAGTCCTTCACCAGAAATTTTAACTCCGTTACAGAGATTTAACCTCATTACAAAGTGATCAAAAGTCTCGTTTATACCCTGCGTCTTCTCATTAAACTTGTATCTCGCGAATATCGTATTCGTCATAGGCATGACAAACGGCAGCGGCAGCGTGTCTATAAACTTAATTTAAACTTATGGTTTACACCGTGCTTTGTTTCCGCAGTAGCTGCACTTATGAATATGCTTGTATGCGTCACTCGCTTCTTATTCTTTCGCTGCCTTCTCAATTGTGTGATGCGTTTTTTGAACAGGTTTCATTCATCGAAGTGATCACTACCCAAATCGGTACTCGTGAATCTAAGATGTTTAACAGGCATTCCCGGTATTAAGTTGTGGATTTGCCTGCGAATATTTAGCGGCAGCGTGTCTATGAATGTAATTTAAACTTAAGCTTTACACCTTGCTTTCCTATTGATATGTGTACAAAGGCTTGTTCAGCGTCACAGGGTTGTTCGTTTCCTACTGCATCAATAAGTAGCTCGTCTTCCTCTTTATCTGAGACATCACACACTGCATGCACGGGTTTACCTTTCCCAGTCCTGCAAAGTCAGTTCACGTGAGCCGCTCGGAGTACATGCATCGAAGGTTCTCAGCTCTGCTTGTGCTATCTCGTGCGATCTCATGATGTCCACGGCTTTATTTAATGTTAGCTCAGACCCGGCACTTGAAAGTTTCTCTCGCACTTTCGCTGAGTTTGTGCCTACACTATTCTATCCCTGACCATCTCATCTTCGTTTGCATAAGCACAGTCCTTCACCCGCGAATATTTAGCGGCAGCGTGTCTATTGGATTGCTGCTGACGGACGGCCTTATATGGGCAGGCACTCAATTAAGTGGGAGGCATGACAATGAGGAACGCAACTCCGCCTCATACGGCGACCGAGCTGCAAGCTATGGCCGTATGTATGTACGTAAGTAGGTTCCAATTATGACTGTTACGTGTAGAATGAAACCTTCCTAACTTTTGTAAGTAAGCTGTGAGGAATGAACCTGCCAAATTTCAGCCTTCTACATACACGGGAAGTTGGAGAATTAGTGATGAGTGAGTGAGTGAGTGAGTGAGTGAGTCAGTCAGTGGGGGCTTTGCCTTTTATTAGTATAGATTATATACATCTTCATTCGATCCTCAGGTAACTGATCTATTTTTCAGTAGTTTACAGTTTGCTATTCCTAAAAATTTGTGACCAAATTTGTCGGGCCGGGACGCCTCTTCATTGTGTGGACTGGGGGAGCAAGCCTGTTCAGGACAGTACCTCCCACAGAATGCTAGATGGCAGCCCCCCTGGGTTGCATCAGGGCCACAGGCATGGGATTTTGGAAATTAAGCCTGTTGGGGTCCGTGGCCACCACCAGGGGGCGCTGCAGTGGTTCCTGAGCCCATGTGGGCGGTTCTTAGACACCTGGAGCACTTCTGGGTGGGCTATAAAAGGAGCCAGCAGCCACCACTCCAGGAGCCGGAGAGGAGTGGAGGAGAAAAAAGAAGAATACCGTTTTTACTCGTGTACCACGCGCCCTCGTGTAAGACGCGCACCCTAATTTTTACAACGAAAATCACGAAAATCATTTTGCCCCGTGTACGACGCGCGTTGTGATTGTATAGGAAGCATTTAGGGCATGTTTTCTGCGAAATGCCCTTCTGTTTTTGTTGCATGGCAAAAGTTCGAACGAGAGAGAGAGAAAGAGAGCGAGTGAGCAAGAGAGAGAGAGAGAGTGCGAGCGAGAGAGAGGGCACGAGCGAGTGAGCGTGAGAGCCCAAGCAGAAGCAGAAGCTCACACTTACATTTCCTCGTGTATGACGTGCACCTGATTTTTAATGCTGATTTTCGGGAAAAAATGTGCGCTTGGTATACGCGTAAATATGGTAATTGTGGTGATTGTGATATTGTGCTTGTGGGACTGTGTTGTGCCAATGGGAACAGGGAAGGCGTTGCCACTAGGCGAAGAAAACTAAAACATTTATTTGTTTTATAAGTGTGCCTCCCGTGTCTCTCTGTGTCGGGACAGGCACTGTTATAGCGCTATTGTCACAGTGTAAGGGACGGCCAGCTGGGACACCCAAGGAAGGGAAGGAGTGGGAGAAGGTAGCCTTTTTAATGCACTGCCTCCCCCCAGAATGCTAGATGGCAGCACCCCATCTTGCAGCAGTGCCTCGGATTCCCACAGCGCTCCATGGAGGTTGGAGTTTGGCTCAGCCCTGTTGGGCTCTGTGGGTGCCGCCAGGGGGCATTGCAAGAACAGCTGAACCCTTTAGTGCAGCACTTCCACTGCATCCGGAAGAAGATCACCGGACACCTGGAGCACTTCCGGGTGCTCAATAAAAGAAGCCAGAGTCAGGAGGAAGAGGGATGAAGCTTGCCAGTGGAGGAGTAGAGGCGGAAAGGAGTGGAAGAAAAGAAGGGACTGTGTGTTGGTGTGCTTGCTGCTGTGAGGAGCGAGGGAAGAGAGCAACCCCACTTGTAAATAAAATGTGTGCTGTGCCGGAACTTGTGTCTCTGCCTGTCTGTGTCAGGTTGGAGTGGCTGGAGCGCCCGTTGTGCTTCACATATGAAATTCTGTGAGTAACCATTTACTGTGGAAGAGTTGGATGACATTGTTAAAAGTAGGCTAAAGAATAAGGCTCCTGGACCAGATGGCTTACCTTTTGAATTTTATAAGATTTTTTTTTTCAACACAGAGATCTTGTGTTTGACAAATTTGTGCTAAATGTGGGGAGCTACAGGGTCTTATATCACTAATACCCAAACCAAACAAAGGCTGTTGTCATTTGGATAAGTGGTGTCCGATTACACTTTTAAATTCAGATTACAAGATTACCAGCTTCTCTGTATTCCAATAGACTTAAACCCCATTTGGAGGACATTATTTCTAATCCCCAGTTTGGCTTTATGAAAGGAAGGGATGCATTCAATAACATTAGATTGATTCTAGACATTTTAGACCATTCAGAATTTATAAATCACGATGTACTCATCCTTTTTTTAGACTTCTACAAGCCATTTGATACTGCCAAGCACTCTTTTAATTTTTGAAGCTTTAGATAAATTTGGTTTTGGTGATAAATTTAAAAGTATGATATGTACCCTTTACAATGGTATGGATAGTTGCGTGTCTCTATTTTCTGGCAACTCTCCTCATTTTGCTATTGTTGTGTCCAGTGTTGCAACCCTAACTTCCAGCAGAAACTTAGATCATGTAACTGAAAAAACACAGAAAAACACAGACACGTTAAATATGGTTGTACCGCTGCCCCAGGAGAACAACTAAACCCCGGGTTACCGCACATTAGAAAACTGCGGGTGTAAAGCAGTTCAATATCGAAAATCTATCAGGCAACGTGACCAACGCTCGTCCTTTTATTGACCCCTCATCACAAGTCCCAGCTCAGCATTAACAACAAGCCATATCACAAAATAAAGAAGAAGGAAAAGAATAACACATATATATTTTACATATAAAACAAACAAACAAATACATAGCAATCGAAACCCCCCTTCCTGGTTTAAGCGCGTGATGTTTATGAATAAGAGAAACCAGTTTGTCCAAATAGGTTTACTGTCCTGTTATTGTTCAGGGCAAAGAGAAACCCTACTGGAATATGCCGGCCGTCGAGCCGATAACAACAAAGTTTAATCCTACTGGTCCAAGTATTCATCAGCGAAATCAAAGAAAAAAGAGTCCGTCTTCAGAGACGCGTCTCCCTTGTGTCACTGAGTCTTCTAAAAAGAACTTTTTCCAGCATATACTTTACTTGGCGCTACCTCGTCTCTTCTCTTTGCTCCACCACAAGATGTCTCTCTTTCTCCCCTTCTTTTCTGGTTTTTAAGTCTTCAGCACCAACTGCCCTGACCGAGTTATGACCTCCCCCTTAAAGGTGTATTTACAGCGTCCTTCTTCCCTGCAGTGAACCCAAAGAGGCAGCAAACTGCCCATGGAATAATAGCACATGTGGCATCCGCTACAAGGTAAACATATAAAATGTCCTGCGGTGGGCTGGCGCCCTGCCCGGGGTTTGTTTCCTGCTTTGCGCCCTGTGTTGCCTGGGATTGGCTCCAGCAGACCCCGTGACCCTGTAGTTAGGATATAGCAGGTTGGATAATGGATGGATGGATATAAAATGTCTAACTAAATACAATAGTAATACCCTTCTGCCACATAGATACAAGCATCTAAACAACCAGTGTTGCCACTCTGATCTTTAGGCAAAACACAGGCTGTGTAGCTGACAAAACATAGAAAAGTATAGACATGTTTAATAAGGTTTATAAGAAAATTTCTAATGAAATACAACAGCAGTACAGATCCATCCATCCATTATTGCGGGGGTCTGCTGGAGCCAATCCCAGCCAACACAGGGCACAAGGCAGGAAACAAACCTCGGGCAGGGCGCATGCACACACCACACACTAGGGACAATTTAGAATTGCCAATGCACCTAACCTGCATGTCTTTGGACTGTGGGAGGAAACCGGACCACCTGGAGGAAACCCACACAGACACTGGGAGAACATGCAAACTCCACGCAGGGAGGACCCGAGAAGCGACCCCGGGTCTCCTAACTGTGAGGCAACAGCGCTACCCACTGCGCCACCGTGCCCCCCGCAGTACAGATCTCTCATATAGATCAAAATGTCAAAAAACAAAATCACATTCCTGAGAAGTAGTAAATGACAAATTCAAGCTTGGGAGCAGAGCATTAAACAGGACTCATCCTTGCTCAAGTCAACAACTTCAACTTCCATCCATCCATTATCTAATTCGCTATATCCTAACTACAGGGTCACGGGGGTCTGCTGGAGCCAATCCCAGCCAACACAGGGTGCAAGGCAGGAAACAAACCCTGGGCAGGGCGCTAGCCCACCGCAGACAACTTCAACTTGATTTTCCTATTTGTACTTTTCCAGTTTCTCACAGTATCGTGTATGGCTCCGTCCTCGATGAGAGATTTTGACGGTTTCCAAGAACCTTAACGTTTAATGGCCTCTTTTGGCTATCAGCTCAGCGAGTTATGCAGGACGTGATGTCAAGGCACACGTCACCAATCACACTCACCAAGCTAATCTGGTGATGCACAGACTAGTAATTACATTTTAGAGATGCACGGAGTTGATAATTTTTCATTACGATGTATGGAGCAATAATGTACACAAGAAATTGTAGTTCAGAAGTTAGGCTAAAAGAAATAAATGATTGTGATGAAATAAAGCATAGAGTCAGGAGACAAAAACATAGAAACATAGACAGGAACAGCAAAACATAGGAGTGGCAACACTGGTCACGTCTCCCTGTTCCTTTTCCTTGCAGCAGCAGAACGCCTTAATCTACTTGTTACTCGTCACATTGGGATTGAAGGTATTAGAGTTGGTGACAAAACCCTAACAATCAGTCAGTGAGCGGATGACACCTGTCGTATTCTGAAGGATGAGTGACAGGTCTCAGTTGGTTTAAACAGTCTCCGTCTCTTTTCAGGGGCGTCTGCTTTATCTGTGAATGCAGGGTGTGGTAGTAATGACTGTTAAGCAATGGCAGGCCGGAGGAAGTTTAAAATCATATACCGTAATCTTTTGCACACAGTGTAAAAGAACAGACAACACAACGTCAGAGGTTTGGGGATCAACCCCGTTTAGTCAAATTACGTTGTAGTGTGATCGGTCTTTACAGACAGGAGTTCAACATGGAACGGAAGAAAAATAAAAATGGCTGCCATGTATATATAGTGGGACGGGGAATTACGTAATTGGAAGAATGGTATTCTGGGAACCGGAAGTGACATCAGTAGGAGGTGGGATCTTGATAACAGGAAGAGGGCATGATGGTGCTTGTGTCCTGAGGACCGGAAGGTTGATGGTTCATCTGTTGGTCTGGAAGGAGAGAGGAGAAAGAGTTAGAGGGCAGTGCTAATCCCCGGTCCGATGGGAACAAACACTTATTCAAGCCCTTAAAATGTCTCCCGTGTGTGGCACGTGTGTGACAATAGCAATGTAATAAAGAGACTTCAGCATAGTGCAAGCACTTACACTGTGCAGTGGTTTATATTACATTTCTTATCATCTATGCAAAACATCTTCCCACCATTACCTAATGTCTCTCACCTGACCGAAACTGGGCATTATTGCTTCATATCCTGCGCAGGTGTCCGAAACTGACCAGTTCTGACCCATAGAGTCGAGACACGTGAGATACCAGGCCGCTCAAATGAATGAGTACTTTACAGCCATCTCTGAAGGTGGTTAAAGTCTTTGCAGCTGCATTTCTAAAACAATGGCCTTAAGTTTGCTTGTGTTACATGTTGTCCTTGACTTGTCATCACCTCATGCTGGTGTCTGAACAAGAAGGCAAACAAGTCTTTAATAATGAACTCTTATATAAGCTAAAGCGAGCTAATGCAACACCTGATGGAGAAGGCATTGATCCATACATTTCAATTCTCCGTACATGCAGATTATCCAACACTAATACATTTTAATCATCAATGCTGAAAGTTAATCAATTAGGAAAATTCCACAAGGAAAAAGTGAAGGAATTATGTCTGGGCGTCATTCCGATAAGAGCGCTATTACTGGAGTAGCTGTGAAACAAGGTGTTAGGTATCTTGGTGCTGATACATGCAAAATTAATTCTGACCGAATATCTAAAAACGTTGATCCAAAATAAGACCAGGTCAGGTCAGGATGGTGAGCCTGACAAATCACATCCTGGTGGGCAACCCCCCAGGCAGATACACAGTCCAGTGCCACTCACCAGAAATGACCCTCTGTCTGCTGCAGCCAGGTGTTACGTGGGCATCCCCTTGGCCTGGTCCAGCCGCTTGGGTCCTCAACAATGAGGATCTTACGAGCTGGATCACCCTCGGGGAAACGCGCCACATGGCCGTAGTGCCATAACTCACGCTCCCTCACAATGCAGGTCATGTGCCTCATTTGGGACTCCATGAGCAACACAAAGTCAAACCAATGGTACCCAAGGATTCTCCAAATAGACACAGCACCAAAGGAGTCCAGTCTTCGTCTCAGGTCACTGGATCATGTCCATGTCTCACAACCATATTGCAAGAGAGGAAGATTCTACCTACCATAAATGTTTTTAATTCACTCCTCTTAGTTTTCTGGCTTCACATGATAGGATTAGATGGCGTTGGTCTTGTGGACAGATGAGACACCTGCTTTCATTCCACCATCTCAGGGGGCTGCATGGTGCTTTGATTAGGTGATCAGGTGGAATTGGGGAAAACAACAAAGAATAGTGGATATTAGCAAAGCTTGTGGATCCCTGAAGAATTTCATAAAATCTATGCCCGTGCAGTCTATTAGGAGTACAAATGAAAAGGAGCTATGAAAAAGCCCAATTAATTAATAATGGGTTTTAGCAGTTTTTTTAAAGTGCTCCACCGTATTAGCCAGGTGAATTTCTATCGGTCAGCTATTCCAGATTTTAGGTGCCTAACAGCAGAAGGCCGTCCACCTCACCACTTCTTTGAAGTTTAGCTCTTGGAATTCTAAGCAGACCCTCAATTGAAGATCTAAGGTTACGATTTGGAGTGTTAGGTAACAGACATTCTGAGATATAAGATGGAGCAGATTATTTAAGGCTTTGTAAACCATCAGCAGGATTTTAAAGTCAATTCTGAATGGCACAGGTAACCAGTGTAGGGACGCTAGGACTGGTGTGATGTGCTCAGGTTTTCTTTTCCTATTTAAGATACTGGCAGCTACATTCTTACCACGATTAGCATGGAGAAAGGCTCTATATAAATAAAATGTATTACTATTATTATTATTATTATTAGTAGTAATTGCAAGCACTTGCTGTCTTTCTTAGGCAGTCCCATTAGGAGTGTGTTACAGTCATCTATTCAATTAAAAATAAAAGCGTGAATGAATTTTTCAGCTTCTTGTAAAGTTATAAGAGTTCTAACTTTTTCTGTGTTCCTTAAGTGAAAGAAAGCAGTCCTAATAATCTGGTTAATGTGTGATTTAATGTTTAAGTCAAGGAAATTCGTTTTCAAACCTTTTAATGTTATTATTCTTGTAACAGATGGCTCAGTAAATTTTGTAATGATGCGTCTCCTTTGTGTTCATTCTGTAATAAAAAAAAAAAGATGAAACAATTGATCATTTCTTTTATTGCTGTGACCACTCAAAAGTATTTTTGGCCAGAGGTTGCTGCTCTGTTGTTTGTTTGTCTCTATAAACTTGCAGAGATTTCTGAAAATGTGACATTTATTTTGAATACTCAAAAAAGTGAGATTGATTTGGACAACACCTTAAAACTTCTTTGTCTTTTGGCCAAATTTCATTCATAAAGCCAGAGGCATCAACACAAAACCAAACTTTAGGTTATTATCTCATGATATAGAATCCCTCTTTATTGCTATAAAAGATTGTCAAAATAGGCTGATAAAACATATTCATTACTTCAACTCATTGTTAATAAGTTAACTATGTGATCGCCTAATAATGTATTTTTTTTTGTACAGGTAATGTCTATGTATCCCCAGCCTAAGTTCAGTTGTTGGTTATTAGTCTTTATTATTGTATTTGTAGTTGTAAAATTGTGAATAAAGAATTTAAATGACAGGAAAAAAGGAACAGATTTTACCTCGGAACCTCTTCCGTGACGCCTGATTCAAGCACGGAATGTTAATCTGCCGTTCTACGCCGTGCATTGTGGGAACGATTTCGGCGGGTTCGGTTAAAATGGCGCCGTTGCTAAGAGCGGGGCGCTGCGGTGGATTAAACGGCGGCTGGTAAATTTGAAAGGTGCTCGTCAGATGTTTTTGCACCATGGCAAGCTTGGATCAGAAGTCGCCAAATGTACTGCTGCAGAGCCTGTGCTGTCGCATTACGGGCAAAAGCGAAGGTAAGCAGAAAGAAAACAAATATTGGGTTGGCATACTGGTAGGGGAGACGCCGCTTTTTGATCGCTTCAGACTTTGGGGAAGGCGCTGTCATTTGTATTGGGAAATGAAAATCTTTGGACTCGGTGTATTAAAGCTGTTTGGTTTTGTAAACGGCGATGCTTTATAGAAAAGGCCAAACTGTGTAGGCGCTGAAAGGAGAGCATCGCGATATCTGGAGTGAAGTGACAAGAAGCAGTGCATTGGATTGAGGGACCTGGAAGTTTTTCAAGCTTCTCGCATAACGTGCTGTCAGCGGTTGAAAGCAAATCTCGGAGTAAGAAATCGTATCGGCTTTCAGCGCTTGTGTACCGGTCACTCGCTTCGTGATCGTCTGGTTTAGTGCCCTGTGAGTGGTCTCCAATCCGCTGCTTGTATGAATGAATGAAGAGACCCGCCAGTCGTCTCCAGTTTTTCAGTCTGTTAAAACGTGAATTGAGCTGACATTTAACGGAATAAACCTGCGTTCGTGATGTCTCTGGAAAAGAACTCCTAATTGCAGTATTAATTAAACGGGCCCGCCAGGATCCCGGTGAGGTGGGTCTTTTTTTTCCAAAAAAATTGCTTTTTTTCAAATTGGCTTACCTTTTTTCTCATTTTCGATATATTTTAAATGTTTCCTTGGCTCTTGGATTTCTTATGAAAAGGTTAATATAAGCAGAGATAGAAGACAGACACCTATTGAAACAGTAACATTTACCATTTAGTGCTTAGCTTTGTCTTATTTAAATTCTTAGTGCGGCCAACGTTTTTGTTTATGATTGAGCTAAAGAAGTAAATAACCTTGTAAAACAGAGCACAATATTTGCTAATACTCCTAGTAATCATGAAGTGCTACATCAGGCTTTTGTTTAGTTTTACTAATGTACTTTCAATTTGTCATTTGCAGTTTTTTATTTAAAAATGATCTCATTTTGAAAGGCTGTTTATATTTCGTAGTGGATTTTTATTTATTTCAAGGAGTCTCTTTTCAAGCTGGTTTTGCCAACAGTTAATCTTTTGTGTACATCGATTGCAGTTTTTCCAAAGTTTAACGACTTCTTTAAATATATCATTGCACTTTTTCATGAGAGTATGTTCTTCATAATTGTGTTTTATTTAGTTCATTTTGGCACAAATGCCGTTCCATTTGCCAATCTAGATTACCATTCCAGTACCTCCTGAGTCTAATAGTCCAGTGTTCTTTCAGGATTGTGAGGGATGCATAACCGAATTTTAGTGACTGCCAAAGTCACAACCGTGTTTAGCTGATGTTAACTAACAAAATATTAGAAGATGTTAGATAACTGTTCCATCACCTCTTTGCAATTCGATGGAGCTGGCAAATTAGTTGACAGTTTAGCTAGTAATGTATTGCAGAACGCAAAGTCTACTTGAAAGGCCTTGCGTTCTTGATTTTTGGAATAGTAGTTTTACATTCTGGGACAAACTTTTTTTTTTCCTTGCTCCTTTCACCCTATTTTGAAAAACTACCAGTTGCTACAAAGGTACCATGGGGAAGCCCTCTGATTCACACTTTTTCAGTACATATGCATAGCAGTTTTAATTTATGTATTCAGTTTGTTTTGTATCCATCTTAAGGATAGGTGTTTGTGTGGCCATCCATTTGCAATGTCTCTGTCATTCTGCAAGATGGATTATCAAAAAGATTTTTTGTGATAAAATGCATTGCATTTGTCATTCCAATAGATGACGTATCATAAACATTAGCACTGGTTCAAATTGAATTGGCCCATTACAAACATTAACAATTGAGATCTACGTTGATTACTTGGATTTCAGCCCGTTTTTAGGCAGGTAGCACAGCTAGGAAAAGGATAAGTGTACGTGTGCGTCCTTTCTGTTGGTACATCTCTGACATTGCAATAGATGGCGCCTCACAAACATTTTTAGTGACAAAATGCATTGCGTTTATCATTCCAACAGATGATGCTCCACATCTTTTGGTTGTAATACATCACATCTTTTGGTAGTAATACATCCCATTACTGCGCATGTTTATGATGCACCATCTGTTGGAATGACAAATGCAATGTATTTTTTCCACTCCATGCATTACAAAATACATTCCAGTAGATGGTGTCGTTCCACAAATATTTGTAGTAATTCATTTTATTGCTACAAATGTTTGCGATGCTCCATCTGTTGGAATGACAAGTTCAGTATATTTAATCAGTACATGCATTACAAAGTACATTCTAATTGACGGTGCACTGCAAATATTAACACTGAGGTCTGCTTTGGTTACTTAGACTTCAACACATCTTAGATGGATAGCACAGTTAGTTTTTTAATTAATCATAAGGGTGTTTTCTGAATCGTATGCTTTTTGGACAGCTAGCAGTTTGAGGTAGATCAAGTGACCTACCTGCACGTCACCAGCTACACCTCTGGTAAACAGTGTGATACAAAATATGTTAGGGGGCAGTGCGTAATAGCCTGGATGCCACTGTTGATGTCGCACACAGTCCAGTTAAGTCTGACCCAAAAATCTCCTAAAACAGCAAGACACCGTGACATCCCAGAAAGGCTGCCATTTGCTAAGAGGGGTTGACTGAAGACCCATTGTCTTTCACCATTTCACAGGTAGATTCCCTGTCTATGAATTTGGCCTGCCTTGTTCCTGAAACTTGCTGGGATGGCCTTCAGCTTCCCCTCAGGATAAGTGGGCTTGAAAATGGATGGATGAACGTTTCTCGTGCTGGCAGGTTTCTGTTGACAACATTTTTACTTGAAGCATTGGATGAACGTGCAAAATGAGTGAATGCTGAAAAGTTTTTGGATGTTCAAGTTTATTATCACATGACTGTATGTTACAATCCCTGATGTGTCAGCACTACAACTAAGTGAAAAGATAGTTGACCTTCAGAGGTGACCATTTGGGGCATTCAATTATCTATCTATCTATCTATATCTATATATATCTATATCTATATGATGATAGTGAGTCCTTTCTTCAGAATAGCACACAAACCCACGAACAATCTGCGCACGGTCCTCTTTAATGCTAAAAACAAGAAATCGACAGCAGAAACACGAAACGCAGTGTACAGCATTCCATGCAGTTCATGCTCAGCTGTATACATTGGACAAACCTCAAAAA
>JANRMT010062834.1:56946028-56969726 GCA_026402145.1 Polypterus bichir lapradei
TCTGAATATGCATGTTTTTTAGCTATTCAGTTGACACTTTTCTGAACTACATTTACCAGTGCATGCTCATGTGGGTGCCCAATTCTAAGTAGCATTAGCCTGTAAGAAAAAAACTATCCTGAATGGCATGCTTGTCCATTTGGGTCCTCCAAATTTATATAACATTCACATCAGCAAATCCATGTGTATCCTGGGAGAAATGGGCAACCCCATAACTAATAAAATGACTATGGAGGGAGCAGCACACCAAGGTGACTGGAGCAATAACCACTGCATCACCATTCAGGCTAGTTTCTATTTGAAATACTATAAAATGGAATAATATGAATTACCTAAGAGCAGAATGAAGCACTACCAGATGGGCTATGATTTGTTTAGGCCACTGACTTTTCTAGGTAAGTACCAACAATAATGTCTTGATTATGAAACTGACTGGAATAAAGTTTATTCATAACCCTATACAGGAAAAAAAATGTACCTATTGTAGCAAGGTACACTATTGTGAAGTGACAAACACTTTAAAAATAAATACAATACTAAAGGGTATGAAACAATTAAGAATAAAGCAGATATTTCCAATTAGAAATTAGCCTGGAATTAGAAAAGCTTAAAAGTGGGTGGAAGAATAATAAAACAGAAAAACAGCATATAAGCCAATAATCAACTAGAAAACACAACCTTATTTCCCAAGCTATGTATCTATTGCATCCAGGGCAAGTTAAGAGTATATTTTAAAATGTGCATTTTGGCAAAAAAGTCATAACTTTTCCAGCTTTTCACTTAAATAACATAGACCTAGACATCAGAGACTAAAGATTCATGCATTTAGTACATTTCAGTTACAATGGATGATGAGACTGTTGCCTTTTAATAACTGCTGCAATTATTGACATCAGCTGTTACCATGTCAGTCATATTCCCTCACAGTTCGAGCCTTACAATGGAGATTAAATGACAGCAATGCTAAGCAATAGGGCATTTCAGGGGATAGGAAATATTAACAAAAGGATCCAAACAGTCAGCAACAGATCTTTGTCGTATAACAATAAAATCACAGCACCAGACTGCAGCATACAATGAGTAAGAATGCCCGCAGAGAGAGAGAGAGAGAGAGAGAGAGAGAGAGAGAGTGGACAGCCAATTAGCATGTGTCACATTTCCATGAACTTGGGTCTCACAGATTGACTCTCTCTGATGTTCTGATTTGTGAGCTGGCCTTAGCTTAATTTATCGCACACACACACATTTGTTTTGGATTAGTTCCACATTAGGTTTTACAAATAATTTTCATCTACATTAAACTAATAACTCAAAAACTGAAACTTGCAAAGTATGTATTGTTTTCGTCAACTGTGAAAAAAATGTGCACTACAATGTAAGCATATAGCCATTACCTTAAAAAACACACTGCTTTTAAAAAAGCACAACAGTGTGTAACAGAGAATGAAAAGTACAGGGACTGTTTGCGTAGACAAATCATCGCAGGAAAGAAAGACTTTACTTCAATATTATGGATCAAAAATTGTCATCACAGGTGCTGAGCAAATCACAAGACACACAGACTGCCTTGTGACTTTGCTTTTCCAATGACAGCTAGCTAATACAGCCAATTTTTTTAAAATTTTGTAAAATTGTTTTCTTGATAGTTCTAGCCATGCATTTATCTACAAATACACACACACACAAACATAAATACATACTAGGGGGCTTTTCCCCCTGCTCGCTTTGCTCGCCAACCCCCGGGTCTGTGCTACGCGCTAGCCTCTGCGGTTCTGCCGCTCACATATATATGAGTCACGTGCACATGGGAGGCAGCAGGGAGGGTCTACAGGTAAAGGGGAGTAATCACGTATACAAATGTCTCTTCTTCCTTCCCTACAAGAACAGCTAAACCTAGTCTCCTCCAACCTTCAACTCCAGACCATGCCTTCAGATGACCATTTCCCTCCAAATGTCCCCCTTCTTCCCCCTCATTTGCAATAAAAAGGCAACAGTCTACTGTGCAACTCAGTCATTTATGACTACTTACTTGCTTTTTCAGCCAACCCCCGGGGGGGGGGGGGGGGGTATGTTAATGGGGGACGATCCCCAAACCTTTCTTCATTGCATTCCGTCTCTCTTTACTACAGTATATACAATTGAAGTGCTTTTCAAAAGGCTTAAACCATACTACTTTTTCCATTAAACTTAACTAAATTATACTGACTTTAAAACATATATAACTGAATTTACACTTTGCATGTTGTTTGGTTTCCTGCAACTCTGAATCGGATTAACTGAGTATGCGAATATTATCGAGTTGCATTTTTACTCAGTTTAGCTTTTTTTTTTTTTTTTTTTTTTAAATTCAATACACATTATACATTTAAATGAGTACAATTTTTCTGAAATAATAAATGGGTAATGAAGATTGAGAAGAATTGACAGTTAAATACAGGAACAACTACTCATAGAGAAGAGACATGAAAAATGTGGCACATTTAAGGGTTTTAATAAGAGTTCATCTAGACACTTTGGGAGAACAGACCATAGCTAGAAAATACCAACACTGTGGCAGTGGGGTGGGTTTCTTCATAAACCCCAAAACAGAAGTGCAATATTAACCAGACTGTAACTAACTCCACTCATTTTTAAAAATAAAAATAAAATCAGAAATTTCTAAAAATTAACTCCAGATACCTTCGCATCTATTTTATAGCAGTTCTCAGGGTTGCTCATTTTGACACACTTGCCATCAATTCCCTGGAAGACGTACAAAACATCTCTTACTAGGGAGGCTTCACTTATTTCGACGCAGCCTTGACAGAAGAGAAAGAAACATATGCTTCAGTATAACATTAACATTTACAAGTATGAATAGGTCACCAGTTAATCACATTTAATGACACAGGCTTTTTAAATGCTAAAGATATAAGAAGCAGTAAACATTTTACTTTTTTATGACATACTATAAAACAAAAATGCATTGTATCACTGGAGGTAATTTCATATGACGAGCCAAAATGTCAACTACTGTATGATTTGAAATAAAGCATAACCTCAAAGAAAATGAAGTGCATAAAAAAAGCCCCAAATCTTCACAAATTTGTATTATCAGAACTCACTATTTGCATCACAGTCACGTCTAGATCTTGGAACACTACGGGTCATGGAGTTGGGAAGGCCCTTTGAGGTAGATGTTGGGACTGAAGGTGGGGCTGCAGAGAGATTCCAGGCAAGCCGAGAACCAAGTTGCTGACGGAGTGAGTCTCCTACTACTTGTGTCTGGTGCCTGAAACGTAAAGAGCACAGCAGTACAATAAAAGAGACTACAACTATAAAGCCAGCATGTTTCAGCCTGCAAATATATCATCCATGCTAATGGGTATTGTTAAGATTTTGTTGTTTTATGATTAGCTGAGCTAATAGCCCGTGTCAGACATGTATCCATCCATCCATCCATTATCCAACTCGCTATATCCTAACTACAGGCTCACGGGGGTCTGCTGGAGCCAATCCCAGCCAACACAGGGCACAAGGCAGGAAACAAACCCCGGGCAGGGCGCGCGCACACACACACACACACACACACACTAGGGACAATGTAGAATCGCCAATGCACAGTCTTTGGACTGTGGAAGGAAACCGGAGAACCCGGAGGAAACACACGCAGACATGGGGAGAACTTGCAAACTCCACGCAAGGAGGACCCGGAAAGCAAACCCGGGTCTCCGAACTGCGAGGCAGCAGCGCTACCCACTTCGCCACCCCAGACATGTATCCATGATAGAGACTTCTTTCAAAGTTAAGGCTGGGGTCAAAAGCAGGCAAAGTTATCAAAAAGCAGGAAAGAAAGAGAACTGTGGATGAGGTGACAGACTACACACAGCAGAGTATCACTTTGACATTAAAGGGACATTAGGACCAGAAGTCAATATTATATTATACTTAAGGCTTATACACTCTCATAATATTCCAACATCACAATAAAGCTACTTATTTGGAGTGTTTATTGCTAATTAAAACACACTGCAACATTATAAGTACAAAAAAAAATGATAATAAAGATAATTCTTTATATAATGCTTTTCTCACTAATCTAGCACTTTATACAGTGAGTTGGGAGCCAGTTCAACCACCACTAACATGCAGCATCCACCTAGATGATGTGACAGCAGCCATTTTGCACCAGTACGCTCACTAAACATTAGCTGTTAGGTGGTAGAGAGAGAGAGAGAGAGAGAGAGAGAGAGAGAGAGAGAGAGAGAGAGAGAGAGAGAGAGAGAGAGAGAGAGAGAGAATTAGGGAATGATTAGGGGGCAGAATGACCAGGCTACGGTGGGCAATTTAGCCAGGACATCAGGATACACCCTACTCTTTATGAAGGATGCCCAGAGATCTTTAATGACCAGAGAGAATCAGGACCTGGATTTTACTTCTCTTCCGAAGGATGGCAACGTTTTTTTACAGCAGTGTCCCTGTCACTGCACTGGGGCAATGGGATTCATATTCAGACCTCAGAGTAAGTGCCCCTCTGCTGATCTTGTCAACACCTCATCCAGCAGCAACCCAAGCTTTTCCTAGTTGGTCTCCCAACCAAGTACTGACCAGGCCCAAATATGCTTAGCTTCAGGTGGATGACCTCCTCAGAAGTGGATATGGTAAGGCTGCTGAACAACAATGAATCTCGCATTTTCCAAAGGCTTTCTGATTCAAATTAATCAGTGATCATCTGAATCTAGTGTGTCAGCTGTCTGATTTAACAAAAAGGTAAGTGTATTGGACAGTAAAAAAATACTGGAGTTGCCTCTGTGATATGATAACACACTTTGAATTAGTGATGAGCAACTATTTCAAATTGTGAAGGAACTGAGCAAACTGAAGACAGAACACACATTGGAAGACCTTAGAAGCTGTCTGAATCTCATCAACAATACTTAAAAGACACTACATCAAGGGACAGAAAGAAATCCAGTGAAATGTCTATTCAGTACATGCTTCAACCATACAAGGAAGTCTTGATGCTCCTGTAGAAATGTGTTATGGCTAATGAACCACACTTGTAGAAAGAAAACAAGGTAAAAATGGAGTACATGAGAGACTAAAAATCATAAAACTACAATCAGTGGGTGGAAGTCTTAAGCAGCAAATAAATGCAATTTTGAATTTTTTTGTTTCACAATGGCACCTGGACGTCAGAATAAGAGTTGGTAAGAAGTACTGATGTCCGTCAAAATAACTGCACGACCGAAACACTGTCATGATATCCATTGTGATTATAAGAACAGCAAACAATGTATCATTTGAATAGCCCAAAAAAAGTGTGCAAGGAATCCCTAAATGGGATTTAACAGACCCTGTTTTGTAACAGCCCCCTAGCTTTGACTCTGAAAGACAACAAGAGAAAAAAAAAAAAAAAATTTGAGACCCCCCTTCCAGCTAGTACGCAATGGGTGTCAAAAAAATGTGGTAAATAAAACACATAAGTAATCTTCTTTACAGAGCTAAATGGGCAATCTATCAGAAAACAACAGTACAAACTACTTGGCTTTTGCACAGCACTCCTCACTAAGTGCAGGCACAGAGTGCCACAACAATTCTCAAGGCTAAATGCAAGGAATAGAACAGAATTCACTACATACAGAACTATTACATATTCTATACGGATAAAGATTTGTTAGAATATATCAAAAACAAAGTGGAAACTAATCAACATAAATGGAAAAACAATAATATCTATCTATCACGCAATTGTAGAACCACGTCCAAATTGTACAAAAAAGGAGTCACAGACAAGTCAGAGTCCTGGAGACCTCAGCCAACAAGCAGCCTCCACCCTACTGGCCATTCCACAGCCAAGTCATTGCTAGGAAGGCCAACTGGATGGAAGGTCCCTTCTACCTGATGATGCCAGTGCTCCTTTATTTGAGATAACTTTTCCATAGACAGGCAAAACACTTGACAGTAGCACCAAGTGTCACATGAGGATACCGAGAAGAGAAACACAATAACCAGTGGTGTAGGGGATTCTTTTCAGAAAGCTACCTTTACTTTTACTCAAGGATGTCTTTTGAAAACTTTACACAGCACTACTAAAAAGTCAATATAAAATTTTGAACATTGCACAAAGTTAATGTCATGTTTTCTATTCCACATTCCTATTTTTCGGTATTCATGCCTAACCCTGGACAACTTAAGTAGGCTCTTACACAATATACAGCCAATGCTGTAGTTCTAATGTGAAAATACATTCTTCCAAGATACCCATATCAATGAGAAAGACGGAATTCTCTTTAGGTTTACCATTATTCTCTCAGCTGGAAAAATCGCCATGTTCAAATTAATAAGCTAAACAAATAAGATGAGGAACCATAAGCATCTCTCAAAACTGAAAACACACCCATGTTCTCCCAGGCACAAAATTGAAGTCATAATTTAGACATCACAAATGTAAAAGCCTAATTAATATTTAAAATGACACTTTAAGTAACAGATTCCTAATTGCCTCACAAAGAAACAGACAACTTCTGAAAAAATGGCAAATGAAGGAAGTGCATCAATGAAGCCTAATTGTGCATTAAAAATTCTAGCCACCAACAATTTATTGCCCTCATGCCAGTACTAGAGTGAAGCTACCAACAGAAACAGCAGTGCAGTCTACAAATAAAATGTACGTTTAAAAGCACTACACTACAAAAAAATTATAATTTATGACAGACGGCTGCAGACAATGCACACTTTGGAGGAAGGCAGCTATTCCTATCAACCCAGCTTTACTCAAACACAGAAAACAGTAATGACCATTTTAAAGCTTTGCAAAATCCAACCAAAATAATTCCATTTATGGTCCTATCTTTAAGTACAAAGAAAATAATTGGAGGCTAATCCCACTGGTGCAGAAACATGTAACAGCAACACAGTACAGTATGTGATAGGAAGGCACAGTAGGTGAACAAAAATATAAATACCGTATAACAGTTACAAATTAAAAATACATAAAACTGACCTGTACTTTGTATTAAACAAAACAAATAAAAATGTAACAGTATTAGTCAAACAATTCTGGAGTGTAGAATAGTACCCTTGTAAAAAACTAGGTGACCTATTGTAATATGTATATTGACAGTCTGATTCTTAATGATAGCCTAAAGCCCCCCAAAACTGAACTGAACTGGATTAAGCAGGTTTGACAATATAATTTCTTAACACCAAGGACCCTCCTGGCTTTTTTCTCTACTCTAGAAAAACTTAGAAACTTGAAATTTGTTCTCTCCTCCCTTGTGTAAATACACTAAGGCAGGGCCAGCTGACATTCCTATGTAGTTATTGTTTTTGAAGACTAGGGGCTGTGCCCCCTGCTCGCTTCGCTTGCCAACCCCTGGGCGGCCGCTACGCACTAGCCACTTCGTAGCTCTGCTGCTCGCATATGGGGAATCGGATGTACAATTTAAACAGATTGTTCCATATGCATAATAGACCTAATTATTTTAAATTACAGCAAGTAATTAACCATAGTTAAAAATAGTAAAACGTAATAAATTGAAAGAAAATTATATGTTTCATGTTACATTAGAGGTACTTGTTGCATTATACGTTTTCGTTCTGTTTGGCTTTGAAATTTTTAAACTTACATTTTTACTGTAAAACTTCAGTAAAGACAATATTTGGAATGAACTTTTCATCAATATCACACTGAATTTTGATTCTGTGTTTGGAGTTACATTGTGACAACACAACGTATAACCGCCCGTGAGTGAATATCGTTTTTCTCTCTCTTTAATAAATAAAGCATTTTTTTTTCTAAGGTTTGTCCCTGTGATTTGTTAGTTGTCATAGCAAAAGCTATTCTAACGGGAAACTGTACACATTTTAATACAAATGGCATATCAAGATCTAATGTTCTCCCCTGAAGATGTACTACATTACCTTTCTTGTCACCAGTTAAAATTTTACATGTCAGAATTGTTCGACCAATTTTGAATACAACTAATCCTGTCCTATTGCATAGCCCATCACTCAAACATAAATTACGCAATAACATTACGATACATCCTTCTTTCAACAGTAATTCGGCGGTGGAAGACCAGACAGTGTTAACGGTTGTAGATACTCTACGGGATGTTGTAAGTTGACGTTTTCATCTTCTGCACCATCGCCTCCAACTGTTTCAGCAAAGTCCATTGATAAGCATTTAACCAATTTGCCATGTAACTGATCGACAATTTTGGAGTTAATTCGTTTGACTTCATTGTTTCTCGGTGCTAGGATTGCCCATGTACGCATTTCTTCTGTTGATAACCCTTCGGGATGACATTCTTCAATAAGATTTGGACATAATAAGTCTTCTTTTATTGGGAACTTAAAGTGCGGAAAACGTAAAAATTTATTAGAGGTGAAAGAGCAGGAACTGTGTCTGACAAAAGCATTCACATGAATGAGAGGTGAAAGGACCATGTGCGTGGGCCATTAATCGTAAATGGTTGAGAGGTGGGCGGTACTTGAAAAAATCTCTTGGCAACAGTCTCGTCTCAAGATTTTCTTTTATAATAGAGAGATATAAGACCCTAATTAAAACAGCTACACATTGTTGAAAACTCAGCATAGTTTATTAATTTTATTAATTGTAAAGAACCAGTGCCCTCTCCAGGGCCGGTTCCTGCCTTGTTCTGAGTGCTGGTGTGATAAGCTGTTTCTCCTTGTGACGTTGAATTGGATCAAGTGGATATGAGAATGATATTGAAACTTATATACCACTTTGAGACTAAAATTGAATTGATCAATACAAAACTACACTGAACTACTAAAAATGTGCTCACACTGAAGACAAAAAGGAAGCCACCATTCTATAGATTAATAATCACATTGTAATGGGACTGGGTACAGTTCAGGCTCTAACCAATCTGGCATGTACTGCTATCTTTAACCCTTTAAATGTGAGGTACGAGTTAACTCTTAGGTATCCTTGCCACCACTTCTCAATTACCCAGTACATTGTTGCTATCTAGTGGATAGCCACATTATTTTATTTGGTGGCAACAGTTTGGGGAAAATAGTGTTATAAATAGTCCATAGTTATGTCATTGAAAAATTTGCATAAAGTTGCTGATGTTTTGAAACAACTAGACTTGTTGCAAGATGAATTTTTTAAAGATAATAACAGTGACCGAGATAATGACAAACAACTGGATGATGTGTAACCTGTGGGCTCTAGAACTGATGCAAATCGCTGCTCCAAAGGCATTTCTTCATCACAAGGTGTATTGTATGACTTGTCACAACTGTCAGGACAGCACTACATGGACATTCTGCCATCCACTGAGCGCAAACTGTCACCTAGTACCAAATGTGCTGGATGGAACAAGCATGGACAGCACAAAGAAATGTGTTACATTTTTTTTGTGCTTCTAATCCATGCTTTAAGGACTCTCTAAAATGCAGACTTTTAGTCATGTTGCTGCGGACAATAATGTAATTAAGTTTTTTCATATTTTCATTTGATTTATTTACAAAGTTTTAACAGAGAGTTATGGCTGATAACAAAACCATTGCTATGCAATACATTTCTTTAAATTTTTTTGATAAGTTCACTATTTATTATAAAGTATATGCATAGACCTATACTGTGGCATCCTAGTAATAAACAGTTCAGCAGTAAATCTGTTAAAAACACAAAGCGTGCAGAAGAATTTACAGAATTAGACTACATAATGATCTCCCGTTAATATTCACTACCAAAAGAGCCAGCTTGATGTTGCTCAGGATGTACAACTATAGAGAACGCTTGATCATACTCAGTTATCAGGATTATGTTTTGGCAAAGCCAGTGAAACTAGAGCTGTCAGGTAATGCTCATACTGGATCATTTTTATTTTTTCCTTAAACAAACCTTGTCATTGTAGAGTCAGAATTCCCGACTCTATAATTGTAAGTAATTTAACAATGCTTATTTAAAAGATTACCAACATTATACAAATAATATATGCTGGATATAAACCCAGGCCCTGCTAAGGAAATTTTTACTATTAAAACACATAATTTATAACTAAAAATCCACTATGGAAACATTTAATTCAGAAATGTAACCTCTCTAATTGAAAATGGGAGATAAGGAGTAAAGTTTCATGCAAGCATATTGCTGTGCCATCACACCCAAGCAGTTGTACAGCTGTTTACTATACACTGGGCAAAGGATCATGTTTTTGCTTCTTCTGAAGTGGCATCTGCCACAAGCTTGTGGTTAGGATCGTCAAGGAAGGCCCGGCCCTCACTGCCAAAAGAGACTGCACTTGACATTTAAGAAATGGAAATAGAAATTGAACCTGCAGAGACTGCCAATTCACTGTTGACCTTCACCTCACAACTGATTTCCACTTCTCCCAGCTCTAAGTGCCATATAAGCACCACACAAATAAATAAGAAAATTGCTTGTAGGAGTGGTTAATTAAATATGTAGTTTAAAGGTGTTCATGACTGATATTATTCTAAAATGCTTTAATGAAGTGCAATTTTCCTCAGCAGCGACAGAAATGAGAACATCTTGCACAAAACACCTTGATGAAAGTTTGAAATTCTTTATCACAGTTTCTATATCTAACTTCAAGAATGTTATTTTATGATAAATACATTGCAAACAAGACAAGACAAATAACATTAAAATGCTAAATTAACTATTCAATGCATGTGTCTGCATTACTTCAACCAACATAAAAGTTCTCTCTTTTTTAGGAATCCATTTTCCCTCCACTTACACACCAAAGCTTTCATTGAAGTTTCGCTGATAACAATAGAAAAGCAATAAAGTAATATTTAACTTTGTTCTATTTTTGTAATTTGACCACACTTCTCATTGTGATAGACCAAAGGAAATGACTTTCAAGCTGGTCATTCCTCAAGCCAAAACACAATCTTTATAACATATAGTATATGTAAATCACATGAACATTCTGAAGAGCAGCTCTTTGATCCTTACTTGTTTCTCTATCAAAGTATGCACAGACAAACTGGGAAGACCTAATGAGCTTACCCTGGAACAATTGATGGGGGGGTTGCAGTTGGGCCATTCATTGCATATACACCAAGGCTGCTGATGCCACTGCTGCCCATGCTACCAGAGCTCTGTGCTGACTGCGTCCTGTCAGGATAATTCAGCGGGAGGCTCTGTGGCCTTGCACAGTAGTAAGGGGTAGAATGAGCATCCCTTGGCAAAGCCTGAGCAAATAATGTGGTAAAATTGGCAACCTAGAATTGGAAGAGCACATTTTGGATTTGTTAAAAGTTACAAAGAAAGACTGGTAGTAGCACACACTAATAAGCTCATAAAATATTTTCCCACCCAGGTTTTAACTTGGGAAAGAGATGGGCAAGAAACGTACCCTGTTGGGTGGTTTGCGGGGGTCTTCAGATAGACTAAGCAAGAGGTAGAGAATGGACCATCTGTTTTTCAGCACTCCCTTCAAATGAAAAAAAGGTAAAAGTCACCAAAAAATAATTTTTCAAACATCACATCATCAAATATAGGAATTTATTAGGAAAACTGGATAAATCTTTACTTAAATAACAAATATTAAAATATGCACAATCTTAATTCTTACAGCATTTTAACCTGCACCCTGCTAAAGACTGCATATGATGCTGTATGAAAAGAACATAACCTTCCTGACTTTTTGCTTATGAATTAACTATGTGATAATTAAAGGAAGCAATAATTCACTCAAATTTAATAGAATGCAGTACTGCTAGCTATCACCGACACTACTCCAGTAGCTAGGACAAAACCTGTCCTTACTACATAGCCAGCAGGGGGAGGTGCTCACGAAAATTATTTTTGATTAACACAAGGCATTGAGCACAACATAGCTCGCCCATCTCCGCCTATGCAAGTCTTTAAAAAATACTACTGAGAAATGAAGGTTTGCAAACTACTATTAGCAAACACACTTTTCTGTAACTCATTATCCTTGCTTATTGTTCACTATGGGAAGAAGAGTTTCTAAAGTTAATGGAGATCTAGATTAACAACTCCCTTCATAGGTTTAAACACTACTATCACATCAACTCTTAATTTTTGCTTGCATGAACTGGAAATAACCAACACTTTCTTCAAATTTCAACTCTTCACAGTCTTAGTATAAGCCTAACAGGTCATCTGCAAACTTTTCTGTAATACAGAGACAAAAATTGCGAATGTGTGTGTGTAAATATTAATATATATACTGCACACACATACACACGCAATTCCCTCCACAATTATTAGCAACACACTGAGCAGGAGAGGAAGCTGGAATTTGAACTGCCATCTTGGAGGCCCAGGAACACTTATTACAAAGAATCCTTAAGCAAGTGTAAATTAAGAAAATAAAGCCAATGTGGAGAAACCAAAGAAAAACATAAAATAATTCCTGTCATGCATATTCTAGCTCCAGGCTCCCCTCATAGACTAGCAAAACAGAACATTAATGGTCACAAGAATGAATGGGTGGGGATATGTTCAGTATCGTCTCTTACAAGTGGAAAATTTTCCAAACAGATGCTCTTCTCATAAAATAAAAGAAAGTGAACAAGATAATCTTTAGCTTAGAAATCCAAAAATACATCAAAATATTTCCATTCAACCATTATCCAACCCGCTATATCCAAACACAGGATCACGGGGGTATGCTGAAGCCAACACGGGGCGCAAGGCAGGAACAAATCCCCGGGCAGGGCGCGCACACACACACACACACACACACACACACCAGGGACAATTTAGGATCGCCAATGCACCTAACCTGCATGTCTTTGGACTGTGGAAGGAAACTGGAACACCCAGAGGAAACGCCCGCAGACACGGGGAGAACATGCAAACTCCACGCAGGGAGGACCCAGGAAGTGAACACAGGTCTCCTAACTGTCAGGCAGCAGTGCTACCACTGCACCACCGTGCCACCCCTCAAAATATTTAATACATCAAAAAATTTTCATATATAAAGACACACCTCAGTGTGCAATGCTCTTCAAAATGATTAAAGATTAAAAATATCAATTGTGTTGTAACATTCGGCTGAAAATAAGATGCACAAAATTATAGCAGTTAAGGACCACACATAATGGCATTAATAATAAGAAAAAAAAAAAGCAACACACACACAGACCTGTGACTGAAGTTTTCGATGAAGTTCTGAGAAAAGTGCTGCATCTGCCTCTCGTCTCTGCCTTACAACTGCAAAATACAAGATAAAGGCATTACTTTGTTATTCTGGCTTTCAGAAACAGAAGTGTAAACTTTCAAGTGCTATGCAAATTCATCCGTAGATGTACTTGTTGCACTGGAGCCTAGGGTTGAGCAGGTTCCAGTTCATCAATGCTTGCTAATGCATTTGTTGAAAAACACCATTTTCTGCAGGCTTCACAAAACAACACTACATACTTTAACATGATCAAAACATCTCAGGAGACCACATTCCCCCTAATAACAAATAATAATTCTTTACATTTATACAGTATAGCACTTTTCACATTACTCAAAGCACTTTACACAGTGAGTGGGGATCCATATCGACTACGACTAATGTGCAGCATCCACCAGGATGATGCGACATCAGCCATTTTTGTGCCAGTATGCTCACCACAAATTAACTGTTAGGCTCTCTCTGTCTTACCACTTCACCATCTATTAAGAGACAGAGGACGATTAGGGGGGCCAGAACGACAATTAACCCAGGACATCGGGATACACCCTGCTCTTTACAAAGGATGCCCAGGGACCTTTTATAACCACATAGAGAGTCAGGACCTCAGTTTCACACCTCAGCTGAAGGACGGCACCATTTTTACAACACAGTGTCCCCATCACTGCCCTGGGGCATGGGGATCCACATTCTAACAACCCTGTTTCAAAGCTATTTTGAGTCCCAACCCACACCAGTTTCATTTTTTTTTAATAAAAGGAAAAGAGTCTGCTCTATTGAATATTGCACAAACATTGGTGGGTGCAAAGTACATTTCTTAGTTGCAACCTATTTCATAGAAAATCATGATTTTTAAACAATGGAAGGGTACCAACAGTTCTTTGCTGCCTCTATATGACAAACTTTTTTGTCCATAATACAAGACAAATTTTATTTGGTATTCTTCTTTTATCTCCAACAGAGGTCTGCCTTTCCCTCCCACATTTTTTGTTACTTTTCCGCTCACACAAATCTATGTTGCTACTTTGTTTGATGTTTTGCCTAAACAGCCTACAGGCCTTTACACTCCATCTGAAAGCCCACCCACACTCCATCATATACAAACATTTCTAAAAATATGTCCCCTTCCTCTAGAATTCCTTATAATAAACATATACATTTTTATTTTTGTGTGTACCCTGCCTGTACCTTGCATCCTACAAGTTGTATGCTATGGGATTGGGCATCTCCAGGGATACTTTAAATAACCCTGGCACTTCCCACAGTTTGTTTTACATTGTTTAAAACTGATATTTTCTTCTGTTTCACTAAATATTTAAGGGAGGAACAGTTTCAGTGTCAAACACTACTCTGTGTCATCAGGAAGCAGACATTTTAATAATAAAAATGTGAAAGAAACAAGAGTAAATACTTCAGAACTCCACCACTGCTCCTCCTGTTAAAAACACACAAATCCTTGTTAAATTTCTTCAAATAAGTAAAACAAGCTTTGTTAGGAATTTGTGGATTGAAGGCCCATGACTAACTACCACACCGGCATGTTTAGTTCAGCTAAGGCCCTGTTTTACAACTGCATTTCCAGACAGATATGGGAAGACGCATTTCTGAGATAAAATGAATGCATTAAAACAGAATTGCTGTAGCCAAATCCCTTGAGAATGTAATGCTTTAATCTACATATAGTATTGTGGGTTAATTAGTATTCACAAGCATTTGGAGAAGACAACTTTGACATTTTAGAGGGCACTCATCACTGACACAAACAGCAAATATCATTTATCATTATGTTATGCTTGTTTCATGGCTTACCATTGACTCATTGCACCCGAGAGCAAGATGTTGTTGTTTCCACTCACAGACCTCTGTGTTTGTTTGTACAGAATTTTGCCATTTCTGTTGTTTGTGTAGTTCATTACCAGGATTATTACTTATGATTGAATACCTGAGCAGGTATTTAGGATTGCAGTTTTAGCCTATTAAACACTGAGCTGTTGTATCGGATCTATTTAGCCAACGCAATTATCATGACATGATAGGGAAAGACCATACAAAGAGGGCTAGTAAACAGGGATAGAGAAGAGACATACAGATGACAGTAAAATACTGTGGCAACAAACTTTCTTTGCGCAGCAGTTTTCCTGGCCTATGTCATAAAAATATATACTAGAAAACATTCAGATTGGACTGGCTTTACAAAAAGACATTATAATGTTTTTGTGCTGCAGGTATGACAGGGCGAGTGGCAGTAAGAAAGACCATCCTTAAAGGACAAAACATGTGGACAGTCTCCTCTTCACAGCAGGAACTGACACTTGCTTTTTTTTGGAAGACTGTTAAGCTCTGAGACGCCTTTCATGCAAGATGGTGACCCCCAAAAATGTGTCTTCTGATTGGGTTGTGACTTTAGGTCTGCCACATCTCTTCCTATTAGAGTTTCTTCCAGCTTCCAATTGCCTTTGGATTGCGTAGGACACACCATACTCCTTGACACTTTGATTTTTCAGCCATCCTACCCAGTCACTTCTTCCCTTTTTCCTTCTGCGCCAGCAGATTCAATGAAATCTTCTACCACATGTCACATATAAACCTAGAAAAAGATTTACTATGTGCAGAGTCTACAGGGCAAATTAAATGGAGAGATGTGCTAATAACAGCATCTGTGTATCAGGAAAGATTTACTACACCCTCACCAACCGTCAGTAAATATAATGGTGCATTGTTTCAACACAAAGCTAACAGAGCATGTGCATTTCGTACACCCCTCCAAGTGGGAATCAACTGGCATTTTTCAAAGTGTAGTGGTTTTCCACTCTGACCTTAAAGTACTTCTGTGGCTGCTGGTTTTGGCTCTAATCAATTTCTTAACAAGACCAACTGATGTCTTTAAGCACAATGCTGCTCGGTAAATAGCTGGCTTTTTTCTTTTTTTTTTTTTTTTGCTTTAAGGCCACAGTCTAAACCATTACATAGCACAGGCTTTTAAATTAGCCTTTTATAAAGGAGGGGTGTATCCCACATGAAACTGTATTTAAAAAAAGAACTAAGGTAATGTAGCAAAAAAAAAAAGCACTAATAATACAGAAGGCTGGAGTAGGATGCAGCCTTAATTCCACTTATGTCCTCTCAGAAATAAGTTGTTGCCATTTTGAAATACCATATATACTTGCGTTTAAGTTCTCCCGCGGACAGGTTGGGAGTTGATTTTAATGCATAATTTCTGGTATTTTATAATGTCGTCATATAAGTCGAATGTGGAAAACTCACACTATTGGTCCAAGAGATTATGACATGCTAATGCCCACCCAAGAGAGTAACCACAGGGTACACTTCCATTTTTTCTATGTATTGGGCTTACATGACCACAGGGTAATGCCCAAACTATTCCAAAGTGACGTTTACACTGTTTTGTGTTTTTTTTATCTCACACTCTCATACACCTTTATTGTAAGAGCATCCCTTATCTACAATGAAGCGTTCAATCAGAAGCTGGTTTTAAGTTAAAAGTCATTGAAGTGGCGAAAGAAATCGGCAACTGTGCGGCTGCAACAAAATTCGATGTGTCCGAGAAACTGGTGCGAGATTGGAAGAAGCAAGAAGATATTAAAATAAATAAATAGTCGTACTTTTGAACAGATGTATAACACGGGGTCTGATTTTATGATCAATTTTTCAGGTTTCAAGACCCGACTTATACGCAAGTATATACGGTAATTAAGAGAAAAAAAAAAAAAACAAAACCAAACAATCACTTGATGGTCATAAAGTGACTCTTACTGTACGTTTCCATATGAAATCTGGATGGTTGCCCGTTTGAATCCATGTTACTGCCAAAAGGGATCCTACTCTGCTGGACCCTTAAGCAAGGCCCTTAACCTGCACTTGCTCCAGGGGCAATGCACTCTGACCCTAAGGGGTATGTGAAAACTGACCAAGTCCTAATACAAGAAATTGTATAAGGCAAAATAAAGAACAAAAAAACAAATTGCTGAATGACATGCAACAGATAGAGGACATCAGTTACCTATCAAAAGATGAGGGGTATTACCAAGGTACGCGGCCCACTATAGTGTACTGTGGGGGAATGAAGATTAGTCACCAAAATCTGAGGTATCAAAAGAGAGTGACAGGTCACTCCAGCATAATCAGTGTTTGTAAGTTTTGATTGTTGGGGCACTACAAAATAGAAGAGCCCTAATGAGGGAATGGTGAAACTCAAAGGAGGATTCACTAGGCCATTCATTCTGGCAAAGGGCAAGTGTACTAGACAAAAGTGCTAAAGATCACTCTATATATGAACAAGGTCAGAAATCCCCAAAATAGTTGAAGGCATATGTCTTTTTAAACAGATAGAGAACATTGTGGGCTATTTATTCGGCCATTCTGGCCCTACACTAAACCCCAGGAAAGGTGTAGAGGATTTTCCCCCCACTAAAGCTTATGTATTGAATGCAGATGACACTGTGATCTGTAGTGATAGTAGGGAGCAGGTTGAGGAGACCCTGGAGAGGCAGAGATATGCTCTAAAGAGGAGAGGAATGAAGGTCAGTAGGAACACAACAACAGATTACATATGTGAGAATGAGAGGGAGGTCAGATGAATGGTGAGGATGAAAGGAGTAGAGTTGGTGAAGGTGGATGAGTTGAAATACTTGGGATCAACAGTACGGAGTAATGGGGAGTGTGGAAGAGATGTGAAGAAGAGAGTGCAGGCAGGGTGGAATGGCTGGAGAAGAGTTTCAGGAGTGATTTGTGACAGACGGATATCAGCAAGAGTGAAAGGGAAGGTCTACAGGATGGTAGCGAGATCAGCTATGTTATATGGGTTGGAGACGGTGGCACTGACCAGAAAGCAGGAGACAGAGCTGGAGGTGGCAGAGGTAAAGATGCTAAGATTTGCACTGGGTGTGACGAGGATGAACACGATTAGAAATGAGTACATTAGAGGGTCAGCTCAAGTTGAACGGTTGGGAGACAAAGTCAGATAGGCAAGATTGCGTTGGTTTGGACACGTACAGAGGAGAGATGCTGGGTATATTGGGAGAAGGATGCTAAAGATAGGCCTTCCTCTTTTCCTGACAGCTCTAAGAGAAGGTTTATGGATGTGGTGAGAGAGGATATGCAGGTGATGGGTGTAACAGAACAAGATGGAGAGGACAGAAAGATATTCAACAAGAAAATCCGCTGTGGTGACCCCTCACAGGAGCAGCCAATAGAAGAAGAAGAAAGCTTATGTATTGAATATCCAGTGGACACCTTTATTCAAGGCATCGTACAAGATTAGACTACAAAGGTTTACATTTTTTTAAGATGTGGAGCACAGGAAGGTTAAGGGACTTTCTGCAGTTCACACCATGAGGGAGGGGTTAGAACTGAAGCAACAAACTGAGGCTTTTAAGTCAAAAGTGTAAGGTAAGATGCAGCAAAAGGGCCGGGGATGCTTTGTGGTATGAACAGACAAGATACCCAGTCCTAGTAGTTACGGTGCCTATCACCTGATTGTAAAGGTCTGTGAGGCAGTCAAGCATTTGTTGTTTTGTGTGCACTGTGAACACTAGTTTATTAATCAAAGGTTTAACATTTGAGTATTTGCCATTTTAAGATATAAAACAGACTTATGCATTCCACGCCTGACAAAACAGACAGAAAAATCTAAGCCGCCTATATTATCCAGAAGAAAAATAAAAAACACCACATGTGTAGTATTCAAATATAAATCACATCAGTTTAAAAAAAAACAAAAAAACAAAGCAGAAACAAGCTTTTAGCAAAATGAATTAACTTCAAATTATGTTTTTCTAATTAGTCCAAGTGGTGCATGGTAACCTTTAAATCTTCACTTCAGTCACACAAAGCAACCAAGCTATTGCAGTAGGACAGAAGGACTGTTCCTCTGTTTCGTAAACACAATACTAAGAAACTAAAAACTTGTTGATGGAAATTTAAGTACAGATTTCTTCTTTAGACACAGCTCTAGATACTTACATTGTATGCATGATATTTTTTAATCAAGTAGGGATCAAATTAGATGTGCAGTGATAAATCGGATCTGATAAATGATTTATAGATAAACAGATTTCCTTAAGCGGATTGCTTAACATTATAAACGGGCAGGGTTTAGCTAAAAGCAATTTATTTACACCACATTTATATAAACCAACACAGATCACAACATTACCCCCCCCCCAAAAAATGACCCTTCATTCAAAGAAATGTAGACAAGTATTGAAGTGTCTCAATTTGATTAACATCATTGAAATAATAAAGTTATGTCACTAACAATCAAGCTCATTACAATACTAATACAAGACTGAAACACTTTGATTAAATAATTTCCTAAAAATGGATCACTTCATAAAAAAATAAATAAATAAATAAAATCATATTTGAATACTCACGTTCTTTTTTTATCTTTTCGGATACAAGAAACTCATCTCGTTCAATGGTTGGAGCATAATTACTTCCGATAACTCTCACGGCATACTGAAACTGGTGAGCAACATCGGCTGAAACATGGGGGGGAAAAAGGAGACAGTAGAGAGGTAAAAAAGGCACTGATGTGGCAAGGGGCTACAATTCTAAAAGTTTATTTTAAACAGTACACACAGATCAAACATTAATTTAAGTACAAAATATTATATGTCAACAACTGAGATTAAAGCAAAACACAGCTGTAACAAAGCGTGTATCATATCACAGGTGTTAAAGCTGAGAAAAATTTGTGCTCTGCTCAGTTAATGATTTGACAGGTTTACCACTTTTAAGAAATTGCAATAAACCTGAGATCAGCAGGTTCAAACAACCTCTTAATCCACAAGCAGCTCCGGGTATCCAGCTCGGTGACTAGTATCCTTTAACACAAACACGCTACATTACTGTTTGTTGTATTTTTACTGTATAAAACATACCAGTCTCCCTTAATTCAATTCCTTTTTGTACAGTGCCCTTCACGGTGTACGGCAGTGCTACTCAACTACTGGGAATAAACCCGACTAAAGGGCCGCAAAGCAAACAAGTTAACATTTTCTGACATTTTACCATTAATTGCTTCCTAAAGATTTAAGTCAGAATGTTTTAAAACTAGCAAATCTATTTAACAAATGTTCTTTGCATTTGGGATTATGTTTAATAAACAATCCTTCAAAAGAATAATAAAATGTACAAATTAGCACTTTATTTAAAGCTGAGCTATCATAAGACTTCTCTTGTTGTAATCATATCACTAGATAATAATAATAATAATATTAAAAATTCTTTGCATTTATACAGCGCTTTTCTCACTACTCAAAGCGCTCAGCAATTGAAGGTTTGGGGCCTTGCTGAAGGGCCCAACAGTGCAGAGTCCCTATTGGCATTTACGGGATTTGAACCGGCAACCTTCTGATTGCCAGTGCTGATCCCTAGCCTCAGAGCCATCACTCCGCCTAGATAAGATAGATAAGAATAATTTTAACAAATAACATTTATCTGAAAATGGGAGTAAAGTAAAAATGCATCTTAAAATTATGAAAGCTATTTGAAACATTAATGGAATTTAGATCAATTAACATTTTATTGCCCCATCTACTTTTGTTCTTTAAATGCCTGCATATAAGGATAATTTGTAAGTAACATATGAATACTGCCATGCTCCACCATAAATACAAACGGTAATACAATCAGGATCCCTCTTGTCAACAAATATCTTCTCCTCTTGTTCGGCCTTTAAGTGGAAGAAGTGTGAGCATTTCCTCAGCAAGATCCGCACCATTAAAACAGCGCACCCGCACCATGACCTGGGCCATGTCCAATATATCGGCTGACTCGTCAATCTCCAGACTAAAATGTTCTGCGTTACTTGGGTCAGTTACAAGCTCTTCAAAACTCTTCGGGCTAGTGTTGAATCCGATAGTTGCAATTTGGATATCTGTCTTTATTTTTAAAATCAGCAAAGAGAGATTCACTGCACTCCAAGAAACATTTTTTAATAAGCTCACCTTCAGTAAAAGGTCTGTGGCTCTTTACAATGTTCCACGCCATTTTATATGAGGCTTCTGTAATGAAATCACTCTGTTTTAACTTTGCCCTGCCCGGGGTTTGTTTCCTGCCTTGCGCCCTGTGTTGGCTGGGATTGGCTCCAGCAGACCCCCGTGACCCTGTAGCTAGGATATAGCAGGCTGGATAATGGATGGATGTTTTATTTTGCATCATAGTAAATGTTGCTGGCCATGTAGGCTGCCTAGAAGTGAGCGGATTTTATCCTTTTTTAAATTGGTCTGATGGGGATATAATTTTTTAAAGTAAGCATGACAGCTTTCATGGTGATGCTGGATATTTGCCCGTTTTGGAACCGCTATACTTCTCTGACAAAGCAGACATAGAGGTTTACTGTTTATTTCAGTGAACACAAATTCTTCTTCCCATGCTTTGTTAAATGTTCTATGCTCGTTTGAAATTTTGCGTTTTGCCATTTTCTTGTCATTTTCACCAGTGGCTCTCTAAATGTTTTGTCTGCTTCGCGTTGTGATACAGAAAGAAACTTCACATGAACTAAAAAAACGTATAAAACACTAGTGTGCCCCCTTTTGAGAGAAAATGGAATGTTCTTGTTTTGAGCAGGAATTTAAATTCTGAAAATGATTAATAGACTTTAATACGTTTCTTACTTCCTGTGGGCCACAGAAAATGCTTTAGGTGGCAGCATGTGGCCCGCGTGTTGAGTAGCCTGGGTGTACGGGCTCATAGTACTGCAATATGTATAAAGCTAAAATACAAATTGCAAACTATACTAATAATCAAACTTCAGTTTCCAATTATTTCTTATTTTACATGAAACAATATACTGTATACTTTAGAGTGAACATTAGAGTGCACCACCCAAATAAAAAGTCACTAGTACAATAAAAAAAAATTAGGCCCTGTATTTTAATTCAAACCAATACCATACAGACAGACACTAAGTCTATAAAGAAGGTCTTTGCACTTGAAACCGTAAGAGTCGTCCAAAACCAGAAAAGCTCATAAACAAAAACTTAATTTGGTACAAAACCTTCACCAGGTGATCAAAACTTTTGTGCACTGTATTGTGCTTTTCATGTAAATAGCCACATTTTTATATATATATATTATTATACAAGGGCTGTTCAAAATGAAAGAACAGATTTCAAAAATGTATTTAAAAAAAACTGTAGAAGACAGAAACACATTCCACACATCACTGGATTGAGGAACACCACGTCACTCAAGTCAACCATCACTGAGGAAAGCTACACTTCCATAATGAATTCATTACATGAGGCCGTCAAACAGAAATATTGCAGGAAACGTCAGTAGGTAAAAAAGAAAATCCGAGCACATCACACCAGTTCTGATGTCACTACATTGGTTACTACCTGTGTCATTTAGAACTGACTTTAAAATACTTCTTATGGTTTACAAACCTTTAAATAATCTGCTCCATCTTATATTTCAGAATGCCTTTCACCTTACACTCCAAATCATAACCTGAGATCTTCAAATGAGTGTCTGCTTAGAATTCCAAGAGCTAACCTTAAAAGAAGTGGTGAGGCGGCCTTCTGCTGTTATGCACCTCAAATCTGGAATAGCTGACCGATAGAAAGTCACCAGGCTAATACAGTGGAGCACTTTAATAAACTGCTTAAAACACATTACTTTAACATCACCTTCTCATAGCTTCATTTTAGTTTAATCCTGATACTCTGTATATGCATTTAACTATCATTATCATTCATGGTGGCTCTGTAATCCATACTAATCTCTACTTTGTCTTCTGTTCTTTTTCCGGTTTTCTGTGGTGGTGATCTGCGCTCCCCTTCCACCTGATCAAAGCACCGTGATGTCCCTACATTGATGGATTAAAGGCCAGAAGTCCAGATGACCGTCATTATCAAGTTCTTCCGTGTGAACCCTAAATACAATGAGGACTAATTGAGGTCATTTATGTTAGGTAGAATGCCTAGAAGGGGCTTGGTGGTCTTGTGACCTCAAAATCCCTGCAGATTTTGGTTGTTTTTTTTTCTCCAGTTGTCTGGAATTTTTTGTTTTTCCTGTCCTCCCTGGCCATCAGATCTTACTTTTATTCCATGTTAATTAGTATTGCCTAATTTTATTTTTTATATTTTGTCTTTTTTCTCTTTCCTTATCCTGTAAAGCACTTTGAGCTCCATCATTTGTATGAAAATGTGCTATAGAAATAAATGTTGTTATTGTTGTTGCTTCACAACAATGCATCGTTCCTCAAATGGCAAAAATCAAAGGCTGCTATCAGGGAATGTGGTTTCAACGGGCTTAACCATCCACCGTTCAGTCCAGACCTGGCCCACCGCGATTATTTTCTCTTTTGAAACCTGATGAAATTCCTAGAAGGCGATAATTTCTCCAAAGATAATGACCTCAAGGAGGCTGTAACGGGTTTGCAGGAGGATTAAGATGAATCCTTCTTTGCTGAAGTCATGGTGAGAGTTACTATTGAAAAGTAAATTGAGAGGAGTTTGACCATCGGATTATTATTTTATATATATATATATATATATATATATATATATATATATATA
>JANRMT010062834.1:56969736-56989578 GCA_026402145.1 Polypterus bichir lapradei
TATATATATATATATATATATATATATATATATATATATATACACACACATATACATACATACATATACACACACACACACACATACATACAGTACAGGCCAAAAGTTTGGACACACCTCCTCATTCAATGCGTTTTCTTTATTTTCATGACCATTTACAGCACTCCATCACTCTCCTTCTTGGTCAAATAGCCCTTACACAGCCTGGAGGTGTGTTTGGGGTCATTGTCCTGTTGAAAAATAAATGATCGTCCAAATAACCTGACTTCTGCACAACACAACTGCTGGTCCCAACCCCATTGATAAAGCAAGAAATTCCACTAAATAACCCTGATAAGGCACACCTGTGAAGTGAAAACCATTTCAGGTGACTACCTGTTGAAGCTCATCGAGAGAATGCCAAGAGTGTGCAAAGCAGTAATCAGAGCAAAGGGTGGCTATTTTGAAGAAACTAGAATATAAAACATGTTTTCAGTTATTTCACCTTTTTTTGTTAAGTACATAACTCCACATGTGTTCATTCATAGTTTTGATGCCTTCAGTCATGAAAATCAAGAAAACACATTGAATGAGGAGGTGTATCCAAACTTTTGGCCTGTACTGTAGAGATAGATGTAGACATAGATGTAGAGAGAGATCAAATATAATAAATATATAAAAACAAGACATCAGACAGACAGGCTTCTCTTTTGTCTTCTGAGGTCCACAGCACATATGCTCCTTATTCCTCGCCCCAACATAATCGAACTTTAATTGGTTGCCAGCTTTCAAGTATAGAAAGCCCACCCCATGACTAAAAACGAAATCAAGTTTGACTTTATCCAGTGGTGGCGTTAAAATTTGGACGAGTCACTGGGCGTGTCATATTATGCAACTGGCTTCACAAGAGTACAACTCTCTCTGCCTCCATTTTGCTAAGATTATATAAGTGAAGGCTGTGACTGTGAATTGCTGGCAAAGTCAACTAATGTGACATGGCCTTAAGAGTGGATTATTGGCCGTTATCAGCTGTGATCAAACGGAAGGAATGAAACAAATTTTATTTATGCAGCAAAATAAAATGCTGTCTGAATGTTCCTACATTTGTAAGAGGAAGAAAGCAGATACTAGTGATTGATGTGAAGACAACAGAAGATAACACCTACCACATTCTGCTTTTACTTCTGTGACCAGTGTTAAGTCATTTTGGTTAATCCTCTTCCGAATGCAAATTGCTTATTTCCTACCAGCTTGCTGTGCACTTTTGGAAGAAATGCAAGTCAATGGTGAAAATTAATCTTAAAGTCCTCATTTTAAAATACGAGGTTGGCTTTCCATTAAATGACAAAATCAGAGAGCATGTTGCAATTACTGACTGCAGGTGCTGGATTTTATTGCCCTGATTATGGCAGTCCCTTATAACTTCTCAGTACTGTTTAGGTTTACAGTTCTCACCGCAAAAATATTGTGTGATCGACACATTTTTGCAACCAGTTTACGTGGAGCTTTTGATGAAAGATGAAATGCCAAACAGACCTTTGTGTTAGGCTGCAAAATTTCCTGAGCCTATTCTCTTTTTGTGTAGTCCAAATCATCCATTTTTTTTACTGTAACGTTGTTTTACTTTATTTTTTTCTTTTGACTTTTTTCTGGGCACTTATTGGTTGTCATCGCTTAGACAGGAGCCCACCAGACTTGTGATAACTTGTGACAAATCTCTACCGGTCTACTTTTTGCTTGCCATGGCTAGTCAGAGTTCTGCTATTGAGTTTCTGGAATGCCACACTGCATGACTTAACAGTCATGAGCTGCTTAAAACTTCACTATTTAAAATGACAAATATAATTAGACATTTTCATTATCTCTTCATGTTAGAAATAAAATCTTTAAAGGACTTCTGACTACTTCTTAATGCACAATATGCACAGAGAAAAGCTATTTGAGTCAGTCCCTGTAAAAGTCTGAATTCTACTTACTGTTCTCCCATCTGATTTAATGTGGATGTGGAATGATCTCAATGTTCTGATTTTTACTCCTATTAGGATGTTGCTTGACAAACATGTTAGTATGTTTGACAAGTCAGTTGCTGATCATTCATTTTTTTTTCTTTATTTTAAAGTTGATATACTGATTGTGAATTTAGCAAATACACTTTCTAATGAGCTTCATTTATTAAGCACCCCCAAATTCCACTTTATTCACAGTATTTCCATAATATCTCTTCTGTGTCAATATTGCTTGATACATAAAATCTCACATTTTTTGTTTCATGTTATTTATATTTAGTAATGGAGGTGGACTATGAAGTAAATATTTAAATGAATTTAACAGCACTGTACTATGACCCCGCCAGTTAGTTGAACATTCCAGTTTATTGTAGTGACATTTAAATCACAGCTTTAGATTTTTCTTCACACAGGTGTTGTTAATTGGAAAATCTATTAACTTCTTGCATCAAGTGTGCCATGACCGAACACCACCTGGTAAAATGATTGCTGCTTCAAAGTCTGCAGATTCACCTAAGGATGGTAATTGTGCAAGTCATGCATTTATGTTTTTTTTAAATGTCAGCTTTGTGCCTATTGAGCTGCAGTGCATACCTGTGATTGCATTAATTCCTGGTTCATTTATTTTCCTGAGTATCATACATGTGACTTAGTATGGTTTTGATTTTAAAACCCTTTTGAATTTATAAATAAAAAGTGCCATAGTTATTCGTGTACACTTTCATTGTTGGTTGTTATGGTTTATTGTTCCTTAATTCCAAGAGCAATTAGAGTATTTTTTCAAAAGAAACAGTGGCATCTTCTGGCCAGGTTTCATTGTTTAATCCCGCAAAGATTTATCAAAAGTTACAGCATTATTTTTTTTTTATTTTTCAGTATACTCTTCATATTTTTAGCCAGCTGAATTTAGTTTCAAATATTTTTCTGATTTTTTTTTTTTTTTTTTTCCCAAGCTTGTCCTCCATTTAAAAAAAAAAAATCAATATGAAGCGGTTTAACTGCAATTATGTGGCTTTACAGCAGGTGGCTGCTTGCCCTGAATGAATGGCTGTCAGTGTGTTGCCAAGAGTGCTTCTTCGTGTATCTAGTATTCTTTATTTTCCTTGCACATCAATTTTGTCTTTTGTGCATATCCAGTTTTTTTTATTTTGCCATCAAATAAATTATTGGAAACATCTTTACTGTTTTAGTGCAAATCAATATTTTAATCCAGTTACACTTACTTAAATGAGATTGCACTGAATTTTTAATCGTGTTTTGATGATCAATTTTGCTATTTGTAGCTGCTGAGCTGTTTACTGATTTGGAAGGCGCCTTTCAAGGGAAGATTGATGCAGCGTATTTTGAGACGAGTAAATATCTCCTTGATGTTCTAAATAAGAATTACTTTTTGCTGGAGCACATGAAGGCTATGAGGCGATACTTGCTTCTAGGTCAAGGAGATTTTATACGGCACTTAATGGATCTGTTGAAGTAAGTGTCCTTGGGGAAGGGTACTGTAGTTCTAGTATAAATTTTTATTTTATTGGGGTATTTACTGCATTTCTTTCAACACTTTTATGTTTTACTTTGAGGGTTTAAGCATAATTTTCCTGTTTACGTAAATAAAGCCTCTGAAGGTACAGGTTCTGAGCTTTCTTTGTAAGGGCATAGACACTCTGTTATTATGGAATATTAGATATTTTGACTTTACATGGTTATATTATCATTGTTTTAAACTTACGCTGGTTAAGGTATACATCCTATCAAAATATATTCTGAGGTAATAAAAATAAACTTTTTGGGGTCCTGAAGGACCAGAAACATTAATTTTCTAGTCCTTACATATTTATACTAGTAAACCAAGATAAACAAAAATTCTATCTTGTAGTTAGCATGGGCACACATTATTGCAGAGGTCAGAGTTATAAAAACAGTGCTTCAGTAAGATTTGGTCTCATTTCTTGAACTGGAAGCTGTATGAGCACACACATGGCTTGCTGTTGTAACATTTAATAACACATGCTAATTACAGTTTTAATGATTCCGTTTCTTATTTTTGTTATCTAAAGCTATGTTTTGGATAGTCAAAATTTTAATTAAAGATACATAATTATACTTCAGCTAATGAAAACCCAATGACTTTCATGGAGCTTTCAATAACAGGTATTTGTACTTTAATTTTGAGTAGTCAAAATCCAAACCTACGACTTTTCAAACTGTAATTACAGAGATCTCTAATTGAACACTGTAATAAAGTCAAGGGTAAAAGTCTGTCAGTTTCCACTAGTATAATTATTTTCAGTTTATTAAAAATATAATTATGGATATTTATAATTAGAATTAGCATGTAATATTAAATGTTAACTAAATTTTGACTAGCCAATATACAATTACAGTGTTTATATTGCAAAGTACCTGTATGTTATCAAGATCACTAATTTGGTTAGTTTTTTTTTGTCTTGTCCAAAATATTTTTTCAGATTCATTTTTTCCAAGTCAAAATTCTAATGTCAATATCACAAAAATGTAATTTTTAAGAATATATTTATGATCAGGCAGTATAAAGCATCAAATTGTAAAATGGCTTTCCAACGATGTCTCATTTAACACTAGAATTACCAGAGCCTACGAAAAAACTCGTAGATCCGGGCCACCTTAAATCCGTTCGCATCTCTCTGCCAGTGTCTTTTGTCCTGTAAATGCGCCGATTTAAGGCAAGCAGCCTACTATTCCATCCCCCCACCGCCGCAGAACATGCACAAAGTTCTCCCAGCTCATGCCTTGATTATCTGGGAGTGAAGTACTGGAGTTTTAGAGTGGAAATAATAGATTATTATTTGGAACACATGCATTGCATGTGTGTTCCGTTTCTACAATAATCTGTGTAAACACATTTTTAAAACGAACGTTTTTCATATTTTAGTAGTAAATGACAAAATGTAGGCATAAACTATATAATTTTTTGAAGCCTGAAGTCCAAAGATCAAATAAACACTTTCACAAAAGGTTCAAGGAAAAGACAACAGCTTCCGTGGTGTAGCGGTAAGATTTGCTGACTTGTAATCAAGAGTCCCTGGTTCGATCCCGACTGTCTCCTATATTTACCGTTTTCAGTAGTGAGGTGCTCTTATTGTTAATATTATACAGTAAGCACATACATTTGGTTTGCGCCTGTAACAGACGGTGTACATTTATAGGACTTGTAAAAGTTATCATTTTTTTTTTTTTTTTACGTTTATTCTCTCAGTCACGATCACAATACATACTAGGGATCTAACGCTGTTAGTTTTTATTTCAGACTGGGAGTAACTGTAGATGTGAGTGGTGTTTTGAGGCAATGGAACAGAACATTCTCTGATCTGGAGGGATAAAAGCTGACACACAAACGCTGGCGGATCTGCCTTCTTTGTATCTCACCGTAACATGATTTTTTTTTTTTTTTTTATTCAGTTTTATTGAGTGTTCCTGCTCACGCTGAATTATTATGCGCCTTATGGTCTATGATGTCAAAAAAAACAAAAAAAAAACAGACATAGGTATACTGTATATGATATTTGGAATTCTTCATTTTATGACTTGTATAGTACAATTCGGAAAACATTGTGGCATGGATGCAATATTATTCATATTCATTCGCATAACATCTTGCCTAAAAAAAATTTGCCTAGAAGAGGTCCACCCAGGCGCAGTAAACAGCATGTTGGAAAATTAGAGAAGAAAGTGTCATTCTGGGGTTATCAAGTCTCTAAAACTAACTTCAGACTCCACCTCCATGCCAGCAGATTATTTGGAAGGCATCAAAATCAAGCTTCTGTCATGGCAATCTAAGTCCCCGAACTTAAAACTCATTGAACCTGTGTGGCGAGCTAAAGAGAAGAGTACACGAGAGGACCTTAGACCATGGATGGTCTGGGGTGCTTTTATAAAGAGGAATGGCCTCAGGTTTCTCACTCTGTAGTCTCTAACTTTATAAGATTCTATAGGAAAAATGTCTGCCTTTTTTTTTTTATTTTTTTATTGGCAAAAGGAGGTTGTACAAAGTATTAAATGCAGGGGTGCCAGTATTAAATGCATGGGTGCCAGTAATAGTGAATCATGTTTTTATTAAAAATAATTATTTCTCAATGATCAATTATTTTTTCTCAGAATAAATTTGTAAAGGTTGATTTTTTCCATTTTTTTCATTGTAAGACTTAGTTAGTTCACCAAAGAAAAATATTTTTTATATCCATATTTACTCCTCTTTACACGGGGTGCCTGTAATGGTTGAGAGGACTGCATGTTAACATATCACCACTATAATAACAGCGTCTTTAGAGACAAAGCAAAATAGAAGCATCCATAGAAGAACAACAAATAAGGTATTGCTTATTATAGCAACAAGCTTCCATTGTTGCATGCTTGTCTTCCACACTTGTGTTTTGCCACCTATCCAACTGATCAGCCCTTTAAGATGAATACTATAAGGAACATAAACTATTGGTGTTGTACAATATGTTATTCTTATTGAAGTCGATAACTGATTAACCTGCTACATGTTTAAGTACATTATATATATTAAAATACGCCTTTTTTAACATTTATTTGTGGAATGGTTATAGCATAATGCCAGGCCATGGTCTGTACAAAACTCTTTGAGCATTTTATTTCTACCCATTAGACCTGAGCCTGCCTGAGGGATCTTGTACACCTAGCTTGTGCTTGTAATTGTATACCTGTTGTTATGAAATTAGTAATGCTAATTTTTTCCTCTTGAAGGCCTGAACTGGTGAGACCTGCCACAACATTATATCAGCATAACCTAACCGGAATTCTAGAGACGGCTGTGAGAGCTACCAATGCTCAGTTTGACAGTCCTGAGATTCTTAAGCGACTTGATGTCAGACTTCTAGAGGTAACACATTCTGTTAATAATTTGCTATGTAAGTTTAACTTCTTTGCGTATCTGTTAGAAACGTTGTGCCTGATGAGTATAAGATCTGTAAAAAAAAAAAAAAAAAAGTAAACTGTAGAACCCTGCTTGTTTGCTTATGTTTGTAGCACATGAATATTCTTTTTTTTCCCCAACTGATCTTTGTTGATGAATAAAATATTGGTGATATTATTTTTGCTACATTTTAGTAAAATTCAGTAGTCAGGAGTACCAATTCAACTGTAATGAGGTCAAGTCAAAAGAAAATTTTATTTACTTATTGAAAGTCTGAGAAGTTTATCATTTATAAATGGAATGAGCATTGAAAGGCTACAGTTGCTAATTTTTTTTTCTTCAATCTGGCATGAATAAGCCATATGTTAAGGAGTTGTCTACAGTGAGTCCTTAACCAAATTAGCTTACTTGATTTGTTACAGAAGAGTTTTTAGAGTGATATCTGTGTCAGATAATTAATCCATCATTGAAGATGCCATTTCTACTTCAAGATACACAAGAAAAAGAGTGAGGATGATGGAGTGTAGGTTGTGGGATGTCTCTGTCTCTCGTTCAAGCTGGAATGCCAAACAAATTAAAACACAAGATGGATATATGCAGATATAAACAGATGCAAGACAATAAATGAACATCATTAAATGCAAATTTGATTTAGCTTAGTATCTTCTATCCTCCACCTTATGAATAATTTTTCTCCATAATTGTTTTCCAAGGAATTACCCAAAGAAACATTATTCATTTTTAAATGGCTTTTAAAAGCTTTTGTAAGATTTCTGTGCTTTATGGCAGTAGTTGTATTGTATTACCTTGTATGATACAGTGAAATCTTACTTCAATATCCACCTTTTAACTGGTTGTATGGATAAACATTTTTTTATTTTGTAAGTTTTCATAGTCTAGTCGTTTTGTAGAATCGTTGATCCACTTCATAGCTGATCCGTGCTCCTTTCAATACTTTTAAGGATATACATGTATCTCACATTAATGAAGCTTCTGCATTTTTTTATAAGTTTCAGCTAAAGTAATATCAATAACTCAAAATATATATTAGTATGTTTGCTAGCACTACACAAACAACAACATTTATTTCAAAAATAGAAATGAGAAGCACCAATGAACATATACTTTGTTTGGTTTTAGTTGATTCAAAGGATAGAGGTGATGCTTTGTCCCGATTTCCGGGATCACGGATAGTTTTCTTTGGTACATGTAGAAAGATTCTGAGCATGTTTTATGTTTCATTTATAATCTTTAAGGTTTAACAAAATAACCTCCTTTTGCTAGCATAAAGTACATCAGCAAAAATTTGATTTTTGGTCACTTGTTTACTTCAGTGGCAAATTTTGTTCTGTACTTGTAATGTTTTTATTGCACTATTATATTGTACTAGCCAACCTGCGGAGTACCATACGCCGCATAATCAGGCCGGTTTTTTAATGATTTTTAAGCACAGGGAGAAAATTAATATTTGAAAAATCGGTAATGTAATAAATCAGCAAGAAAAGCAACATTGTAACAATGCACAGAACGAACCAACACACAATCGTCCGTGACTGAAAACTGGCGGACCGCCATCGTGCCTTCTCCTGCCAGACGGAGGGATAGGGGTGCACGGCGCTCAGGCGCGGAGGGTGGAACGGGAGGAGAGGAGAAGGACGTCCATTCTGCTCCCTCTCAGTATGCACTGCCTGCTCATGTGCCCACCTCCAACTTGTCACTTGAGTCGTTGTCGTCTTTGCACAGTCCAGATGCACCTGTGACTCACATAGACTTTTCATTGCTCTGTGCGGTTTTGGCTGCTTTTCTATATGTAATCCACCAAGACACCCGACCACAGTAGTAACGAGGTGGGAGGGGGGTGTGTACAAAGGGTAGGGACGTAACCAGTGGGAGCGTATGAGTCGCACTTAGTGGGAATTCCACGGTTTGCAGCCTGAATGGGGTTCAACGGCTTACCCACGCCTCTCTGCACCGGGTAGACACGCTCAATCTCATGCATAATTATTTATTGAATGCTAAACACTTCTGGAAAGACACAGTTGTCTAAAGCGGGTTGGTGTGAGAATACAACAGAAAGTGAATGAAAAGATGGAACTCTGGAGAGAGCAAAATACAACACAATAGTGAACCCGCGGCATAACAAACGCCGCATAATTATTTATTGATGGTTGAACACTTCTGGAAAGACACAGTTGTCTAAAAAGGGAGGGTTTGAGGATACAACAGAAAGTGAACGAAAAGATGGAACTCTGGAGAGAGCAACATATAATTGTCCGTGAGTGAAGAAGACGAATGTTTGTCGCGGATGCGAATTGCTGTATGTAGAGTGTAAAACAGTTTGCCATGGTGCACGCGGTCGTGTGTCGTAACCGAAAACTCAGTTTTTAAAGACTGCTTACTTCATTGTGTTTTAACCTCAGTTGTAAAGGATTGTTTTAAGGATCCCATGGGATACCCCTCGCAAACCGTTTTACACGCTGCATATGGCGATTCACCTCCGTGAGAAACATGCCTCTATGAACTGTCAACGTGGCTCGGAGGTGCATGTAGCCTCTACGACAGACGAACATAAATGACACCTGTTTTTCTGTGTTGTCGCGTCCGAGTTGGTGGCTGTGGCTCTGCGAGTTGTCGTCGTATCTAATGGTCTTCGAGTTGGTGGGCATGGCTTCTTCCTGCGTGCGCCATAGGTGTCTTACTTGTTGGCGTCTTAGTGAATCCACGCCCCTTCCGGCGTGCTTTCCATGGGTGTCTTGCCTTAGTGAATTATATATATAGATGATTACTTGTGTTTTGTTCTGTGTATTGTGTTGTATTTACCCCCTTTATTTTTGATACCCACTGCACACCCAGCCTACCTGATAAAGGGGTCTCTCTTTGAACTGCCTTTCCCGAGGTTTCTTTCATTTTTTTCCCTACAAGGGTTTTTATTTGTTTGGTAGTCGAGAGAGAGAGAGAGTCAAGGCTGGGGGGCTGTCAAAAGGCAGGACCTGTTAAATAAAGCCCATTGTGGTGGTGCTTGTATGGTTTTGGGCTATACAAAAAAAAAATTGTTTTGTACTCTAAATTGTCAAAGTGCTGCTGACTTTATATTTGGTCCCCTTACAACCATACTTTTTGAAATGTGTTAATTTTGTTTGAAGGTACAGCAGTGGCCTTTACTTCATCTGGTGTGTTTTAAAAGCCAGGATGTCTTCATCTATGGTTACCAACGTCTGTAGGTATATAGTGGAGCCAGTCCTCACTGGCTGCATTGCATCCAAGCGTGGCATCTGCTTAACTGGAGATTGCAGATCACTGCAGAATGTGTTTATGTTGACTCAGAAACACAGCACCTTTTAGTCCAGGACATACAACAAATAGCTGGCTATGTTAGAAAGGCAGACAGTATTATTAAAGTCATAGATTCAGGAGCATTCTTAAGCAGGTCAAAAGGCTACACAACAGCAGGTAATGCTGACAACCACCTTAGAGTTTCTTGCATATATTGTCTGATGCTAGATCTAATAAATGGCATTGCCCTGTTGGTACTAATCCATGGGAGACATCCAAGTTAGAATTTCATTGTACTATATACCCATAACAGTAAATATAAACGTGATCTTGGCCCAATAGCTAGATGACTTTTATTTATGACTTGATGGATTAAACCATAGAAAGTAAAGAAGCGGTCAGGGCCAACTTTATTATATAGGAAAACTTAATAGATTATGACAACAGCATTTAAGTTAACAGGGTGCACACGATTACTGAAATCACAAAGTGAGACGCATAACATTTGAAACAATCACCTGCATGCCCTCTCGCTCGATTGAATGATAAATTTGTCCATGTGGCAAAATCTTCAGGGAGTCCCAACCTCAAACCTGATTAACTTAAATTCCAAGCTCGATTAAATGATTGGTGCGCCAAAATTTTTAAGGGGGGCACTGCCCATACCTGCAGTGAAATGTTCAAGGTTTCTCACAATGAGTCCATGTGTGACTTGTGCAAAACCTGAAAAAGTAGACTACCACAATCCACTACTCTGCAATTGTAGGTTTCGTAATTGCCCTAAAGACACCATGTTTGGGTGTTACATTTTCACTTTTGCTTAGGGTAGCAAAAGAGCAAGAGCTGGCCCTTACTTGGTAACATGAGTGTACATCCAATTCACTGATTTCTAAAATGTTTCCATCATAAGAGTTTGAAAGGTAATTTAGTGCTTCCTTTTAGTTTGTCTGATTTGGTTTTTTTTTTTTTCTTCTTCTTCTTCTTCTTCATTTCACTAACTCTTAATATTAGTTACTTTTTATCACCTATTCTTGTTAGGGCCAAATAAAACAAAATACGAAATGTTTTTTATAATTGAACTTTATTTGTTTTGCACTATAATTTGAGTACTTTGCAGAAGTCCAGATTATCAATGAAGCTTTTAATAGAACCCTATAAGAAAAATAAACAACAGCTCAAATGGGAAATTCAGGTGAATTATGTGCTTCTTAATTTATTGTTATTTTTCCTGTAGGTGTCTCCCGGTGACACAGGCTGGGATGTCTTTAGTTTAGACTATCATGTGGATGGACCAATTGCAACTGTAAGTTTTCTTACATGAAAAGTAATCTTGAATTTGACATTCGCTTACAATTTATGAATTGCAAACATACATTCTTGGGTCAAGTGGCTTCGTAAATTGCTTTTTGGCTTTGCACTCTATTTTTTAATCAGGTCATTTTGGTCTACTTCGTACTCATTAAATATTTATTCATTTTTGTTGTGATGACCATAACATTTTAAACAAAGGCCTTCATTAAATCTTTTAAACTGTACAATGTAGTTGAGACTTTTGTGGTCATCTTGCACTGTGAGCACTAGTCCTGTGAGAATTGTTGAATACAATCCATTACTTTCGTGCTCTTCAGGACATTTATTTTTAAAGCATTGATCAGTCCTTTTTTACATGCTGAGTTCTAGTCATGAAGAAACTGTAGGATAACCTCTAGTGCAGTAGTTCTCAAACTTAGTCCTGTGGGGGCCTCCCTGTGCCTGCCAGTTTTTATTCACCAGTTTTACAATCAGTGAGTTATTTTAGTTCTGACTAATCTTTTGTAATCAGCTGGCCCTTTTTCCCTCCTCTTTTCGTATTTTGCATTCAGAAATGCAGAGCAGATTAATTATTATAATATTTTGAAATATCTTAAATATGTATTTTTTCCTACAGCTTTAAATGCTTCTCTTTTGTATTTCCTATGAATTTGCCTTATATACGTGCAGTTCGATCCTTTAATTGCGCCCTAAAAATGACAGTTTAAACACCTGATTAAACAGTGCCAAAACCAAGAAGGCTGTAACTGCTAAAGCATCAGACCCACTAATGTGCTCATTAGTAATTCTCATTAGTAATTAATGGATTCAATAACCATAACACCTGGAAAATCAAAATGAAAATTGTGAGTTTTAAAAGAAAACACTAAATTTTGATCAGTATATCATAAATAAATGCTTGGTATGTTCTAATTAAAAATGACCACGCTTAGTTTGGTAATTTGGGGCGTAGTGATAGGCTCTGATACCTTCCAGAAAGGAGAATAGCGTTCACGCCCGAAGTGCTATCTGTATGCAGATTACATATTCTCCCCATGTCCATATGGGTTTCCTCTTGATCCTCTTGTTTTCTCTTACAGTCCAAAGATGTGCATTCTAGGTGAATTGCCAATGCTAAATTGGCCATAGTGTTTGAGGGTTGTGGTGGTGAGTTGTGTGTGTGTTGTATTCACCCTGTGATGGATAAGTGGATTTAGGCGATGGATGGATGGATGAGTGTTTTATTAATTTTTACATTGACATTGAAACATAGAAACTGGTAAGTAATTAGCTAGGCTAAGAGTTACAAATAGAAGCTGTTTGAAACAAAAACTTGCTGTAACAGGAGGTCCCCAAGATTGAGTCTGAGAACACTTGATCTAGTGATGTCCATCCTAACCCCTTAAACTCCCAGTTTCATGAAGCACTACTAAACCTACTTAATTTTCTTGGGCTGCTTTACACTGCAAAGTAGACTTTTGTTAATTGCTTATTATGTTTATGAGAATTTGGTAATTGCCTTGAAGAAATTAACCCTGCCAGAGATTGCTGACTGCTCTTTTTAAGAGTTATGAACACTCATTCAACTCATCTTTCTAGTTTTAAACTTTTATTCATTTTTAGAATAATTTAGCAATTCTTTTCAATGTTATGTTTTATGTACTGTTTAAAGCCTCATGTTTTCAGGCTGTTAATCCTATAATCAGTGACACATCGATTAATCAGTCAACAATCAGAATCGTCTAATTGGTATTTGTCTCACACCCTTTGTTATAAAATATGAATAAACAAGTGTATGCTCTTCCTGCTTGTCTTGGGACCTGTTAGTTTGTAAAGTTAAGTTTTTTTGCCCCAGTAATTTTATTATTTCAACCCGCCCTAATGGGAACATTTTATTGAAGTGAACTCCTTCAGATTCCATTTTTAAATCAAATTCCAGTTAACTGTGTTTCTAATATGGGAAAATCAGCCAGCTTGGAGGGATTGTCCCACAGGTCTATGTTAGAAAATGGAATTATCACTTTGCATATTAACAAGTGACATTCTGATTAATCAAGTGATACAATTATCTTTGCCTTATTGTAGGTTAAACCATATATGTGGTTATCTTCCCCACTTCTAGGTATTCACAAGAGAGTGCATGAGCCATTACCTGCGAGTGTTTAATTTCCTCTGGAGAGCAAAAAGGATGGAGTACATTCTGACTGATATATGGAAAGGTCAAATGTGCAATGCAAAGCTGCTTAAAAGAATGCCAGGTAGACTAAAAAAATTTTGTGTTCCTGAGAGAATGGTGTACTGGCTAGTTGAAACGTATTTGCAACAAACAATGTTTTTATGCTGTTTGGAAGTGAGAGCTTTACCTTTTAAAACTCAGGATTACAAATGAACCTATCTCTCTGCACTCAGTGACTCATTTTTTTTTATTTCTGTGATAAACTCATAGATGAACAGATTAATGAATCTAAGTAAAAGTTTGGCTTATTTTGATTAGTTTTCCTTATTCTAAAAATAAAAATATTTTCCCTCGCCTTATTAAGGAAAATCAAAACAGCCTCATGCAACAAACAGTTACATTTTTATTTAAAAATTTTAAGAAAACACAGATATTTGAAGTGATTCTGTATCAAGAAAACTTGCAATTGTGCCGTCAATATTGCTGAATTGTGCAGACTTTATCTAGCAAAATAACACAATAAATTAACTTTCATTATTGATTACTGCATCTATTACAGTTCATTTCTGTGTTTTTTTCACATGCACAATTTGACTATTCAAGTTCTTTTAATGTAAGAAGTGTTCTCACAATATTATTTAATTATATTTATAAAGGGGGCAGCACGGTGGCGCAGTGGTAGCGCTGCTGCCTCGTAGTTAGGAGACCTGGGCTCGCTTTCCAGGTCCTCCCTGCGTGGAGTCTGCATGTTCTCCCCGTGTCTGCTTGGTTTTCCTCCGACAATCCAAAGACATGCAGGTTAGGTGAATTGCCGATCCTAAATTGTCCCTAGTGTGTGCTTGGTGTGTGGGTGTGTGTGCCCTGTGGTGGGCTGGCACCCTGCCTGGGGTTTATTTCCTGCCTTGTGCCCTGTGTTGGTTGGGATTGTCTCCAGCAGACCCCTGTGACCCTGTGTTAGGATATAGCGGGTTGCATAATGGATGGATGGATATTTATAAAGTCTTTATAAAGTCTCTGAGTTTAGTTCTTAATATAAGAAAAAATAAATAGCATTCATCATAGATAGCACTTTATTTGAAATGTGGGTTTTCTACAGAGGCTCAATAAATAAATGAATGTATGAATAAATATTGTTATGACAAACAACAAAAACATCTGATCAAACACCACCCTACTTCTCAATTACACACCAGAATAACCAATAAAGAGAGGAAAACATCTGACATGACTAAAGATAAAAAGAACAATGACAGGAAAACATTACACTAAGAGGGATGTGACTTTATAAAGGAGCCCCAGTACCTGCTGAAAGTACTAGATGAAAAAAAAGTGGGAGAGTGGTTGACTGCTTAATTTACAACACTTCTGTACTTGGTAATCTCCTGCTTGTTTTAGAATTTTGATTTATTAAATGAGCTGTAATTCAAGATTGCTAGTCAGAATATGAGAAGGATGCATAAATATAAGTATTGCTTCAAGATGTATTACTGTTTTATTAATGAAAATTTCAAGATGAAGCAGTGTTCCCTGGAGTAATTGGTATGTAAGAATATTAAAGAGGATTGCAAGTGTGCTCAAAAATAATTAGGGCCTAATTTAGGTTTCCAGTTTGACCTTGTATGCTTTTCAGAATTTGTTGCTTTAGATGAATATGCCTAAAGGTTTTTATAGTAACTGAGGATGACCTTCAAATACATCTCCTTGTGCAGAGCCGGCCTTAGGGCGAAGCGAACGAAGCGACCGGCCCAAGGTTTTTTTTTTTTTTTTTGTTTTTTTTTTTCTCCTGTGATGCGATGATGCTGCGGAGGGCCCAATGGAGCAACAGACTCCTTCACTCCAACCTCTATTACTAATTTTTTTATATATATATATAAATCACGGGCAACATATTCCATCACCTAATTACTCCACGTGGACATCTCCACTCGGCACTCCAATCTTCATTACGCTTCACTCAGGTCCGCGCGCCTGTTGCCGCCTCCACGGCTCATCTGTGCCTCTGTCCTCAGTAGGCGGCCACTTACACTTCAGTCAGAGCTGCTCCGCCGCACGAATAGTCTGGCATTGATTTCAATTGAGCAAGAGAGAGTCAAATCTCTTGATTATTCTGAACTTATTCATGAGTTTGCCAGTGCCAAGGTTCGAAAAGTGTCTTTTGTGTGAAATAGATTTCAATATCTGCTGGTAAGTTATTTTATATGGAAATATGAATATCTCGAAAGTATGAAAACAAGATTTAAAACCAAATAAAAATGTAAAAACAAAATAATGTGGATCTCATCTTCATAAAATAAAAAAAAATATATAAAAAGCAAAAAAAAAAGTGCTTGGCCTAGCTATTTACCTCCACTTGTTGCCTGGTGGAAACAGCAAAAGCTGGCTAAAATGTAGCTTTATCTGTTAATCTTTCATCACTAAAGACATTTATGCGGGCCCACTCTGACCCCCATCACTCATACCCTTCATTCAGGGCCTTGTACGACAGTCTGCGCTGACAGCCTGCAAATTTGGCTCCTGTCAGTGTGTTACGGTTATGGTTGTCAGTGTCAAACGGAAATCGTCAAAAAGTGATGGTTGTAGATGCCGGGAAAACACATTTCTGCAGCTCAGAATGCAGGAAATCGCTTGGCGGCCGGAGCTCTGCCTCGGACCCCCTAGCTGCAGGGGTCAGTTTGCTTCGGGCCCAAAATTGTCTAGGGCTGGCTCTGCCTTGTGCTCAGTGTTCTTTAAGTCGTAAGTGTGCCACTCCAAGTATATTATTTTTGTAAACTGGGATTTTTTTTTCATTTGTTGCCACCTGTCAGTAGTTTATCTTACTTTATTCTATTTTACTGTTTTCCCTATACTAGCAGTTCAAGAACTTCTAGAATTTGAAATATATACTGAGTGTGTCCTTTATTTTAACGTTATAGGTAAATGTACCATCAGTCTCTCTAAAGGCAAGCACACTATATAAAAAATGTTTAAAAATAAACCAAAAAATATAAAGAAATAAAACTTAACTAAAAATGTATTTTCTTTTAGAACTGTCTGGAGTGCTTCATCAGTGCCATGTTCTGGCATCTGAAATGGTCCACTTCATCCATCAGATGCAGTATTATATCACATTTGAGGTATGTTTGGACTGCTGTCTGGTCTTTGCCTTGCTTTTACGTTCTGAGCTTTTTCATCTGTGTTTTATTAATATTTTGTCTTGGGGGGAGGACATACAAAATACAACCAGATAATAAATTAACCTATGTGTTTTGATTCCCATTTTTTCTGATGACTCTAAACCCTTAAATGTTGTTTTAGCAGTAATCTGTCATACACTATTGTTTATTTTTCTTTGCTAGCTGACCTTAGGTTCATGTAATGAATATTTTTATATTTCTTTTTATATTTTGTCTGTGTTTTGGCCTTATTGTTTGCTATTTTATGTTTTAACTGTTGTATATGTAAGTCGCACTGAACTAATAAATTGAAGAATTAATTAAGTTGAGTCATTGTAGGTGTTGGAGTGCTCTTGGGATGAGCTATGGAACAAAGTTCAACAAGCACAGGATTTGGACCACATCATTGCTGCTCATGAAGTATTTCTTGACACAATCATAACCCGCTGCCTTTTGGATGCAAACTCCAGAGTAAGATGGCCTTTTTTTTTTTTTTTTTTTTTTTTTTTTTTTTAAATAAATATCCTTCATTTAATTTTTTTGTACATTAGAGAGTGCATTTTTGGTTATGTCTGACTTCATTCAATATAAGCTTTACTTTTGCCTAATGTATCTGTCCCTATGTGATGCAAATGTACATTATCGCTTCTACATAGTATTCCAGCTGCACATAAAAAAATCTCCATGAAGAACTAATCAATTTTGGTTTAGTACTAGATGATATTAAATAGGCCTTTGAAATATTTTTGTGTTCAGATGGTCTGATGTAGTATTTGGTGGATAGCTGAATACTAGATACAAAAAAACACATTTTTTTTAATATATAAGCTACTTTGGCTTAAACTACTGTTTTTACAGTTCTCTTAACAAATACCAATTCAATCACAAGCACTTTTTTGTTTGTAATTTATTCCATCAGATGTGTTTTTACCTGTGGTTCTGCTATGAGTGTATACAGTATGTATCATTTACACAAGTCAGTCTTGCCATTTTCCGAAGGCACTTATTTAAAAAAAAAAACAAAAAAACAAATACTGTCATAGTACTTATTATTTAAGGACATTAGAAATTTGACAGATGAGAAATGATTCAGTTCATTTGATGTTTGTTTAACTAATAGCTATGTTCCTCCACTATCTCATCCAGGTACTACATAAAGTTGGTCAAGGTTTCTCCTTCAAATACATGTCTTGGTAGCTTGTTCCAGATTCACACAAGTCTTTGCATAAATAAGTTTTTCTTGGCTTCAGTCCTGATTTGTTTCACCTTAATTTACACTGGTGTCCTCGAGTATATGTGTCTGAGGATTTTGAAGATCTGGATTAGATCATTCACAGTCTCCTCTGCTTGAAGCTAAACAGGTTTAATTCTCCATATCTGTATGAGCAGGGCAAGTCTTGGGATGCACTTGTTTGCTCTTCTCTGCACAGCTTCAAGTGCTGTATATGTCTTTCTTTTATTGTGGTGACGAGACCTGCACACAGTACTTCAAATGTGGTCTCACCTAGTGCATTATGTAGTCTGAGCATAACATCCCATGATTTATTTTCAGTAGTTTTTAATGATATAACCTAACATTTCATTTATCTTGTTAATCGTTATGGTAATGAAATATTAACTGGGATAACCTTAAAAATAGCAAGCAGAAAAATGGAACTTCATAGATGTAGTCAGACTTTTTTTTAACACTGTAATCAAGCCATTAGGCTCTAATGACCACAATAGAATGCATTTCACAGTGCTTTTGGCAAAATGCCTAGTCAAAATCTAACGCTGTTAACTTTAATTTTAGGAGGTAAAATTTTGGGTAGTTCCAGCAAACTCTTAAAAATATAAACCGTGACAGACTTAAGTGTGGAGACAGTCCAGTAGCAGTCTACCAGGTTTAAACTCATTTTGTCTACACGGCAGGTCATGTTTATCACAAGTATTTTATAGGTTTATAGGGTCATTATTGTCACATGTACAGAGTACGGTGCAATTCTTACTTGCTTGTGCAAAGTATTAGGAATGTAAGGGTGAACTAAAATCTACTAAAATATATATAACCAGTCAATAGTGAGCGTTCTAAATTTGCATTTTTTGAATTTTCACGTGTGAAGAATTCCATAACTTCCTAGTAATTTTGGGCCTATTAAGGAATTACTCTGGGTTGGGTGGCTGGATGTTTAGAAATTATAGAGAGAGGTTAGTGAGCACATACAATATCTAAAATCTTGACACTTTAGGATAAATACTGCAGATTAGAAGTTGGCAAATGTTGTCCCATTATTTATACTTTGTGGCATTTAGCAACTATCCTATTCAAGTGTCAATCTAACTTGGAGTCAAGACCATTGTTTCTCTTTGCAAATGCAGTTCGTGCATATTTACCTTGTGCAGTCACTATTTGTAAGACACTTTCCATTGTCACTGAAAATAACTTTGCAGTTTGTGTCACTTACGCACCTCCTATGTGGGTGCTGACAATTGTCAGACCTCTTTTATAGCTGACACATGCTGTTGACTGGCGAACCAATAGGACTTATCTTTGACAACATTTAGAACTGGCATTTAGTTAGATCAAAGTTCAGTTCCTTTTCATGTAGAGTTTCCATTATTTTGTCCATCCCTTGTATTTTGACATATCCACAAAGCTGGGTTTGTGTTAAATATTTTGTGCAACGCTTCTTGCACCATTTTATGGGCAGGCATAAGAATGTTTTCAACATTCACTGGTTTAGTTATTTGAACTTTATGTTTAGTACTGTTTCACAGATAGGTGTTGAAATAATCTGGTACTTGTGGTATAATAATATTAATTGTATTCATATAGTGTCTTTCCCATGATAACCTTTTTAATTAGGTGGGCACTACTATGAAAAGGGCAGCAACAACTAATTGTTATAATTGATGATAATCTATACTAATAAACGGCAAAGCCCTCACTCACTCACTCACTCACTCACTCACTCACTCACTCACTCACTCACTCACTCACTCACTCACTCACTCACTCACTCACTCACTCACTCACTCACTCACTCACTCACTCACTCACTCACTCACTCACTCACT
>JANRMT010062834.1:56999578-57021626 GCA_026402145.1 Polypterus bichir lapradei
AAAAGACGCTGGCGGAGAGGTGAGAACGGTTTTAAGAAGCGATTTAAGGTGGGACGGATCTACGAGTTTTTTCGTAGGTTTTGGTAATTCTAGTGTTAATACACCAATGACAGCAACTCCAGTGACTCATCTGTTAAACTGTGACATCACCCTGATTGATCTAATCAATGACAAGAATTAGGTGCCATATCACAGGGAAGGAAGATTGTCTGGCTAGTTAGTGCACCCTCATCAGTCTTAACTTGAATACCTTGAAAAATAGAAATGATTGTGGATTTTAGGAGCTACTTCTTATTTTTTACTGTGAATTGGGTGGAATCATTTAAGTTTCTTATCACAACTATCACACCCTGAACTGGGATGAAAACATAACTGCTCTTAACAGAAGAGCTCAGCCTTGTATGTATTTTCTCTGACAACTTCAAAAGTTTAACCTATCCCAGTTAGTGTTAGTACAGTTTTATAGAGCTGTTGCCAAAAGTGTCTTCACTTTGTACGTAACAGACTCAAAACATAAACTACAGTGTGTCATTCGGGCAGCAGAAAAGATTACATGCCTAAAACTGGACTTCACTGAAAAACATATATTTCAGTTACTGCTATCAAGGAATCTTTGCTGGTCACTAAAGAACGTTTAAACATTTTCTTTCCTACTGCATTTAATATGGTTAAAAACAGCTTCTGATCCATCTGTTTTTCTCCATTTCTAAATCCTCAATTCCATCTAAATTGTTTATTTTATAAAGACTTACTTGATACGTTAATTTATGGGAGTGCAATTCTAAATTACTTGGCATTTGTGTTTCGTGCAATATATTTTTCACTAGTATTGTATATAAAATATGACACCATGTTATATGTATGGATGTAACACTAAGAGAAACTCCTGGCAACTACAGTAGTGTGAAAAACTATTTGCCCCTTTCCTGATTTTTTTAATTCTTTTGCATGTTTGTCACACAAAATGTTTCTGAACATCAAACACATGTAACCATTAGTCAAATATAACACAAGTAAACACAAAATGCAATTTTTAAATGAAGGTTTTTATTATTTAGGGAGAAAAATAATCCAAACCTACATGGCCCTGTGTGAAAAAGTAATTGCCCCCTGAACCTAATAACTGGTTGGGCCACCCTTAGCAGCAATAACTGCAATCAAGCGTTTGCGATAACTTGCAATGAGTCTTTTACAGCGCTCTGGAGGAATTTTGGCCCACTCATCTTTGCAGAATTGTTGTAATTCAGCTTTATTTGAGGGTTTTCTAGCATGAACCGCCTTTTTAAGGTCATGCCATAGCATCTCAATTGGATTCAGGTCAGGACTTTGACTAGGCCACTCCAAAGTCTTCATTTTGTTTTTCTTCAGCCATTCAGAGGTGGATTTGCTGGTGTGTTTTGGGTCATTGTCCTGTTGCAGCACCCAAGATCGCTTCAGCTTGACTTGACGAACAGATGGCCGGACATTCTCCTTCAGGATTTTTTGGTAGACAGTAGAATTCATGGTTCCATCTATCACAGCAAGCCTTCCAGGTCCTGAAGCAGCAAAACAACCCCAGACCATCACACTACCACCACCATATTTTACTGTTAGTATGATGTTCTTTTTCTGAAATGCTGTGTTCCTTTTACGCCAGATGTAACGGGACATTTGCCTTCCAAAAAGTTCAACTTTTGTCTCATCAGTCCACAAGGTATTTTCCCAAAAGTCTTGGAAATCATTGAGATGTTTCTTAGCAAAATTGAGACGAGCCCTAATGTTCTTTTTGCTTAACAGTGGTTTGCGTCTTGGAAATCTGCCATGCAGGCCGTTTTTGCCCAGTCTCTTTCTTATGGTGGAGTCGTGAACACTGACCTTAATTGAGGCAAGTGAGGCCTGCGGTTCTTTAGACGTTGTCCTGGGGTCTTTTGTGACCTCTCGGATGAGTCGTCTCTGCGCTCTTGGGGTAATTTTGGTCGGTCGGCCACTCCTGGGAAGGTTCACCACTGTTCCATGTTTTTGCCATTTGTGGATAATGGCTCTCACTGTGGTTCGCTGGAGTCCCAAAGCTTTAGAAATGGCTTTATAACCTTTACCAGACTGATAGATCTCAATTACTTCTGTTCTCATTTGTTCCTGCATTTCTTTGGATCTTGGCATGATGTCTAGCTTTTGAGGTGCTTTTGGTCTACTTCTCTGTGTCAGGCAGCTCCTATTTAAGTGATTTCTTGATTGAAACATGTGTGGTAGTAATCAGGCCTGGGGGTGGCTGCGGAAATTGAACTCAGGTGTGATACACCACAGTTAGTTTATTTTTTAACAAGGGGGCAATTACTTTTTCACACAGGGCCATGTAGGTTTGGATTTTTTTTCTCCCTAAATAATAAAAACCATCATTTAAAAACTGCATTTTGTGTTTACTTGTGTTATATTTGACTAATGGTTACATGTGTTTGATGATCAGAAACATTTTGTGTGACAAACATGCAAAAGAATAAAAAAATCAGGAAGGGGGCAAATAGTTTTTCACACCACTGTATGTTGCCTGGCAGTATAATTCAACTTCAATGGTTATTTTTAGCCAAAATATTAGTAGGCCAAGGGTTATGTTAGTATATTACTAATTGTTTTCTAAAATATTAGTAATAGGCTTTGATCCTCCTCTATGGAGAAAGAGGATCCGCTGTGGCAACCCCTAATGGGAGACGCTGAAAGAAGATTTCTCTGACCCTCCTCTAATCTGCAATATATTTTTATGTTAAATGTATGAGCTAATTTGTCCTCTTGAACTCTTAAAGCTATCTTTGGTGTTTTCCATACTATTCTTGCTGAAAACTCTGAGGAAGCATTGAGCTGTAAGAAAATAATTTGTGTAGAACAAATTTTTATAAAGTCCTATCAGCTGGTCTTAATGGGTTAAATGAAAATGTGCAAGTTGAATTTACAGGGCATAATAAATAGAGGAACTGGTAACAATAGCTTTATACTTGGCAAGATTTACTAAAGAATAGTAAGTTAATATCAATGTAACACAAAAAAAAATCTTGAGTAACTATGATATAATAAGGAAATGGAGAGTATTCTCAGAAATTTGAATCTCCATGCATAACTGCAGTGGCAGTTATACAGTTTATTATTATGAAGTTGCAGTTGCATGACTATTTCTAAACTTTCTATATTTTAAAAAGAAGTTTCTTAAATTATACCTGAGGGACTTTGTTTCTTCATTGAAACTTTCCTGAAATATGGAAGGTCGATAAGGGTAAAGGGAAGAAATGCCATAAACATTTATGTGCTAAAGTTGTTTCCTGCCATTATTGTTGCCTCCAGACACACGTACAATTTCATAGTCTGGCTACTGAAAATTTCACTTTGACTTTTTTGTGTGACTGGCCTTTGACACTGACAAATGATCAAAAAGAATCATGACTGCCTTGCTTACTTTAGGATTAAAATCTGTCATGTTACCAGGAGAAAGAAAAATTAAGAGTTCTTGAATTACATGTAAGGGGCAAAGTGACCAGCCAAGGAGATAAGGTTTATATTATGGCCCAGTTGCTGCCTGTACACTATATGTATTTATTTATTGACCCCCACTGCACACCCAGCCTACCTGGAAAGGGGTCTCTCTCTTTGAACTGCCTTTCCCAAGGTTTCTTCTATTTTTCCCTACAAGGTTTTTTGGGAGTTTTTCCTTGTCTTTTCAGAGAGTCAAGGCTGGGGGGCTGTCAAGAGGCAGGGCCTGTTAAAGCCCATTGCGGCACTTCCTGTGTGATTTTGGGCTCTACAAAAATAAACTGTATTGTATTGTATTGTATTTAACGGGGGGTTTCCTTCTAGCACTCCAGTTTTTCATGTCATATTTGTACGTGAGGTGTGATTGAGCATTGGTGTGTGTTCTGTCATGGACTGACACCTTGTCTACTGTAGGATTGTTTCTTGCTTTGGCTCCAATGTCCAGTAATTGGATGGATCAGTTTAGATCCACTTCTTTCGGTCTTCCAAATTACTGAAAATTATTCTTTTTTTTTTTGTGTGTGTGTCTGACTCTTTCAGGGTGACTGGGGTGTCACAGCCAGTGAAGAAGAGGTAGAAAATAAAAGAATTCGTGACTTCCAAGAAACAGTTCCCAAACTGTGTACGCAGTTGCAAATTCTTACGCATTTCTATCAGGTATGAATTCTTAATTTTATTTATTCCTGTTATACAGTTAGTCAAGTGATTTTGGAGTTTGGAAAGATGGTGAAATATTTACCAATGAGTGATCAGCAGTAGAAAGTAGAGGCAAGAGATGTCAGGGATCCCATGACATGAGATTATTCAATACTTGACTCATAATTCAATAATATGGTGGATTTTTAACTCTTATTTTTTTAAATGCTAAGTATCATGCTTCAGTTCTGTAATGCATTACACTGTATTATTTCCGTTCCATGTGACTGAGTTAAGGGTGAAATCACACCCATATATGCAAACATTTATTAAACTATTACACAGGATAATGTTTCTTGCATCGCAACGTTATTCACAGTAAGACTGGAGATATTCAGTAATGATACATAACACATGCATCAGTCCATCATATAAATTTAACACTTGATGAGTCCATGGCAGAGGAGCTTATATGTTTATATAATATTTTTAACCACTAACTGACATTAGATTGATTCTCTTTTTTAAGTGATATTTTGTAAAGTATAGACTTTTGTTTTTAAATTTTTTGAGGCTACATAAGTATATTTTGACAGTAGATGCATGGAAGCCATTTGCAAAAATTTCACCATACTCTTTACACATGACAATACTATTAATGCTATATGTTATAAATATTAATATGCTTTTTTCACGATAAATTATTAAGCTTTCATATATAAGCAACAAATTTTAATTAGCCATGAGTAGAACATCCTTTGGTGCTTTGCACCACTTTTTTTAAATTTCAAGGCTATCAGACACCTTTTGCTTTGTTTTTTGCTCTCAGACCTCATTGCAGCTCAGGACAGATTTATACTTCACTCACACAGAGGTGACGTTTGGCCAAACAGGATCAGAGCACTCAGTGCATGAGCTAAGGCTTACAGTAGCTTCAGCCAAACATGTCAAACTATTTCAGCCGAGTTCTTTTGTTTTTCTACTTTGACCTTGATAGCATCAATTTGTGAACACTTAAATACAGTTCATGCGCTCCTGTCAGCTGAAGTTTCCATTTCTATTCTGACAGACTACTTTATTTAAATATGATGTTGCTTGCAAATTGCAGGCTTCATATTAAGCTTTTCTGCACAGTAGCATTGTAAAAACTAAACTGAACCTAAATGCTTTACCTAATTGTGGATGGACTTTGGGGTACAGGGATCTCTACAGCTGTACTAACATTTGCAATCTCCAGAAATTTAAAGCAGTGCATGTTTTTTGTAAAGTGCTAATAAAAGGCATTGCTTCTAATATCTAATACATGTTTGGGAGATGTAATCCTTCCATAAACACATTTACACATTATAGGTTATCAATATGTTTTGGACTGACATATTAAAGAAGACACTAGTAAGACTGTGAATAATGTAAAAAGCATATTAGTGTCCAAAGCTTTTCTGTGCCACTGAAGTAAAATGTTATATCTTGTTTGTACAACCACTCTTATGTAGCCCTCTTGATGATGTCATCATTGCCATAGTCGATCCCATGGAGGTACCAAGGTGGTAGTTACAGAGATCCATGTCTGAAGAATAGGGCGTGTATGATGTATTTCCTAATCCGTTATTGTGTAAGGCAGCCTTTGAAACCAATGCAGTATAAATGGAGGCTTTATTGTAGTACATAGTATGGGATAGCTGACAGCATTTCCTGACACTTTGCACTGATTTAATTGCAGCAAATATCAAAGCAGTTCATTTAAATATGTACTGGTTATGTAGTCCTTTTTCTCACATCTCAACGCAGTTTACATAGTAAGTGAAGAGCCACTTGAACCACCACGAATGTGCTGCATCCACCTGGATGATGTGACGGCAGCCATTTTGCACCAGTATGCTCACCACGCATTTCTTATGTAGTGAAGGGGTGAGAAATTGTTAGCCAGTTAGAAACGAGGGATAATTAGGGGGACAGAGTGAGTTGGCCATAGTTGGCCATTTACCCAGGACAACGGGATAGTCCCTACTCTTACAAGGGATGCCAAGGATCTTTAATGACCACACAGAGTCAGGACCTCAATTTTACATCTCATCCAAAGGAGATCGACATTTTTACAGCTTTGTGTTCCTGTCACTGCAGTGGGGCATTTACATCCACATTCAGACCACAGGGTAAGTGCCCCCTGCTGGCCTCAAACACCTCAACCCAAGCTTTTCCTGGTTGGTCTCCTATTGAAATAGTAGCCGGGCCCAACCAAGCAAGCTTAACCTCATGTGGATTATCTGTTTTTAGGTGAATGTGGTATGGCTGCTTGCTTTAAGATCTTTAATCAGTGATGTACTACAGCTTAAGTGTCATAAGCAACAGTTGTGCATGTGATCTTGGTAGCGCTGACTTGGGCCTTGAATTTCTTTAATGTTGAAGCCTCAGCATGATTGTTTGGACTCTTGTATGCTATGATACATCAAATTTTATCACCAGTTGTGAACTGTTAAGTTTCTCCCAGTCCAAATTAAGTAGCTTGGAATACTCCCTGGAACATTGGATGTTTTGTTTTGGATATCAAGGTTACACAGACTTTTGTCATATTTAATTGTTTATGAACATTGAATTCAGCTGACCTATAGCTAATCTCTGTATTGTCGTCCATCTTGTGCATTGTCACTCTTTGATTCTTCATTCACAGTTTGCTCTATGGAGGCAACATTTAGTTCTGTCATTGATTTTTGAAGGGCAAGCAGACCTTGGCAGAAAGAAAATTTTACAGTTCATTCCTTAACCATGGCATAGAAAAGGGTTGAATTTCTGAAGGCATACTTTGTAGCTTCAAAATTCAACGATAGTATGATGCTTACTGTACGTTTTTCTGCATCCATGTTGACTTGGTTCTAAAATAAGATCCTACCCTATAAACCACAAACTAGAAACCAATAACTTGCATGTTTACTACAGACAAGCTAATTTTTGGCTACAAGATGCAAGTTTGGCACCATAGAATACCCTTTTCAGGCTCAGAATTTTTTTATCAATCCTTGCTTGCTTGTGTGTCTGTTGGTCTAATCTCCCAAAAGCTGTCATCAGTGCATTGCTGATACAGTATCACAATGATAAATATAACAGTAGTCTATTGTGTATTTTCTGCTCTGTCCCCAACTCCAAGGTATACCTCTTTCCTCCAGCTCTATTACATGCCCATCGGAGATGCCCTTGTTTCATGCTGCAATTGCTTTTTCTCATTAGTCCCATACTCTTTTACCCAATTGTTAGTTTTTAAGCAACACCTCTGGGTCCACTAGTGCTTAAAAATACCTGATGCTTGCATATCTTGCATTTTTTTATTACAATATACAGAGCCTTTACGAAGTATTGACCCCTTTATTTTTTTCACATTTTGTTACTTTGCAGTTTGCACACTATTAAACTCTGCGAGTCTGTCATTTAAACTAAAGCCTGAACTGTCTTTTTCTGAATCTGAAGGAGTGTTCGTTTTATTGCAATTGTCTGTAAAGCTTAAATGTAGTCTGCCCGTGGTCATTTTATTTGTTTAAAAAAAAAAAAAAATCCTCCTTTTTATACAGTCCCATATGTAATAGAAATAACAAAATAAAGACCAAGGGTCTGGATGTGGAATTCACAGAATGAAGAAGCGCATATAGAGAAGACAGTAGAAAAATATCTTTAGAGTTCAGAAGTTCACATTTGCGATATCAAGTCCATCATTAGGAAATACAGCCATCCTAAGGCATGTTTATAAGTAAAAAGGTGTAGTACAGTTGTCCAAGGAGGTGTGTATACTTTATAAAGACCTTTCTATGGCCTGAGGGGCTGCTGGGCAAAAGGTCATTCAAGAATTTAGAAGTGGGCTGTGTTTTCTTTTTTGTCTTATTAAAACATACAGCTGTGTGTGCCATGTTTTATCTCAGAGGGCAAAACCTGCTGTAGAAATATGATATTGGGGGCTGGTTTGACATTTAATTAAAGTCCTTCTTTTAATTCCAGGGTGCTGTGCAGCAGTTTTTGGTGCTTTTGACTACAAGTGCAGATGAAAGCCTTCAATTTCTTAGCTTCCGCCTGGATTTCAATGAACATTACAAAGCAAGAGAGCCCAGACTGCGACTGTCTTTGGGTTCCACGAGAGGCAGACGCAGCTTACATACGTAGGCGACCCTGGGACTGGGGTCTCTGGTCTGAGAGGACTCTCCTTTATGTGCCAGTAAACCACATTTGTATGGCTTTGGCAACTTTCCATGTCATCACTGAACAGTATAGTAACTAACAAAGTATATACCAAATTGACTGAAAAATAGAACAGCACAAAAGAGCTGCATCATTTGGTCTTTTGTAAACCTGATGTATAGAAAATTTCAATTCGTTTTCTCCCCAGATGTCATTTTTTTCATTTAACATTCTAAATGCTTAAATTATGGTTTTATTCATATAAATTGTTTGGTATTGGAATTGTATGGATCCTTTTTTATTATTATTGGTAAATCATTGTATATAAAGTTGTTTTTCAACCACTTCAAAATTGCTGATTTTTGTACTTCTTGACTCCTGATGATTTTCAGATGCAGCGTGCACAGGGCCTGCTAAATAATAAATTAAATGAGATGTAGTCTTTTTGGAAGGCCGGGCTCATATCACGATTTGCTGATAGACTGGCAGGTACAGTATGCACCATTCTTATAATTGTACTTATAATCAGCTTCCCGTAAATGATGCTGCTGCTTTCCGATTACCTAACACTACTTCAATTGTTATTTTGGAAATCGTTTAAGTTAAGGTGTCTTGTAAGGTCTGGGTACCTAACTTAAGTGATTTAAACAACTCCAGCAGTGACTGAAGCTGAATGTACGTACAGCCTTACAGGTTAAAGTGCAGAATCCTAGCCAGTAGCTTTGTATTGCACTTTTTATAGTTGTTTCCCTTTTTGAAAGAAACAATAGGCCATATTCCATATACAGCACCTATAAAAAGTATTCATCACCTTGGAAGGTTTTTACAATTTATTATCATAGAACATTGAATCACAATGATTTAATTTTTAAATTGTGATGGACTCTGTCCTGCCCAGGGATTGTTCCTGCATTGTGCCCTATGCTTGCTGAGTTAGGCTCCAGCTCCTCATAGACCCTGCTCAGAATATCACGGGCTTAGAAAATTATATGATATGGTATCTAATATATACTGACTTGAGTGGGATGAATACTTTTGCCACCAATTGTTTTGTGCTTTTATATTTGCACTTACCATATATACTCTTGGATAATTAGCGACTTGATTTTACTGCATAATTTCTGGTATTTTACAGTGTTGGCCGTATAAGTCGAATGCAGAAAACACATGGTATTGGTCCAAGAGATTTATGATATGCTAACGTGCACCTGAGGGAGTAACCACGGAGCACACTGCCTTTTTTTTTTTTCTTTATTATGTAGGTGCGGCAATGAGCAGAGCATGCTCCTAAACCCCTCCCCCTCTCTCTCTCCCCCAACACCCACACCCTACCACACGTTAATACCCGAACCAAAGCAACGTTTTCACCAATTTGTGCTTTTTGTATCTCACATCCTCATACACCTTTATCGTAAGAGCATCCCTTATCTACAATGGAGGATATGATCAGAAGAAAATGTGAAGCTGGCTTTAAATTAAACATCGTTGAAGTAGTGAAAGAAATAGGTAACTGCGCTGCTGCAACCAAATTCAATATGTCTCAGAAACCGATGCAAGATTGGAGGAGGCAAGAAGATGAAATAAAAAAAAATTGTTGAATTTTTGAACGGGCATATAAGTCGGGGTCTGATTTTATGATCGATTTTTCAGGTTTGAAGACCTGACTTGTATGCAAGTATATACAGTAATTTAGAGCACTTTGCAGAGATCTGTTTTCACTTTGACACTGAAAAGTCTTTGTCTGTTGATCAATGTTAAAATCACCACATTTAAATCCATTGTGATTTAATGTTTTTATAACAACAAAATGTGAAACCTCCCTTGGGTTTGGGGATACTTTTGATAGGCACTGTATTACACAAGAGTTGTCTACAGCCAAAATGTGTGCAGACAGTTGTGAGAATATGCAAAAACTGTGCATGAGGGGAAATGCTGTATCAAGGACATGGGTTTAGGTGGTGCGAAATTAAACAGGTTTGGAGATTAAGAAATTGGTCACCACAGAGGTACATGAAGAGCATACAGATTTAGCATACTTAATCCAAAATGCTCCAAAATAAAAAAACTTACCGAACGCAGATATGACGCCACCGGGGCTCTCATTTATAAATCTTTGCGTGGATTCAAGTGTGAAAATAAGCACACACCCCCAAAACATGGGAAAATGCATGTGGCAAAAAAAAGGGTGTATGTACATTTCTACACAATTAACCTTTATAAATGCCAATCATCTTGTAGATGTGGATATGTGAATGCTCCTCAAACCCTGCCAGTTGCCACCCTGAAATAACCATACATGAACTATGCCAGTCAAACTCCTAGATATGCAGTCACGATGCTGCAGACCTTCATTGTCTGGCAGAGCCACCTTTCACCTGATGCATTGAGACGTCACCACCTGCCTTTGAGGAGTCCTATGGTGTGCTAAGCACCTGAGCGCTAAAGACCATGGTTGACATTTTAGAGACTTTCCTCTGGGAGCCAGCGAAACTGCTGGATACTGCTGAAGATTGATGTTTTATGTGTGAGCCCTGAAACCATTCAAAAAGTGAATGTAGCAGTCGGTAAATGGCTTCCATCCCAGTGGGCACAATGGAGTGAAGCTGGTCTGAGAGATTTCTGACCTGTTGACCAATTCCTCAAGAAACAACAGGTGGCCGATAAACTGACAAAAAAGTTCTTCAGTATAAATACTCGGAGCTGACTCTGGTTAAAAAAAAAAAAAAAAAAAAAAGGAACTCACTCTCTCTCTGTCTCCTCAAAGGAGCTTTACAGAATATTAAGAAGAAGATTAAAAAATTTCAAGCAACAACCCTCCAAACATGCAAAAGAAGGACTGACTTGGATAATATGAGAGCTGCTGCCATCTAATAACAGGCTTGAAGCTGGGAGTACAGTGGATCAGATTGTGATCAGATGTGCCCAGTTGTGTCACATTTTTACATTTAAATTAGCAGGGCCAGCTTAATTTGGCAGTACAATTCCATTCTTGCTACTTTTCATCATTTTTAGCACATGGCTTGAATTCAGAGTGATCAAATTTCAAAAAGTCCCAACCTGCTTTTCTATGTAACTCAAGTCACAAATGTACATTCTTGCACTTTGAGCAGAATATTGTATTATTAGTGTGTGAGGGTGCCATTTTTAATGAGAAAATGGCATTGGCATGCAAGCCAGTGTGTTGGAACCATTGATAATGTCCTGCTTTGTGTGCAGAAAGATTTGAGTAAAAGATCTTAACCAATAGACATTGATCCAAAAAAGAAGTGGTGAAAGCTTAGAAATCAGCTTCCCCATCCAAGATGGACCAATAAACACAAAGTATTGTCCTAGAAAAGATATGAGCATGTGCAGTGGATGCCATCAAAATTCAAGATAAGGAGTAACACTTCTCACTTGATCCTAGTATTCATTATGGATGTAGTAAGAAGTCAAGCAAAATCCATCCATCCATCCATTATCCAACCCGCTATATCCTAACTACAGGGTTACGGGGGTCTGCTGGAGCCAATCCCAGCCAACACAGAGCGCAAGGCAGAAAACAAACCCTAGGTAGGGCGCCAGCCCACCGCAGGGCAGTCAAGCAGAATGATACCTTTTATTGGCTTTCCCTGAGGAATTCCCTCAGTTTATATACACACTAGGACAGAGACAGCATTGGAAAACCTTTACATGAGACATCTTAGATGAAAAAAAATGAATTTCAGTCTCTGTATTACATCTTTCCCTGAAGAAATGAGTTGCCTCAAAAGCCTATATATTGTAATCTTTTTAGTTAGCCAATAAAAGGTGTCATTTTGCTTCACTCCTCACTTGTTCCTAGAAATTGTGCCATTAAAGTCCAGCTTTTCTTTAAAATGTAAACATTGTGCCTCTACTTAAGGGAGACAGGTTGTGTGTGCACATTGTGCTGCAGAACTTATTCAAGTTACTGTACTTTCAGTCAAGTTTATCATGGAAGACTTTTAGCCATGTCATCAGTGATAAGTGCTTATGACATGCATAGAAAAGCATTTTAAAGTTTCATTGCGGCTTATAGCTTTGTTTTAAATTTAAACTGCCCTCCATAATGTTTTGGGTGAGGATGCATTTTTTCCTTCTTGCATCCCTCTGCTCCACAATAGAAAATTACAAATCAAACAATTCAGACCTTGTGATTTAAGTGCACATTACAGACTTTCATTTAAGGAAATTGACATTAATTTCAGTCACATTATGACTTTTTTTTTTTTTTGTCTCTGGGTATTATAACGTTTGGACAATTGGCATCACAGGTGTTTGTGATTCCTCAGGTGGGTTTCATTGCTTCATCAGATACCTCAGCTTGTTTCTACCTTGTGGAGTCTGTAGTTGTCATTGTTCAGCATGAGGACAGGAGCTGGGCCAATGAAAGTCAATGAAGCCTGTGGTAAGACAGACCGTCCCCCCCCCCCACCCCGTACACAGACAGACATGACACCAGATGTCTAAAACACACACGTTTAATGTTTTCCTTCTTAAGACCACACAATGCTCCAACCAGCCAAACTCAGTCCCTTCTTTTCTCTCCTTTCTTCTCTTTCTGCCACCCTCACTCCTCCACATGCAAGCTCCGTCTTCTTCCCAACTCCGGCTCGTCTAGTGGAGTGAGGTGGCCCCTTTTGTACTGCCCCGGATGTGTCTCTCTGATGATCTTCTGATGGCATTTCCTAGTGTGGCGGAAGTACCGCATGAGCACCCGGAAGCACTCCGGGTGTGCCTGGAATCTCTTCTGGAAGTGCTGCAGTCCAGGGTTCTATAATTCTCCAGGCGGTGGCCATGGGCCCCAACAGGGTTGAACTTCTAAGCTCTGATCCCTTAGTCCCCATACAGACCATGGTGGCTGCCTTCTCGTGGCCCTGGGAAGGTATTGTCCCTCTCCCGCTCCTTCCAGGCATCCCAGGTGGGCAGGATCCCCAGCTGTCCGTCACAAGCCATTATGAGGTTGAAAAACAAGAATAAAACCTTTTGGAGGCAATGGTAACACCTTAGGATGACCGAAATCAACTGACCGGAGACTATCATGAAGAAGAAAGAACACACTGGTGAGTTCAGTAATCGTAAGGAGGCTGGTAGGCCAAGGAAGACCCCACATTGCTGATGACAGAAGAATTCTCATTTTGGTAAAATAAAAGCCACAAACACTGTTTATTTACTTATTATTTTAGATGTGTGAAAATATGAATAGTAAAATATGCATTTCAAGTAAACAGTGTGTCGTACTCTGTCAAAAGGACTGCCGTTAATGAAGATAATGAAAAGCCACAGGAGACTCCACACGGCAGTAAAGCAAGGACGAGTCTGCACAACACCCACCTGACTGTACGTGGAAAGGAATAACTAAAGGAAGTGAATGTTGTTATCTAATTGTAAATGATGAATGTGGCAGCATTTTAACAGTGTTTGTATAGGCTGCAGTGCTTATCTAGACCGCAGTTAATGTCATTATTGTGATATAATAGTCAAAATGACTGTAAGGTATCGTTAGCAATAGAGTGTTGTACCATGTTAGCCATAGATTGATACAGGAGAAAATAGGGTGAAATGACACCTTTTATTGGCTAACTTAAAAATATTACAGTATGCAAGCTTTTGAGGCAGCTAGGGCCCCTTCTTCAGGCACGGTTGATGAGGGCCTTAGTTGCCTCGAAAGCTTGCATATTGTAATCTTTTTAGTTAGCCAATAAAAGGTGTCATTTCACCCTACTTTCTCCTGTAAGATATCGTAGCAGACAGAAGCACATCTCAAACACAAGGAGCGCAGTTGTTGCAGTGGTCTGCATGTGTCTGTCTGGCTCCACTATCGCAGTGCTCATTACAACGTTTAAATTAATGATTGAGCTTCATTTCACTTGGGCTGCCAAGCTCCTAAATCGATAACAGTAATTTTAGCTTTTTATTTTCTCTCCGCATCAAGCATTTTGTTCAGTTTCTTTTGCTCTCTCCCTGAAGCCCCAGCGGTGGTTTAAAATGCACAGACAGTAAGAAGCCCAGTGGACAGAGCCTTTGCAGTGCCTGATTTCACCACACTACTCACTTTCTTAACGAGTTGTCCCCGGATATGTAACCTCATTTGAGAATCATATCTGGCCACGTGAGACTAACGGAATCTTTAAGTATAACCCAATTAAAGGTTTACATGGCCAAATAACCAGCATGCTCGCAGAGAAATCAAAGTGTGTTAATCCAGTTTGTCAAACCGGAATAAGGGTTTACATGACATTTTTGAAACCGGGTTATTAGAGCACACGTAAATGCACTCATTGAAATGATTCTCTGTGCTTTCTGACGTTGGGTTCGTAACACTTTTATTTAATTTTTGTGCAACACATTAACCAGACGTCTCTCTCTCTCTCAGAATTTACTTTTTGCCGGAGTTGCCTTGTGTCTCTTGAAAAGAGAAGGGCGTCTGTCGAGGTTCTTAGATTGCTGAGAGGTCACATTTGGGCACAGCTTCCACTGTCTGCTTCTCTCTCACCCCCAGGCTACTTCTGTTGCTGTCTTTGGTCCATCTCCTCATCAAGGAGGTCCTTCATTGTGATGATGTGCCGTCTGTTGATTCATGCGGCACCACCATCTGAGAAGCGGAGTTCAGTCATCAGGAGGACAGACTTAGATGCTGCCTTCCACGGAGCAAAGAACTGTGGGCAGCAGGAGGAACGACAAGGCGTGGTTGTTCCCACTGTCTGTTTAAAGTATTTGCACTTCAAATAGTTAGAGAGTTACTTAGAAATAGTGTGCGTCAAACAAAGCAATGTAAGTTCCGTTCATTTGTTTTTGTTCATGTTAAATTTGTGCATATACAGTATATATCTATTTATTTCCTTGTTAAAGTTACATGAGTAAAGAACCAGAAAGTAATGAGGTTATATTTTTGAGAACTTTAATTGTCTCTGCAGGTCTTATAAGGCACTGTTATTTATTAATAACAATGGAATAGTTACACACTCAATAGGGCCTTTAGTTACAGTGGTGCCATCTAGTGACCAACTTGTAACTTTATTGTAATGTTATTTTCCTTTATGTGTAATTTGAGAACTGAGTTCTACTTTAACTTTTTATTGTAGACCACGCACACTTATATGTACGTCTATATCTGCATATTAAAATTTGGATCTGACATTTCCTTTCCAAGTGTTTTAATCGACACCCTGCTTTGAATACCAACTATTCCTGCACAAGCAGAAGTTCTTTAGCTGTTTCTCTTCTTCAGCCACAGAGGATGTTCCATGTCTGGGGCCTTTTGGTCCTTGTTTTTGAGATCAGTCTTGTGTGTGTGTCTTTAAAGTGTTACCCCTGGTCACCTTCATCTCACTAGAGTTGAGTATTCTGGGGCAGTGGCTGGTGCAGCAGAGTCGATTCTGCAGGGTCATGGCTTCAGTGCAGTTTGGGCACCCTGCTAAAGCGGTTCTTAGTAACCCACACTTTTTGTACCCAGCTATGAGTCTTTGAATTCTCATTTTGGATGTTTTTGCCCCATTTTCTTCATTCTTACATGCGGGTTGCTTCCATCTAAAGAGACAATCTTAGGTTAACTTGTGTGCACAGCATGTTTAAGATCTACTCATAGCTTTGCAATGATGTTTACGTCTGGGGATGGCGAGGCCCATTCCAGAACCTTCATCTTGAGTTTCTTGACCAGCTGTACAAGGTGAGACCCAACAGTTTTTTGGCAACTGTAACAAAACACAAATAACTTCTTATATGGACATTATTTAATTTTATTCTTCAAAATACATTCCTCCTTGAGCAATACACTTGTTTTGCATGTTCCTTCAACTTCTTCATGCCCTCCAAGAAAGCAGTTTTTGAAATGTTGATAAGCACACTGTTTGAAAATGCCTGTCGTTTGGTGGCCGGATTGTTGGCGAAACACTATGCTTCATCAATGGTAATGATATTTTCCCCAAAGCATTCATCTCATCCCATTAAAAGAATTTTACTATTCATCTCATCTTGGCAGTAAACAATGCGTTCTTCTTTCTGCTCCATGGTCAAGACGTGAGGAACAAATCTCGTGCAAATCTTTCTTTTTCCCAAGTCTTTGGTTACAATCCCGCGAACTATCTCCTTACCAATATTCCAACGATCAGCAGTCATTTGGAGAGTGGCACGACGGTACATGAAGCATAGCGCAACGTAATTATGGTGTCAGCCGCTAGATGTAACGCACAGTATTCTTTTAAAACAACCTGTTTAAAAACATTTGGGTCACACCTTGTACGTCTTTGAATTCTCATTTTGGATGTTGTCCCCCATTTGTCATTCCTCCTGGCAGGTCGCTTCCAGCTATGAGACATTCTTAGGTTCTCTCATTTGAGCAACATGTTTAAGATCTGCTTATTGCTTTTCAAAGATGTTCACGTCTGGGGACAGCAAGGGCCATTCCAGAAGCTTCACCTTGAGTTTCTTGACCAGCTATGTGTCTTTGAATTCTCGGTTTTGATGTTTTCCCCCATTTTTCTTTCTTTCATTCATGCAGGTCGCTTCCAGCTATGAGACATTCTTAGTCTGTCTCATGTGAGCAGCATGTTCAAGGTCTAGCTTTCCAAAGATGTTCACGTCTGGGCGATGGCGAGGGCCATTATAGAACCTTCACCTGGAGTTTCTTGTGGTACTTCACAAGTGTATTTTGGATTGGTGTCTTGCTGTAGAAGTTGTTCTTTCTCAGCTTCAGAATCCTGACTGTCTGTCTGGCATTCTCCTCAGGGATTGGTTCATATTTAGTGGAGTCATTTCTTCTCTGTACTCTCACATTGTTCCCCATGCCGGTAGATGTCTCATAGTTTCTTAGATCCACCCTGTACTTAACGGCTGGCAAGGTGTTCTCTTCTTCAAATGCTGCTCCTTATTTGTCCATACAAATGTTTTGCGGTTGTGGCCAAAGAATTTGATTATCACTTCATCTGTCCGCAGCAGTTGCTACCAAAATACCTCTGTGTCCTGCAGATGTTGTTTTCTGTGATGAGGTCACAGGTAAGGCTAATGAAGGTCATGTCCGTGTAAGTATCGCTGACAGCAGAGCAGCACCGCCACTCCTTTCTCAGCAGGTTGCTTGCAGTCATTTCTGTTGCCTTCCTGATGTTTTCTTCTGCCAGTTTTCTTGGTCTTCCAGATCTTGTCTTGTACTCCATGGTTTCCCTTAACTGTCAACTCTTAGTGACATTACGGACTATGGAAAGTGCTTTAATTTTATATTTTTTTTTTTATACAGCGGGTAAAATAAGTAATGAACATTGTCATTGTTTTTCTCAGTAAATACGAGTATACTTCTAATGGGACTATTGACATGAAATTTTCACCAGATGTCGGTACCAATCCAAGTAATCCACACATACAAAGAAATCAAAACAAATAAATTATGTGTAATAAAGTGGAATGACACAGGGAATATATATATATATAAAATCGACTAAGTTGCCCGACCATGGGGTATGCACGATGGAGCCCCGCCCGCCAACTCTAACCCTCCTCCCGCGCCTACCCTTGCAGTGGAGGCATGCGCACTGCCTGCTCATGTGCCCGCCCCCAACACCTCACCAAACACATCCTCAGTCGCTTTGGTCTGTGCTACAGTCCACATGCACCTCTGAGCCACGTTGACTTTTCATTGTTCTTTTCGGTTCCGGCTGCTTTGCTTTGCTAACAGGTCTCTCTCATTGCTGCCGTCTTTGTTTGTCCCCGCAAGCTTCTGTTCTCCCTGTTGTTTCTGTGCCCCTTCTTTTTTTTCCTTTGTTAGACTGACACCGAATCCGGAGTGATGGCTGCCTCGCTATTGCGATGCTGAATAGGGGATTGCTGAACTGTATCTTTCAGGAAGTGTTCACCAATCAAAGAATAATTATGCAGCGTCGGCTAGTAAGTATATAACACGCTTACTGAAATGTATTTAATACTTTGTAGAAAGCCTTTGTTGGTAATGACAGCTTTAAGACACCTCCTGTATGGAGAAACGAGTCGCCTGCTTTGCCCAGGTGTGATTTTGGCCCATTCTACAAACACACATTGTTTTCAAATCTTGAAGGTTCTGGAGGCCTCTTCTCTGAACTCTGATCTTCAGTTCTTTCCATAGATTTTCAGTTGGATTCCAGTCGGGTGATTGACTCAGCCATTCTAGCATTGATTTTCTTTATTCTCTGAAACCAATTAAGCGTTCCTTTGGCTGTGTGTTTGGGATCCCCGTCTTGCTGAAATGTCGCCCCTCGTTTCAAGAATGTCCCGGTACATTTCTCCATTCATCCTTCCTTCAATTCTATGAAGTCTGATGGTATCTTGGGGTGATGTGCAGTACCATTTCTCCTCCAAACATGGCGTGTGCAGTGACATCCAAAGAGTTCAGTTTTGCTCTCCTCTGACCAGACTCTGTTCTTCCAGTATTTCATTGGCTTGTCCAATTGTTGTACAGCAAACTTTCTACGAGCTTCGACTGGCTTTTTCTTCAGCAGTGGAGTCTTGCGTGGTGAGCGTGCATAGCCATGGTGGTTGAGTGCATTACTTCTTGCTTCCTTTGAAACAACTGTACCTGCTAACTCCAGGTCTTTCTGAAGCTCTCGGCAAGTGGTCCTTGGCTGTTGGACAACCCTTCTGATTATTCTTATTCATCGGTTAATTTAATTTTCAGTTCCTCGGCCAGTTGCTTAGAAGAGCCCATGGTGATCGAGTGGTGCTCAACGTTCGAAGAGCTGAAGTTCTGAGAATCTGAAATTGTCATCCTGATGACCATTCTTGACCAGACTCACACCTAATAAGCTCAGTTAGACAAGCCCAGCAACCTCAGGCTCTCTCAGGTGCAGTGGTGGCTGTGAGGCTAGGGGTCTGCACTGGCAATCGGAAGGTTGCCGGTTCGAATCCCGTAAATCCCAATAGGGACTCTGCTCTGTTGGGCCCTTGAGCAAGGCCCTTAACCTGCAATTGCTGAGCGCTTTGAGTAGTGAGAAAAGCGCCATATAAATGCAAAGAATTATTATTATTATTATTATTGTTATTAAGATCTTACAATTAATCAATCAACCAACTTTGTTTAAAGTGTAGAATCGCCACGTGGCATGGCTCCAATACACTGCAAATAATTACATCAGAAAGGGCACCCAGACTTCCGCAAATGCCACACTTACTCTTATTTATTTATTTATTAAATATATATTCTTTAAGTTCACCATTGTCACACACGTGCGAATAGGAGACAACTAAAGGGCTTGAGTAGTGGTAATACCATACCAGACCAGGGGGCGGCAGGGTGTGCTGACTGTCTTTCTTAGTTCCTTACAGACCATTCCCAGGATATCCCACCAGGTTCCAGCGCCTTGGATGACATCACTTCCAGCTCCGGCGGCTTGGATGATGTCACTTCCAGTTCCAGCCACGATAACGTCACTTCCTCTCCGGTCCTTTAAAACCGCCACCTTACCTCCAGTCTGGCAGTTCTGATTTGCACTCAGTTTTGTGAACACCTCTGTTCAATTATTTTCAAACTTTTGCAGCCAGGATATGTTATACGTATCTGTATAATGTCTGGAGAGTATTTCTTGTCACACCGTATAAATCGTAACTGAACATTAACATTTCCAGAAGTATGCCATTGGTTTGGTTGGTTTGCTTGTTTGCTGTCAAAGGTGTATTTGCTATTTTTGCTTACTTCAAATGTCAATGAATTGCGTCCTTTGGCCAGTGGTGTCCAAACGTTTGCGTGAAGCTGTAGATCACATGAGCTGATTTCCGTTTGCTGTAATCTGTGCCAGGTGTCTCAATGTGTACGGTACCTCCACAGGTCACTCTGTTACTTGGCCTGTCTCTTTTAGTCTTCCAGGGGCTGTGATGTGATGGGCTGGCACCCTGTCTAGGGCCCTTACCTGCCTTGTGCCGCCGAACCTCCCATGATCCCAGTGTGATATTACATCTAGGTGGGGTGGCCAGCCCCATAGGATGACCTCAGATTTGGTTTGGTAGCCCATATCTCTCACACTGCTGGGCATTTGCTGTGTCGGGTGACCCCTCGCCTGGCCCGAGTACCACTGTGAAAGCCTCTGATCATTATAAAATAAACCCTAACCAGGCCTAACAGCAGGCTCCTTCTCCATTCTCTTCCATTTTACCTCAATTGCTTCTTTATTTAGGAGCAATTTTCTCTGCTGTCTGCGGCGCACTTATCAATGACAACATAATTATTTGTTGAAGACTTACCTGTTCTGGATTGCCTTTGAATTGAAGCAATTGTTGTTATTTGAGCAGGGGGCTTTGTGATGGGCCCGTCAATTCAGTACAATGCCTTCTAATCATGTTTACGTTTCCATACAGCGTCCTGCACAGCAGCGGAAAACAAAGCTGGCCAACAAGTGACAAAATAAAAAAAAGAAAAAATACAACAACATGCTTAACACGCTTTTAACGTGAAAGAAGAGCCGCAAACGGCGGAGTGGAGGAGCCTGTGGTGATGACAGCGACCACCTCCAGCCATAACCGACGTGCCGGACTGCACTTGGGGTGAGCGGCTTAATCGAGTCGGGGGACCCCTCCATCACAAACGTTCATTATGTCTGTAGAGCTCATGCTTTTACAGTGATGATGGAAAATGGTGTTCTTGTCGCCAGCTTAGTGGCCCTGCCTTGCCAGGCTACAAGTGACCTCAGATTTGTGGCAGCCGTGTCCTGTTCTGGTGGTTCAGTGCTGGTCAGAATGTTCATGTCTGACTGTGACCCACTCCAACAGCTGAAAACGTGGCGTCTCTTTTTCCAACAATAGCATCTCCATTGGAGTGACACATCCTGGTCCAGTAACTTGAGGACGTGACCCCAAGGCACTGTACTTGACCACCATGTACTTCTCACGGTTCCTGCCCATGGTGGCACGTTGTAGTGATCTGATGACCACGCGCTGCATTTTCACTTTCATTCTGGCTACACATCACACTGTGACCCCTTGGACCTTCATTAGGTGACAAAGCACTGGAATGTGTCCCTTGGATATGCAGCAGGAGGCCAGCACCCTGAGGGTCTTCAATAAGCAGACTCCTTACAGATTGTTGATGAAGCCAACACTCTGAGGGTCTTCAATGAGTAGACTCTGCATTGACTGTAGACAAAGTGGGCACCCCAAGGGTCTTCAATGAGAAGACTCCTTACAGACTGTTGATGAGGCCAGCACTCTGAAGGTCTTTAATGAGCAGACTCCACATTGACTCTAGGCAAAGCAGGTACCCCGAGGGTCTTCAAAAAGCAGTCTCGTTAGAGACTGTAGATGAACAGGCACTGCAATGGTCTTCAGTGAGTAGACGTCTTACAGACTGCAGACAAGGCCAGCACTCTGAAGGTCTTTAATGAGCAGACTCCACATTGAGTGTTCACAAAACAGGTACCCAAGGGTCTTCAGTGAGCAGAATTCTCATGGATTGTAGATAAAGTGGGCACCCCTAAAGTCTTGAGTGAGTAGTTTCCTCACACATTGTAGATGAAGCCAGCACTCCAAGGGTCTTTTGAGCAGACTCCTGATAGAATGTAGATGAAGTGGGTTCTTCAGCGAGCAGACTCTTCACAGACTGTAGAAAAGTGGGCACCTCAAGAGTCTTCAAAGAGGTGACTCCTCTCAGACTGTAGACAAGGCCAGCACTCTGAGGGTCTCTAATGAGCTGACTGTGCATTGACTGTACACAAAGCAGCACCCCAATGGTCTTCAATAAGAAGAATCCTCACGCACTGTTGACAAAGCAGGTACCCCAAGGGTCTTCAGTGAGTAGACTCCTTACAGA
>JANRMT010062834.1:57021636-57051555 GCA_026402145.1 Polypterus bichir lapradei
TCTTTAATGAGCAGATTCCACATTGAGTGTACACAAAGCAGGTACCCAAGGGTCTTCAATGAGCAGAATTCTCATGGATTGTAGACAAAGTCATCACTACAAGAGTCTTCAATGAGTAGACTCCTTACAGACTGTAGACAAGGCCAGCACTCTGAGGGTCTCTAATGAGTAGATTGAACACAAAGCAGGCACCCCAAGGGTCTTCGATGAGAAGTATCCTCATGGACTGTTGACAAAACAGGTACCCCAAGTATCTTCAGTGAGTAGACAAGGCCAACACTCTGAGGGTATTTAATGAGCAGACTCCACATTGAGTATACACAAAGCAGGTACCCCAAGGGTCTTCAGTGAGTAGACTCCTTACAGACTGTTGATGAGGCCAGCACTCTGAAGGTCATCAATGAACAGACTCTGCATTGACTGTAGATAACGAAGGCACCTTGATGGTCTTCAAAGAGTGGAATCCTCATAGCTTGTAGGTGTGACCAGTACCCTGCTTCAGTGAGCAGATTCCTCACAGACTAGATGAGACCAGAACCCTGAGGGTCTTCAATGAGCAGACTCCGTATTGACTGTAGACAAAGAAGGCACACCGAGGGTCTTCAATGAGCTGATTCCACTGATGCAACTTGGTACTGGGCAGCACCTAAGACCTTAACGTGTTGTTATTTCTCAGGACAAAATATTGGGTGCCCATCCTGATTCCATCTTTAACACCCTACTTAAGGCTGTGCCTGCCATGTCTGTAGTTGACGGTTGTTCGATCAGATCCTGGACAAGCACCAGCACCAGACAGGATTTTGGGAAGCTCCACGTTCTCATTCACTCTGAGCTGACTGAGAGCAAAAGATCAGTGGCTATTTACCCTCATCATTCAAGATTTGTTGAGAAAAGACGGAAAAAGTCTGTCCTGCCTACCTGTCTGTCTGTCTCCATGAAACATCTCTGCACCCAGTGGGCCGATTTTATTAATGGTTGCCACAATTGTTCTTCAAGGAAATTTGTCAGGAAAGTTCAGTTTTCATTGAGATATCTTGAATACAGTGCCCTGTACAACATTTGTGAAATTTCAAACGTTCCCATTGAACAGCAGCGGCGAAGGTGCAGACTCGTCTTTCTTCAAAGAGAGAAACGTTCTGAATGGCGTCAGCTACAAGTAAGTTTACTGTTTCAAATTTACCTCGAGTGACACGTCACTTCAGCTCGTATTATTCTGTGTATTTTTTCCTCATTTGCTTGTCCAATGGAACCGCTGATCCCCAATACCAGTTAGTCAACCGGCAGAAAAAAAAAATGGAAATGAATAGAAAAAGAAAGGAATTCTGTGAGCTTCACTTTGTACTGTAAGCATAGAGTGAACAAACATGTCCTCTGTATTTACTTTGTGCTACAAATGACCCCATGGCTGCATTGTCTGCATGTTATATTGATTCAGGATTTCTCTAATACTATCATATACCATCAAAGCTGTAGACCTGTAAACGTTTGCTGATTCAAAAGCCTGATAACAAAAAAGGAAAATGTATATGCCCCAAAAAAAATTAGATTTATTAAACCTGGTGTATGCACAATTTACCATTTATGAATCACATGAACACGTCTCGAGTGCCAGCATGAAACATTCATATATGGTGCAAGCTCATCAGCCTCATAAATATGCAATCACGATGTAGCAGAACTTCATTGGTCAGTACAGCAGCTCCTCCCACCTGACGCATCGAGACCCCGCCTGCTGCATTCAAGAGCATCTGGCTGTGAATCACAACTGAAAACGCAAGGTCATGTGCAGCATTATAGCGCCTCTCCTCTGCGCTCTCAGGTGTCTGAACCAGTGTTCATTTTGACAATACAGTAATCCCTCGTTTATCGCTAGGTTCCAGGGCCGGCCACAATAACTGAATTTCCGCAAAGTAGGGACACCATATTTATTTAATTATTTAACGTGTATTTGGACGTTTTTAAACCCTCCCTGTACTGTTTACAACCCACCCTTTACTCTATTAATAACAGGGACAACTGTTAAGCAATATGAAATCGGTTGATAAGTTTACTGTTACTGTATAGCGAAGTATACGTAGCTATATATGACGTGATGATGGTGATGAATATGCTGTGCAGTAAAAATGATGACGATGAAGGTGATGATGACTTTTACTGCGCAGCCGATGACTGTATTTTACGTCTCTTCAGACGGCAGTGCCATATCCTGGGGTACCTCTTCCACGGTTTCCGAAGGTGTATCCGTAGTAGTAGTAGGAACTGGCTCTTTTTTTGCGAGGCTGCAAAAACATTGTGATCGGCAGTTGCTGCTGCTGCTTCTTTTTCCGGTCGAAGAGCAGCTTGTAGGCGGTCATGACGTCGTCAACCTTGTTGCAAACTTGGACCGATCGAACCATATCGTTGTCCCATTCCTGTGACCGCTCTTGCAGATCCTTAACCAGTCTGTGGGATCTGGGCATCAGTCAAAGCACCAATCACGGGCCCGATTAGAAAGCAGGAAGCTGTGATTTGTCGTCTCCCTCCCGTGTACCAATCACAGCCCATGTTACAACGCACTTAGTCACCGAACTTGTTTTGTTGTTTTTAGACTAGGAAATACTACTACTATATTTAAAAACCCACAAAGTCGTGAATCTGCGTAAACCGCGAAACCGCGAAGTAGTGAGGGATTACTGTACAGTTTGATTTAGTCTTAGTTTTCTGACAAAATGGCATTTTAGTTTTAGTCACATTTTAGTCATTTAATTATTGTTAGTTTTAATCGACAAAAAATAAATTAATTTGTCAAAAAATGGTAAACTGGTTTTAGTCGACTAAAAGTAAAAGTAAATTAGTCAAACAGTCCAAATCAGATGGAAATTTGCACAGAATGTACTGTACCTCTAAACTCTGTACTGCTGACCCCCAAGTATTTAAACTCATCCACCTTCACCAACTCTACTCCCTTCATCCTCATCATTCCACTGACCTCCCTCTCATTCACTCACATCTATTCTGTTCTGTTCCTACTGACCTTCATTCCTCTCCTCTCTAGAGCATATCTCCACCTCTCCAGGGTCTCCTCACCCTGCTCCCTACTCTCACTACAGATCACAATGTCATCAGCAAACATCACAGTCCATGGGGACTCCTGTCTAATCTCGTCTGTCAGCCTGTCCATAACCATTGCAAATAAGAAAAGGCTCAGAGCCGATCCCTGATGTAATCCCACCTCCAACTTGAATGCATCCGTCACTCCTACCACAGACCTCACCACTGTTGCACGTCCCTCATACATATCCTGTACAACTCTTACATACTTCTCTACCACTCCCGACTTCCTCATACAGTACCACAGCTCCTCTCGAGGCACCCTGTCATATGCTTTCTCCAGGTCCACAAAGACACAATGCAACTCCTTCTGGCCTTCTCTAAACTTCTCCATCAACATCCTCAGAGCAAACATCACATCTGTGGTGCTCTTTCTTGGCACGAAACCAAACTGCTGCTCACTAATCATCACCTCCCTTCTTAACTGAGCTTCCACTACTCTTTCCCATAACTTCATGCTGTGGCTAATCAATTTCATCCCTCTTTAGTTACTCCAGCTCTCTCTGCACATCTCCGTTATTCTTAAAAATCAGTACCAGTACACTTCTTCTCCACTCCTCAGGCATCCTCTCACTTTCCAAGATTTCATTAAACAACCTGGTTAAAAACTCCACTGCCATCTCTCATAAACACCTCCATGCTTCCACAGGTATGTCATCTGGACCAATGGCTATTTCATTCTTCATCCTCTTCATAGCTGTCCTTACTTCCTCCTTGCTAATCCGTTGCACTTCCTGATTCACTATCTCCACATCATCCAACCTCTTCTCTCTCTCATTCTCTTCATTCATCAGCCTCTCAAAGTACTCTTTCCATCTGCTCAACACACTCTCCTCACTTGTGAGTACGTTTACATCTTTATCCTTTATCGCCCTGACCTGCTGCTTATCTTTCCTAGCTCTCTAGCCTGTCTGTCCTTTTCTGCCTCCTTAGTGTCCAACCTCTCATACAACGCATCATATGCCTTTTCTTTAGGCTTCGTCACCTCTCTCTTCACTTTGCACCTTGTCTCCTTGTACTCTTGTCTACTTTATGCATCTCTCTGACTATCCCACTTCTTCTTCGCCATCATCTTCCTCTGTATACTCTCCTGAACGTCCACATTCCACCACCAGGTTTCCTTTTCCTCCTTCCTCTGTCCAGATGTTACGCCAAGCACCATTCTTGCTGTCACCCTTACTACATCTGCTGTAGTTTCCCAGCTGTCTGGTGACTCTTCACTGCCACCTAGGGCCTGTCTCACCTCCTCCCTAAACTCAACCTTGCAGTCTTCCTTTTTCAGCTTCCACCATTTGATCCTTGGCTCTGCCCTCACTCTCCTCCTCTTCTTCTTGATTTCCATCATCCTACAGACCACCATCCTATTGTTACCAACCTCAGGCCTAAGCGAACCTGGGCCAGGTACAAGCCACTGTTGCTACACCCTGTGTAGATATGGTGAAAAAGCATAAAAGAAGCAGGCAGCAGTCACAAGTCTCAGACCAGACTTCTCTGTTCTCCTTTATTTCATTTACCCAGAAATATATAAATGCTTCAATCTCTGCATAGATCTACATGTCGATCAGTTAAACAATGGTGCATGCCAATTTCCTCTGCAGAGCAACAGTGTAAACACATTTACTTTGGTTCAACAATAGTATTGTGATCAGCTATCAAGAAGTACCTGATTAGAAACCAATGTCCCCAGAACTCGTTCATTTTCAAAGGCAGCAGGCAGTTGTGTGTCACCACATTGTGAGTGGATGAGACACTAATCAAAGCAGTCTGATTATTCAAAGCAGGTGACTCTTTTGCAAGACGGATAAATATTTATGTCCTGTGGATAGCCATCAACAATAACCTGTAGCAGGAATTTTGTCTTTTCTTTAAAACACTGAATTCAAGCCCATTACACTTTCCCCTGCCACCACTTTGCAGTCTTCAATCTCCTTCAGATCGACTCTTCTGCGTAGGATATAATCTACCTCAGTGCATCTTCCTCCACTCTTGTGCGTCACCCTGTGTTCCTTGCTGTTCTTAAAATAAAAACTGCTTAAAATAATACTAAAGATAACATTTCAACCATTATTATACCTGTACTATTGAATTAGTGAATTCCAAAATAACGTAGGATGCTCTCATTTAAAAGCTGGTTTTGTAACAAATTACTTTTAAAATGGTGTTTGTCGGAGGATCCTTCTGTTAGGTTTGCAAAATCTGCAGTTGTAAGATTTATATTTACGTCATTACACTAAGGAGTAACATTTAACGGATGGGTCGAGTTTTTTTTATATTAATCCAATATTTCAGCACTCTTGTAAAAGAGCCTGTGCTGTTTGCATGGCATCTCACATGAGCGATCAGACTTGCTTAGCCAGTTACAAAAGTTACGTGTAGTCAATTACAGGCAGTCCCCAGGTTAGGTACGAGATAGGGACTGTAGGTTTGTTCTTAAGTTGAATTTGTATGTAAGTCGGAACAGGTACATTATTTTAATAAATGCTGTTGTTGACCGACTGTGACCAAGTGCTCTGCCAATGAATGATGGAGTTTCCCCTCTCTGACCTTTTTATTATTTCTACTTTATTTTCCATGATGATTGTTTTTCTCTTCTTTACTGTATCACCAGCACTTGCATTAGATTTGTATTTCAGAGACACTGTTGAAGGTTAAGATGAGCTCTTCTGCACAGCACTGTACACGCTATCACAGCAGGAAGACACCCGTCGTCAACATGTCTGATGTATTGACAAGAGACAACTTCCTGCTGTATACGTAACAGTACAAGCAGGCTTGCTATTGGGAACGAATGGGGGCATCGACGGGCGATTCACCACCCGCCCACCACACAGTCACCTCCACTACAGTATGCTGCCTGCAGCGTCCGCCCATCGAGAATGAACACGGTGTGGCCAAAGGTGGGTAGTGAATCGCCCACCACCGCCCCCAACAACAAGCAGCCATCTGATGCACACTCCAATGCTGCCCCCCACTGCCCCATTCACCCTCAATGGCCTCAACCGGGTCACCGCTTGCAGCATTACCAGCCGCCCTCCGAAAATGAACGGGGCAGCTGTGTGTGGTGGGCGGGCAGTGAAACCTCTTGCCACCAGGAGCCGCCCGAGGGACACTACACTGCACGAGCAGCAAAATCGCCTCCCTCCAGCCACCGCTTGCAGCGTCCCCTGGCCGAAGATGACGGAGCGGCAGTTACTGAGGCGCATGCATTGCAGCTGCAGCCCCATTCGTAAGTCGTAGGTCGGATGTCCGTAACCTGGGGACTACATTACATTCACTGACGTACCATTCTAAGTGTTTTTATTACATTCTTCACGTTTTAGGGGTTACGCTCGTAAACATTAGTTTGCCCCCAAAAGCTGAAAAACACAAATTTGGTGTTTGCAGGTTTGTATTCAGAAATGAAGTTTTGCCATACGTATTAGTTGGGAGATGCACTTCAAGCACTGAAATCTTAAACACATTCAATGTTAGTATTAACAAACAGAGCAGCTCATTTCATTGACGATGTAGAAAAGCCAAATAGCCACTTCGTTTGAAACCTGCCTCGATTTCTAATCGCTGTGACTGTTGTCACCACTGCCAGTGTGCCCGTATGTGTAAGTGGGGGGGTGTGAGGTGGTGTCACCCGCAGCCCTGAACCGTATCTGCTAGTTAAGTGGATGGATGTGTGGACGAGCAGGTGTAGATGTGCTCATTACAATCAAAGAACGAATGCGAAGCTCCTGTTCCTTTATCAGGACTGCGTAGGACACTTTATTAAAAGCGTTTAATCCTCCCATCCTTTCATCTGCTGTAACAAATGCATAACAGTATAAAGGGTCTCCAACTCCGGTCCTGGAGAGCTACTGTGGCTACAAGTTTTCATTCTAACTCTTATCTTAATTAGTGACCAGTTTTTGCTGCTAATTAACTATTTCTGTTTATTTTAATTGACTTTTCTTGAGACTCTGACCGCTAAATTGATTCTTTTTTCCTTAAACGGCACTTAAACGTAAATTTGATGTGAAGTGAGCCAACAGATGACCAACTAAGTTGGGGCCTCAAACTCCAACCAACTTCACTTCATTCAGTTTCTTAATTTGAAGCCAATTGTCATTGCTAATTAAACCCGTTATTTAATTCCATGGCGCTCATTCTGCCATGGCGGACATTTCCAAAACTTGATTTTCTTTTTTAAGAGCGCTGGCTGTCAAAATGTTTTGTGGCCCTGAGCAGATCAACATTACTGAGGCCTTCACCTTTCTTTATTTTCAGTTGTCGTGTGATGGACGCAGGTTGTTGTTTATGTGTTGGCTCATTTTGTGTCTTAATATTGTTTGGTTGCTAAATAAGGAAAAAAGAAATAATTACGGAGCCTGAGTCTTAAATTGTGCATCAATTAACATTAAGGCAAAAAGTGAATTAGCAGCAAACTCTGGTCAATAATTAAGAAAAGGGTTAGAATGAAAACCAGCAGCCACTGGGGCCCTCCAGGACTGGAGTTGGAGACCCCTGAGCTAAACAGTCTGAGGCTGAGCTGAGCCCTCAAAGCTGCACCAGCCTGTTCCTTAAGTAACTCGTAAAGGGATAAAACTGGCAATATGAAAATCCTGTGTGTGTCTCTGTGTTGGCTTTTTTCCATTAATATGCAAGTTTTTCCCAATTGCACTTGACGCCTTTGTATTAGCGGGGTGAACGAGGGACAGAGGTAGCAGTATTGGCATTGGGCAAGTCGACACCCAGATTACGTTACATACAGTCATATGAAAAAGTTTGGGAACCCCTGTCAGCCTGCATAATAATTGACTCTCCTTTCAACAATAAAGATAACAGCGGTGTGTCTTTCATTTCCTAGGAACATCTGAGTACTGCAGTGTTTTCTGAACAAAGATTTTTAGTGAAGCAGTATTTAGTCGTATGAAATTCAATCAAATGTGAAAAACTGGCTGTGCAAAAATGTGGGTCCCCTTGTCATTCTGCTGATTTGAATGTCTGTCACTGCTCAATGCTGATTACTTGCAACACCAAATTGGTTGAATGAGCTCGTTAAGCCTTGAACTTCATAGACAGGTGTGTCCAATCATGAGTGGTTAAAGGTATTTAAGGTGGTCAATTACAAGTTGTGCTTCCCTTTGACTCTCCTCTGAAGAGTGACAGACAGCATGGGATCCTCAAAGCAACTCTCCAAAGATCTGAAAACAAAGATTGTTCAGTCTCATAGTTTAGGGGAAGGCTACAAAAAGCCATCTCAGAGGTTTAAACTGTCAGTTTCAACTGTAAGGAATGGAATCAGGAAATGGAAGGCCACAGGCACAGTTGCTGTTAAACCCAGCAGGTCTGGCAGGCCAAGAAAAATACAGGAGCGGCATATGAGCAGGATTGTGAGAATGGTTACAGACAACCCACAGATCACCTCCAAAGACCTGCAAGAACATCTCGCTGCAGATGGTGTATCTGTACATCGGTCTACAGTTCATCGCAATTTGCACAAAGAACTTCTGTATGGCAGGGTGATGAGAAAGAAGCCCTTTCTGCACTCACGCCACAAACAGAGTCGCTTGTTGTATGCCAATGCTCATTTAGACAAGCCAGATTCATCTTGGAACAAAGTGCTTTGGACTAATGAGACAAAAAATGGAGTTATTTGGTCATAACAAAAAGTGGTTTGCATGGCAGAAGAAGAACACCGCATTCCAAGAAAAACACCTGCTACCTACTGTCAAATTTGGTGGAGGTTCCATCATGCTGTGTGGCTGTGTGGCTAGTTCAGGGACTGGGGCCCTTGTTAAAGTCGAGGGTTGGATGAATTCAGCCCAATATCAACAAGTTCTTCAGGATAATGTTCAAGCATCAGTCACAAAGTTGAAGTTACACAGGGGTTGGATATTCCAACAAGACAAGGACCCAAAACACAGTTCGAAATCTACAAAGGCATTCATGCAGAGGGAGAAGTACAATGTTCTGGAATGGCCGTCACAGTCCCCTTGACTTGAATGTCATTGAAAATCTATGGGATGATTTGAAGCAGGCTGTCCATGCTCGGCAGCCATCAAATTGAACTGAACTGGAGAGATTTTGTAAGGAAGAATGGACAGAAATACCTCCATCTAGAATCCAGACACTCATCAAAGGCTATAGGAGGCGTCTAGAGGCTGTTATATTAGCAAAAGGAGGCTCAACTAAGTATTGATGTCATATCTCTGTTGGGGTGCCCACATTTATGCACCTGTCTAATTTTGTTATGATGCAAATTGCATATTTTCTGTTAATCCAAAAACTTAATGTCACTGCTGAAATCCTACTGTGTCCATAAGGCATGTCATACATTAAAAGGAAGTTGCTACTTTGAAAGCTCAGCCAATGAGAAACCAAAAATCCAAAGAATTAAGAGGGGATCCCAAACTTTTTCATATGACTGTACCTTGGCACGAATCTCAGGATGGCAGACCTCTGGACGACTCTTCAGGTTCGTGCTGTTCTTTCTCGTGAGCCTCACTCCACGTGGCTTGCACTGAGTTTTATTTTTGTCAGCACTGGTCAATATGTCTGACCGCTTTTTTCACCCGAGAATCACGTTGGCCATACATAGCGGAGCGGAGTGGCCCAGGATTCCAGTGTCCAGTGTTAAGCCCAGTGTTATGGCTTAATTGCTTGTTTATGACTCTTTGAAGGATTTTCTATAAGGACGGCCATAAACTGCCTAGCTGATATGAAGCTGGTCTCAAAGACTGAAATGTGGCTGTTAACAATTAGCCGTTCTGTCCCATGATGCCCCATTGGTCTAGTCATGCCAGAACAGGATTGGATGACCCAAGGGAGCTGCCTGCACCCGTTGGTTCAGGATTTTTGATAAGACTTGTATAAGTTGGTCACTCTGACTCTCTCTCTCTCTCTCTGTCTCGTTTCCTATTCCTCCATGAAGAGAAGACAACTCTGTCTCAGCAGCCATATTGAGACCAACAGGCTGTCTCGGCCTGTGCAGATGATGAGATGACCAGGAAGAATCTAACAGAACTGTAAGTTATTGAGCAACCTGAAACTACACTTGCTTTAAACGCAAATATCTAATCAGCCAATCACGTGGCAGCAACTCAATATATTTCGGCCTGTAGACTTTGACAAGATGACCTGCTGAAGTTCAAACCGAACATCAGAAATGGGGGAGAAAGCTGACTGAAGTGACCTTGAATGTGGTATGGTAACTAGTGCCAGATGGGCTGGTCTGAGTATTTCAGAAACTGCTGATCTACTGGGATTTTCACGCACAACCATCTCTAAGGGATTACGGGGAATGGTCTGAAAAAGGTAAAACATCCAGTGGGTGGCATTTATGTGGGTAAAAATGCCTTATTGATGTCAGAGGTCAGAGATAAAAAGGCAACAGGGACTCAAATAAGAACTTGCTACAACCGAGGTATGCAGAAGAGCATCTCTGAACACACAACACGTCAAACCTAAATTTGACGTTGCAATTCCACAATTCATACTCATTCAATACAAATGAAAGTATAGAGTAGTGTACAAAAAAAACCCATTATTTTAAGAGCTTTTAATTCTGATGCTTTAATCAATTTTAATACAACAAAAGGATAACAAAAAAAAACCCAAAAGAATATTTTATTTAAAGTCAAAATTTTGTTTTTAAATATTAGATTGTTTTTTTTTTTCCAAGTCTGATCCCATTTTTTTATAAAACCGTTTATGGTCTTACCTTTATTTGTAAATGAAGTCCATGCGCCTATCCTTCTCCACGAAAATCTTTGTCACTTTCTTGTAAAAATCCTCCTTATTTTCCTTTAGTTTTAAAAAATCTTAATCTTCCATTTTGGCAGTCAGTCGGAACAAAAAATACAAATAAACGGCCCGCTGCAGTGCCCATGACTATCTGATGTCACTAACTTATTGGTGCCTCTGCGTTAAAGAACAGGAGCAATGGGCACCTGTTGGGCTCACATGCGCCCCCGTCAGGGTGGCACAGTACTGTCTGCCTCACCTTGTGCCTTTTCACTGAGATTTTATGTCCGATCAGCAAGACTAAATATGTCACATACGCTCATTAAAGATATTAGCCAGACTGTGGAGAGTCAGGGTGTATAATAAACGTGTCTGCACACATTATATTGGCGACATACAGAGGCATGCACCAATTGCTCGCCTTAACCCCGTATGTGAGGAGAGCACAGTCTGAGGGGAGGTGAGACTTGTTGCTGCCGCATCTCACGTTTCTCCCTTGTATTTCAACAGGAAATGCGCCAATTTCAGTGATTTTGACTAAAAACATGATCAAAATTATTGGAATCATACAGAAAACAAACTTATAGCACAGACCAGTGGACACATTTATTTTATGTTCTCATTATTAGTTTTTTTACTTTTCGTGATGACAGGTGAGGCTCTGCCTCCCCTGACCAAACGTCCCTGGATATTCCTCTCTCCATCTTCCTTCTTTTCCAGGTTAAATCCTCTTTAGGCCATCAGTCCCATCCGTGTTGTATTTCTTCTTTAAAGACTTAAACTCACATTACGGGGCAAACCTACAGCAACCCATTTTTTTCTGGTATACGTTAAGGAGAGCCACACTAACAAAAGGCCAATAGTACAAGACCACCTGTCTGATGTTTGGTGTTTTATGTACCACAACAGAATGAAAAAAATGAAAAAGAAAAACTGTTCACGATCATGGCTGAACTCGCCACTGCTGTTAGCTGGTGACGTCACAACAACAACAACACTTATTTCTAGAACACATTTTCATGCAAATGGTGTAGCTCAAAGTGCTTTACAAGATGAAGAAGGAAAAGTTTATAAAAAAAAATTAGAAATATAAGAATAAGATTAGGCAATACTAAATAACAAGGAATAAAGTAAGGTCTGATGGCCGGGAGGACAGAAAAAACAAACAAAACTCCAGGAGGCTGGAGAAAAAACAAAATCTGTAGGGGTTCCAAGGCCACGAGACCACCCAGCCCACCCCCTGATCACGACGCTTTGCAAATGTAAAATTGTGCCTGAAAGACGCCATGCGGTTGTCTAATTTGACATCCCCTGTGATTGCTAGTAATGTAGTGTGACATCCTCAAGGTGGCGAGAGCAGTAACTGCCGTCGTCAAGTGTGACATCTCCTCCGACTAGAAGTCATGTAATGTGACATCAGCTTTAATAGCCATGAGAAATGACTTATTTTTCTTTAAATCTTACTCTTCATTTCAGGGCGTAGCCGCCATAGCATTATGTTTACTCCCGGAGAAAATGAATCAAAATTTATTTTGAAAAAGAAAAAATCTCATTAAGTGTAACAGTCAGTCATTTTCCAACCCACTATATCCTAACTACAGGGTCACGGGGGGTCTGCTGGAGCCAATCCCAGCCAGCACAGGGCGCAAGGCAGGAACAAACCCCGGGCAGGACACCAGCCCACCGCAGTAAGTGTCACAGAGACAAATACCAAAATGTCACCACAAATACAAAAAGAAAGGTGTGTCGAGTGTCCACTTTGCTCTGGCGCAGGTTTAGTACACGTCCTTGTCACAAGTACACGATGTCACAATCGGAACAGGAGACGTGTTAATTTGCACACTTTTCTGGTCGTATTTTTTTGTGTTCTTACACACGAGGGGGTAGAATGTCACTGCCTGATCTGCACTGTCGGCTACCACAGCGCAAGGCTTAGTGACATCCGCGTTTCTCCTGACACAAATGGTGCTTAGGGGGTTAATGTCCTTCTTGGCGTTCTTCTTGATCACGGTCATTTTGTCTTTTTGTCACACACCTACTTGTACCACAGTGAAGTTTCATGGGAGTGAATTCATCACAGTTCGGTCACATGGTGCCGTATGCTTCAGTTTCACAACATCTGATGACCAGTTCGCATCACAATGGACTGATTCAGCTAATGGCTCAGTTTTGGTTTATTCTAAAACTGGCTTTACAGGTTCTCGTTTACACAGCAGGCCATTGATCGACTGAATCACCAGGAGATAGCTGGAGTGCTGCAGCCAGGCAGGGCTGGTCTTGGATGGGGAACATCATGTAAACTGTGGCATAAAGCCTCAAAGAAGGAGAGGAAAGACCTGGTAGTACCTGAGGTTGTGAAGATGGAGAAGAAGGACTACATTGTGATCAACAGGACGATTACGTGGACGAACATGTGTTTTGGCCCAGCTGCAGGGTCACCTCAAAAAATGTCACTCTGGTTTCCAATCTTCTCACAGTAGAAAGACAGCCCTGGTCAGAGTCACCAATGACCTCCTGATGGCTGCTGACCAGGGTTCTCCATAACTCCTTATCCTCCTGGATCTCACAACTGCATTTGATACAGTAGACTATTCTTCTCCATCATCTCCACCATATAATTGGACTTTCTGGCACTGCTCTGGAGTGGTTCGAGTCCTATCTCACAGATAGGGCTGAGTATGTGGCCCTGGGGGACGCTAAATCACGTACCCACACTGTCACCTGTGGGGTCCCACAAGGATCAGTCCTTGGGCCGACTCTTTTCAACACCTATATGCTATCCCTGGGTCACATCATCCACAGGCATGGAGTTTCATTCCATTGTTATGCCAATGATAAGCGACTTCCCTGTCACCTCCATCAACCCTTTCCTCCTGCTTGGATGAGATTGAGGCCTGGATGTCCAAGAACTTCCTTAAGCTAAACAACACCAAAACTGAAGCTCTTTTAATTGGTACCCCCAATCAACTTCATTCCTCTGTAAATTGTATTTCCTTTTCTGGCCATACCATTACTTTCTCCCCCTCTGTTACAAATTTGGGTGTCAAGTTAGGCTCCCATCTGTCATTTGATACACATGTCCATCACCTTTGTAAAATTGTATTCCTTCATCTCCGAAATTAACCAAACTCCATCCTTGCCTCTCCCTTTGCGATGCTGAAAAGCTGGTTCGTGCCTTTGTCTCCTCCAGGCTGGACTATTGTAATGCACTCCTCATTGGGATATCCAACAAGAGCCTTCAAAAGCTCCAACAAATCCAAAATAGTGCTGCAAGGATCCTGATGAGGGTGCGGAATTATGAAGATATCTCACCAATCCTTCGGTCACTTCGTTGGTTCCTTATTCACCTCCGTATTGAATACAAACTCTGTCTGCTTACTCGCCAGTGTATTCATGGAAATGCTCCACAATATCTTAAGGAACTCCTTATATTACAATCCACTACAAGAAACCTTCGTCTTGCAATTACCTACCACCTTTGCCCCGCTGTGATCAAACTTCGTACAATGGGTGACCGAGCCTTTGCAGTCGCTGCCCCACAGCTGTGGAATGCTCTACCAGAGAACTTGAGAACACAGCAGGTTGTGGGCTGTTTTAAAAAACATTTTTCTATTTATGAACGCATATTAACAAGAATGCCACTACAGTGGTGCCTTAGTTTGCGAGTGTAATTCGTTCCGGAAACGTGCTTGTAATCCAAAGCAGTCGTATATCAAACCGAATTTCCCCATAAGAAATAATGGAAACTCAGATGATTCGTTTCACAACCCACGAATAGTTATATAAAAATGATTAATACAAAATATAAAGTAAAAATACATAAAACAAATTAACCTGCACTTTACCTTTGAAAAGAATCATGGCTGGTGTGATGGAGACGAGAGAGAGGAGGGTTATTGTGTATTACGACTTTCACTCTGATTAACGGAATCCCTGCTGTCTGTCGGCTCACTGGAATCTTTTTCTTTTTTTGCGACTTTAACAAGGAGCCTCTCCGATGACAGTTACTTTTGCCTGAAGAGGCACTACACTTGGACACAAAATAAAAAAAATGCTTTACGCACTGTAAGGTTTCTAAACTCTTTTGGGATTCAACCCAACGGGACGACATGTGGAAGAGCGTCCCGAAGCAACCGCAGGCTCCCAGCGCTGCAGCAGTTCGCCGTAAAAGCGAATCCGAAACGATTGCGGACATGCTATAAGCGCCTGTCGTTAATGGGTGATACAAGGAACATTATAAATGCACAGGGCACAGTACTGCTTGGCCACGACCCTGCCTGACTGCTGTGTCTGTGTATAGGAGAGTGGCAGATCCTGCTACAATAAATAACCGCGCTGTTCCTGTTTCAAGCTGAATAACGCTGGTGTTGCTAAAGTACTGAGACTCCGCTTTGTGTTTTGGGGTGTAAGATGAGGACTCGCACGTTACAACACACACACACACACGTGGTCACCATGCTATAGTAAACAGTATACGCTCGTACAGATGTTGAGTATATGAGTAAGGCATGCCGACTGAGACCGAGAATGGGAGATGATTACCCATAATCCCCACGTATTGCAAGACCTCGCTTGTTTATCAAGTTAAAATTTATTTAAAATTTTAACTCACAAAACACTCGCAAACCAAGTTACTCACAATCCAAGGTTTCACTGTATTTATTGTTGTTTTATTTCTGTTTTTATTTTGTTGTGTCCATCCATCCATTTATTATCCAACCCGCTATATCCAGGGTCACGGGGGTCTGCTGGAGCCAATGCCAGCCAACACAGGGCACAAGGCAGGAAACAAACCCCAGGCAGGGCGCCAGCCCACCGCAGCTTGTTGTGTCTTTGTTAAACATTTTTATGTAGCACTTTGAGATTTATTACTAATGTAAAGTGCCTTATAAATAAAATGAATTATTATTATTATTATTATTATGTGGAGGATGCCCAAAGCAAGGCTAAGCTTCTCGATTGGCGCTCACTTATGACACCATTCCCAGTCCTCAGAACCTGCACCTCTGACATGGCTAGGAAAAGATCTGCCATCTCTGCGACTCGCGGAGTTCGAGTTTGCAACGTATCCTTCTGGCTGTATGGCTGGATTATCGCAGTATAGATGGTGTCACGAACAGGTCCTGCAAAAGTGAGCTAACGAAAGGAAAATCTAAATCCAATGAATATTTGGTGTGCCTGGAAACCATCATCAGTTCTTAGAGGTACACTTGCGCAAATTCAGGGATTTTGTAGGATTATAGTCAGGTGAATGATTAACCAATTATACCAAACAGGCGCTAACGATCATCATTTTCATATGTTGGTTGTGTGATGAAATACAGTTCACCAGGCAATTATAAGGAGTTGAGGCATTGCCCCGTATATTGCTTTGTAGCAAAAGTTGCTCAAAAATGCAGAGAAAATCAGACATTCGATAACATGGCATTCGTAATGGTGGCTTTTATACAAGAAAATGGCTGCAGGAAATGATTAAACAGGAAGTGAAGTCATATGGGAAGTGGCGTCATCATCAGGAGCCGGAAGTGACATCATCATTAGAGGACCGGAAGTGATGTCATCCTCGGGAAACTGGAAGTGACGTCATCCTTGGGAGCCTTAAGTGATGCCTTGGATGAGGAAGTGGTTGAGGTGCCATTTTCAGGAATATGGATTATTGCAGGTAGGTTTGAATTATTTGTCTTCTTTATTTCTACTTGGTCAGAGAGAGTGACATCAGTACCACAATACAACCCTCCATCCGATAATAAATCGCTCACCTCTGGGCTTGTTGACTGCCTCCGAAGTGCACGTGTGTGACAGTTGAAATACAGTCATTAACTGAAACAGAAACAGCTGTGTAGGAGGCTTAAAGCTGGGTGAGGAAGAGCCAAACTCTTCTCTAAGGTGAGGTTGTGGAAGAGCCTTTCATGTCACCAGTCACACACCATGGTAAGACTGAGCACAGCAACAAGACACAAGGGTAGCTCTACTACATCAGCAAGGTCTCTCTCAGGCAAAGATTTCAAAGCAGACTGGGGTTTCAGGATGTGCTGTTCAAGTTCTGTTTGAAGAAGCACAACGAAATGTCCAACGTTGAGGGCCGTAGACTTAGTGGTCAGCCAAGGAAACTTAGTGCGGCAGATGAAAGACTCATCATGCTTACATTCTTTCGAAATTGGAAGATGTCCAACAGAGCCATCCACTCAGAATTGGCAAAACCAGTGGGACCCAGGAACACCCATCTACTGTCCAGAGAAGTCTGGCCAGAAGAGGTCTTCATGGAAGATTTGTGGCCAAAAACCCATACCTCCGACGTGGAAACAAGGCCAAGCGACTCAACTATGCACGAAAACGTAAGAAAAAATGGCAGCAGGTGCTCTGGACTGATGAGTCAAAATCTGAAACAGTTGGCTATAGCAGAAGGAAGTTTGGTTACCGAAGGGCTGGAGAGCGGCACAATAGTGAGCACCTGTGGGCAACAGTGAAGCATGGTGGAGGTACCCTGCAAGTTTCAGGCTTCATTTCTGCAAATGGAGATGGGGATTTGCTCAGGATGAATGGTGTCCTCAATGCCAAGAAATACAAGCAGATACGTATCCATCATGCAATACCATCAAGGAGGCGTCTGATTGGCCCCAGAATTATTCTGCTGCTGAACAATGACCCCAAACATACAGCCAATGTCATTAAGAACCATCTTGAGCGTAAAGAAGAACAGGTAGTCCTAGAAGTGGTGGTGTGGCCCGCTCTGAGCCCTCATGTCAACATCATCGAGTGTGCCTGGGATTACATGAAGACACAGAAGGATTTGAGGCAGCCATCATGCACAGAAGATCTGGGCTGAGTTCTCCAAGATGTCTGGAACAAGCTTCCTGCTGAGTTCCTTCAAAAACTGTGTGCACGTTGACCTAGAAGAACTGGTGCTGTTTTGAAGGCAAAGGGTGGTCACACCAAAAATCGATTGGATTTAGAGTTCTCTTCTGCAGCTGAGATCCTGGAGGTATACTGGTCAGAAGCAAACAGGGTTCCAGCCCAGTAACTTCACAGTGGGTATTCCAGTTTGTCAGGCAAGGGTGCAAGGCCCAGAACAGCAGCACAAGGATGTGGTCCCTCCTGTCACCTGGAGAAGAGTGGACCATGATTGCTGACTTTGACTGTCAGCTGAAGTTCCCACAGGGGATCACCAATACCTTTTTACGTTCATTGTGCTCTGGTCTACCATTATTAAGATGGTCATCATGGCTGAATTAACTGCTCTATGGAAAGACGGGATGGAGGATGCCTTTGAGAGAAAGAGGGGAAAGTTTGCAGAATTATTAGCATCGTGAACACAAGCAGGGTGGAGGACTTTCATCTTCCCAGTAGAGGTAGGTTGCAGAGGCTTCACTGGGATATCCTCTCAGAGGTTCCTGAAGTCCCTTGGGATGACAAGCTCAAAGCTGAGGAAGGCCCTCAAAAAGTTGGCGGAGGAGGCAGAAAAAAGGGAGCTTCTATCGCAGGCTCAGAAGAAAAGATAAACTGTAGGGAAAACAAGGATCCTAAATGCTGGCCGGTGGGAGATGTCCCTGTCACTGCTCCACCACCTCGAGATGGTCCGGGATTAAAGGAGCAAAATGTCAGTGGAGGGAGGCTCCCGGCTGATGACCCTGCAGCCAGCAAGGTGGCACTGTCGGAGATGCGTCAGCCAGAAATGCCCAGCATGTGGTCCCATCTGTGCTCTCATTTGGTTGAAGGCTCCACCCCACTCATGAATATTGATGAGTCACCTCAGCGTGCACAGAAATATATTTTTTTTTACAATATGATGTTATTTTGTCCACTAGATGGCAGCAAAATTCTTTCCCAAGTGGTGGCTTAACACAGTAAAGCAGATCACTCCACATTATCACGCGTCTGACTCGGGGTTAACCGTAATTACATTGAATTCCGAGCATGAGTCCCGCTAAGGGTTAACTCCTAGGAGGTTAATAAGCTCAGAAGCACACAATGCTTAATAATCCTCCCGTCGCAATGAGGAGTTCTTAAGTGTCAAATCTGCTTTTTTATTTCTTTTATGCAGGTGACGTACATTTTATCACTCTCCCAGGTGAAGCTGCGTAGTGCTATTTCTATGATAATTTAAGGTGAGGAGTCAAATATTTCTGTGATTTTTTTAAATACTGACCATTCTGTCATTGCTGACTGTCCCATCCGTCATCTCCACTGCCTCTCTATCAACGTCTCTGCTCTCGTGAGTTGAGAATTTGTACTTTGTGTGTCCGATTAGATTCCATAAATGTGGTAACTCCTTTGGAGCTATGGACGCTCATTCTTCGTATTTCATCGTTTGCGGTGCCTTCACGAATGGATGTTTAATAAACTGTACGGCTTTCTGAATAACTGGATTATTTATACGTTATTTGAGCTGGTAAAGCTACCGTTTTTTGTGTTGTTCACTCTGCTCACTCCTATTCCTAATGATATTTTTCAAACTCCATAAACTCAGTATGTTGAGTGGAGTTAACTGTACCATGCTGTACATACAGAACTGTTTTGGAGGAACATAAGCTTTTTGTGGTGCTGACCCTTCAGTTATGACACCCCAATGAAATTCTTGAAACTTCATAAACTGATATTTTAAGCTGCATGAACTGTAATGCAAAGTAAAAAACTTCATGAAAGTAGACCATTTTGAGTGATGGGGGATTTTTGTGTTGGTCCCCATCTTGCTACACACCTCCATTTCCATTAAATCACTGATGTGGAATGGAGTGGCCCCTGCGAGTAGGGCCACACGTAAACCTCAGGCCGTATTCATTACCATCGACTGAAACGTTTTGACCTGAAAAAGCAATTTTGGTTTTGTACACTCACATTCCCATTACAGGCATGTTTCTCAACTGGACTTGTCAAACTAAATCTATTTACTGTGTAAGATAATGTGAGAAAAAAGGAGGCAACAAATGAGAAAAAGATACAAAAATAATATTCACAAAGTAACATTCATACATACTGTACACTTATAAGGTATATTAACAAATAAAGCTCCATGTCACATTCAGGAGATATATATACATCATATATGTGTTACCAGGTCCCAAATCTCATTATGTGTGTCTCTGTATCTGTGTGTCCATCTGGTTGCTTTGTCTCTGTCAATCCAGTAGATGGCACATCACAAACATCAGCACTGCTTAGCACTTCATACCAAACGGCATATAACTGAGACATAAACATTCCAACAAATGGCGCATCACAAATATCTACAGTAATGCATTTTATTACTACAAATGTATGTAATATGCCATCTGTTGGAATGAAAAATGCAATACATTTTATTATTACATTCATTACAAAATGCATTCCAATAGATGGTGCCGGGCAAACATTTATGCTGAGGTTTATGCTGACTTTCAACCCGTATACTAGAAGGGCTAATTTATATATACTGCTCAAAAAAAATGAAAGGAGCTTGGGGACTATTGATCTGCCAGTTAAGTAGCAGAGGGGCTTGTTAATCAGTTTCAGCTGCTTTGGTGTTAATGAAATGACAAGCGGGTGCACTAGAGGGGCAACAATGAGACGACCCCCAAAACAGGAATGAATGGTTTAACAGGTGGAGGCCACTGACCTCATCTGTTTTTTCACTCATTTTGCATTTGGCTACGGTCAGTGTCACTACTGGTAGCATGAGGCCAAACCTGGACCCTACAGAGCTGGCACAGGTAGTCCTACTTCTCTAGGATGGCATATCAATACGTGCCATTGCCAGAAGGTTTGCTGTGTCTCCCAGCACAGTCTCAAGGGCATGAAGGAGATTCGTAGAAGGACCTTAACCCATCAGCAGGACCCACCGGTATCTGCTCCTTTGGGCAAGGAGGAACAGGATGAGCACTGCCAGAGCCTACAAAATGACGTCCAGCAGGCAGGCCACTGGTGTGAATGTTTCTGACGAAATAATCAGAAACAGACTTCATGAGGGTGGCCTGAAGGCCCAACGTCCTCTAGTGGGCACTGTGGATCTCGATTGGCATTTGCCATAGAATACCAGAATTGGCAGGTCCACCACTGGCACCCTGTGCTTTTCACAGATAAGTGCACGTGAAAGGGTCTGGAGAAGCCATGGAGAATGTTATGCTGCCCGTAACATCGTTCAGCATGACGGTTTGGTGGTGGGTCAGTGATGGTGTGTTGTGGCATATCCGTGGAGGGACGTACAGACCTCTACCGGCAAGACAATGGCACTTTGACTGCCATTAGGTATTGGGATGAGATCCTTGGACCCATTGACAGACCCTATGCTGGTGCAGTGGCTCCTGGGTTCCTCCTGGTGCACGACAGTGCCTGGCCTCATGTGGCGAGAGGATGAAGGAATTGAAACAATTGACTGGCCCCCACGCTCACTCGCCTGACCTCAATCCAGCAGAACACCTCTGGGTTGGACATTATATTTCGGTCCATCAGACTCCACCATGTTACACCTCAGCCTGTTCAGGAGCTCAGTGATTCCCTGGTCCAGATCTGGGAGGAGATCTCCAAGGACACCATCCATCATCTCATTAGGGGCATGCCCCAATGTTGTGAGGCATGCATACAAGCACGTGGGGCCATACAAACTACTGAGTCTGATTTGGAGTTGGTGCAATGAAATTTTGGCCAAATTCTAACAATAAAATAACTGTAAGTAGAAGGCGCTTCATGGTGCGATATGAATAAAAAGTTACATTTAGCCATTAGCTGAGGACTTAAAGGCCCCAGTGAGCGGACAGGCTTCACAAGTCAAATGACGTCCCAGAGACGGCTCACCAAGGTAACATCTACAGACCTGAATTCAAACAAAGAGCCATGACTGAACGACTGGCAACCTCGATGGGCACAGTTTCGCTCCAACATTCAACCAAAAGGGATGGGCTTAAGTGGACCCAAGAAGCCAATGCAAACACATCTGTGCCTTCTTTTGCACACCCCAAATCTTGGCTTACTGCTCTGAACCTGCCCGTAAGCTCTGCGCTGTAGCAGAGACCCCAGTGCCTGTAGGGGTTCTCCGTAACAAAGCCTAGAGAGATCCTTTTGACTCAAACAAGAACAAGAAGTGGTGAAGACAGGTCTGCAGTGGGGTTAGACAAGGGTGCCAAAAGTCCAAACCTTGCCAAGATCTCAAGTGCATGAGCAGGGGAAGGCAGTACATAGCTGTCACCGTTACTACTTCTGCTGTAGTTGCCCAACTGTCTGGTGACTCTTCACTGCCACCCAGTGTCTGTCTACCTTCTCCCTGAACTCCAACTTGCAGTCTTCCTTTTTTAACTTCCACCATTTGATCCTTGGCTCTGCCCTCACTCTCCTCTTCCTCTTCTTGATTTCCAATGTCATCCTACAGACCACCATCCTATGCTGCTTAACTACACTTTCTCTTGCCACCACTTTGTAGTCTTCGATCTCCTTCAGATCAACTCTTCTGCGTAGGATGTAATCTACCTGTGTGCATCTTCCTCCACTCTTGTACGTCACCCTATGTTCCTCCCTCTTCTTAAAATACGTACTCACCACAGCCAAGACCATCATTTTGGCAAAATCCACTACCATCTGTCCTGCATTCCTCTCCTTGACACCATAACTACCCATCACCTCCTCTTTCCCTCTGTTCCCTTCACCAACATGTCCATTGCATGAACAGAGGAAGACTGCATATAGAGCCACGCATCCATCTTGCTGAAAATGGTAGCTGACTGATCACTAGCTGCCTAGTGTGGAAGAATAATTTTAGGGTAACATAGCATTCATCTTAAAGAAATAGCATAAAGGGTCAATATTGCAACCAGTGGGAGGTAGAGCCCCACACTAGCAACAAGAGGACCGCCACGTTGTGGTTGAAACTCAAAGAGAAACTGCAGTACCACCTGCAACCAGAAGGTGTGACCAAGGCGACGAAGGAGAAGAGCACCTGAAGAAAGTAAGAAAGCAGAGTGAAGATCCTTCCACGTGTATGGAGAAGGCCGGCCAGGAACAGATCAAAGCAGAACCTACACCACAACTCTAAGTACACCAACTTTGATTCTGAGAACAATTCATTGTGTCTTAATCGTTAGGATAAAGCCAGCTAATGTATTGTGGTGTTGGTATCACTGTAACAACCTTTCTGAAGGATAAGCTGTAGCTGTGTTATAAGTTTCTTCTGAAATCCAAGGGCTAAACCAGTTCAAGCTAGCTGTGATCAAATGCACGCACGGTGCAGGCAACTTCGTAACTACCTAAAGAACTTATCCATCTTAACCACCTGAATTGAAAGATCAGAATTCATAAGTTATGTGCCGTTTTCTATAGGAGAGGAAAAGTTCAAGTAGCTTACTGTAATTTCATGTTTTGTGTTGTTGTCCTTCTTCTATATGTTCATAAGCTGTCTATATTTGAATATAATCATCTTTTATTATTCTTATGTTACAAATAAATTGTTGCATTTTATTCATTGTAGTGAGCTTGTCTGCCAAACCACAACAGAGAACGTGAAAGTGTTTAAGGCAGACTTTCGCCCACTTATGATCCTCACTCATCTAATCTACAGATCTCTTTGTATTCCTGGCATTCCCTGGAAACTGAGGAAAAATCCTTTACTCAACCTACACAATAAACAAACCTTGTTAAAATAAGCTCGGATTAACATTACCTGTAACTGTTTAAACCTTGGGCGGCACGGTGGCGCAGTGGTAGTGCTGTTGCCTCGCAGTTAGGAGACCTGGGTTCGCTTCCCGGGTCCTCCCTGCATGGAGTTTGCATGTTCTTTCCGTGTCTGCGTGGGTTTCCTCCCACAGTCCAAAGACATGCAGGTTAGGTGGATTGGCGATCCTAAATTGTCCCTAGTGTGTGCTTGGTGTGTGTGTGCATGCCCTACAGTGGGCCTGGCACCCTGCCCAGGGTTTGTTTCCTTTTTCAGGTACTTATGACAGGAATTTTGAGGTAAGGTTGTTCTACTCACTAATTTGGGTGCCAGGGTGTGCCAATGTGTTGCATGTTGACCGTACCAACTTGTGACCCTGCTTGCCTATTTAACCAGGATATCCTGGCATGTGCACCAGCACATTCAAATGACTAAATTAGCTCATATATAGCATCTGACTTTGTATTCTGTTCTCTGATAAATGTTTGCATATTAGTCTTGTTTTTTTTAGTAATCAGGTATTACCCGTGATTATTAGTGACTAACAAATGTGGGACTTTACATAATTCTTAATAGCAAAGGTGTTGCTAGACCATACCATTTATCAGTATGCTAATTGGTAAAAATTAAAATATGTTCAATTGTGTTGCGTAAATGCATTATGGCTACCAGGGGGCACCAGAGAGCCCCAAACCCCAGGCAGAGAACAACACGTTATATGAAGAAATAAAGAATATGTATTCCACCAAGCACCTTTTACAGCCCTCATTCCAGTAATGTGCCACAATAAATGAACAATAAACCAATAATTCTTCCTCCTTCATTCCTCTGCTGAGTGTTGTCCACTGCTTCCCGACTCTGGCTCAATTCAAGTTAGGCAGCGGGCTTCCTTTTAAACCAGACCTTAACTTCCAGTCCCCTGTCCAGGTCTTTCATAGCATTTCCCTGTTATGTGGAAATCTGGACAGCTCCCTCTGGTGGTCAACAAAGACCCCAACAGGGCTGCATTTCTTAACTCCAATTTCCATGCAACACTACTGGTGAGCTGATCAGTTTTAGGCCGGAGGGTCACTGCTGCCTATTGTGTAGGGGAATGATCTGCTCCTGGTGAGCCTGTTCGCCTGTTCCTTTCATTATGGCCTCCTGGCCAGGCATGAATCCTTCATTTATCCCAGGCAGGATGGATGTCCTTCCTCTCTGGCGCTTACAGAGCTCTGTTAGGTTTCTTCACTCTGCCCTGCTGCATTAGCAAGAGCATGTGGGACTCCACCTGTAGGTGTTAAGAAATGACATCCATGTTTGGAGTTCTTATACAACGATGCCTCATGACCCTTTTTTATTTATGTAGTATTGTCCAAAACATACATGCAAGTGAGAACTTCACTGGACTCTGTATATGTCTGGATTATATAATTCAGTTTATTTTTGTAAAGCGCTCTTCACTGAGTGCAGGCACAGAGCTCATAAGTAAAGTGCAGCTACAAACTTAATAAATTACTAGGGGGCTTCACTCGCCAACCCCCACCGCCTACGTTGTGAAAAAGGGGGCTGAATGCACCCCAAGGAGACACAGTCGCTCCACCGAAACCCCCTTTAAAACGCTGATACAATGGGAAACAAATATATATATTTTTACCTCCTCTTTGCTCGATCAGCTGCTGGCTTGCTGCTGCTGCCGTGCCGTGTGATCCTCATCTCGCACGGCGCACTTCTGTCACCTATGTCCGTATATTCGATCTTTTTTCACTTTTACCTTTTCATCAATATCGCATTGAACTTTGAGTCCGTGTTCATCGTGACAACGCAACATATAACTAACTGCCTATGAGTGAGTATCGTTTCTTTTTCTTTACACAAACTATGTCTGACAATAGCATTCACACGAATGAGACTGAACCGTGTGCATGGTTGTAAATGTTTAAGATGTGGCCGGGACTTTTCCAAATCTCTTTGCATAAAGTCTTATCTCGTGGGGCTTGAACTTTTCTCTCGTGGGATTTCACTTTCACCAAAAAACAAATCTTTTAATTCTCGCCGATACGCCTCTCCGTTGGGAAGAAACACTACTTTTCCCTGATGGCAACATGAATTAGACGATCTACAAGCCTCCGTCTTAAAGTTTAAAGCCAAACAATATATCTGATCTCTTTTCGCTGTTCCATTATTTCACCAAGTAATAATTTCCATTTGTTTGCGCTGATGTGATCTTTACTGTCATTTTTCTGAGACTTTTGAATTTTCGTACTTCCATCAGAACATTAGAACACTCAAGATGAGAACAGGCCATTCAGCCCAACAAAGCTTGCCAGTCCAATCCACTTAGCCCTTCCAAAATAACATCAAGTCGAGTTTTAAAAGTCCCTAAAGTCTTACTGTCTACCACACTACTTGGTCGCTTATTCCAAGTGTCTATCGTTCTCTGTGTAAAGAAAAACTTCCTAGTGTTTGTGCGAAATTTCCCCTTAACAAGTTTCCAACTGTGTCCCCGTGTTCTTGATGAACAATTTTAAAGTCACCGTCTCGATTCACTGGACTAATTTTAAACACTTCAGTCATGTCTCCTCTTAATCTTCTTTTTCTTAAACTGTAAAGGCTCAGCTCTTTTAATCTTTCTTCATAACTCATCCCCTGTAGCCCTGAATCAGCCTAGTCGCTCTTCTCTGGACTTCTTCTATCAATGCTATGTCATCTTTGGAGACCAAAACTGCACACAGGACTCCAGATGAGGCCTCACCAGTGTGTTATAAAGCTTGAGCAGAACCTCCTGTGACTTGTACTGCACACGTCAAGGTGCTATATAACTTCTTAATGGCTTCTGAACACTGTCTGGAAGTCGATAACTTAGAGTCCACCACGACTCCTAAGTCCTTCTCATAAGGTGTGCTCTCAATTTTCAGACCTCCCATTGTGTATTCAAACCTAACATTTTTACTTCCTATGTGTAATTCTTTACATTTACTGACATTAAATTTCATCTGCCACTAATCTGCCCAAGCCTGTATGCTATCCAAGTCCTTCTGTGGTGATATAATGGATTCCAAATTATCTACTAATCTACCTATCTTGGTATCATCTGCAAACTTGACCAGCTTGTTACTTATATTCCTATCTAAATCATTTATAGATATTAACAATAGCAGCGGCCCCAGCACTGCCCCCTACTGGTCACCACTCTTAACATTATCTCTAACCTGCTCTGCTTGTGTATCACGCCAACGTTTTTGAATTCTTTATGACTTTGTCATCTACTCTTTGTCTTTTATTTCCGGCCCCAGGTGAGGTTAAACCTCTTGGCACAAAGTCTCATCTCGGACTTGAAAGTGTCTCTTGGAGAAAGTCACATCACGTCTCGTCTCCTTTCCAACCTTCCAAGATTTTATTTTTGTAATAGAGAGACTAAATACATAAAGAGTGCCCATAAAGACACAGATTTGTTCAGGCAGACAGGAAAACAACGTAGTTTGAAACTGATTACCAGCAATGGAACTTAACAATACAATATCTGTCCATTTGTTAGCCAGTTGATAACAGGGGAGAGGAAAACAAAAACTCCAGGTGTCAGCATCCCTTTAAACGCCACATCTCAGCAAACCAGCAACCCAACCATCTCCTGGTCTAAAACACAGCAGAGAGCACAAGTAGAGAAGAAGAATAAAACAATAATTAATAAGTCAATGGTCCTATCTGTGGGCTGGCCCCCTGCCCACGGTTTGTTTCCTGCCTTCCACCCTGTGTTGGCCGGGATTGGCTCCAGCAGACCCCCGTGACCTGGTAGTTAGGATTTAGCAGGTTGGATAATGGATGGATGGATGGTCCTATCTTACATTACAAAAACTGGCCTTTCAGGGGGCCTACAGTCCTGACCGCTGTCCCTGGCTTTGGCTTCTGAAACTCAGCTGATTGATTTTAATGAGGACCCCCTTGACCTCTGGGCCAGCCTGGCATGTGGAGGGGTTCATGCTGTGCCCATTTGGAGCCCTGGGTGGGGTGGGTAAAACATCACCCCTCATTGTCCATAGCGGGTACTCTGTATTATTAGACTTTGACAACCTGTTGTGCCCCTCTCGGTGTCTGGAGTGCATGCCCCTTCAGTAACACAAATGTTGCCCGTCTGTGTATATATTGCAGAGTTTAAGGAATGCATGCCCCTTAGTGTACTTGGCGCACTTTAATTTTCATAGGCTGTGCCCAGCAGGTTAGTCCCATCAGAGTCTCATGACTGTTGGTTGCCTTGGGTTTAATTGTATCGATGACACCCACTCATTGCCATCTTAGTTTGATGACTGGGTGGTGGGTGTCGGCTTTGGGGTGTTGTCCCCTCAGTGTCTGGAGCTCATGCGCCTTTAGAAACACAAACAGAGCCCATTGGGGAGATGCCACGGGTATTATTATCATACTTTGAAGACCCGGGGGGGGGCCCTTGGTGTTTGGACTATATGACCTTTAACTATTATAAATGCCACCCCTCATATGATGGCACCCTAGGTGGCCTCCTATGTTACTTGATGGATTGACTGACTCTGGGTTCACGTATGAAAGAAAGACAGAAAGAAAAGAAAGAAAGAGAAACAAAGAAAGAAAGAACTTCTAAACTGTGGCTAGAGAGGAAAAATGCATTAACACTGCAAACTCCCATCTTGGTTCAGGGTGGCATTGCATTCGTTTCCCAGAGCCCTGAAGATAAACCCGGAAGCACTCATGACACGCGTGAAAACTCTCACAGGTCAAATTATCAGCTGCTTATGCATACAGTTAACTCATCAGCCAATCATGTCGCAGCAGTGCAATGCATAAAATCCTGCAGCTACGGATCAGGAGCTTCAGTTAATGTTCACGTCAAACAAACACCAGATTGGCGACGAATAGGACCCTACTGATGAATCAAACAGATAGAAAGGAACCAGTAAAGTGAATCAGGACACCCATCGCTTGTTTTTGGCTCCTGTTGAGGTTTCATTTATTTATGTTTGCTTGACTGTTAATATCCATTTTGTAAGCATTCTAAATCTGAAATGTCCTCCTGGATGTGACCCACAAGCTCAAGTTTAATAAAAATAAGTTAATCAGGCCGTGGCAACCCAATAGACCACCAGGCACACCAACAGCCCACCGGCTGCTTCTCAACGTCACGTCTTCCTCAACTCAGGGTGTCTGAGAATCCGTCACGAGGACAAAGAAGAGACAGAGAAATCAGAGGAGCACTGCTGTGTCTTTGTATGGGCACTGTGGGCACAGCACTGTGGAAAGCGTGGTTGATGGCCTCTGCCTCATGTGCCACATAGAGAGCTGCAGTGTGGTCACCAACATGTCACATGTCATCAGGTGTCTACAGGTGTGCCACCTACCCTGGAGTTTGCCTTCTTTACAAAGTCCCTTTGTCATATTGGCTATTGTTCTTTTGATCTTTCTTCATCTTCTATATATTTACACCTGGCCAATTCCATGTTTTATTTTTTTTGCATTTGAATGCTCCAGAGTATGATACCCTCAATGAAAGGCGCTATATATTGCATTATGTATAACTCCAGGAGTGAAGACCTCTGGTGTTTTTCATATTTTTATTTATTCAGATGCCAGCACATCTGACTGACAACACATCTCGGTCGTATCAGAATGGTGGCTGAAGTTGAACAGCAGAGAGAAGGTGGAGTACCACAGACAAGGGGCGCCACTGAGTGGAACGAGTGTCCAATAAGAAATGCAACGGCCTCTTAATTTTTAATAGACATGGAGAGGAATGCCAGGTTGTTTTCCTTTTTTTCTGCCACCTTCACATTGGCACTAAGCTTCTGTCCTTTTATTTAATTTCTATCCCCCTAAATGGACCCATCTTGCATCCCATGTAATTTAGGACTCCACTCTGAGTGGGTGTCAGTTCACTCTCTAACACACTCACGCCCAGCAGTCCAGTTTAGAGTCAGCAGTTTCTCAGACAGACATTTATCTGGGATTGGAGGATTTGGACAAAAGCCACACGGACTGTGAATGGGCCAGGAACTGAAGCTGGCTGGCCGCATTCCTCACCTCTGTGCCACCACATTACCCAGCTGGACAGAATTCCTACTGAAGTGCGCATCCAGGTGAGCCTGCAATACACCAGCGCGGCCACTGGGTGTCACCAGAGCTCCAAAGAAGACGCACGAGTAATGAAGACGGCGGCGCTCGGCGGTCACTTTAAGTCGCCGAGGTCCGTGCCGACAGTGGTGGACACGGGGGCCGGGGGCTTCGAAAACTTTCGCTGTGTCCTACTCTGGCTGTTCCGCAGTGTTAGGAGCGCCACCTGAAACGCATAAGGCCGACACTGAATGGGCCGTCTTTTAGAAATGGGATAAGAAAAGATGAATTAAGTGTCGTTAGCGATAACAAGCGCCTTTCTGTGTCAGTATGTATCATGTATTACTGCTGACACGACCAACTGAAAGGCAGCTGCGGCTTTCCAGAAATCAACTGAGAGCAACAAGACGAAGAACAAAAAAGAAAGAGACATAAGTGAGGAGAAAGAC
>JANRMT010062834.1:57060006-57079726 GCA_026402145.1 Polypterus bichir lapradei
GTTAAGGCGGGTGGGGGAGTCACGTCATCATCTCCCCTCCCATTCACCTCATTTCATTCACTTCATTTCGCTCCGCGTTGAGCTCCACAGCTAACGCGGTCTTGCGGAAACAACTTCGTGACGCTGCCACCAAATACTCACAGAAAAATCCACAAGTTAATGGACACGCATGTCGCTAGAGTTGCTCCACACTCTGAATCCTCCAGGCACTCCTGAGCATAATCTAATTTTGAAGGTTGGGAGACCAATAATGTTACTGAAAAACTTACAGCCACCGAAACTTTGTAACGGCATGAGACTTCAGGTCACGTGTCTGCAAAAGAACCTAATTGAGACCACTATTTTTACTGGCAGTGGCTCAGGGGAGAGAGTTTGTATTCCTCGCATCCCCGTTATACCCTCTGATCTCCCATTTCAATTCAAATGCCTCCAATTTCCAGTAAGGCTCTGCTTCGCGATGACAATTAATAAGTCTCAGGGACAGACCCTACAAAAGGTTGCTATTGATTTGAGGTAAGATTGCTTTTCACTTGGCCAACTATACGTTGCATGCTCAAGAGTAAGCTCAGCGCACAGCTTGGTCATATTACAACCGGAGGGCCGAACTGACAACGTGGTATACAAAGAGATCCTTAACAAATAATTAGTGGTATATTTTCCCTCAGTTTAAAAAGGTTTACTTTTCTTCTTAATAAAAATTTAAGAGCAGTACTTCGCCGCTGCGAATCGCAGGTATTTTGCTAGTAAATAATAGATATCGATAATACAGAAATGATCAGTGTATGATAATAGTTGTTTAAGACGTGTTAACAATGACAGATCAGAATGTTTCACAGCAGAAGGATATCAAGAGTGTCTAAGTATTTAAAGGTCAGTATGAGATTTTTAGTTCTTCTCTACCTGCCCACTTGTCTTTGCAAGAAAGTGGCTGGCATGTATAAAAGTTCTGTTTTTCGAGGTGGTTGAGGCCGTGTGGAAGATCCCAGGGGGCAGCCTGGTGTTGGGGGTAAAAACTCTCCTGCAGCCTGGCAGATCTGGCTCTGATGCTGCAGTGTCTTCTCTTGGATGGCACAAGTGTGAAAAGTCCATGTGAGGGGTGTGAGGGGTCCTGCTCAATGCTGCAGACCTTGCAGACACTGCGTTTGTAAAATATAACCTGTAGTGAAGGGAGTGGCACCCTAATAATGTTCTCTGCTGTCTTCACTATCCGTTGCAGGCGCTTGCGGTCGGATATGTTGCAGTTGCCATACCAGACAGTGATGCAGCTGGTCAGAACACTGTCAATGGTGCCTCTGTAGAACATGGTGAGGATGGAAGGGGGAAGACTTGCTCGCTTCAGCCGCCTCAGGAAGTGTTGTCTGTGCTGGGCTTTCTTGATTAGTGATGAGGTGTTATGCGTCCATGTAAGTTCCTCAGTTATGTACACAGCGAGGAACTTGGTACTCCTAATAGTCTCCACATCTAAACCGTTGATGCAGATTGGGATGTGGGCAGGATGTGATTTTCTGAAGTCCACGATTATCTGTTTGGTCTTGTCGACAATGAGAGATAGATTGTTGTCTTCACACCATGCAGACTGCCGTTCCACCTCATCTCTGTATGCTGTTTTCATCATCCCTGCTTATCAGTCCCAGCACCGTCGTATCATCCGCAAACTTGATGATGTGGTTGGTGTTGTGTGTGGCTGTGCAATCGTGAGTCAGCAGGGTGAAGAGCAGTGGACTAAGCACACAGCCCTGCGGCGCTCCAGTGCTCAGTGTGATGTTGCTGGAAGACGTGTAAACTGCTATATGAGGAGAGATTAACAGAGCTGGGCCTTTTCACTTTAAGCAAATGGAGATTTAGAGCTAACACGATTGAAAGAGTTTAAAATTATGAAGGGAAAGATTGGAGTGGATCCCAGCTGTAACTCTTTTGTAGACTTTATGTTTGTGTTTTTCATCAAACTCCTTTTCATTACCCAGATTTTCAGTCAGTCATTTTCCAACCCGCTATATCCTAACACACGGGCATCACGGGGGTCTCCTGGAGCCAATCCCAGCCAACACAGGGCGCAAGGTAGGAACAAATCTCTGGGCAGGGTGCCAGCCCACTACAAGGCACACACACTAGGGACAATTTAGGATCGCCAATGCACCTAACCTAAATGTCTTTGGACTGTGGGAGGAAACCCACGCAGACACGGGGAGAACATGCAAACTCCACGCAGGGAGGACCCGGGAAGCGAACCCAGGTCTCCTTACTGCGAGGAAGCAGCACTACCACTGCGCCACCGTGCTGCCCTACCCAGATTGTGAAAAACATCAAACTAACAAAACGGTTTTTCAGTGGCACTCTCGTTGTCACTTTCCTCCGCCAGCCCGAAATCCTCATCTGACAGTGCAGAATCCGAGTCATCAACGATACACGATGCATCTCCAGCACAGGATTTCTTTTGACGAGAGCGGGTGTGGCCATTTGATGCCATGCTTGTAATGAAAATGAACGGCGATTCATCTTTATCTCATGGTCTTTGCTGCCACCTAATGGATACAACTATACACAGGATTCTAGTGATTTTTCTTGGCGGTGACCCTTCAGTTCTTTATGTGTCGACACCCGCATTGGAAGCTTTAAATTGGGATCATCAAGAACACGGCGACCCCGCGGGAATCAAATTAGAAAATAATTACGCAAACAAGAAAGATCAAGCGTTAGGGGAATTCCCCATGTAATGTTGGTGGATTCTTTGATTCCTTTAGACTGAAATTTCCTTCAAAGTTGTGTGCAACAGACATTTGACAGCCATAGAAGTGCTTCTATGATCACATGGCAGGAAATGAAAAAACAGGAAACGGAAATGAATTTCTTGACGGATGTGATGATGATCAAGGGACCCGGAGATGACATCATATTCGGGGGACGGAAGTGAAGTCGTCATTTGGAACCAGAATCGGAGTCATCTTGTGGAGCCGGAATGGACTTTATCCTGTGTGCGCTACGTAAGGTAGGATCGCTAATCTTCCGTTTTTCGGTTGACGAAGGGAAAAAGGCGTTAGTCCGCTGTTCTAATTCCCCAAATTTCATTCTTTCGTGCTCAGTCGGGCCCTTTGGTTGTTTCCAAGTCGCGCATGTGTGACAACCGAAAACACAGACACATGGAATAAGTGACCAACTTGTGTGGTGGACGTTAGGACTTTAGGGACATTCAAATCTTGACTTGATGTTTTTTAAACATCTCTTGTTGGGCTGAATGGCCTCTTCTCATATCACAATTTTTCGAATGTTCCAACGTTAACGTCTTTCTAAGACTCCTAAAACCCAACCCTTGACATCGCCATTCAGTGTTTGCCTTGATTTGTATGAAATGAAGGAACAAAAATATACTTGATCTTCAGTCTGGTTTCAAGGTTGTCCCATTCTCATTGCTTCGAGTGCCCCATAACTTCACTACTAAAGTGTCCATCTCAAAGTTTTGATTTTACTGCTGACAAACCACCACTGGATCAGCTGATGACTTCTGTATACTTCTGGGCACTGAGGACCAGGAGAGGGGCATCGGCAGACTTTGTAGAGGCTCTACTGGGGAATGAAACTTCAATTCCCAGCAGTCCCTGTGGTAGTTCTGATTGGTCATCTACTGAGGGTGCAGGGGCTGCTGGGGACAAGGAGGTGGCACAAGATGTTAAAGGAGGCCAGGTGTACAGAGAAAAGGAAATCTTTTGTGTTTCATGCCTGTTTGCCTTCCCATTTTTCTACTTGTGGATTCTTGTTCTGTCCTCGATCTGTAGCGAGTTCCTCTTAAAGTAGGATGAGGAGCTCAGCACACACGAAAATCTCCTACTCTTGGGCAAAACTAATATTATCAGGAATGGAACCAGACAGAACTTTAGCCCCTCAGCTGGAGATGTCCTTTAAGAATTTACAAAAGGAATTATTTAAACAAACAAGAATATATATTATAAATCAATCAAACAAAACTATAAACACCCTTTAAGCAATCCTCCCCAAATCCGTAATAACTAGAAAAGCACTAATTAATATGCCTAGCCCCTTGAACCCTTCTATAATACAATCCCCAGAAAACGGTGAAACAGAAAAGAAAGAAAGAAAAAGGAAAGAAAAGGACAAATATACTCACAGTACATACATATATATACATATACACAAATATAAATTAGACACACACACATTCCCCAGTCCCTTTTATATTAACTTTGTTTTAAGTTCGTAATCCAACCGGCCTGGGATGTCTGCGATAAATGCAGCGTACAAGCCAAATATATTCCACCGACTCATTATAAATCTATACTGTATAAAAGAAGCGATCTCACTGGCCTGGCGACGACTCTTTTGTAGAATATTGAGTCCATCTCACCCGGGTGTATCGGCGCTTACGTCTGTCCATGGCAGACGCCCACATCAAAAATGCAAAATAAAGCCGTGCGCTCCAAAGATCCTTCCTGGTTAGCCAGCACTCCTTTTCCGTGCGCCCAACCGTTCTTGTTACGGAGCCTTATTTGCTTTACCAATAGCTTCTTTTATATTCACCTTCCCAGCTCCTTCTTAAACAATCTTTCTTCTCCCTTTTAAAATGCGCGCCTCCTTGCCTTTTTACGGTTCTCCTTACGTCATACAACAGCGCGTTTTGGCAAGGACCCACAGGCGTGGTTTGGCCACCTGCTCCTCTTAAAGAGATATCACTAAGACAATATTCCCTCGGACGTAAACTCTAAAGGGAGCAAGCAGCAGAAACAGATAAAAGCACATAACAACAACAACAACAACATTTATTTATATAGCAAATTTTCATACAAAAAAAATGTAGCTCAAAGTGCTTTACAAAATGAAGAAATCAAAAAATAGAAGACACAATAAAAAATAAAAATAAGTCAACATTAATTAACATAGAATAAGTAAGGTCCGATGGCCAGGGTGGACAGAAAAAACAAAAAAAAAAAAAACTCCAGAGGCTGGAGAAAAAAAATAAAATCTGTAGGGATTCCAGACCAAGAGACCGCCCAGTCCCCTCTGGGCAATCTACCTAACATAAATCAAACAGTCCTCTTTGTATTTAGGGTTCTCATGGAAGGACTTTATGATGATGGTCACGTAGACTTCTAGCTTTCAGTCCATCAATGTTGGAGCATCATGATGCTTTGAGTAGGTGGTGGTGGCGCAGGCTGCCTGAAACTACACATAACCATTTATCAGGTTGTATGGCTGCCAATATTCAAATGTACTTTGCATATTGTTATTATTTTTAAATACAGTTAGGTCCATAAATATTTGGACAGAGACGCCTTTTTTCTAATTTTGGTTCTGTACATTACCACAATGAATTTTAAATGAAACAACTCAGATGCAGTTGAAGTGCAGACTTTCAGCTTTAATTCAGTGGGGTGAACAAAAAGATTACATAAAAATGTGAGGCAACTAAAGTATTTTTTTTAACACAATCCCTTCATTTCAGGGGCTCAAAAGTAATTGGACAAATTAAATAACTGTAAATAAAATGTTCATTTCTAATACTTGGTTGAAAACCCTTGCTGGCAATGCCAGCCTGAAGTCTTGAACTCATGGACATCACCAGATGCTGGCTTTCCTCCTTTTTAATGCTCTGCCAGGCCTTTACTGCAGCGGCTTTACTTTCAGTTGCTGTTTGTTTGTGGGCCTTTCTGTGTGAAGTTTAGTCTTCAGCAAGTGAAATGCCTGCTCAATTGGGTGAAGATCAGGTGACTGACTTGGCCATTCAAGACTTTTCCACTTCTTTGCTTTAATAAACTCCTGGGTTGCTTTGGCTGTATGTTTTGGGTCATTGTCCATCTGTATCATGAAACGCCCGCCGTCCAATCAATTTGACAGCATTTAGCTGGATTTGAGCAGACAGTATGTCTCTGAACACCTCAGAATTCATTCGGCTGCTTCTGTCCTGTGTCACTTCATCAATAAACACTAGTGTCCCAGTGCCACTGGCAGCCATGCACGCCCAAGCCATCACACTGCCTGACTCCACCGTGTTTTACAGATGATGTGCTATGCTTTGGATAATGAGCTGTTCCACGCCTTCTCCATACTTTTTTCTTGCCATCATTCTGGTAGAGGTTGATCTTGGTTTCATCTGTCCAAAGAATGTTTTTCCAGAACTGTGCTGGCTTTTTTAGATGTTCTTTAGCAAAGTCCAATCTAGCCTTTCTATTCTTGAGGTTTATGAGTGTCTTGCACCTTGCAGTGCACCCTCTGTATTTACTTTCATGCAGTCTTCTCTTTATGGTAGACTTGGATATCGATACGCCTAACAAGCCCTGGAGAGTGTTGTTCACTTGGTTGGCTGTTGTTAAGGGGTTTCTCTTCACCATGGAAATGATTCTGCGATCATCCACACTGTTATCTTCTGTGGACGTCCAGGTCGTTTTACGTTGCTGAGTTCACCAGTGCTTGCTTTCTTTCTCAGGATGTACCAAACTGTAGATTTTGCCACTCGTAATATTGTAGCCATTTCTCCGATGGGTTTTTTCTGTTTTCACAGCTTAAGGATGGCTTCTTTCACCTGCATGGAGAGCTCCTTTGACCGCATGTTGTCTGTTCACAGCAAAATCTTCCACATGCCAGCACCACACCTCAAATCAACTCCAGGCCTTTTATCTGTTTAATTGATAATGACGTAACGACGGACTTGAACACACCGGCCCATGAAATAGCCTTTAAGTCAATTGTCCAATTACGTTTGAGCCCCTGAAATGAAGGGATTGTGTTAAGAAAATGCTTTAGTTGCCTCACATTTTTATGCAATCGTTCTGTTCAACCCACTGAATTAAAGCTGAAAGTCTGCACTTCAACTGCATCTGAAATGTTTCATTTAAAATTCATTGTGGTAATGTACAGAACCAAAATGAGAAAAAAGTTGTCTCTGTCCAAATATTTATGGACCTAACTGTATTATTAATAATACATTATTTAAATTGTAACTTAACTCCTGCTTGTCTTTTACTATACCTAATTGCCTGAGGTTATAGATGTAGAAGGGAAGGTGAGGAGACGTTATATACTATAACAGGCACGTCAAACACACAGCTCCCAGGCCGCATGCGGCCCGCAACAGAAATCTGTGCGGCCCTCATGATAGATCCTAGTTAGCACTGAACTTACCACAAAATGATTACTATCGTTTGTGATTGAATCATTCTGCATCTTCGGCGTTACTTATTGACTTTTCTTACTTATGCCTTCTGACAAAAGTGCGTTTTCCCATGGCATTACGGTACCGGAAACATCATCTGCTAGTACAGCCACGAGCCTTGACCAAAGTTAATGAGCCGCAACATCACAACTGAAGTGCTAGGCTGCAGCAGCGGTGAGCAGGGGCGGCTTTAGGCATGTGCAAACTGTGCACCTGCACAGGGCTGCCACGCCAATATATATTGAATATAAAACAGAAAGAGAAAATAACGACACAGCTGACGGAAAAACATTGTGTTTCTTGTTAATTAGTACGCCGTATTTACTAATGTCGCTAGAGTCGGAGCAGTAAGCTATATGTAGTATTATAACGTTCTTCCGTAATGAGAATATCGTGGGCCGCCACTTAGTTTTCAAGTTACGGACACGCGCATATAGAAGCATGTCATGAGCACGAGGCGGCTATGCAGTGTTTGCAACGGACGTGGCCATTCGCCGTGCATAAGATACCATATTGACATTGGCGGGCGAAGGGGCCACCGATTCTTTCTCTGCCCAGGGCCACCACGAGCCTAGAGCCACCCCTGCTAGGCTACACTACTGGCTGGGCTGCTGAGACTGGCCACTGGGCAGAAGTGACCATCACGAGTAGTAATAGCCCTCATATTTTTACATTTTTTTGCTCTAGTTTTATGTAAGTTTGTGCTAGTATTGTAACGAACAGTTAGTGCAGACTACAGCTGAAGATCTGAAGTGGACACGAGAAGTTGGTGAGTTGTTTATTAACAGATTTTTGTGATTTTCAGTTTGTAAAATCAGCGTAGGTCAGGTGGCTTTTTGCATATCAGCTTATTTTACAATACAAACTTTGAAGTAAACTTAAAAAAGTAAAATTGGATTTTTGGAGGATTTGTTTTCCAACTTGAATTACTGAGCAATGAATTCAGTGAGCGTTTTTCATATTTCAGTTCACACGAACAGGACTTTGTGCTGTTCTCTTACGACGTTGAGAATGTGCCTGAGAATATCCAAATGGAATTGATTGAACTGCAGTCAGATTCTATTCTGACGGCAAAAGAAAAGCGCTATATAAATGTAATGAATTATTATTATTATTATTACTAAAATACAACGAAGTTGGTGTGCCAGGCTTGTATGCTTACCTGCCACCCTCGTATGTGCAGATCCATAAGTTGGCATCGAGAGTACTGTCTATGTTCGGAAGCACTTACCTTTGTAAGCAATTGTTTTCGTTAATGAAAGCTACCAAAACCCCACATCGCTCAAGACTTACTGTCGAGCACCTTTCATCCCTCCACACGATGTGTGGAGTACAAGTCCAAGGAGGTTATGCTTAACCTTTATAATGCACTGGTTAGGCCTCATCTTGAGTACTGTGTGCAGTTTTGGTCTCCAGGCTACAAAAAGGACATAGCAGCACTAGAAAAGGTCCAGAGAAGAGCGACTAGGCTGATTCCAGGACTACAAGGGTTGAATTATGAGGAAAGATTAAAAGAGCTGAGCCTTTACAGTTTAAGCAAAAGAAGATTAAGAGGTGACATGATTGAAGTGTTTAAAATTATGAAGGGAATTAGTACAGTGGATCGAGACTTGTATTTTAAAATGAGTTCATCAAGAACACGGGGACACAGTTGGAAACTTGTTAAGGGTAAATTTCGCACAAACATTAGGAAGTTTTTCTTTACACAAAGAACGATAGACACTTGGAATAAGCTACCAAGTAATGTGGTAGACAGTAAGACGTTAGGGACTTTCAAAACTCGACTTGATGTTTTCTTGGAGGAAACAAGTGGATAGGACTGGCGAGCTTTGTTGGGCTGAATGGCCTGTTCTCGTCTAGAATGTTCTAATGTTCTAATGTAACAAATAAAAGTTGCAGCTGCACAAGATTTCAAGCCTGATATTGACGAACTGGTTACTAACAAGAGATGCCAAGTGTCAGGACAAAAGAAAGAAATCTCACACTGCAAGACTCCTATATAAGCAATGAATATAATATAATAATATAAGGACTTAGCTAAGAGGCTAAGACTCTAATTGTACGCTGTTGTAGGGAGAGTGCATGGAAATAAATTGCTTTTCTTTAAACTTTAAGCTTTAAGTGTTACATTTTTTAAAGTTTTTAGTACTGGAAAGAAAGCTACAGTAACTTTGTATAATAGTATAATAGTATTTGTTACAGTGCGGCCCGCTGACGCACATATGGCAGTCGAAGCGGCCCACCAATGGTAGTGAGTTGGACATGCCTGTACTATAATACCTTATGAATAGTGGTAATTCTGTGAGATTTGAGGCATTCTGACAAAGGCTACATATTAATAATACAAAGGGGAAAGTAAAATAAAATATTACTCTACCAAGACAAAACACACCTATATAGAATGTGGGAGAATTAGTGATGAGTTAGTGAGGGCTTTGCCTTTTATATGTATAGATAACAAAACAAAATACAATCCCTCCCCAGCACCTGATCTGCGATCTCGAAAATACAACAACATGCACGATAAACACCTAACAATAAGCACTAATGACAAAAACCATGACATGGTCCAAAAGCAGCAGCAACAGATGGAATGAAAAAGACAAATGAAGATCCAGGGAACAGGGGTGGTGAGATCTGGGAGCGCTCCCTCCGACGAAGCACGATGATCAATCTGGCTCACTACTCACATAACAGGCAGGCACAAGACAGTCCACACACATCCATAAAGGTTCGAAGATCTGGGATAATCCACAGGTAAAGGTATTAGTGACAAGACAGATGGGTGAACCCAGACACAAACAACAGACAATTCTTCCTGGCTAGCCGGATCCCCTTTAAAGGGAACTGCCAGTCGATCTTGTCCCCAGCAGACCCTGCAGTATCTGCAGACATCTAGTCAAAAGGCCACAGCCGGGACTGCTGGGAGTAATAGTTTCTTAATTTCTTAAATTCACATCGTCGTCACTACCACTCGATTCGAGCAACACTTCAGTCTCAGTTTGTTTTAAAGCTGGCTTGGCGGCTTTTCGCTTCCATGCAATTGCGTATTCGGTTGAAGGCTCCGCCCCACTCATGAATATTGATGCTGCTGGATATGCTCTGTCAGTCCATAGTAGCCAGTGTGGTGTGCCACGCTTTGGCCTCTTGGGGAAGCAACTTGAGCACAGAAGAAGCACAAGGCCTGAACAAACACATCAGAAAAGCCTGCACCATTACGGGGCCAACCCTGGAAACACTGGAAGCAGTTGTGGAAAAGAGGAGGGTAGCAAAATAGCAGGTGATCATGAAAAATCCCCTCCATTGCCACGAGGAGGTGCACTTTTTGCCACAGGTTCATTCCACCTTAGTGTGCTAAGAAGCACCTCTGGGGTCTTTTCTGCCCACTGCTCTCAGGCAATTCAGTGCTTCGTCCTGATATCCCTAACTAAATGCTTATGTTCTTTAAGATCTTTTGCAATTTCTGCACAATATGCATCCATCCATCCATCCATTATCCAACCCGTTATATCCTAACTACAGGGTCACGGGGGTCTGCTGGAGCCAATCCCAGCCAATACAGGGCGCAAGGCAGGAAACAAACCCTGGGCAGGGCACCAGCCCTCAGCAACAATATACATTTATTTATTTATTGATTGACTAGGGGGTTTGCCTCCTGCTCGCTTCACTCACCAACCCCCCTGGCCTGCGCTACACGCCAGCCACTTCCGGTCTCTGAAGCACACATTGTGAAGAGGGGGGCTGAATGCACCCCAAGTAGACGCGGTCAGCCCCCTTAAACGGTGACACAATGGGAAACAAATGCAATTTTTTTTAACTCCTCTTTGCTGCTGCTGTGCCGTGTGATCTGCATCTCGCGCGGTGCTTCAAACATTTAAAAGTCTGTACAGCAGCTGTCTTTCTCATCTACTCTTTGTCTTTAATTTCCGGCCCCAGGCGTGATTTAATCTCTTGGCACAAAGTCTTGTCTCGCAGGACATAAGTTCTTGATATTTTTTAGTTTAGAATTTAAAAACGGAATAAGAATCTGAAAATTTAACAGCATCACATTAAAGTTCGATAAATTCTGAAAAGAATGATACTGAACATATATATGTAGGTTTTAAAATAAAGCCGATTTAAAGCGTGACAAAAAATGTGACATAAAAACGTCACATAAAATTGTTGCATTTTTAGGCTTAGGCTTTTATATAAAGAGAGTAGATTTATTGATTGATCGTATTGTTTGTCTTGTGAGTTTGTATATTTGTTTTTATGTTTCTGCCTTGGGATTGACAAAATTAATCTAATCTAATCTAGTGAGTTACCATAGAGTGGCAGAATGAATAAAGATATTCACGATTTTTTTGCGATATGATATTATTTTATCCCCTAGATGGCAGAAGAACACTGTCCCGAGCAGTGCCAGTTAAAGCCTGTTTGGAGCCCTGGGAGCTGGGGAGGTGGCGCCCCTCAGTGTCCATAGCGGGCAGTCTAAGCTATTAAACTTTGACATCTTGGAGGTCCCTCTCAGTGTCGGGAGCACACTTCTCTTCAAAAACATGAACAGAGTCCCTCTGTGTGTACAATTTACAGAGTGTGCGCCCCTTCGTTTTCATAAACAGATGACACACAGATAGTATTATCAGACTTCGATGACCGGTCCTCCCCCCAGTGTCCAAGCGCATGACTCTGTGCTTCCATAAACAGCGTCCCTCGTGTTACGGCATGCATACAGTATTATTAGACTTCCACAACTGGTTCCCCCTCATTCCCTGGAGCATATGCCCCCTTCAGTGACATAAATGGAGTCTCTCTATGTACATGTGTACTTCACACTTTGCAGAGTCTGTGCCCTTTAACTTTCTCACATTTTTGTTTTTTTAGTGCACCGGGCCTGCCCCAAACAAGATGCAGCTGCCCATGTCACCTATACCTAAGTCTGCCACTGGTCCTGAGCATTAACTACAGTGTGTCATAACAGACCACTCCGAGTCTCACTCGGGGTTAACCATTTTTACATTTAATTTGGGGCTAACACCAAAGATATTCACGCTTTTGTTTTTTGTTTCTTTCTTTTCTGTATTCCTGACTGGTATTGACCTGAAGCCATCTGTCTGCTCGTTAATGGAAGATGACTGTAAATGACATTCATTTGATGATTCATGAGGCAGCAATAACCCCAATGGAGTCAAGCCGTGGGGTGCCAGAGCTCCGCTCCGCTGAGGAGATTGTTGCTCTGCATTATATGTCATTGATGTGGGAGGAGTTATCTGACTAAAGACAAGTAAGCCAAGCGGCAAAAACATGCAATCCAATTGGCTGTCCAGCGGCGCTACTGAGGGTCTGCTCCACCCCCAAACTCAGTCATCTGATCACATGCTCCATGCACAGTGTGCGATATGCATGTAGGAAGGTGTGGCACGTCAAATCCATCCCTCCATCCCGCTATATCCTAACTACAGGGTCACGGGTGTCTGCTGGAGCCAACACAGGGTGCAAGGCAGGAAACAAACCCTGGGCAGGACACCAGCCCACCGCAGGGCACGCACACACACACATACCCACACACCAAGCACACACTAGGTACAATTTAGGATCGCCAATGCACCTAAACTGTATTTCTTTGGACTGTGGGAGGAAACCCATGCAGACATGGGGAGAACATGCAAACTCCATGCAGGGAGAACCCGAGAAGCAAACCCGGGTCTCCTAACTGCAAGGCAGCAGCAGCGCTACCCACCACCATAGGCCTAAGAAAATCAAATACAAGTGCAAAATAAAAGTTGCCCAGAATTCCTGTTAAAATGTGTCTGCTGTGAATGTGGCATTTGATGGGCAAAGGTTTAAGTCTCGTTTACTGACAACTCACCAATTATAATTCAGCACTTGCCAGAGCCCGCACACCAGCTTTGTCGTGGCAAAGTGACAGTTTTAAATTCAGACATATTTCACGTTGTGTTTGGGGGAATAATACAGACCAGATAGTGGATTGTAATGCTATGTGGTGGGGCGTCACTTCCCCTAAATATTTTAAAAACTCTGCTTAAGTTAATTAGGCAATGAGACATAATCATAAAATAAAGTTATTTATCTGCACAACATGCCGGGTGTCAGCGCATGTCAACATCCACTACAAACTGGTCCCGTCTTTGTATTTCTTTGTTTAATTTCTGTGTGAATACGTACATTACAGGAGTGAATGCCACCAGCCAGATGAGAGTCGATGCAATTCCTTCATCTTTTGGCTGCCTTTTAATTGGCTGCTTTCAGATTTTCGGCTCTATGCGCCCTGGACACTCCCACATTTATTGGCAGCGAATTAAAATTATTTTAGGTTCTTTTTAAATTTAATCTGATTGGACTATTTCAAGTTCACGCCAATGGTTCTCCATTCACACCCACCATTCATGTAACTATAGATGAGCGAGCGAGTGTGGCTTTAGGGAGATGGAAAACTTCGGAAATCAAAGGAAATTTTGGTTATTTCTTTAATGAAACTCTCCTTCATTAATCTTTCACTTGAAGATAAAAAGATAAGGGAGCTTGGACTGGACCGACCTGACTTAAGAAGTCAACAGCAGGCAAGGGATCGAGGATGAGCTTACGCGCTGACTTTTTCTGCTTTTGTTAAGACAAATGGAGTTGGCTAACTGGATGAGGTGTAAGTAATGCCCTTTTTTTGCCTTCCCTGTTTGCTGTTTCAAAGCGTCGAAGTGTTGTGGACAACGACGGAGGTACGAGACCTAAAACATCTTTCTGAAAAATGCCAAGTGGCATGAAAGTAAGTAGCCACATTCATCTAGAGCATTATCATTCAAATCAGTGTGCCATGGTACAGTGGTGCGCTGTGAGAGATACCCAGGTGTGCCTTGGAAATAATAGTGTAACGTACTTGGGTGTGAACCTGAGAGGGACGAGCTTGGCAGGTGGTCGAGACAGGACTGTCGTAACAGCATTATAGGCCCCCTGGGCAAAGCATTGCACTGGGGTTCCTATCTACACAACCACTCAGCAAGTCACACACATACATAGATTAGCATCTATGTGCCCAGCATGCCTATGCGTTAAGACGGCCCTGGGTCGAGGCCTGTCAGAGTAGGACAGGTCTACCTGGAGAAGTGGGCATAAAAGGAGCTCCACGACCACCTCGTTAGAGCGCTTTAGACGCATCTCCAGGCTGCTCGAGTCCATCTGCCCTGTGGTTGTGGGTGGTCGCCAGTGAGTCTCTCAGGACAAAGGGATAATTGGCATAGAGTGAGGCAGAGAGGGGCAGGCAAAGGGGCAAAGCAGCTTAGAGATGCCACCAAAGTGCTCACTAAGTGCCGTGTCTGCGAACGCTGATCTCAGTTTCTTGTATTCCCACTTCGGGCAGTTGAGCACATGCATGAGATACAGATGTGTTTATGGTTAGTAAGACAGAGGTGTGCCTTGGGATGATTTTGGTTACAGAAAGTGTGCCACTACAGAAAAAAAGTTGGTGTAGACCAGGGGTGCCCACAGTTTTTTGGCTTGCGAGCTACTTTTAAAATGACCAAGTCAAAATGATCTATCTACATTAAAAAAGCTATATATATATATATATATACCTGTATATAGAAAGAGAGAGACAGAGAGAGAGAGTGACAGATAGGGGGCGCTCTTGTCCCCTTGAACCCTCAGACCAGACACCAGACACCAGATAAAAGTCCAAATAATAACTTATGCACAAGCACCTCCACCTCCACTATACTATAATAAATCAAGACAATTCTCAATTCTCAATAAACAATAATCCAATCCTCCACATCTCCCAGCAGCTCAGTCACCCTTCCTCCCAACTTGGCCCACTGCTGGGATCTCCCATAGTCCTTTTATACTTCTTGACCCGGAAGTGTTTCTCTCTCTTTGTCCATGTGACTTTGTAACACTTCCGGGTCGGGTGAAAACTCCTTTTTCTTCAACCCTGTATGGAAAAGATACGTCTCTGGGCCTCCCTGCAGCGTCCCCTGGCAGCCCCGATGTTATCCAGCAGGGCTGTGCATTAAAACTCCAAAGTCCATGATGCCTTCCTGGAATTCGGGGCATCTCCACAGCGCAGAGAGGGCTCCATCTAGTGGCTTGGGGGTATTGGCCAGGATAAGTTGCCGGCCATAGTCCACAATACTAATACTAATTTTATTCTATACTAATTAAAGGCAAAGCCCTGACTGACTGACTGACTGACTGACTGACTGACTGACTGACTCATCACTAATTCTCCAACTTCCCGTGTAGGTAGAAGGCTGAAATTTGGCAGGCTAATTCCTTACAGCTTACTTACAAAAGTTAAGCAGGTTTCATTTCGAAATTCTACGCGTAATGCTCATAACTGGAACCTACTTTCGACCATATATACGGCCATAGCCTGCAGCTCGGTCGCCGTGTGAGGCGGAGTTGCGTCCCTCATCGTCACGCCTCCCACGTAATTGAGTGCCTGCCCATATAAGGCCGTCCGTCAGCAGCAATCCAAGCTGTGAGAAAACAGTAAAAAGGAGACGTGTCAGACGTCGTGCTACATTTTCTGATGCAGCTAGACAAAAACAACTTCGTGACGCTGCCGCCAAATACTTGCAGGCAAATCCACAAGTTCATAGAGATGCTGTCGCTAAATATTCGCAGAAAAATCCACAACTTAATACTGGGAATGCCTGTTAAACATCTTAGATTCACGAGTACCGATTTGGGTAGTGAACACTTTGATGAATGAAACCTTTTATCTTTACAACAGTTGACAACGAAGATGAGATGGTCAGGGATAGACTAGACAAACACGGAATTGAACACAACACATCCTCCAAATACGAACCTGATTGAAAGAAATAATGATAATCAAATGCTTTATGACAGCAACACTCATAACAGTCACAAAACAATTACATTGACAATCATGTTACGTTATTTTTAAAATGTTTCCTTTTCTTTTTCATAACTTCTTTAACACACTACTTCTCCGCTGCGAAGCTCGGGTATTTTACTACTATATATATATATACTGAGTATCCTTTATACATAAAATATATATTGTCGTACCTTGCATAACTGAATAACCTTTATGGCACAATAACAATTCAATACATTTATGGTCACTACAGTATTTGGATTTAATAATCATCATGTGGGAAAAGGCTGACTCACATAAATAAGTACAGCCGAATAATGGAGTCAAGGAGGTAGCTCTTGGAAGGACTTCTTATGCTTAATGATCGAGTGACTCACCAGGAACGATGCTTCGGTGTGTCTGCCTTTGCTTTTGAATTCAGCCGAGTGAAAAATGACGGCTGTCCGATTAACTGCGATTTTAGTTCCCTCTCCTTTCTCTCTCTCAGATCACTTTTCAGAAGGAAGTCAGTTTCGTAGTTTTTATGAACAGTTCGAAAGTGCCTTTCCACATTTTACTTCTTTGGAATAGCAATGATAGATTGACAGATCAGACAAACGCACTTCGATTGTGACATTGTGAGAGAAAAAATCCTCTTCCAATTCCACATCCAGCCCATAACCAACATTTTTTTTTAAATCGCTTCTTTAGTCGATATAAATTGGAAGGCTAACTAGATCACTTAGATAGACTGAGTTTTGCAGCAGCTCACGCGTTTGATGGTGCGTGCGGGATGACCAGCGTGTTAGAAGAAAAGAGATCTCAGACTGGCCGCCCCGTGTGTCAATCAAGTGGCAAATGCCGTAGGGAGGATATTTGATAGATTAATGTTTAAAAAAAATTTTTTTTGAATGCAACGCGATCCACCTGCACTACCTTTACAATCTACCGGTCAATCGCGATTGACGCATTGGGCACCCCTGGTGTAGATAATAGTGTGCGGCTAACTTTTTTTTTTTGAAGGCTTAGTGAGATGACTCAATTTAATTAGAAAGTAACTGAGAAATTTTCAAGGCTGAAGGAAAGGAGAGCAAAATTTATGTTCAAGGAAATCCAGGCATCCTGATCGTAAAGGCAGAATAAGACTGAGCTTGGACTTGTCCTGTGTGTGTAGTACAAGACAGGCAGGCAGGCGGGTTGTGTATTAAGATGTGGGGGTCTGTGGATCTTGCAATGTGAATTTGTGCCCAGGTGAGGTAAGCCTGGCAAACTTGCATAAGACTGGGCAGACTGGCAGCAAGTGTAGAATAAAGGTAGGGTGGGAATGACTCAGTGGGTGTGCTTAATAATAAACTGGGATGTAAAATCAGAGAACTAGTGATTGTATGATGTGGATTTATGGAATACAGTAGGAATGGGCAAGGATTGGGCACTCTATTAGTACAGGCAGATTAAAGTATGAATTGGACTTATGGAATGGATGTGTTATAGGACAGACAAAAGTCCAAGTTACTGGAAGCTTACAGAGGTGAGGGTGTGAACATTATGGTGTAGGATTTGGCAGAATGGGTAGTTGGCCAAGTTGGCAGAGGATTGTACAGTTTAGAGACAAGTGTAGCATAACATTAGGGTGGCAGGTGCGCCTGTTCCTTTCCATAGCTATAGGACAATTTATGGGAGGAATAAGGGGACTGTGGACATCACGGACTGAAGTTTTGGAGCACAATAGAAATGGGAAAGATGGCACCAGATTGGGCAGAAAGGTGGAAAGGGTATAATACATTTTAGCCTGGATTGGTCCTATGGGTCTGGTAGTGAACAGGCCAAGATGTGCATTGACCCTATGATGAGGACCATGAGAGCATGAGGAATGACTAGATAGATAGATAGATAGATAGTCAGATGTGAAAGGCACTATATAATAGATACATAGATAGATGTGAAAGGCACTATATAATAGATAGATAGATAGATAGATAGATAGATAGATAGATAGATGTGAAAGGCACTATATAATAGATAGACAGACAGATAGATATGAAAGGCACTATATAATAGATAGACAGATAGATAGTATGTGAAAGGCACTATATAATAGATAGATACATAGATAGATGTGAAAGGCACTATATAATAGATAGATAGATAGATCATATTTTGACACATATCTGTAGGAAGTTCTACTGTGCACTGGAGAGATTCTGAAGGACTGGAAAATGGCAAATATCATCCCATTATATAAAAAGGGTGACAGGGCTGATCCAAGCAACTACAGGCCAGTAAGCTTAACATGCATCACAGGAAAAATTAATGGAAGGAATTATTAAGGATAAGATTGAGCAACACATGGCAAGGACAGGAGTTATTAGGAACAGTCAGCATGGAGTCAGAAGAGGGAGGTCGTGTTTTACTAACATGCTGGAATTCTATGAGGAGGCAACAAAATGATACAAACAAAGTGGAGCTTATGAGATTATTTATCTGGACTTTCAGAAAGCATTTGATGAGGTGCCACATGAGAGGGTGGGCATCAAATTAAAAGAAGTGGGAGTTCAGGGTGATGTTTTTAGATGGGTGCAGAATTGGCTCAGAGACAGGAAGCAGAGGGTGATGATGGGAGGGGGACCCTATTTGAATTGGCTGATGTTATGAGTGGTGACCAGCAGGGGGCAGTGCTGGGACCGCTGCTATTTTTAATATATAGAAATGATTTAGATAGGAATATAAGTAACAAGCTGGTTAAGTTTGCAGATGATACCAAGAGAGGTGGATTAGCAGATAATATGGAATCTGTTATATCATTACAGAAGGACTTGGATAGCATACAGAACTGGGCAGATGAAATTTAATGTCAGTAAATGTAAAGAATTACATATAGGAAGGAAAAATGTGAGGTTTGAATACACAATGGGTGGTCGAGAGTACACCTTATGAGAAGAATTCAGGAGTCATAGTGGACTCTAAACTTCCAGACAGTGTTCAGAAGCCATTAAGAAGGCTAACAGAATGTCAGGTTATATAGCGCCTTGATGTGTGGAGTACAAGTCACAGGAGGTTCTGCTCAAGCTTTATAACACACTGGTGAGGCCTCATCTGGAGTCCTGTGTGCAGTTTGGGTCTCCAGGCTACAAAAAGGACAAAGCAGCACCAGAAAAGGTCCAGAGAAGAGCGACTAGGCTGATTCAGGGCTACAAGGGATGAGTTATGAGGAAAGATTAAAAGAGCTGAGCCTTTACAGTTTAAACAAAAGAAGATTAAGAGGTGACATGACTGAAGTGTTTAAAATTATGAAGGGAATTAGTCCAGTGGATCGAGACTGTTATTTTAAAATGAGTTCATCAAGAACACGGGGACACAGTTGGAAACTTGTTAAGGGTAAATTTCCCACAAACATTAGGAAGCTTTTCTTTACACAAAGAACGATAGACACTTGGAATAAGCGACTAAGTATTGTGGTAGACAGTAAGACGTTAGGGACTCCCAAAACTCGACTTGATGTTTTTTTGGAAGAAATAAGTGGATAGGACTGGCGAGCTTTGTTGGGCTGAATTGCCTGTTCTCATCTAGAGTGTTCTAATGAATGTTAAAGGCACTATATAATAGACAGATAGATAGATAGATAGATAGATAGATCAATGTTAAAGACACTATATATTTAATAGATAGATAGATGTGAAAGGTACTATATATTTAACGGATAGATAGATAGATAGATAGATAGATAGATAGATAGATAGATAGAT